>CM076569.1:17262044-17893630 GCA_034641835.2 Pinus albicaulis
TGAATTTTTATTGTTTAGGACTAAAGAATATTGTTTAATTGTGTCAGATGTAGACAAGTTGGATTGGAAAAATAGATTCCTCTAAAAATATGCTCATTGTCTTCCACATAGGTGAAGATTCGTGAGCTTAAGAAACACTTGGAGCCTAGTTTGAGTTTGCCTTTGCTTATGCCTGCTTAACTTATTTTGTGAATTTGGATTCATTTGTGACACTAGGTTTATTCAAAGTTTTTTTTTCCAAAATGAAAAATTCAAAATTTTCCATTGGATGAACTATTTTAAAGCAGAGCTACCATATGAATATATCAATAAAGCTAGTCACTAACATAGAAAATTTACGCTATTTAATAAGAGAGACGTGGATCTTTTGTTGAGCATTGATTAAATAATTATTTTAGCTAACATAACAACTTTAATTAACTATTTAGAGGTATCGCTGCTCCTGTGACACTAGTAGCCCTCGCTTTCAAAGGGAGATGTTCAAAAAGGCCCTCATCAACCATCAACTGAATTTATGGTGCTTTCATAGAATTTTTAATTCAATTTGTTTTCATATTTTTCTACCACATTTCTTGGCTTCCTAATTGAGATGTGCTAGAATTATATGTTTTTGGTCCACTGATCAACTCTTCATTATTGGCATAGAAGAACAAGAATCTCCTGAAACTTGCATTGTATAACCATATCCATCTGGTGTGGAATGAGAGCCTACATTGATTTCATAATTTGTACTCTTAGAACAAGGATATTGTTGTGAGATATCCACATCTTCCCTCTGAAAATAAGGTTTTTGTCATCCATTATAGAGGAGCATGTTTTCCTTGTCCACAGAGCCTACTTGTCTTTGTAGCACATGATGTTCTCTATTTTGATTAATTTAGGATCATAGAGAATTGTCAATCCATTGAAAAATCCTTTGGATGGTATCACTATTATTTTACACGAGTTCTAACATATATACACTAGAGAGAATGATTTTTTGTTTGTCATACTTTGTTGCTTTTAGTTCAACACCATAGCGGGCTTTTCTTGACCCATCCTTAGCTTTGACATGTGATGTTTTCTAGGTGTGTTGAGACTCTGTATATTCAAATAGAGAATAATCATCGGTAACTTAGGATGAGAAGCAAGGTAATTATATTTTAGGTTAATGGTATATATTGATTCTACTAAGATCCATTTGACTTGATTTGGTTTCTATTTTGTATATTTTCATATTCCATTTTTCTCTCGTGAATTTATCTTAATTTGAGATTTTAGAGAGGTCCTAATACCTCAATTTTGTAACCCTAGCTTGTTTGTTGCAAATTTCTCATCTTGTTCATTTATGGGTACTGGATGGTTCAATAACTTGAAACTAGAATATCAATAAGAATCATACTTCTGCAAAAAAAAATTGCCTACATTTCAGTGCATCAGTACATGGTGTGGACGTCGATAAGTTACTGTGCATAAATACATAACATGATGAAAAAATCGTTGGTAATTGTGCATCAATGCATAACATGGACATGGAATATGAGCAAATCATTAATATCTCACATTTTAGAAAGTATCAATCTATTTTAAACCAAATATACAACCATATCTACAACTAGACAAGGGAAATTCCATAAGCAAGAGGTGAGAAATACAATGGCATAACGTGCCTTATATAAAAGTAGGCAAACTTTATCTAAGTCGAAGCAGGTCGAAGTGGGCATTCTCATCCTAATAAGAAAATATTAATTTACAATAGATTGTTACATCAAAACTGTCCGATATTGGTAAATTTTCAAACTTTTAATAAAAGTTTTGGGAATTACAGATTTTATATAGAGGTGTAATGATTACTCCACGAAAATGACATAGATCGACATATTAGCTACTTCAACATATCCAACTTCAAATTATCTTTTTTTGCCAAAAAAAATTATTTGCTCTCTTTATAGATGTAGAAACTCCAATTTATTCTAGCAATTAGGCACACCAGCTGGGCAAGAGTTATTCCTTCCCCCCCCAAAAAAAAAATAAAAAATAAAAAAAAATTTAGAGTTATTCTTTTTGAAGTTGTCTACATAGAATATGGAGTAGTCCGTATTGCAACTTTTTGCCGGAATCCAATAAATATAATTCAAAATATTAGGTAGTGGAGTGTTTGAATTGCATTTTTTATAATGGAAATGGAGTCAGCACTATAAAAAATCTTTAGGGCACCCATAATATTGAATTTTAACAACTGTAAACAAAATTTTGATAGATATTTGCCAGATTTTTTCAAAATATTTACCGAATTCTGAGCTATTCTGTTGTTTTCTAAGACTACAACAATCTTATTCAGCAAAAAAACACATATTTTCCCTATGTATGGACGAGTTATTCCTCTTCAACCAAAAAAAAATAAAATTTGAAAAGATGCCAACTTTTTTACTGTAGATGTAACGACTCGCATTTGTGCAATTGGGCAGACGAGTTATTCCTCTTCAGCCCCAAAAAAAAATTAAAGTGAAAAGATGACAGCCTTTTTACTACAAACGTGATCACTTGCATCTGTGCAATTGGGCAGATGAGTTATTCGTAAACAAAAAAGTGAAAAAATGCCATCTCTTTTACTTTTAAAAAAAAGGCAATACACTTCTCAAGAGATAGAAGTAATCAATACACCTTTCAAGAGAGAAGATGCCACTTCTTTTACTTTAAAAAAAGGAATGCCCATACACTTTTTGTTGAGATTTTTTGTATATTACTTTGGAGAAAATCTCTTGGATATGCAACAATAATTTTTTGTTGCAAAACTGATGGCATCAAATCAGCATGAGGAGATATTTTATCTTATTTTGGTGTGATAGAATTAATTATTTAGTTTCTTCTCTCTTCTATAAATTGTAAACCTGTAGAGGCAAAACATATGAGATGTGAGGTGTGTTAAGAGGAAGTGTAGATGAGTAATTTTGCTATTGTAATATCCTGTTGATGAATAAGATCGTCGATACCTCTGTTTGGTGGATGTAGCCCAAATTGGTTGAGTGAACCATGTTAATTGTTGTCTTCATGTTTGATTGTTGTGTGTATGTTTTTTATTTATTTTTCCACTACGTAACTCCTACAATTGGTATCAAAGTCATTGCTGCTGAGGACGCTGCCAAGAAATCGCTTCAGGAGCAGACTGCTGGTGTCCTACATTAATTTGTGTGGCTGTGGTGCATGAAACCAGGTCTGCTGCATGTGACCGTGAAGCTGCGTGCATGCGTGAGGCAGTGACAACTGGGTCTGAATTACTACCAAGCTACCAGTTTGTTATGCGCTGTGTTTTTTTTGTTTTTTGTAAAAGCTATCAGTGCTGTGAGCTGGATGTTGCCAGCATTGTGAGATGGATGCCCAATCAAACCCGCACGCAGAGTAAATTGAGCCCATGTGCCTGTGTGCGTGTCTCACAGTAAAATCTGCACGCAGAGTAAATGAGGCCGGTTGTGAGTTGCATTACGTTGTGAGCTGGAGTTGTGTTGTTAGCTGGAGCATAAAGTCGATTCACAGTTTTGGAACAGAGTATGTTGTTTTTTATTTTTGTTTTTCCACCCATCAAACAATAATGCAGAGTCGGGGCTGTTGAAGAACTTTCGAGTTTGTGGTTGTGAGGCCATGAACTGAAGGATCGGGTAGCCGTTGATTTTATAACGCAGAGCTATTTTTTTCATAGCGTTGATTAATCAATCCACTGTGGAGAAGCCGTGGTCCATGAAAATTATGCGGTCACGTGGCTTTTGAATGGTGGCTTTGTGAACGGCGAAGGCTTGTTGATATCCCTTAGATGGCAGCGTTAAGTGTGGAGGAGCCACAACAAATCCATGAGCTGGAACCAGCGGTGATTAATGGTAAGGAGGTGCATTAATATGTTTAAAATCAATTTGTATTGAACGAATAAACAAATATTTGTATTGAAATGCCTTAGAAAATCAGAATGTATGCCATTTAAAATCAATTTTCATTTAAATTCCATTTAAAATCGATTTGTATTGAAATTTTCATTTAAATCGATTTGTATTGTAATATGCCATTATATTTGGCATAGAGCCTAGGGTCTAGGACTATGAATTTTTTTTACAGTGGAATGGTGGCATGTTTGTATAAAAGAGCTATCAATTTGCCAAAAAAGTTTTGGTTTGTAGGAAAAATTAATTGCAAGTTTGAAAAAGAGAATTTTTATCAAACTGTTAATTTGATTAAAAAAGGAAATTAAGTATCCATAGAGAAGAGGTTGAGTTAAACATGGAAAAAACTCAAAGTGCTTGGTTTGAGATCAAGAAGTTTAATGGGAAAAATAACTTCGAGATCTGGAAAGTTGAGATGCATGATCTACTTGTACAACAATGTGTGGCAAAGGCACTTTTGGGAAAATACAAACAACCTTACACCATGACAGATGACGAATGGAGTAACATCGATAACAGAGCACTGAGTGGCATACTGTTGTGTTTGGCAAATGATGTGTTATTTAACATCCTGTCAGAGAAAATTGCTGCTGGTTTATGGACAAAGTTAAAGAAACTGTACATGACGAAATCCTTAACCAACAGGATTCTTCTTAAAAGACAGTTGTATAGCTTGCGCATGAAGGAAGGTACATCAATAACTGATCATTTGAATATCTTTAATACTCTCTTGGTGTAGTTAGATAGCATAGAAGTAAAATCTGATTCAGAAGATAAAGTTGTAACTTTATTATGCTAGCTGTTGGAGTCATGGGATCAATTTGTTACTTCTATAAGTCTTAGTTCATCAGAAACCCTTGAATTTGATGATGTTTTTGGAGCTACGCTATATGAAGAAACCAGGAAAAGGTCAAATTTAGAAACCTCTACATCAGAAGCAATGATGGTTAGAGGTCGATCTAAAGAAAAATGCTTCAGTCAGAAGAACAACTCTCGGTCAAATCGAAAGGGAAGAAGAGTAAGCTAAAATGCTAGTTTTGCGGCATCGAGACATTTGAAGAAGGATTGTTGGAAGAGAAAGAAAACATCCAAAGGAGACTCTTCAATAGAAAATAAAGAGGCAAACACGACAGATACAAGTTCAGGTTCGACATCCGGTACAGCTATAAGTGATGAAGTTCTATCAGTTAATTTTTTAAATCATGATCAACATTGGCTATTAGATTCTGGTGCATCCAATCATATGTGCATTCATAAAGAGTGGTTTAAATCTTATAAATCAATCAATGATGGATTTTTTTACATGGATAATGATTTCTCATGTAATGTTGTGGGAATTGGAAGCATCCAGATTAAATTTTTGATGGGACAAATAAAATCTTAACTGATGTAAGACAATAGCCTGAACTCAAGAAAAAACTCATTTCTCTAGGAGTGTTAGACACAAATGGATATAAAACTTTTATTCAGGGTTTAGTAATGAAAATTTACAAAGGAATTCTATTAGTAATGAAAGCAAAGAAGGTTGGAAATATTTTTTAGTTAGAAGGAAGAACAAAGTCAGATCATGCTTCTACTATATCTGAAAACGAAAATGATTCTATTCGACTATGGAATCAACGGTTGGGCCATATGAGCGAAAGAGGATTAAAAACTTTATCTGATCATATGTTACTTCCTAGTTTAAAACCTTCTAAGTTAGATTTCTGCAAACATTGTATATATGGGAAACAAAGCAAGCATAAATTTAAAACTGGAAAACATACTAGTAAGGGAATCCTTGATTATATCCATTCTAATGTTTGGGGTCCATCTCGTACCACCTCATATGGAGGATCATCATATTTTATATCTTTTATAAATGATTTCTCTAGAAAAGTATGGGTCTACATGTTAAAAATAAAGTCTGATATATTCACAGTTTTCAAGCAGTTTAGAGCATTAGTAGAGAACATCACTGGAAGAACCATTAAATGTTTAAGAACTAACAATGGTGGTGAGTTTACTTCAAAGGATTTTGATAATTATTTCAAGGAATTTGGGATGGAAATACATAGAACTACTGCTTATACTCCTCAACAAAATGGAGTTGTTGAATGCATGAACATGACTCTTTTAGAAAGAGCAAGAAGTATGATTAGTAATGCCAATTTGCAGAAGGAATTATGGATAGAAGCAGTATCTACAACTTCCTATTTGATAAATCGATCACCATTAACTGCAATAGGATGCAAATTTCCTCAGGAGGTATGGAAATTTCATCGTTGTGATTATTCTAAACTGAAAGTTTTTAGTTGTGATGCATATGCTCTAATTCTGAAAAATCAGTGTTCTAAATTAGATCCTAAATCAAAAAGATATATATTTTTTGGATATGGTGATGGGATTAAGGGATATAGGTTTTGGGATCCTACAACTCACAAGATCATCATTAACAGAGATGTTAAATTCAATGAATCATCACTTGATAATCTAGATGTAGATAATAAATTGAAACAGGAAAATGTACCTAAGTTTCAACATATTCAGTTTGAAACCAGTTCAAATATTGATGATAGTCCAGATGAAAAAGTTTTAGATGTAGATCATGAACAAGTTTCAAATGCAAATCATGAAGAAGTTCCTACAAATAATAATCAACAAATTGTGGAAGAACAAGAAACATCTTTAAGGAGGTCCATGAGAATCCAATGTCCTCATAAAAGGTATGATGATTATGTTACTTCAGTTGCTTTAATCTCTAATGATGATGAACCTTTATGCTATCAGGAAGCTATAGAAGGTTCTTACAGTAATAAGTGGAAAGAAGCTATGAAGGATGAGATGAAGGCATTAGACAAAAATGCCACATGGGATCTGGTGGAACTTCCTAAAGACAAAAAAAATGTGGGATGTAAATGGGTTTACAAATTGAAAAGGGGTGTTGATGATAAAGAAGATAGGTACAAAGCGAGGCTGGTCACAAAATGTTTTTCTCAAAAAGTAGGAATTGACTTTCATGAGATATTTTCACCAGTTGTTAAAATTGTTTAAATTCGGATTGTCTTAGCATTAGTTCCTTTACTTGATTTAGAATTACAACAACTAGATGTTAAGACTGAATCTTTACATGGAGATATAGATGAAGAGATTTATATGGAACAACCTGAAGGGTTTGTTCAAAATCGAAACAAGAAATTTGTCTGCAGGCTCAAGAAATCATTGTATGGTCTGAAGCAGTCGCCTCAACAATGGTACAAGAAATTTGACTCTTTCAGGATGAGCCAAAATTATATAAGAACTAAATATGACCATTGTGTTTACTTTAAGAAATTAAGCAATGGCATATTCATTATCTTAGTGATATATGTTGACGATATGCTTTTAGCAAGCAAAATCATAATTGAGATCAACCGTTTAAAGGCTCAAATGGCTAGGACGTTTGATATGGAAGACCTAGGAGCAGCAAGACAGATTTTGGGCATGGAGATTTTTAGAGACAGGAGCAATGGTAAGTTGTGGCTATCACAACAGAATTAGATTGAGAAAATACTCTTAAGGTTTGGTATGAACAATGTGAAACCAGTTTCAGTCCCTTTAGCTTCTCATTTTAAGCTTTCTTCAAGTTTATGTCCTAACACAAATGAAGAAAAGGAATATATGTCTCGAATACCTTATGCTAATGCAGTAGGAACTTTGATGTATGCGATGGTTTGTACACGACTAGATATTTCACATGAAGTTTGGGTTGTCAGTAGGTATATGGAAAATCCAGGGAAAGAACACTGGGCAGTAGTGAAATGGGTGCTTCGGTATCTGAGAGGCACAAGTGATTATTATATCACTTATTATAGAGGTAGTGATTTAGTTTGCAGATATGTTGATTCTGATTTTGCAGGTGATTTGGATAAGAGAATTTCAACTTCAGGATATTTCTTTACTCTTGCAGGTGGAGCTATTAGCTGGATGTCAAAGCTACAAAACATTGTTGTTTTATCCACTACAGAAGCAGAATACATAGCTACTTCACATGCTTGCAAAGAAGCAGTTTGGTTGAAAATTTTGTTTGGCGAGTTTGGTAGGTTGCAAGACAACATTAAGTTATTTTATGGTATTCAAAGTGCAATTCAATTGGCTAAAAATCCTGCATATCATAGTAAATCAAAGCATATACCTATAAAGTACCATTTTGTACAACAAGTTATCACTGAATGGGGAGTCTCTCTTGAAAAGGTGCATACAAAGGAAAACTGTGTAGACATGTTCACGAAACCAATTTTATTAGAGAAGCTATGATGGTGTCTGGCTTCTCTTGGCTTGCAAAGAAAATAAAAAATAATAAAAGAATGAGGTATCAGGCTAATTGCTGTCAAGTTGGAGATTGTTGAGATTTTTTGTATATTAATTTGGAGAAAATCTCTTGGATATGGCAACAATATTTTTTTGTTGAAAAACTGATGGCATCAAATCAGCACGAGGAGATATTCTATCCTAGTTTGGTGTGATAGAATTAATTATTCAGTTTCTTCTCTCTTCTGTAAATCGTAAGCCTGTAGAGGAAAAACATATGAGATGTGAGATGTGTGAAGAGGAAGTGCAGATGAGTAATTCTGCTGTTGTAATATTCTGTTGATGAATAAGATCGTCGATACCTCTGTCTGGTTGATGTACCCCAGATTGGTTGGGTGAACCACGTTAATCGTTGTCTTCATGTTTGATTATTGTGTGTAGTTTTTTATTAGTTTTCCACTGTGTAAATCCTACACTTTTCAAGACATCGAAGTAATCAATACACTTTTATAGAGAGAGTGACTAATCACTATATTATTTGAAGTAAATAGGACACTAAAAATAATACACATATGCTTTTCAAGTGACAAATAATCACTATATGACTTGAAATAAATAATACAATGACTTATATGACTTGAAATAAATACTATAGTGACTTAGAGCAGATGATTTATTTTCTCATAGTTTGGCGTGGAGTTTTTTTAGAACATTGCCGATGTCATTTTAATTCATTGAAAAGTTAGCAAACCTGAATAAATGAGGCACCTGAATTAATTGAGGCAGTACAAATTTGGAGTGAAGTGCTTAGGTTTACTTTTATCATGGGACCCTTCTCTTGCAATGACCTCTCAGCATAATTTTGCATGCAATTCTTATTCTTTTATTTTTATCATGGGAATGTCATGTTGTGTGAATTTTTAGCATAATTTTGCATGCCACCCTTATTCTTTTAGTGGCCTTTTATCATAATATTGCATGTGAATCTAGGTATAACCAGTCATTGTATAATTTTGAAGGAAAATTAGTGTATTTTATGAGTTTTATATTTTTTAATCACAGTATATTTTTGTTTTTGGTAGTATTGTTAATGATTTTTTATTTTTATTTTAAGTTATTGAGAATTTATTTTAACAAAATCACTTTGTTCATTATTCTCTTATAAATATATTTTGGGTGGTTAATGTATTTAAGAATGTATATAGTTTTATTTTCTAAAATTGTATATATCATTTAGAAGTTTTTTCATGTAATAATATTAGTTGGATAGATAAATAGATTACCAATATAAATATTTAAGGAACAAATTTTGAGTTCAAAAATTTGAGGATTTTCCCTTCAAATTATTACTAAAGACTTTTGTGGTTGGGGTGTGATGAATCGAGGTTGTGAGTAGCTCATCATTTTCCCTCTTATTCATTTTTGTAAACCATTCATTTGAACTCAAGTGTGGGTGGTGGAGAGCCCATGGCATGCCCTTTATATTTGTTTTAGGTTGAAAAGGGATTTAATGGAGCCCTTCCTTTAACCCCTAAGAGTTTGAGATTGCAGGTGTTGTAAAGTTGATGTGGATGATCTCATGGACAAATTAAGGCTTTGTGTTATGTAATATCATGCTTCTCATGGACAAATTAAGTCTTTGTGTTATGTAATCTCATGCTTGATTTGTTATTATTAGCCCATAACACCATTAAAATCATGTCAATAGATGTAAACATCAACACACAAGTTTATTGAGGGGGAAAAATGTATGACCAACTTAACAAAAAGGAGATATATATGGTGTGTAGTCACAATTATACCTCACACCTTTTTGGATAGGAATCCCATCAGATATGTGCACAGGAATTCCACCATGATTGTTTGCCCTTGGCTTTTAAGTGAAGAGATGTTACCGTGACAACAAGCATGAAATACCTAGATAATGAGGATGAAATAGGCCACAAGTGACAAACTTGCAATATGTGATACATGAATATAAGAAAATAACATCAAGAAGAACTACATCTCAAGAGGATTGAGCTAACTAATACCATCATAGACATACAGGCATAAGAAAGTAATATGGTTAATTGAAAATTATTCCTTGCTACTAGCATCAGTGTGAAATGAAAAAGCCAATACTCCAACAAACATATGAGTAACAAGCCATGAATTATATGGTCAACATATAATCCACATGAACGCAAACATGCACACATAATTGGAGCACTTTGTAGCCATTACAACTAACAGATGAATGCACAAGAATCAATGCCAAGAATGAAGAGCTTATCATTGATACTACTACAAATCCAAGTATATGTACAACAGATCCATCAAAATCCAATAGTAGAAGGTGGATTTTTCATATCATGTCTAAGAAAACATTCGTGCCTCACAACAACTCAGTTTACAATCACGAAGAGCTATACTACTCACACCTACCTAAGTATTAACAACAATGTTAAAAGACACAACTGCCAAAATACCCCTTACATAGAGGCATGAGGAGACATTTATAAAAATAGGAACTTGATCCTTCAACTCCCACATGAATCTTCTACTAATTCATGAAATTTACACTCCTATTTAATTTTACAATTTGCATTAACTCTCACATAACTTTGTTATTTAATATTTTATGACAATATAAGAAATGGAAATGTAACAAGCCTTGATGTGGTAGCTTGTTGATGTGGTGGTTTTTGGGGAGATATCAAACCTTGTGAGAGAACCTTTGATGTCTTATCCATGCCCTCGGGTAACCTTGGTGTTGGATGGACTATCCTATGATTATCACTCATTAAGATCACATATACATTTCTTACTTTCTCAAGGTGTAATATTCCAAATAGGAAAACGAAAACAATACAACACAAACAAAGACTAAATCTGCAACAATATGGAAAACACATTAAAAACACCATAAAAACAACCAGAGCTACTCAACCATTTTACTAAAATACTGGAGATGAAAGATAAATAAAATAGTGCTAAGAATGATAGTACTCTAGCCAGCTAAGTTGGCTGGAATAGCCTTGAGATTCTCCCACCCAAAACACTTCTCTATTGTTTCTCTTCTGGACTCTCCCTCTGTGTTGCCCTGCTGGAAAATGCTAGAAATGTTGGTGTTGGTAGAATAGGGTTGTGTATGTGATGCTGATATAGTGCTTAGAAAATACCAATATTTTAACCATGGACTCTACCCAAAAAACACAAAAAAACCCCGAAAAGGATTTCCGAAAAGGCTGACCCCAGAAAACCACCCTCCTAGGGCTTGAAAGGGCACAACTGCTGGATATGCAGAAACATGGGCTGACTGATAGATAAACCAGCTACAAATTCTCCACAAATATCAACTATTGAAGGGTTTATCCCATCACTGGATTCCAAGCGGAAATGCCTTTCAATTTCTTCCTCTAGAGAGCCCCTCTTTTGCTAGACTACATAAATCACTGGGTGACCACTATTGGACTGTGTAAGTCATTGGGTGATTGCACTGCTATGGGAGGGACTGCATGTGTCTTCATGCTAATATGTTGAATCATCTCCTGTCGAACAATAAAACTCCTCTCCTGAGCAGGCACTTGAAGTCCCCCAAGGATGAGGTTGGGATCTCTACTTGGAGACACCCGTGTGCTAAATAACACTATAGACTCGGCTAAACAACTCAAATGTGCTCAAGTCGTAAAGAACAGAAAATTAGAATATGCAAGAATGATTTCCATGGCTGCACTCGCCCCCTTTTTACTCTTGTGAAACCTTACATTCTTCAGTTTTCTCATTAACTACACTACTACTTGGCTCCTTGACTTTAACACTTGTTGCATATCTTTGGGTCCACTCATTAACTACGTTGTTACTTTTCCCCTTGGCTTTCACACTTGTTGCACTACCCTCTTGGCCTCTTTGCCCCACAAGAGCTGCGTTGTCCACATTGGCTCTAGAAAAGAGGTTTTATTCTAACTATTGGGTTTATGGGTCCCTTAACCCTATTATTTATCTATTGAACTTAAGAAAAACAAAACTGGAAAAAAATAATATTTCTAATTAGTTGTCAGCTAATTAGGAATATTACAGTCCTCCCTGCCAAAAATTTTCTTGTCCTCAAGCAACTATAAAGATGGATGTTGCAGAATTTTCTCCCCCTCCCAAGTGGCATCCTTATCTAGAATCTTCCGCCATCACATCAGATATTCTTTGACGACCCTTCTCCTTAGTTGCCTCTCCCGAGTGTCTAAAATGGCCTCCGACTATAAAGCCAAATGCCCCTCATCATTAATAGGCATGAGTTCGCCAAGGGCAACCACCTACTACTCAAGAACCGTTTTTAGGCATGAGACGTGAACAATTTTGTGGATCATGCTCCCAGTTGGCAACTCCAACTCATATGCTACCTCCCCAACATGTCAGATCACTCTGTATGGCCCATAAAAGCAATGTTCGAGTTTCATTTTTTAATATTTTAAAATACCTTTTGTTAAAATATATTTAATTAGTTAGGGAAGTTTTGACAATTACCTTTGTAACTTATTTTGATATAATATTTAAAAGACATGAGAACCATTGAGAAAGGATTCGTAGTTTTGGAATTTTGAGAACTTTTGCAATGATTTTTCTCCCTTGGTGAGAATAATAAAGTCACTAAATTGAATCCAATATACTGATATATTATAGTATGTCATATTTCTCTTGTGTATTCCATATTTGTTTCTTTATATGATGTACATGTATGATCGTAGTAGATTTATTGAGAAAATTACAAATTTGTTTATGTGTATTTAATACTTATAGAAAATACTTGTGAGTTTTGTTCAAAGATATATTAGTAGGCTCTCCACTACTTTTTCACTTCTATTCTCAGTTCAAATCACTCACACTTCAATCTTATGGTTTTAAAATTGAATTTTGTTAAAAGCTCAAGTCATAAACTCTAGTCTCTTTTGTGTATTTAGGGTGTAGCAGCATGCTTCGGGCAGTGGCATAAGAACTTGGGATTGGTGGCTTCCATATAGTTGTGTATGGGCAAGACTCATTGGGATTGGTATTCTCCTGTAGGTGGTGGCCGACAAAGTAGAGGGATAGATCTTTTCTAGCAAGTGGTGGCCTACAAATTTCTTATAGGTTGTGGCTTGGAGCGAGTAGTGGATCACATGATAGGAAAATTGTGGCTTGCACACGGGTGGTGACTAGTGACTATGTAAAATAAGAATTTATAATAATATAAGAAGAGTAAAGTATAATATTCAACAATGGTTTTATCCCTTCTGGTTTCCACCTTATGTTTGGCATCTTTATGTGTGGATTTTGTATTTTTTATGTTGCTTCTCATGGGTATTTACTTTAATGGTTATTTTTTGATATGTTGCTTATGGATCATGGTTATTAATATATATATGCTTATGTCTTATGCTATTAATGAATGAATGAATTATGGTTCAAAATAGAAAAGGGAAGAATTGGTAAAAAATGATCATAAGGAAAAACATTGATTCACCCCTCCCTCTCAGTATTGTTCAAGATTTCTAATAGGGGATGAACCATCCCACATAAAGTGACGTAGATCATGTTTTAATATGTTCATTAGAATAAAAAATATCTAAAAATACATGCTCTCATACATGCTATCCATAATACAAATATTCAAAGGGGAAAATAAGATATAAATGAGACTTGGATTGGTTTCCATGTTGAAAAGATTGACCAGTTTCTAAAAAAAAACATATACAACACTAGTAGGTTTGTCTCATCATTATTCAACCTTTGATTATAAAAATGACCAACTTCTAAAAAGTGCATCTTCATCTTGATATGAATTTCAAACAATTAATGACACATGTCGGCTAATGCCATCAACCCTAATATATGTTGCTCAGATCCAAATTTTGTTTGAACCAATGGATTCCTTACAAAATTTTGATAAAAATGAGTTTAAACTTCATATGGTTCTGGAACCTCACCTATAGATATCCATAGGAATATCAACATTGAAAAAAAATCCACATATATTGAATATTCTTGTTGCAATGATTCCAGGCCTTCTTGGAAATTATGTCTTTTACGGGCTTGCAAATCCCCTTCTTATGTCGATGTAATGAACTAGGTTGAAATAGTGTAGTGAGAAATTTACAAAGTTCATTGGCATAACAATTTAAATGGTATATTATACCTCAACCATATTATATATGGTGTGCATCAAAAACCTATGTTATAATAAAATTTAATATATGGCATGCACCACATATGTAATATACAATCCCACCAAATAAAAGAAAAAAAAAATGGCAATAAATTAGCCCCTTGTGCCTCATCATTTATGAATTGTGGTCATGACTGTTACATTCACAATACATTGTGTGACTCATTACAACCATATAGTACTTAGCGTGGAAAACTATTGGTTTTTTGTTAAAATACAAGGTTATGGGTGGTTGGGTAGAGGTATTGAGGTCAAGCACATGGGCCTGTGCCTCTTTAGCTTTTTATGTTATAAAAAAATGTTTAAATATAATTTATCGAGTTCCTTAATAAAACTCACAATGTAGTCCAATGGTTGGGCAATTGCATGTTCACCCAGAGTTCATGGGTTCAATCCCCTTTGATTCCAATCACTTAACAAAATTTTATCCTATGTCATACTTCACCATTCCCAATGTTCCATGTCACGCAATGTGATTGGGCCATGTGGTGGGATCCAATTTTTTATGTTACCACAACATGAAACATAAGAAAATATAGATCAACAACTTGAAAATAAGAATCTTTGAGGGGGAAAACTCCTTTACATAACATAAATGAACAATTCTTGGATGATTCAAATGATAAAACCTCCTTGGTATATATAGGAGTCTAAGGGTTTAAAATATAATTATGGCATACATAACAATAATAATGTAAGGGCACACCAATAATAATAGTGGGCTTCTATGGGTCACAACAATAAGAATAGTAGGCTTCTATGGAATACAATAGCAACAATATGGGGGCTACACTAGTACTATAGGGACTTAACATAATTGGTGATTTTCATGCCACTGAAATTCCCAATCATACAGTTAGCCTACCACTTGTCAACTTACCACATGATCACTACATTGTCACGACAGTAACCAAGTTAGCACCATGTTAACATCCGTCAGTGGCACATGGAACTCTCTGGGGATGCCATGTCATCATCCTAACATCATCAATATGGACTACCAAGCCATCCTTTGATGTTGAATTTTTCCCATTTTGACCAAAAATTTGACTCGCAATAAATTTTGTATACAAGCTCCATTTGAGGTGTCTTTCACACCATTCAAAAGTTCTCATCGAGCCCTATTACTTGGAAAAATTTCCATTAAATTTTGAGCACCTTTCCTTTTTACATTTCCTTTTTATGACCAGCCATTCGAACAGGCCCTCCTTGGCTTTAAAGGCATTCTTCCACACATCTAAAGGTTCAATTGGTACCTGGTGATACCCAGACTTCAAGTTGATCTTACTGAAATATTTCTCCCTTGAGTTGGTCCAGCAGGTCATTAATCCATGTGATCAGATACCTCTTCTGGACGGTGATATTGTTCAATGCCCAATAATCAATACAAAGTCTCCAAGTACCATCCTTCTTCTGCACCAACACAATCGGACTCCCACAGGGTGATGAAATCAGTTGGATGTGACCGTTCTGTAGCAGCTCCTAAATCTACCTCTTCATTTCATTGTTCTCCATAACAGAGCATCAATAGATTGGTCCATTGGGTAGTGGCACACCTGGGGTCAGATCAATGGGGTTCTTGACCTGACAATGCAGAGGCACCCCTGTGGGTGAGGTGAATACGTCCCCTTACTCCTCCACGAACTTGTACATTTGTTGTTGTCATGTAGATGAGCTCTATCTGGAGGTCATGGTCACCATCTTCTTCTTTCTCTGAGGGAGGATCATCACGAAAAAAAATTTCCCAGTTTTCGAAGTGAGCTTAATGCATTGTTTTGCAATAACCAAAGAGATGGTAGTCGGTAGTGCTACCCTGGTATCCTATACAACTTATTTCCCAAAGTAACAATAACAACCTGAGGTCGGAACTCATACACAACATGTTTCTTCCACAAGTATGGTTGGCATAATAATACATCACAAACATCAAGAGGGGAAATCTCAAATAATACCCCATCTGTGAAGGGCTTGATGCTTTAGGGAAGGTGGCGCTATTGACTAACGTAGAGATATCATCCATGATGAAGCCACCCGATGGTGTACATTTGTGGGTGTGCTATTGTTGACAAGCCCAATGGCTTCAAGACCCCTGTTGAAATGAGGTTCTTCTGGTTCCTACTATTGACAATGAATTGCAGCAGGGAACCCTTTACCCACATCTAGGAATAGAAGAGGTGCTCCCCCTCTGGATCTTACGGTTCCTCCTTTTGGATCTTGCTGGTAGCAATGGTGGCATTGGACTCTACATCAATAATTTTCTTCCCTTTGTCACCCCCTTGTCGGGTTTCTATTCAGAAGACTTTAGCTCAGTCACCAATTACTACTTTTCCTGACACTCACTTGTATTGTGAGTGGAGATCTTATGGAACTCACACCACTTTCCCATGTCCTTATTTGGCTTCACGGTGTTGTTCTTTTCTTGTGGCTTTGGAGGGCTATCCTGGGCTACCCTACCTTGGCTTTTTCGTTTTTTCTGCAGTTTGTGGGCACCATTCCCCTGCTTCTAATTCGTAGTTCCAAATTCTTGCTTCTTATGTTTGAACTTCTACTTAATTTTGGAAACATATTAGTATGTTGCACAAAGCAAGGAGATTTCGAGGAACTCCATTTCCTCCTAAATGTATCTATACAGAAAAATGTGGCAATTCAACACCAAATGTTTCTTTGAATATTTGATATGCAAATTTTTGTGCAAGGAATGGAACATATTCGTCATCTCATGCACATCTTGATCCCTTTGTTTCTGCAGCGCAATCCATTCTATGTACTTGTCCTCATAGCTCCCCACGGGATAATATTGTTCCTTGATGGTGTCTAAGAAATAATTCTAAGTCGGTGCGGCCGAAAACAGAGAGGGTTCCCTCTCGTCCTTTTGTTCACAGTAGGTTTCCCACCAATCCTTGACACATGGAGTAGCTTTGAGGAGTGCAGAGGTAATATTTTCTCGATTGGAAAAGTCATGAACTGAGAAATACCCTTCTAATAGATTCAGCCATCTATCTACGATGTATGCATCTATTTGGCCCTCAAATATGGGAATTTCAAATTTTACTTGTACCTTAAAAGGAGTTGTGCCACCAAAGTGGCTATTGCATGCACATGCATCGCTGGTGGGCAATTGGTAAATAATCTGGGCTAAGTTATCCATCATCATGTTCCTTTGTTTCTAGAGGGCCTCCTCGAGCAATATTTTGATAGGATTTCCACAAAGGAATATAAAAAACCATTCTTCTAAAACATCTAAGATAACCATATATATATATATATATATATATATATTACATTGAATCATATAGAACATTCTAAAATAAATAAAGAGAATTGTTTCAAAAATAAATATGTCAAATTGTTTGCAGGAAAGTCAAAATCCTAACTCTAATTGAAATACCAGAAGCTTACATTCACTTAGATCAAAGATTGCATGAAATCAAAATATGTTGATAATACAAGTTCAACATGCTTAAAAAATTGATTAAAGGCCATGTCAACATTAAGAGACGAACATCTAATATTTCCTTCAATATTAAAGATGAGAACACATTTGAAATGTCTTTCATTAATTGATGACTCTCAATTGGTAACTAAGAAAGCCTCATCATTAATGTAGTAGAAAGTAAAGATACATTTGTAACTACAATGAGGAGTCCAGGAATCTTCATTAAAAAATATTAGGATATCAATTAGTGATTTTTCCATGCTTAATGTCACCTATAATTCCACTATGGAAGATTATTCTATCACATTACATGATTTGGAAGATTGGATGGGTGAAATTGGTGTTAAAGAGAAAACTAGCCCAGAAAAAATGTATTTATTAATGATTAGATTAATCAATTCATGCATAATGTGAGAAATTTGGACAATCCTTGCCCACAAGCCATGGAACAATTACCCTACTTGTATGGTAAATTCCAAGTGAGGAATACATGGGATATTTTTTTTTTAATATATATTTAAGCATAATTACAAACAAATCAAGTTAGGGCCATAAATTTTTAATTAAAAAGAACAATTTTATAATTATCAATACAATGAGGAAATTTTTCAACAATAAAATAATAATAACTAAAAATAAATTTTAGTAGGGAAATAAATGACCAAGAGGAAAACTTGTGTAAGTAAACAAATACACATATCCCTAAGGGTTGGATTAATTATTTGAGTCCCTATTGTTGAAGCACCTTTGATATTGAGAGGTGAGAAATTCAATTCTCTCTACACTCTCACTACCACCATTTGTGGTTGAGCCTATAAGAAATGATTCCTTCGGGGGATCTATTTAGGATAGATGTAGTGATCACCAATCTCTGAGATTCATGAACCACATAAGAAAAAATAATTACAAAATTACACATGTTTTGAAATTTTTATAAGAAGTAACCTCCTAGACCACAAATTAGTGATCAAGATTTCTTGTAAATTTTTTCCAATAACTTCAGTAACCATAAATGCCGTCTCCAAAGCGATTACATTGAATGAGAATTAACAAAGGCCGATTAGATATAGCGAAATATGCATGGATAGATGGATTTTTTTATGAGGTTGTATTGTGTGTTGTATGTGCAAAAGGAGTGTACATGCTTAGTTTTGGTGATAAAGTCTGTATGTGGAGGCTATGATAGATATGAAGAGATCCTAAGGTTATACCAAGTGTGTTTTTGAAGGTGTACACCATTGTAGAAGAAGAATCGATGAAGTGAGAGTGTGGACATGAAGAGGAAGTGCATATTGTGTAATAGTTGAAGAGGTATGATGGAATGATTTTGATAAAGTGCATATGTACCATAGACATAGCAATATGCTCCTGTAAATTATTTAGATTACTAGTAGTGTGCATATTGATAGTTGAAGAGCACGTTGTGTTTGGCTAAGTGAGATGTACTGACATATGGTAAAATTTTCTTGTTTCACATCTAAAGTGTTGGAATTAATGTTTACATCCTATATTTGAGATGTTGGTTGAGAAATTGTCTCAACCTCTCTTTCTAGCTTAGTAATAAGTTAGATCTGAGAAACTTTGTATATTAGAATAATTTGAATGTAATCTGTGTGAAACATATTAGTCCTCTTAACCATTCTTTATCATGGTATTAGAGTTGGATCAACTAACATAGATTAGTTTAGACACTATGATGGAGAGCTTGTGCTACTATGCATATTGGTAGGAAAAAAATTTGAAGGAGCTGAGATTTGAGTGTATAATTATGTCTACAACAAGTAGAAATCATCATCTAAGAAGGGTAAGACACCTTGTCATTCATTTCTAAATTCAAGACCACACTGATTCAAATCCATTACAAGATTTTCTATCGCCATTGTGTAATCATTAGTCCATCAATTGCAAATGGAAATTGTATAATGAGTTTTGTGGATTGATATCGGAGAGAGTCGTTGCACTGGTATGAAGTGGATGCAAGCTAAAATATTTGAAGACCCACTTCATATTGTACAAGGCACTTCCTATTGTACGAAATATCAAAGATGATATTTGTTGTAGTTGTAATATTAATGGGACAATTATCTTATTTATTCCCTACTTCAGTGACAGACCAATAGTGTGCTTGGTAAATACTCATTTTTTTAACCTGTCAATCAATTTAAGCATGGAAACTTTTAGGGGCTAATATTCACAAGTGGGCTAATTTTCCATGGTTTTTTCAAAAAAACGATTCACCAATTTCCATTTTTTTACAAAAATTATTCACCCAAATTTTACAATATAAAATTATTTTACATTAAAAATCACTAAAATTATATGGAAAATATATATAATACCATTATAAATTTAAAATTTTTTACAATACATCAATAAACATTTTATATTCTGCATATTAGTGACTAGTGAGATTCGCCAATTTTTTGAAATTCAAGATAATTTTTCATCCTTAAAATTATCCCTGAATTTAAGTGTGTATACGAGAGTGTAGAAGGTTGGACTATTGAAAACATGTAGCTCTTTGTCCAACAAAGTGTTGAATTAGGATTTGATGCATTTTCACTTTTAGAGGGGAAACTCAATTTCTTTAGAAGAAACATACTTTTTTGTCTATTTTTTAATATATTTTTTAATCATGGAATTCATGGTTTTAGAAACATTTAGTGGCTTAAATTTTCCCTCGTGGAAAGTAAAAATACAAATGCAATTAATGAATAAAAACTTGTGGGGCATAGTGAATGGTTCATAAGTAGCACCTAAAGATGGCAAAGAGTTAAATAAATGGAAAAATAGAGATGACAAAGTGAATTCCATTATTGGACTTCCTCTTTCAGATTCACAATTACATCTTGTGGATCTCACTAAACCATCTAAGGAAATATGGGAACATTTGGCTCAGTTATTTTGTGTAAAAAATACAAATGCAAAAATTTCCATAAAACTGCAATTGTTTAGACTGCAAATGAATGAGGGGACATCTATGTCGAGTCATGTAAATAATTTAATGTATATTTTAAGACAATTCGCTGAATTAGGTGCAAAGGTGGTGGGTGAAGATGCTAAAGCAATATTATTAAATATTATTTCTTCAAGTTATAGTAATGTGGTCCTTACTTTGAGTCAAATGTCTTCACAAACATTGCATGAGACAATTGCGGCATTTTTGGCAGAGGAAATGAGACTAAAACCAAAGGACACAGAAGAGAAATCTCCAATAGAAAATGCATTGTTTACAAAGACAGGGATGAGAACTAAAAATGCAAACAAAGGTGAAATTGAATGCTACTATAGCAAGAAAATTGGGCATACAACGTGGAATTGCAAAAGTCATGTCAATGATGTGTTAAAAGGGAAAGAATCAACAAATATAGAAACATATGAATATCCATTGAATTCTTATGATGAATTCAGTGAAGAATTTGAACCTCTTAAACTCTTTTAGAACAACTACACCTCAAGTTCAACATGGATGCTTGTTGAGATAGTATGGCAGTTGCGGATCTAGGAAAGGATCCCTCATTCGTTGAAGACATGAAGTGGTCTTCTAATGAGGTTATGCGATAGTTTGGGACGTTGTCCCGTAATTGACTTCGAGAGGTCCTTGATTCGAGAGTTCAGGAGTTGAACTCGAGAATCCAACTTGTCAACTATACCGTTACGAGGGTTATGAAGCAACTTGATGGAGCCTATATTGATAAGTTGTAAACTAGTTAAAGAATGATTGTGTATTTTGTTGTTTACGGGTAATTTCATTAAATTTATGTAATGTAAGCATTAAGAGGGGATGTTGGAATTAATTCTTACATCATATATTTGAGATATTGGTTGAGAAATTCTCTCAACCTCTCTTTCTAACTTAGGAATAAGTTAGATTTGAGAAACTCTATATATTGGATTAATCTGAATGTAATATGTGTGTGTGTGTTGACCGCATACACCTTTGTGTGAAATATATGAGTGCTCTTAACCATTCTTTATCAGTTTTGTATTGACATTGATATTTGTTTAGAGATCAAAGGAAAATGATGATAGAGTTTGTTGCCGAGACTCTGTGTTAGTGATTTGTATGCTCACATTGTATATGTTGTAGGGTTGCTACAAATTTTATTGTCTATATTGTCTATGTTGTGTGAGTAGAGGCCTTGTAATATATATGGATGTAGCTTAGTGCTTGAGGGCAGGGTTTATAATTAGTATGTTGATGTTATATGTATTAAGAGGGAATTTTATTCTTGATAATAAGAGTTAAGTGAGAGTTGTATGTTTTTGTTTAATAATTTATTTATTGAAGGAGACTTTTTATTTTTTATTTTTATAGATCTATGATCTCATGTGATGTCTTTGTATATAGCTATTTATTGTGTTTGAGTTGTATTGGCTAAGTGAGAGAGTATGTTGAGAGTATGTATGTTACTGGTGATCTATGTTATGAGAAACTAGAGAAAAGAAACTCGAAAGAACAACTATAGGAAAAATTGAATTTTGAGGTTTTCTATTCAAAAAACAAAGAGAGAAAAAACATTAAAATTATTTTAAAAACTCATTTACTAGAATAATTGTATGACAAAAATCTGTAAAAAAATATCAATTTGTTTAGATTTTTTTTAATCCATAACATTACCTTCAATAATAAATAAATAATGTGCTTTCATAAATACTTATGATGTGTTTAAGAGATTGATATATTTATTTTATTTAGTTGATCAATTTTTTTTTTCCTTGATTAAGTGGAAATCTACTTAAGATTGTACGGGGGTTTTGTAGGTTTATTTGGCAGCTGGAAAACGGAAACCTTTTATTATAATATCTGCACAGCTAGATATTAACAAAATTAAACGAAACTGAACAGCTGGTTATTAACCATTGAAAATTAATTCACCCGGAATTGTTCCTCTGATCTGCGCAGCTGAAATACGGCCCTGAAAATACTAAGAAGTCAAATGGTGTATCAAATCACACAATTTCTGAAATCAATTTCTATTGTTTTCACAGGTCGCAAAAATAAACCTCAAATTAAACCTAAGATACACCATTTCAGAGACGGAGAAAAACCGATTGATACAGCAAGATAATTGAGTACTTTTACCGTGATTTCTCTTGAACTACAGGGCAGGGAACTGGGCCCAATGTGTTTTTGGGCCGGGAGTTAACCGAAGTCGCTAACGGGAGTTTGTATGAGTACGATCAATTTCTGGAAAAACGAATTGCGCACCAACAAAGACGAGTCCACAAGAGCTTGAAGGTTGGGAGGTTTAGTGGGTGAGTGGTGGCTTGCTGATCCACACTGTAGTGGTGGAATCTTTTCTATAGTGGCTTAAGAATTTGGGAATGGTGGTTTTTGTCGAGTGGTGGCTAGAAAGATTTTGGTGTTGGGGGCAAAGAGGAGATGGTGGCGTGTATGGTCATGCAAGTAGTGGTTTCCAATAGGTGGTGGCTTATAATTTTTAGGATTTTATGGCTTGCTTCCATCAAGGGGTGACTAGGAGTGGGTAGTTACTTTCCTGGTTAGAAATTTGTGTCATGCATATTGGTGGTGGTCAGTGTATATGTAAAATAATATTTTTGAAAATAGAAGAGATCAAGTAGAGCAAAGTAGAAGGTGGTTTTTCTGTCGGAAGTGTTTCCACTTTACATTTTGATTCTCCATGTGTTGATGTGTTGTTTTGATGGGTTGCTTCTCATGGTTATGTGTTTTTATAATTAATATCTTACTCATTGTTTATGATATGTTGTTGATTAACTAATGTAAAATTTAGTTAATTATAAAAGAAAAGAAAAAATTGAGAAAGAATGATACATCCATACTACAATACTTTTTATGGATAACTAATAAAGGAAAATATCTATGTTGCACTAGCTGTGGGAACCGGGAAGGTGGGTACACCGGCTAGTTTCCGAGACTGTTAGAGCGCACCCCCAAATTTTCAGGGCACGACAGGTTGGTGACAGCAAGTGGAAGAGGATGATATTGTACTTTGTGGATAGAGTGACAAAGTATGATAGAGTTTCAATTAACTGAGTTTGTTGCAGGGCTGGTGATTTGTATGCTCACATTGTTTATGCTGTAGGGTTTCTACAAATTGTATTTTCTATGTTGTGTGCTAATGTAAAATGCCTTGTAACATATATGGATGTAGCTGAATGCTTGAGGGCAGGGTTTATAATTAACATGTTGTTGTTAGATGTATTTAAGAGGGCCTTGAGTTGTTGATAGTAAGAGTTGTATGCTTTGTTTGATGGGTTGTTTATTGAAGGATGACTCATTTATCCATGTTTCCATGTGTTTATGGATTGGTATGTAGATGCCCATTATATGTTTGAGTTGTATTGGTTAAGTGAGAGAGTATGTATTCTACTAGTGATTACTTGATCAAAGTTGGGTATGAGTCATTCATTGTATTAATTAGTTGTTGATGAGCATAGATTTATCACTTCATTATGAAAATAGGATGAAAATAGGCTTATGATATTTGTATTGAGTTAGTGGATCATAATATGAAAAACATTGTGAAAAATGGTCCACACTAGCTTGAAGGTTAGGCTGTTTAGTGGGTGAGTGGTGGCTCCCTAGCAAGTGGTGGCTTGTTAATTCTTAGTGAAGTGACATCCTTCAAGTAGTGGCTTAAGAATTTGGGAGTGGTGGCTAGAAAGATTTTGGTGTTGGGGCATCTAGTATATGGTGGCTTGCATAGTCATGGGAGTAGTGGCTTCCAATAGGTGGTGGCATATAGAGTTTAGGAAGTGATGGCTTCCTTCCATCCTATAGTGGCCAAGAGTGGGTAGTTGCTCTCATGATTAGGAATTTGTGGCATGCACATTGGTGGTGCCCAGCTTATATGTAAAAGAATATTTTTGATAATAGAAGAAGAGATGGTGGTTTTTCTAGTCAAAGAGTTTCCACCTTACATCTTGATTCTTCATGTGTTGATGTGTTGTTTTGATGAATTGCTTCTCATGGTTATGTGGTTCCATAATTAATATGTTACTCATTTTTTATGTTATGTTGTTGATTAACTAATACAAGATTTAATTAATTCTTAAAGAAGAGAAAAAAGTGAGAAAATTTGATAAATATATACTACAATACTTTGATCATTTTGTGGATGACCAAAAAAGGAAAATGGAAGTCTACAAAAAAAAGGTTAATTGAATTTGAGAACATAACTAGTTGTTAAAACTTAAAAACTAAATCCATAAATCCATAATCATAGAATATCCATTTGACCAAGAAGATGCACCTAAAAGAATATGTAAGGATCAAGATGTTAAAGAATTGATCCTAGTTGTAAGGGAAACTATACTCTATATGTGTGTGTGTGAAATCATCTTCTCCCTTAACTAGAGAGTATGATTGAGGGTCAATTCAACAATATTTATAGGCAAGTAGCTATTATAATAATAATTCTCAAAATTGAATCTAGGTAAAAAAATAACCACCATTCTTCTTAAACATCGAGAATAACCCTAATTGATTATATATGACAGTTCTAATATTATATGTGGAATCTTGCCACAAATTAGCAATTAATAGTACTTGTAAATTTTTTTCAAAAACTATAAAGGTCATTTTCAATAATAAGGAGAGGGTTCAACAAACTTTGATAATAATTAATGGAACACATTTATATGTAAAAATGTTTATATGTTTTAAAATATTAAAATCTAGCATTTACGAAGTCGACTTGGATTTTAACATATAAATAATGATATTAAAAGCTGTAACAGAACCATATTGGTTTAGTGGAATACTTTCATTGAATTTCATATAAGTATATAACAATATTTATTTAATTACTCAATTAACTTAATCCCCGGTATGACAGCCAAACCATTAAAAACAATAAAACAGAGTGAGTAACCAGGCAGGGAGTTTTCTATTACATAAATTAGAATTACAATATAAAATATCTTCTACACGACTTAGCTATAAACGAACTATATATCAACACATAGTCAGTCTTAGATAAACCGATAATCTTCGACTGCATTTATTCTTTCCCATACCTGCGAAACAATAACAATGTAATTAAGAAAAAGAAAAGAAAATCATGACGTCTTTGTACATATAAAAAGAAAGTGAAATAATAAACCATGACATGTTTGTGCATATAGTGCAGTAGTGAAGAAAGAGCAGAGCATAAATTTTAGAGAGGAAAACAAAAGGCACTTAGTGTAAGTTGCAATTACCTGGTGCTATAAGTAGCTCTCCTAGCCGATGCTGACTTTGTTGCCGCCGGCGGCTTTGCCGGTGTTGTTGCTGTTGACCATGTTGTTGTTGCCGCTGTTGGTGGTGTTGCCACTGTTGTTGCCCAGGATCAGATTGCCGTCGATGTGGGTATTGGGGCCGATCACGTTCTGGTCGCCGCTCTTGTACCTGCGGTCAATCCTGTTGTTGTCGCCACAGAAGTTCCGCCCTGCTTGTTGCAAATTTCTCATCTTCTTGGCTTACAGATGTTGGTTGGTATCACTACTGCAAAAAAACGCTTTGAGTTGAACTCAAATCTGCTAAAGTGCATCAATAAATAACGTGTAGATTGATAAGTTACTGGGCAGCAATGCATATTAACATGATGAACAAATCATTGATAATTGTGCGATATCTCACATATTAGATGTTGAAAATATTAAAGTCACCTGTCGTGTTTTTGAGCAGGAGAAAAGAGTACACAAAGATAGCGCAACAGAGTTTTGAGTGCACAACACTTTGTATTAAAGAAGCATGGAGAAATCCGTATGAATGAAATTAAATTGTGATGGGCCACAGCCACAGATTGCAGAGGAGAATTAACAGGTGATGGGCGGAGTTGTTCTTCACAGTGGAAGGACGAAGATATTAGTAGATCACTTCTATGGAGGAGCAGAATTCATCAAGACAGTCATTTCGGGCTTTTAAAGCCCTCAACAACTAGAATGGAGAACATTGTTCAAACAGGTGGAATTCTTTTTAACTTCTGAATTGGCGGGACAAGTGGTCCCCACCACTTATGTCCCAATCGCAATCGCAAAGTTATTTTTGGTGCAGTGTCTTGTTGATATGAAGATTTGCGATGCGATCCAATCGCAATCGTCAATCGCAACAATCAAATGTCTTTTGGATGTATAGAGCTCTGTAATGGAACGGCTGTATATAAAACATACAACGAAACCTTATATAAATCGCCCCCACCAACAGTCGAGGCCCGTGGGTCCACTTGACCACGTGGTGAAGACTTAATGGAATCGCAAAGTTCAATCGCAAGGCTTGATGGGAGGTCTTTTGAAATGTGCTCCGATCAAAGGCCGGACCCGATCGGGTTATATGTCATAGTTTATAGCTTATCGCATCCGATAATCCAATCACAATCGGAAATTTTCTGTTGTATACCCCGATTGCACTATCAAATGGCGGACCCGATCCAACTTATGCAGTGGAGTTAATAAAGTTCAATCGCGTTCGGTTCTTAATTGCAATCGGAACTTTCCGATTGATTGTACCCTTTTTTTATATGCTCCGATTGAGGTGGCGGACCCGATACATATTATAGGCTGGAGTTGATATGAACATCGCATCCGTTTCCTCAATCGCAATCGCAAGTTCTTGTTTGACACCGCCGATTCGCCGATTGCGATGTGGTCCCTACCTTGTATGACACGCATCGTATTTGTTTTAATAGTTTTGTTTTAAAAGTGTTTCAATATATGTTTTGTGTAATGTTTTAATTGATACGGCATATAAAAGCTAAAAAGGCTTGCGAGCCTGTGTATTATTGCATTGTTGTTTTTGTGTGTTTCGCACAGCAGCGCGGAAGAAATACACAGAAATACACAGCAGTGTTGTTTTACTGTGACAGAGAGTAGTTTCGAGCACTGCGTCTATAGCAGTCAATATTGTGTATCCCTCTTTGTTGAGGAAGACTTTTGTAATAGTTTTTAAGTTTTGTTAATGAAAAAGAAAGCATTTTCATGCCATCTCTGTCTGCAATCAAAATTTTGTTTTAACTTCTCTGTGTTGTAGAGGAGAGTTTATTCTCTCCACTGTTTGTTTGGAATTTTCAATGTTCCAACATTAGAAATGTAGAACAATATCCAACCATCTATAGAAAGCCTCAATCTATGTTACACCAAACCTAAACCCATACCTACAACTGGACTACTAGGGAAAAGTAGGTAAGCACGAGATGAGAAATACAATGGCATAGGATGCCTTATATAGAAGCAGGCAAAGTCCAAACTCGGATTTGAAAACCATCTATAGCCAAACGGATTTGAAACGATATTTTTTATCTCAAGTCGAAAGCGGTATTTTGATCGCACTAAAGCTGAGAAAGTGGTCTGCTTTAATTTACAAGACTGCCATGAGAATGACATCATCAATCATGCAAAGTCCAACGTCATCTGGGGGACATACATCATCGACCATGGATATGGTGGAATCCTTATTTACAGATCACTACTCATGTTTATTTGCACAATCAGACAGAGGAGTTATCTTTTTTAGCTCCAAAAAAATTTCCTTTCCCTATTTACTGATGTAGCTACTACTAATTCGTGGAATTGGGCAGACGAGTTATTTTTTTTCATAAAAGAAAAAAAATTCCTTTACGCTGTTTACCGATGTTTGCTAACATTTATTCGGCATAGATTGAAAACAAAACAAACGCTTTACAGATGTAATTACGGGGCTTATTGGCGCAATGGGGCAAAACCGTTATTCTTTTTTTATATATATTTACAAAAGGTTGAGGACCGATCATGTGTAACAAGTGTGGTTATCCAAGACACTTAGCAGAATATTTCCCTAACATGTGCAGGACATGCACTTATTGTTAAACAACTTGATCACACTATTGAGGATTTTTTTTTTTTTCTAAATAAGACTAATTCTATTAAGAGAATAACCATATAGTACAATCTGAGCTTGCAAAAAGAAAAGCATAGAAGCAAGGGGCCGGAAATGAATCATTATCAACCTCAGTCCCAAAAAGCAACCATGGAATGAGCGAAAGAGAACAAGGATAACATAAAATGGAAAGCGAAACAAAGGAATCTACCCAGAGTGGGCAGAGACTTCCAGACGACATTTTTTCCCTTTCTTTTTACTGACTTTGATCTAGCCATTGTGATTTGGCTGGGCAGGAACCAATTGTAGATTATGTTGCGTTGTAGAATGAGTCTCCTTATCTGAATCGGAGGAAGAAGACTCATGCAAACGTTTCTGTGGGATCGGAGGGGTAGATGTATCCTCAGGGCAGGTCGAGGGCGTGACCTGCGGGTGCTCCTCTTTCTATCCTTCCTCTTCCATTTCTTCCTCATCCGAGCTGGAGGACGCTAGATCATTCATGAGGGGTGGATCGCATGGTTTCCAGCTCTTGGACTTCGGTTTGCTATTGGTTTTCTTTTTTCTGCCGAGGAAGCTAGAACATGTGTTCTGAAGATGCCCCGTCTGATGACAATGTCTGCATCGGAATGCAGTGTTCTCATAATCCAAGGTTTGTGTCCAGTGAAAGTCCCCAATCTTGAGGTTGATCTGATCAGGCAGTCCTTTGCTTAAGTCTATTTCCGCGCAGATTCTGCCATAGGTATAGATTCCTTTCTCCCCTCAAGAGGTATCTGTAGCCAAGAAGCGGCCCAAAGCATTTCCAATCCCTTGGAAAACCTTGAAGTGCCAGAGATGAGCCGGTAGGTTCGGAAGACGGACCCAGATGGGAAGCTTGGTGACAACTGCTGAAGAGGGGTCGAAATCTGGGAACCAAGGGGTGAGAAATAGTCCAGCTGCTCGCAAGAATCATGGGCCTCCTGTTAAGGCCTTTTGATAATCTTCGCTGAAAGCAAACACTACTATGAAGAAACCCTTTGAACAAAGGAAGACTTGATAGTTGTTTGTCCAATTGGCGTGGATCCATTGATATAGATCTGTTGTTTGAGGCCATAGGCCATTGAATCTGCAAATGATGGTGGTCTCTGCATATATCTGAATTTGTTCATCCAGCGATGGATGGGAGATTTCAATAGTGGGGACTTCTTCCATCTTGTCCACAAGGAAAGGCTTGGGAGCCTCAGCTGATGGAGCAGGTTTCTTGGGCGGCTGTGCATGAACTGCATCCGTATAGGAGAAGGCAGGATTGGAGGAAGGCTGCCCACGTGCTCCACCTCTAAGTCGCAGGGAAAGCACAACTGAAGCACCTCTATCAATGCTGTAATAAGAGAGGAGAAAAGGGTTTTCAAGTTGTTTACCTTTATGAATCAGCCTCTGGAGCTCCGATGGAATCCCCAATTTGCGTTCTAGATTGTTTAAGAGATCTTGCACTAAATCCGTAGCTTGCACCCAATGCAACAAGGTTCTGCCGGATAGAAGCGTGATCTGGATCTGGAAGGAAGAGAGGTGATTGGCCATAAGAGCAGCCGGTTGAATATCAAAACCCTCCTGCGGCAACCTCCTATCCGGTTCGCCTTGCTTCTTCGAGAGGCTGATATTGAGTCTTTGCAAGGGAGGATCTAGGCTGTTATTGAGAAAAGCTGGAGCGATTTCAGAGGATCTGCAAGGCTGCATAGCTAATCCCTGACCCGAGCCGTATAAGATCTGCCCTTGGACGCGGTGGAGGGGGCCAACATCATGAATAGTCCTGCAAAATAAACAGTGGAGTGCACAATTTCAGCAGCCAAGTGATGAGGAGGCTAGGTAGCACAGCCAATCCATCATACCGCAAAACAGCCGCCGGGAGACAGTAAATCGAGCATTCCCATCCTTCAGAATTCTGCATAGAGCTCGTGAGATAGCGACCAGGAGGGCCGAGGACTTGTCGGTGCCGTGGGAGACTGAATGATCGTCGAGATACCAATAGCGGATTTCCACGAGGAGCTTCCAAGGGAGCATGGGTGTCGGGGCGATAGTCTCAGCAGGGCTGGACGAGAGCAAAGGAATCAAGGCGCCGTCAGAGGAGCATGTTGCAGAAACCCTAAGAGCCATCGCCGCTCCAATCCTTATTTCTTATGCAAGCTCTTCCAAAAGTGCTATCACACTATTGAGGATTGTCCTCAACATATTTCGAAATTGAAAGAGAAAAGGGAAAAAATGTGTATATAATATATACAGAAGAGCAAAGAGATCGACCACATGAAGGAGTGATTTTACACGAAGGAGAAAAAATAGGAGCAAATGCCAATGAACAAGAAATTAGTAGTACTAATGGGGTAAGGGAGCCAGGAGAACCACCTCCCAAGTTTGATCCAATGAAGGAAAACTAAATATATCAGGAGGTGGGAAAGGAGTTGGTTGTGACATAGTTGGGTCAACCCAGATCAACGACATAGAAAGCATAACTAGTTTATGAATTATCATCGATCCATGACACAAAAGAAGGAGCGTGAGAGGTATGCCTAATCAGGTGTTTCCTAAATGGTTGTTTAGACTTAATAAAAGATTTTATGATCCTAAATAAACTATGCAAGATGATCAATAAGTGTGCACAATGATAGAAAGGGCCTATGCACAAAACCTCATGCACTTAGTTAGGTAGATAATGTGCAAGGAGAGGAAAAGTATGGAGTTTAGAATCAATTCACAAATTGGAGCATGCAATATGTATCATATTATCTTGGACTTAGGATGAGATGGGAGCATCCTATCAAAGAATACATGGGAACTGATGGGTAGGCCAAGGCTAATCTATTAGCCAATCTCCCTAATAATGGCTAGCCAATGAAGAATATTCAGTATTGGACAGTTGGTAGGAGTAGAAGCCAATATTGATGGGGTGAAGAGAATTTCCAACTTCGTGGAAATTGGGATTGCTAATGACTCTACTTCTAATCCAATAATGCTAAGAATCAATTGGGGCTTTGAAAATCATGTAATAATCAAATGTAAAAGAAGGTCAATGGCCTTTAATTCAAGGTATTTGAGCATAACAACACACTTGATCCATTGGAAGGAGAGGGCTATGTGAAACAAGTCAATGATGGATTTAGAGCAGTAGAACTTGTTCAGTATCTACAACATATTAACATGTAGAGAAGACTATGCTAACCTAATTACTAATAAAAAATTAAGTAGGTGAAGGGCTAACTCATTTGCATAAGAATTAGATGCAAGGGTTTGAGAATTGGTAGCACCAGTTACACGAAGTGGGAGATGTGCTCATGTTACTTGCACAATATAATCGATCACGATGGAAGTGCATGAGCAACTTCAGAAGATAATTAGTCTGCATAAGATTTAGTCAGCCATCCTTGAAATTGTAGATAATTTGATTAGGTAACATTTCGCTTCCAAAATACTCAACAACAAAGTGAAATGATACATTTTAGAATAATTTGCATACCTCAAAGCTCATAGCACCCTTTTGGTCAATACAGACGTAATATGGAAAAAAGAGGGTTATTAAGGGTCAAAAAAGTTCAAAAGGGTGAAGCAAGGCCTTAAAAACATTATATAAAATGAGCAAAATCGGGACTAGACATCTCCCCCAGACGCAAAATCTTGCATGTCCGGTATGCAAGAAAAAATGTTGCAACTTTAGAAGGAAAATTCACTCTTTTCCCTGTGCTTCAACTACTCCATCCAATTGATCCAATTGCACCCTGCTGGACTCCACTTCCCAAACCCTACACTGATATTCTTAATTCTTCTTCTATAGGTGGTCGATCCGAGTCTCTTTCTTCTTCATGATTTGACATGCCTTCTGATGCCACTCATACAACTCCTTCTGCAGACCTAGGTTGTTCTCCTTTAGAGTTTCATTTTCCTTTTGAAGAACCCGTTCAGAAATAGTGAGCTATATGATAATTTCCTCCATCTCCTTTTGGGATTTCTTTTTCTTAGATGTTCCCTCCTTTGCATGTTGTCCTTGAGAGGATTGAGGCAAACTTGGTTCCTCCTGATCTTGGCAATCTTCAATTTTTCTATACCCACTTTATTATAGTTGTGGGTCTTTAAAAGACGTGGCCTCCCACTCTTCTTTGTCAATGAATTCAGTTACGTCAATATTCCCTTTCCCCTTAGACAAGTCTCGGGGCTTCTTATCCTTTTTATCAGCTTCAATTTTTTGTACCCCTTCCTCTGTAATTTCCTTATCACCAGCTTCCTAGCTTGGCTTCTCGTAAAGAACTTAGTAGGGGTGGAAGAAGTACCCTTTGATGGCTTAGGCTTCTTCCCTACAGTTTTCTTGATTACCACCACCTCCTCATCTTTCTCAACCTCTTCTATCAACTAACTACGGGTGTAGGGTTTCTTTCATGGATTCTTCGTTGGTTTCGCCTCTTTGGTTTATGATGAATCAGGCTCCTTCTCATCATCCACGAAGTAATTCTATAATAATAATTATTCCCATGTTTTGAAAATTTTACTCAAAACCTCTATCATAATCATTTGTACAAGATTGTGATGATAGAGATTCTTCTCTATATGTGCTTCCCTCTCCTTGGTAGAAGTAGACATCTTTAGCAAGGACATTCTAAGATAATATGGTAAATTAAAGGGCTTGTCTCAGAAATGGCCAAGGAGACAAATATGAAACATAAAAGCTAACCCAAAATGAACTTCATAGGTAATATAATTCTACAGGAAAAATAACAGACATTGGTACTTACTTCTAAGGTAATCATGTCGAATTCCCTTGCTCCAATCTGGGCTTTCATGCCTTTTTCTGAGGAAGGGTGTGCAAATGTCCTCGTTGAATCATTGGTTTTTAAACTAGCGCTCCCATTCTTGTGGAATTCCACAAGCTTGGGATACTAGCTCCTCTGTCAATCTGAACTTAACATTAGACACCTACACCCTCTCACCATTTAAATTTAGGGCAAAAGACTTCATCACCTCTGAGTTATGCGCACTAAACTTTAGGAACAGAGGCAGCCATCTTGCCTTCCCCAAACATTCCATTAGGGGAATTTTGAGGTCTAAAATGGGCCTCCTAAGGAAATTATAAAATAATAGTGGAAATAATAAAATATGATTTCATTACATCATCAAATTTTAGAGGGAAAAAAGAAAAAACTATTTTTCAACTCGTATTTTCAATTTATCTCCCAAACTATTTACTCAAATTTCGAGCAGGAGTACTCGTTGGATGAAAAATTTAATTTCTCTTCCAAGGAGTACCCATGTTTCATACTTTCGATGGACCCTTCTACACGGAAAATGAAAAATACATTAAAAATGTGATTGCAATAACATTTTTTAATGTATTTCTTATTTTTCTTGTAGCAGGGTCCATCGAAAGTATGCAACATGGGTACTCTCTCGATGAGGAATTAAATTATGCATCCAATGAGTACTCCCACTCGAAATTTGAGTAAAAACGTTTGGAGATAAATTGAAATACGTGTTGAAAAAGTAGTTTTATTATTTTATTAAGTTATAATATTTTTACCCTTTTACTTAAAAAATGGTGAATCATCCACCATGGTTCACATCATCATCTTCAATCCTATTGGTCTTTATAAAGTTTATTTTGGTTGTAAATTTTTCTTAGGAGACCCTTTAGACCTCAAAATTCCCCTAATGCTTACTCCTTGGGTCAGCATCAAGTAATACAGGAACTTGAGTTTCAAACCTTGATGCTGAGATTCTGCTAGAAAGCAGATCCCAGCATATAAGAAACTCACTACTTCAATCAACTATGAAAATTATCAATTCTTCTATAAAATAAAACCATAAAAACATTCAATTTAAATTCACATGAAGGTGAAAAGAGCCATGCAAATATACTACAGATAGCAATATCAAAATTCTCTGGCCAAATATTACATTGGGCACCCTCTTGGCTGTTGGCCCTTCAAACCACTCCTCACTCTTCCTGTACTCCTCACGTAATCAACTCTTCAACTATGTCTCTTCCTCACAAAAACACTCACATTTATACATAAATAGTGAATTTAATTCATTCCAAAAATCTCTCCCCACAAATCTCAACTATATCTAATTTATATTCATTCTAGGTGTGGACTCAACAATGTCCTGCACATAGAATTCCTACTCCCTAAATTTGATACCTAATTCTATTTTCTCTCATATCCTTTTAATTGTTAAAAGAATATATACAAAATCCTCACCTTTATAATTTCTCTCCTAATTTATTTAAAAATAAACATTTAAAAAATAAAATAATTAAAATATCACACCTCCCTTATTACATAATTAAATAATGAAAATTGGCTTTGATGCTCCTGCATCAGACTCCCAAGGTTGAAATTAATCATGATCACCTGATCATGGGCTTGGATCTTTGTCTGCGTGGATCCCATATCTTGTGCTATAATTCTCCATTTGTCGCTGCTTATGTATGTTGTTCTTCTCTAGGTTTCCACACTTTATGCTGCATCACTCTGTTGGCTATGCTTTCACAATCTTCTGATGTCTTTCTCTTGCTGCTTCTTCTTTGTTTTACTGCTGCTGGCTTATTTCGGGATGCTTTCATCATTATCCACCTCATGAGTTCAATTTCTCTGTCCAATAGATTTTCTCCAGCATCTGTAATAAAACCTGCACTCACAAAACAATTATAAAAATAAAAAAAAATAAGGCTTCAGTGCCTCTTTCTCCTCTGGCAACATTTCAGTATGCTGCTCTGAAATTTCCTCATCCATCAGCAGATCAGTATGCTGATTTAAATTCTCTGTGAGACTATCAGCTAGTCCCTCCTGCACATCATCTATTTGAAAAATGTTTTCCTATTTTATGCCTTCTAGCAACTCTCCCTGAAAATAGATCCTCTTCTTTTCCCACTCTCTTCTGTGAAGATCTAACTTTCTTTATAACTTAACAATCTCAACTGGGGTAGAACTTGGAAATTTTACACAACTTTCCATAACTTCATCTGCTATTGAACAATCATCAGATGGTCCTTATTACCCTGCTTCAATATTTTGCTGAATATTTCCATGAAACCCCTCTACCTTCATTTCTTTTTGAGATCTTGCTATCTCATCATCATTCTGAACAGATTTCAGATTCAACTCTTCTTCTTTAACAAACTTCAAAGTTTCTTCAACACCCTATGATGTATCTGTAATCACACACAAATCATTAGTCTTAAAAAAATAAGACCTTCTAGTCCCACTGGATGTTTCAGATAACATCTCTCTTTGCTGCTCTGAATCCTTCATTTGATTCAGTTCCTTTGTAAATTTATCTTTTGTCTCATCACTACTTCCACTCTTCCTTGGGTAATCTTCATGAATTGTCCTGCTTATAGCATCATTACATTGTAAACTTTTGTTAGCAATCTCATTAAACAAATACACTTCTTTACCTCCTTGGAAATTTTCTTCGACATTCTTGTTGTCTTACCCCAAATAAGAAGTCATTTATGATTTCTTTCTGTTGTAACCAATCACCACTTTCCTTCTCTAAAAGGAATTCTCTACCAGACATTACCTCAAGAGTTTTATTCTCCTTTGTGACAGTTCCATCATACTGCCCACCATCTTTTGCACATCCTGCAAACATACATGAACTGTGACAAACAATGTAAGGTTTCATGGCCTAATCTGTTTCCCTCGACAATATATCTTCAGATGCTTCTAAACTATCCCAATAGTTCATGAGATCTTCTTCATTGATCTCTTCACCCAGAATTTCGCCATGCTCTGGGCCACAAATGGAAACATCCATTTTTAACTTAGCCTCTCTGAGTTCTTAGCAACTCAACATCTGCTCAAGCTTCCTCAGCTCTTCCATCAATTGTATGTTTACCTATTTTTCCCTCTTTGTGTGTAGCTTTTTCCACTTCACCTTCTTTCTCATGGTCCAACCATGTGTCTAGTATTTCACATTTTCCTGCAACAACTCTATTAAAAATTCAAGGTGAATTGTTATCTCAGCCTTCTCCCACTCATACTTTTGATCAGATCTCTGGAAATGACTATCAACAGTCATCTTCCCCTTCTTTATGAACTGTATATGTTCACGTGTGCACTCCATTTAATCCACTTCTCAGCAATCCTTCCCACTTTCCATTCATCAAAATACAAGTTCTCCTCTTGTGCCTAACTTCTCTTGGTTCTCTGTCTTGGAGCCAATCTCTGACAACCCTCTTGTTGTAATTTGCTGCAAACAACACTTTAGCAACGCATGTGTTACAATGACCAATTCTTTGGGTTTCGGGCTCCACCGATCATGCACCCAATTACATTTAGACTTTGTACTTATAATATGACTCTTTGACTTCAGACTTATACCAATTTTTCATCCTGGATGAGCATACTCAATCTCAACTCAAAACTATCCAAACTCTCATTTGAATCTAACACCTGTTTTCACTTCAAGACGCAACCCAAAAAATTATGACAATGGACATTTCAAGTTATACAATGTTCACATCCTTTCATATTTCATTCTTTATGAAAAATCATCAATTTTCTTTATCATTTGACATGATACTGAAGACTTTAGTCAAATTTCAATTCAAGTGCTCCAAGATTTATTTTAAGGTGAAAATAAATAAACCATTCAATCTTCAATGTTCAAAAATATCTTCCTGAAGTATCATACCCCATGCTCCTGGTAGGGTTATTAATAAACCTTTCTTTCTGCAAACTCAACCCTCTGGTTTCCATTCCTTTGTGCCATATTTGTCACCGTCAATACTTGCATGCTGACAAATTAGTCATCTTAATGCAAACATTTTCCTGCACTTATATACACCATGCAACATCAATTCACATCTCTTTACCTATGTACCGAAAACAAGAAACTTCTTCAATGACTTATGCACATTCGTACACTGTTTCATCCTGAATATCCCCTCCTTAAATACCATCACATGATGGTAAAACAAAGGTTTACAACATCAAGAAATTATATTTCCAATCACCAATCAAAAGAATTCTTCTTTTCCCATTACATACTTGTCCAAAATAACTTGACCAAACTGTGAAGAATCCACATTATGCATAATAAACCTCCTCAAATAAACATGCATATTTCTCTTTATGTCATCCAGGATTAGCACATTTTCATTCATTTTCCATTCAATTTTACCTCAACATCTGCAATAGTAGTCTTCAAATATCATCTTCAAAACTAGAATTAAAATCAGCTCACCTTCAAGATCTCTGTGCGATCTTGTTCCATCTACCAAATGATGTAGGAAGACAAGACGAAATTCCCATTAATCAAATTGTTATAGTAAAATATGCAATTTTACCAAGGCCCAAAATTTTTCCTCCATACATGATGAGATTAACTTACCTCTCATCGATCTAATTGTGCCAGGTCAATTTACCACGCCCCTTGCTTACATGCCCATATACTTTTGCTGCCACTATACGAATGCCACTTATTTTCGGCACAAATGATATAAATATCATTGAACAACATGCCATTTAACAACTCAAAGTGGGATTTAAGATTTCATTGTTTAGATATATCATAAAACTCATTGAGTCTATTGAATACCATAAATTCAAAACCGAATGCTATATGTTGCGGCCATACTTCACGGCTTACCATAGTTCACAAATCAGCATAGTCTACCCACCATTATATCCGCATGCGAGTTCATCGTATTAATGTGTTGTGGTCCGGTTTCTTTATGCCCTTTCAAAATTCTTTCATAGTACATAAATGGATGTGGCTTCAAATGCCACAAAACTCCACAACCCTTCCAACGGTGGCTACGAGGGGTTTGAATCCGGAGCGTTCCAATAATGCGACTGCACTCAGATGCCGTGGACTTGAGCTCAGTGTCTCAACCAATGCATTTCATACTTTGACCACATGCATATGCATTGACAAATCATATATTTTAGCCTTACCATGGTTCAAACCATATCTCCACGAATTTGAAACCACGCAAGTAAGATTATACTTTGGCCGTTGCATACATAATGTAATTGCCTTAAATACTACCTTCGGTTTTTGTCATGGGTTTGTGCGCAGAGAATCAATTAAGTCGTGGTCCCTTACTGTCAAGACCGCCTTCGATCACACGTAGTAGCATTTATACATATCGTTATTGTAATGAATTGAGTGTAAAAAATTTACCAAGGCTGTGGTCCCTTGTGATTTCAGCTACAGAACTTAATTCACGATGATGCCTTACCTCCACACTTGTGGTTTGTTCACGGCCAAACATAAAACTCTGCAATCATCGCTCCCCTATGCAATGTCTCCCATGCTGTTCTATTTGGGATGGGTATAATATAACCATAGGCACAGATTTCAAGTGGTCAAATTGACCACACTCGGTGTGTATCCATGCTTTCCTTCAGGCACCCATGAATAGGTTGAACCTGCCTCCTTTAGATGGCTCAGACTTCAAAGCTCCACACAATTCTGGAAAATGCTTCAATCGTCGTTCCCTTCAATGCTGGTTGCAACGCATTGAAATGGTGATCAGACAATCTTTCAATGCATTCAGCAGTAAATGGTGCTCAGAAAATCTTTCAACGCATCGAAATGGTGCTCAGAAAATCTGTAAATTTAATTTGTTGAAAGAGCTCCTTCATTAATAAATAATCAATAGAAGCAATAGGTGAGGCAAGATGTTTGAATCTGGTAAAGCATGTGTAAAACCTTTTTCTTGAGAATTCACACCTTCTACTTCAAGTACTCAAACTCGGAAAATAATTGACGGAGAAAAAATCTCAAAACACAATGCACCTTGTATCCCGTATGCCTTCTAGTATCTCAAACACCTGAGTGGTTGCACCTTCTCCTGCGTAGCACTTCCATGGATCTCTAATCAACACCATGTCAAGATGACTCATACATAATTTGATTTTTTTTATCCGATTTGGAGCAGCACTATAACATCATCGCCCTCTTGCAAGTGCCCCCTTCAATTCAGATGCAATTGTTGTATGTGTTTCCATCACACGTTTGGTTCCATAACTAGCATGTAAGTTCATTCATTGTAATCAAAAACCATGTACAACATACATAATTTCAATTGTAAACAGGTATCTTTCCCTGTTCTCTGATACCAAATGATGGCGGGATTCTGCTAGAAAGAAGATTGTGGCATATAAGAAACTCACTACTTCAATAAAATATGAAAATGCTCAATTCTTCTATAAAATAAAACCATAAAAACATTCAGTTTAAATTCACATGAAGGCAAAAAGAGCCATTCAAATCAACTACAGATAGCAATATCAAAATTCTCTAGCCAAATATTACATTGGGCGGCCTCTTGGCTCTTGGCTCTTCAAACCACTCCTCACTCTTCTTGTACTCCTCACGTACTCAGCTCTTCAACTATGTCTCTTCCTCACAAAAACACTCACATTTATACATAAATAATGAATTTAATTCATTCCAAAAATCTCTCCCCGCAAATCGCAACTATATCTAATTTAGTTTCATTCTAGGTGTGGACTCAACAAAGTCTCGTACATAGAATTCATACTCCCTAAATTTGCTACCTAATTCTATTTTCTCTCATATAATTTTAACTATTAAAAGAATATATACAAAATCCTCACCTTTATAATTTCTCTCCTAATTTATTTAAAAATAACAATTTAATTAATAAAATAATTAAAATGTCACACCTCCCTTATTACATAATTAAATAATGAAAATTGGCCTTGATGCTCTTGCATCAAACCTGAGGGTAGACTGCATTCTCGACATACCTAGGAGTGGGAGAAATGAGAGTTGATTCGGTTCACTGATATGCTTCTAAGACCAAGGAAAATAGTTTAGAACCTGATAAAAACAAGGATAGTTTAAATTAAAAAATAATTTGGGTAATGAGGAAACTTTCATATGACATAGGACATGAGCATAATTGTCATCATGATCCATCCTACAGGATAAACGTTGGGAAGATAAGAGAAGGACATATAAAAATAATAATAATTTGGAATAGGAACTCATGTTATGACACAAACTACTCATAGCCGCCTTATTTCACAAGGGTGGCCATGACTCATAGTTATGCAAATTCAAAATTTTTGTACCATTACCTTTTTATCTTAAGTATTCTGATGCCATCCGTACCTACTCGATCTTACCTTACGATGATCAAGTACTTGGGTGACGACTACACTTGCCTTGGAATAATAACCCACCTTCAAACCATATCATATGCAAAATTGTATAGTTACATGGCATCAGCTAATGATGAATATGCATTAGGCAAATTTTGAAGTCTAAAATGGGCCTCATAAGAAAAATGTAAAACCAAATTAAACTTTATAACCAAATTAAACTTTATAAGAACTAATAGGATTCAAGATTATGATGTCAACCAAGGGGGATGATTCACCATTTTTTGAGTAGAAAGGTAAAAATATTAAAAATTAATAAAATAATAAAACTACTTTTTCAATCATATTTTCAACTTATCTCCCTAAGTTTTTACTCAAATTTTATGTGAGAGTGCTCGTTGGATGCAAAATTTAATTCCTCATCCAAGGATTTGTTAGCCTCGCTCCAATAAATAAATAAAAATCCAAAATAATAAATAAATTAATTAAATATTGCAAGTTAGGAATATGTGCCTAACTCTTGGGTTGTTCCTGAAATATTGGAGTTTGTTTAGTAACTCCTATCTTGGTGGGGTTTTGGTGAGAAATTATCTCAACCAAAGGAGTCTAAGATAGCACGGAATATCTTAGACATTTTCTCTCATCTATTTAAATTGTAAACTAAATTCTTTTAATAAGAGAGAATGATGAGAATGCCATGAGGCTAAAGCCTCTTTTCCGTAATGGTTTTGTCTGGTTCCGTATCTGTGTTTTTTGCAATATGTTTTTGATTTAATTTCATTATCCTACATGTGGTATCAGAGCTATGGTAATGTTGCAGTGAATGTGAGGAGGAGATTCCAGCTCTACAAGTTCTTGGAAAACTCCATTGAATTGATTAGCTGATTCGTATGGAATTTGTCAAGTTTTTTGTTTAAAAAACATAAATTTTATTATTGATTTTAGATTTGTAAATTATAAAATCATTTAATAATCTATATATATATATATATATATATATATATATATATCTGTGGTGACTTTTCTGCAAAATCTGTGGGACGTTATCTTCAAAAATTAGGGTTCATGATATTTGTTATAGTGTTTTATCTTTGTTTTCGGGCTACTCTTAGCCACATCCTTGTCGAAATGAAGCACGTTGAAACAAGTAGAAGTTTTTTTTCGATGTATAACTATCTGAATTATGTCAATTTGTGAGTCATTGATAATCGTTGACCTCAATGAGCAACCGAGCAATCCGTGAGCAATTCAATTATCATCCGTGAATTATCAGACCTTCTGCTGGTTTTTCTTCACAGAATCCAAGTCTTTTGTCTCTGTCATTATGTATGTGTGTTGGATGGATAAATCGTTCTTGCGGACAAGACCGATCTCCCTAGTGTCAAAAGACAATCTAGCAACAAACGAACAACTAAGTTTGTCTTTATCTAGATATTCGCTTTACAAATAAATGATATAAAGGTGTCGATCCTACCTTAGATCCAAATTATTATTTGTGGTTGTAGTGCTCCTATCGCAATAAGAGTTCTTTCATAAACCTGCAATCACAAACAAGAAAACTTTCAATAGCACCTGAATAACAAATAATCATAAAACATATCCATCATAGTGATCAAGGAATCTATGAAACAAGTAATCAAACAACAAATGTTGAGAAAAAAAATCTTGATTGTATTAATCTTAGTTATAAGAAAACCTTACAACCTGAGCCTTGATGTTGTACAGGCCTTCCCAAGGTCCGAAGCAGGAGTCTCCTCTACTTTGAAAAGTTCTGCACTCCTCCAACCAAGACGAAAAAAGGTATGTAATCTCTCCTCACAAAGGTCTTAGTTAATTGAGTCTAAATCTCAACAGCACTTAACTTCAAATATTCTAAAAGCTTGAACTCTCAATCCCCAAAAACTTAACCAAAATATTAACCCTTTGAGGCTACCCAAGGCCTCTTTTTATAGTGGAAAAGAGGAGGTTTTCTGTTCCAAGTATGAAGGGATAGAATCCTCCTTCAAAGGGATAAGCTCCTCACATCAAGGGGTTAGCTCCATAAGGTAAGGGATACATGCACCTCACAAGAGCGGTTTTGCCACTGCAAGTTCCATTCTAGAAGCTTCCAAAATTTACTTTTATTGAACTTTTTGGAATTTACTTGCGCCTTTTTAATATTATAGGGGTCCGCACCTTTAACAAAAAGAAAGTGTGGTCAAGTCCATAGGAAAGCTGAACATCGGGTGCAGGACTGCAGGCAAGATAGCCAGAAAGTGCGATACCAAAGTTTAGGAGACTTTTAGGAATTTTTCTGATTTTCAAGGCTTGACATGAGGAATAAATATTGTAAGACTTGCATTGGAGGTATGTATGAGTGTTAATGAGCTCATACAGTTTTTTTTTTTCTAAATAAGACTAATTCTATTAAGAAAAAAACCATATAGTACAATCTGAGCTTGCAAAAAGAAAAGCATAGAAGCAAGGGGCCGGCAATGAATCATTATCAACCTCGGTCCCAAAAAGCAACCATGGAATGAGCGAAAGAGAACAAGGATAACATAAAATGGAAAGCGAAACAAAGGAATCTACCCAGAGTGGGCAGAGACTTCCAGACGAAATTTTTTCCCTTTCTTTTTACTGACTTTGATCCAACCATTGTGATTTGGCTGGGCAGGAACCAATTGTAGATTATGTTGCGCTGTAGAATGAGTCTCCTTATCTAAATCGGAGGAAGAAGACTCATGCAAACCTTTCTGTGGGATCGGAGGGGTAGACGTATCCTCAAGGCTGGTCAAGGGCGTGACCTGCGGGTGCTCCTCTTTCTCTCCTTCCTCTTCCATTTCTTCCTCATCCGAGCTGGAGGACGCTAGATCATTCATGAGGGGTGGATCGCATGGTTTCCAACTCTTGGACTTCGGTTTGCTATTGGTTTTATTTTTTCTGCCGGGGAAGTTGGAACATGTGTTCTGAAGATGCCCCGTCTGATGACAATGTCTGCATCGGAATGCAGTGTTCTCATAATCCAAGGTTTGTGTCCAGTGAAAGTCCCCAATCTTGAGGTTGATCTGATCAGGCAGTCCTTTGCTTAAGTCTATTTCCGCGCAGATTCTGCCATAGGTATAGATTCCTTTCTCCCCTCGAGATGTATTTGTAGCCAAGAAGCAGCCCAAAGCATTTCCAATCCTTTGGAAAACCGTGAAGTGCCAGAGATGAGCCGATAGGTTCGGAAGACAGAACCAGATGGGAAGCTTGGTGACAACTACTGAAGAGGGGTCGAAATCTGGGAACCAAGGGGTGAGAAATAGTCTAGCTGCTCCCCAGAACCATGGGCCTCCTGTTAAGGCCTTCTGATAATCTTCGCTGAAAGAAAACACTACTATGAAGAAACCCTTTGAACAAAGGAAGACTTGACAGTTGTTTGTCCAATTAGCATGGATCCATTGATATAGATATGTTGTTTGAGGCCATAGGCCATTGAATCTGCAAATGATGGCGGTCTCTGCATATATCTGAATTTGTTCATCCAGCGATGGATGGGAGATTTCAATAGTGGGGACTTCTTCCATCTTTTCCACAAGGAAAGGCTTGGGAGCCTCAGCTGATGGAGCAGGTTTCTTGGGCGGCTGTGCATGAACCGCATCCTTATAGGAGAAGGCAGGATTGGAGGAAGGCTGCCCAGGTGCTCCACCTCTAAGTCGCAGGGAAAGCACAACTGAAGAACCTCTATCAATGCTGTAATAAGAGAGGGGAAAAGGGTTTTCAAGTTGTTTACCTTTATGAATCAGCCTCTGGAGCTCCGATGGAATCCCCAATCTGCGTTCGAGATTGTTTAAGAGATATTGCACTAAATCCGTAGCTTGCACCCAATGCAACAAGGTTCTGCCGGATAGAAGCGTGATCTGGATCTGGAAAGAAGAGAGGTGATTGGCCATAAGAGCAGCCGGTTGAATATCGAAACCCTCCTGCGGAAACCTCTTATCTGGTTCGCCTTGCTTCTTCGAGAGGCTGATATTGAGTCTTTGCAAGGGAGGATCTAGGCTGTTATTGAGAAAAGCTGGAGCGATTTCAGAGGATCTGCAAGGCTGCATAGCCAATCCCTGACCCGAGCCGTATAAGATCTGCCCTTGGACGCGGTGGAGGGGGCCAGCATCATGAATAGTCCTGCAAAATAAACAGTGGAGTGGACAATGTTGGTGGCCAAGTGATGAGGAGGCTAGGTAGCACAGCCAATCCATCATGCCGCAAAACAGCCGCCAGGAGACAGTAAATCGAGCATTCCCATCCTTTAGAATTCTGCATAGAGCTTGTGAGATAGCGACCAGGAGGGCCGAGGACTTGTCGGTGCCGTGGGAGACTGAATGATCGCCGAGAGACCAATAGCGGATTTCCACGAGGAGCTTCCAAGGGAGCATGGGTGCCGGGGCGATAGTCTCAGTAGGGTTGGACGAGAGTAGAGGAATCAAGGCGCCGTCAGAGGAGCATGTTGCAGAAACCCTAAGAGCCATCGCCGCTCCAATCCTTATTTCTTATGCAAGCTCTTCACATCCACTTCTTTATCTAAAAAGGAAAGAAGGATTAAATCCAATGAGCTCATACAGTTAGCAGAATGTCAAGGTGACAATTTTTAGTGTAACAGATTTCCCCCTAAAGTGCAAAGTCTGGAATAGATGAAACTGAAGTCTGTCATATATGAAGAGTGCAGTACTTTATCATTTCAAGGATCATCCTGTGGACACCCCAGTCGGAACCTGTAAAAACATTCAATGCAAAATATATATATATGTAATCATATCATCGCTGAGGTAGGAATTCCCATACTCAGATCAAAAACTAACTGAACTTGTTCTAATACATAAATGATTTTAATATTACATCAATTGTGTAGACACAGCATGGGCGTAGCCATCTGTAATGAATAGTCTACTGTATAATAATAAAACTCGGCGCAGCCTGGATGGTGGAAACTAGATCCAGGGTCTTGATTTCTGCTTCCCGAACTAGTACGATTCTATCCATGCGATTAAATGTGTTGAAGTCGAACATGGTAGAAACCACTTGATTACAAGTCAATAATGTAAATTGTTAACAAGTGTGAGAGTAACCACCAGTAATGTCAATGGCTCTCAAAATACTCAGTACAACCATGAAATGTGAATGAATGAGCTGACATCGAACATGTCACAGAATCATTCGATCGAAGGTCAATGATGCAACCTGTCGTCGAAGGCGAGAAACCTGCCATTGAGGCATGCAGATTTCAAGGTACTGATGATTTCTAGATCAACTTCATAGATAATGAGTTGTCGTCGATAGAAAGCGATCCGTCGTAGGCAAGCCCACAACATGAAATCATAGATCAAGTTTTGAAAATATATTGGCAAGGACTGACTCAGGGATGGTCAAAACGGATGACATATTTTTTGCAAATGAATGGTTGTTTGAACTATCCTCTTGAACACATAACGACACTGCAGATGGCTTGGTGACAATTGACCCAAAGCTAATACCCAGAAACCGGATGAAAACTTTCAACGAGGTTTGATTAACTGTTAGGCAAAGGATTTCCCAACCCAGGTGAACAAAAGTGTCGTGTTCAAGAGTGGTTAATGGTTTTCTGAATAATCAAAATACAACAAACAAGTCCATTTTTCTCTCTTTTCCCCCACCATTTCTGGAAAGTACCTCTTTATTTTTGACAAGCTTGAGGAGGATAAAATTTGCTTGTTTATAAGCTCATCCTTCGGATGGGTCCAACTTAGTTTAAGATTCGAACCCTAAGAAAGAGTGGTTCGTTCCTGTTTAAAATTGAACAGGGCCTTTACTATTTAATTTTAACGAGTCCAGTATAGGAGAAACTCGATGTTTTTCAATTTTAGGGAGTCAGAAGAAAAAACTTAAGAAAACTCCATGGGTGTACTTTTTCGTAATTTTAGCCTCTCGAGCCAAAAAAAGGATAAAATAATGTAGGAGAGAACTCTATTGACCGTATTTAGTCAACGTATACCTTTTTCGTAAATAGTCCATTTCAGTCTGTAAAAGGGGTAAACTTATACTGAAGGGATGATTATTCATTTACTTTAACGAGTTCGAAAAATCAAGTACTCGGCAATCTTTTCATGTTTAGAGAGTGTGAAAAGGGCTTAAAAGAGAACTCCAAATTTCTCTTTTTCGTAAGTTTTAACGAGTTCGAAAAAGGGATAAAAATGTACTCATGGTTTTCACTTTTTCATAAGTTTTAACGAGTTTGAAAAAGGGATAAAAATGTACTCATAGTTTTCACTTTTTCGTAAGTTTTAACGAGTTCGAAAAAGGGATAAAAATGTACTCATGTGGCCGAATTTCAATTAAACTTACGAGTAGGAAAAGACGAAAAGAAATCAGCATTTTCATGTGTTTTACGAGAATGAAATATAGCAAAATAATCTCGGGATTTTCATGAGTTTAATGAGTCTTGAAAATAATAACCAAAATAGACTCAAGATAGGTTTCATTTTTACAAAATCTTGAAATGAAGAAAAACTGTGCTTCAGAGTGGTTTCATTTTTACACAAGCTTGAAACAGAGGGAAAACTGTGCTTGATGCCCCCTAAGTGTAACTGCCAGAGCGCATGCCCCCCCAGCTTCATTTCATTCAACTAAGTACACATCTGGTAATTAATAGCTGAATGGAATGAAGGTTCATTTACGAGATCATATGAAATACCCGACCTAAAACTGTAAGAAAATTATGCAAAAATTGAAATAACTAACCTAAATATATGACTTAACATTTACGAGATCTAATCAAAGAATCGAATCAATTAGGGGAGGATTTGTTTCATTTTTTAACGAGCTTGACACAAAAAAAAAAACTCTGCTCATGGCAACGTGTTTCATTTTTTAACGAAGTTGACACAGTAAAAGGAACTATCCTCACCTACATGTTTCATTTTTTAACGAGGTTGACACTGTAAAATAAATTATCCTTGTATCTACTTTCTACAATCTACCTATATAACCTACTGATTCATTTTTTTTAAATGAGGTTGACACAGGAAAAGAACTGTTCTCATACCTGATTCATTGTTTAACGAGGTTGACTCAGTAACAGGAACTATCCTCTTACTCACTAATTCATTTTTTAACGAGGTTGACACAGTAAAATGAACTTTCCTCTTGATCCACTGATTCATTTTTAACGAGGTTGACACAGCAAAAGGAACTTTCCTCATATCTAGTATCTACAATCTACCTATATAACCTACTGATTCATTTTTTAATGAGGTTGACATAGGAAAAGAACTGTCCTCATACCTGTTTCATTTTTTAACGAGGTTGACACAAGAAAAGAACTATCCTCGTACCTAATTCATTTTTTAATGAGGTTGACTCATCAACAAGAACTATCCTCTGACCAACTGATTCATTTTTTAACAAGGTTGACTCAGTAAAAGAACTGTCCTCATAAACTACTTATTTCTAATTTATCAATCTACTCTCTACAATCTACCTACTGATTCATTTTTTAATGAGGTTGAAACAGGAAAAGAATTGTCCTCATTGCCGACTGATTCATTTTTTAACGAGGTTGACACAGTAAAAGGAACTCTCCTCACCAGTCACTGATTCATTTTTTAACGAGGTTGACACAGTAAAATGAACTATCCTCAGACCACTGATTCATTTTTTAATGAGGTTGACACAGTATAAGGAAATTTCCTCGGACTCACTGATTCATTTTTTAAACGAGGTTGACACAGTAAAAGGAACTTTCCTCGGAGACACCTGTTTCATTTTTTATCGAGGTTGGCACAGGAAAAGGAACTTTCCTCACACTCACTGTTTCATTTTTAAACAAGGTTGACACAATAAAAGGAACTATCCTCAGCTACATGATCATGGCTTCCAACTGGAAGAAAGACATGTCAATGGACACACCTTGATCATGGCTTCTAAGAGGTCTTCATCAGAAGGAAGAATAGTTCTCTGGAAGGAACACATGTCAAGGGACTCAAAAGGGATAAGAACATCGCGTTCAAATAATCCCATAGATTTTTCCATGTCAATTACCAGATCTAAGTCATAGGAAGTCGAGCAAACAGTGAGAGGCTCGCTTCCATCGGTAACTGAAAACATGGGACTAGTTGCCACATAATTAACCCGTGGCGGGGTAGATACCACTTTAGAAATAGGAACATTTAGGGGTGTCATATTATTGGTAGTCGAATCAAGACTAGGGAACGAAAGCTGGTCTACAGTCACAATATTACCATTGTGAGGGAAAGACATCACACGAAAGAGTGTCGATACGACAGCTTTCATTGCATAAACATAGTCTCGCCCAAGGAGTAAATTGAAATCCAAGGGACCTCGAACTACCATAAGATCAATACAGATATTTTTACCTTCCAAAGTAATAGAAAACTTAGGAAGGATCCCTAAAGGTTCACTAATGGTTCTGTTAAAATCTTTCAGATTCTGCGTAATAGGCACAAGCTGAGGGGAACCCAAAGCTTTCCAAGCAGTTGAGGATAAAATACTAACAGAATCACCTTCATCTACCTGTGTGCGGTGTATGTCCCTACCACCAAACTTCACAATGATTTGGAAAGGGATGGAGGAAGGAAGACGAGGTTCTGTCAGTCTATTCCAATCAAAGGAAAATACCTCAGTACTTGGAGGGGGTTCTGTAGAAACAGGTGAAATGCCCCCCGGCGTAGAAGAATCTGATGTAACAAGAAGAACTTGAGTGGTATGAAGTTCACTCTCTACAGGGAGAATGGGATCGACCGAATGTGAAATCGAATCGACCACTTGATCAACTAATGGATCATCAACCTGAGTGATATGAGTTTCACTCTCCAATGGAAGAGTGGGATCGACCGTACTTGAAACTAGATCAATCACTCCGTCAGTTGACGGTAGGTTGGGAGAAAGTTTACGGTAACCAGTTGGAAATTCTTGCTGTGGAACAGTAAGGTTTTCCAACAATTTTGAGGCTTCATCCATGTGAGGGAAAATATGAGTTTGATGACTCCCTTTGCATAACTTACAAGGAAACCTAACTTTACCCTTTTTCCCAGGAACCTGACTATCACTGGTTGATGGATCAACGGAAAGTTGATGAGATTTTTCTGACCATACTTCCAAGACCTTTGGAATACCAGGACAATTGATAAGGAAGTGGTCACCCTTACAAATTCTGCAAGGGTATTTGGGTTTACGATGCATGTTGGAGGTTTCCTCAACACAACTAACACTTACAGCGATGGTTGGTTTGTTGACTTCTTCCTTATCTTGCTTCTTCTTCTTCTTCTTCTTCCCTTTCTTCTTCTTCGCCACCTGGTTACTAGTGTCAAGGCTTTTACCGAGCGAAGAGGAAGAAAGCGAGGAAGAAATATTAGGCGAAGAAGGTAAAGGGTCAACAAAAGGTTGGTGATGTTGAGATGGTGAACTCTGTTGAGGTGAAGCATCCGATTGAGGTGGAACAATTGGAGTGTTCGGGGCCAACGAAGTTGAAAATAACCATATTGGTAAACCTATTGTAAATCTAGGTAATGACAAAGTAGCCATATAAGGAGGACCAACATTTCCAAAACAAGGAAAAGTACTAGGATTCTTGTTAAGAGGGATTCCTTGGTTGGTAAATTCTAGAACAGTTGCCATTATATTCAACTTCAGTGAATTTTATTAACAATTTAAAACTAAAATTAACAATTCAAAATTCACACCTATGGTCTCAAAAAGTAAAAACAAATAAATTAATACGTGCTATCAAATCTAGGAGTTAAACCACACACAAACAATAACTTCCTGTACTAAAAAAACTAGTTGGTGATGAAATCCAACATCATAAAATTTAATACAGAAAGGGCGGTTGGAACAGTTACCCCGACAACCTGCTTAATGAAACAGATTGGCACAATTTTCTTCACAAAACCATCTCGTGTGAAGAGAACCCCCCAGAGAGTCCAAGTGAGTCTAGTCGACGTCTGCTCCAGGTACAATGAGATCTTTCCTTCACCATCACCTTAGGAAATAATCTTAAGTTTATGGACACTAAGGTTACCAACAACAAAAAAATACAACTAGGGGAACAGTCTATGATCTGATTCCACGCGCAAGGGCAGAGTAACAAAGCTCAATCCCCTCGAAGGTTCCTCGACATGGTCAATCCGAGGTTTACGAAAAGTGACCCCAGGCTCCTCGACAATGGTTAATCCGAGGTTTACCGTTTGTAATGCACGCAAAATATTCTATCTTCCCCAATGAAACAGAATTGATTGTCTCAAAGGTTCGAACATGATCTCATGATTAACTTCTTTAAGAGAAGCGTCCCAGAATGTACAAATTACAATTGGATTTATTTCCTACCGCAAGATTTATCTACTTGTTTGTTTTAGTTGCTTTGGAAAGTTAACTACAACCTATTCCAAAGCACTAATCCTGAGCTATATTGGTGGAAAGAGCCCTAAAAATGTAAAAATTACTAGATGAATTTTAATTAAGCGCTATGTTATTTAGGCTGTTATTACTCAAAAGGGTAAATGGATATGAAACCAATGGTGTTATGACCTGAACCAAAACTGAATGCAATCGAATATGATAATGCAATATTTTCAATTCGATGAATCCTAACTAAAGTAGGGAAAGAGTTTCCATCACTTCCAACAATGCAAAAAATTGATCACTAAGAGAAAATATAACAAATTCTCTAATGCACTAATTTCATCAAGAAAAACTAATGCAAATCAATTCGAAAACAGTTTTTATTTTTGTGTTTTTAAAACAAGCATAAAAACATCTAAATTCAAATCAAAGAAAATTGATCTAAATCTACAATTGATTTTTCAGAATGTAAACTATGCAGTTGTAATCTATGCACAATTCACATGAAAAGTATGCAAATGTAATCTATGCACATTTTTCATTCATATTCTGAAAACGAGAATTCTAATTATGCAAATGTGATCTATGCAAGAGAATTCTCAAACACAAGATGATTCTAATGTAATCTAAGAATCAATCAAGTACAAGTCAAGAAAATTGGGTGAGAGTTCCAAAGATCAAAAAACACTCAAAGGCGATTAACACTCATACACAATTTAGCAAAAAGATGTAAAATTGTGAAAATACTGAGACAAACCTCCAAGTAATGACCAAAGGAAATCAAATTAAGAATTTCTCAGAAAAGAGACTCAAAACACCCAATTAACTTAATGGAGATTTATGAGATGAAGAATTTCTGAAAGAAACTCATAAACAAGAGATTTTTGACAAAAAAATACAGATCTGGGTAGATGCTAAGAATCCTAAATTAAATCTATACTAAACTGGAAAAAAGAAATCTAAATTTTTTCCAAAATTTCAACAGGGTCCGCAGGCTTCTAGAAGTAACAGGTGCGGTCCCGCACTGTTAACTCAAGGAAAGTGCGAAACTGCCCGCACTGTGTAAAAGAACAAAGTGCGGTCCCTAGAAAAGTTCAAGAAAAACATAAAAGATTTCAAAAATTTCAAAAACAGAGAAAACCTAAGCTACCTAGGCAGATATCCATCAATCAAAAACCAGGAAAAAATTTTCCTCAAATCAAAATAAAAGAGAACCCAAAAACAACATGTTTCTTTCCCTAGTGGAGTTGCCAATTTGTTGGATGGATAAATCGTTCTTGTGGACAAGACCGATCTCCCTAGTGTCAAAATACAATCTAGCAACAAACCAACAACTAAGTTTGTCTTTCTCTAGATATTTTCTTTACAAATAAATGATATAAAGGTGTCGATCCTACCTTAGATCCAAATTCTTATTTGTGGTTGTAGTGCTCCTGTCGAAATAAGAGTTCTTTCATCAACCTGGAATCACAAACACGAAAAATTTCAATAGCACCTGAATAAAAAATAATCATAAAACATATCCATCATAGTGATCAAGGAATCTATGAAACAAGTAATCAAACAACAACTTGTTGAGAAAAACAAATCTTGATTGTATTAATCTTAATCATAAGAAAACCTTACAACCTGAGCCTTGATGTTGTACAAGCCTTCCCAGGGTCCAAAGCAGGAGTCTCCTCTACTTTCACAAGTTTTGCAGTCCTCCAACCAAGACGAAAAGAGGTATGTAATCTCTCCTCACAAAGGTCTTAGTTAATTGAGTCTAAATCTCAACAGCACTTAACTTCAAATATTCTAAAAGCTTGAACTCTCAATCCCCAAAAACTTAACCAAAATCTTAACCCTTTGAGGCTACCCACTGCCTCTTTTTATAGTGGAAAAGAGGAGGTTTTCTGTTCCAAGTATGAAGGGATAGAATCCTCCTTGAAAGGGATAAGCTCCTCACATCAAGGGGTTAGCTCCATAAGGTAAGGGATATATGCACCTCACAAGAGCGGTTCTGCCACCGCAAGTTCCATTCTAAAAGCTTCTAGAATTTACTTTTATTGAAATTTTTGGAATTTACTTTCACCTTTCTAATCTTACAGGAGTCCGCACCTTTAACAAAGAGAAAGTGTGTTCAAGTCCATAGGAAAGTTGAACATTGGGTGTGGGACCGCAGGCAAGATAGCTAGAAAGTGTGATGCAAAAGTTTAGGAGACTTTTAGGAAATTTTCTGATTTTCAAGGCTTGACATGAGGAATAAAGATTTTAAGACTTGCATAGGAGGTATGTATGAGTGTTAATGAGCTCATACAGTTAGCAGAATGTCAAGGTGATAATTTTTAGTGTAATAGTGTGCCTCCGATAAATACATTTGTGAAAGTCTGCTATTCTGTCCACTCCTGAAGATCCGAGCGGTCATAACAACTCGGTTTCCACAGTCTGTTGTTCTGTCCAGTTTGTTGTTCTATCCTTAATATTCTATAAGGAAGTGCGCCTATGGTAGCTCGATTTCCACAGCCCATCGTCCACTTTTTACGTCAAACACCTCAACCCCAACCATTTTTTTAGGTCACGAGATGTAGTGAACCATCCACAAGGGCAATGGAAGCAGTGCCATAAAACTCATGAACTTTACAAACATCCCACTCCTCGGCACACCATGCATGATGAATATGGAATCGGAAAAAACAGTTTCATAATTATACGTTCCGAGCTCAGTCAATTTTCACTTACCTCATTGCTGGGCACAATCCATTGTAATGGTGTTCTTTTGAGAAGTATTGGTCCCTCCATTGAAGCACAGTACGAAAGATCCATTTGCAGACAGTTTTGAATACCTCATTGTTGATCGCAGCAACTGTGTTTTTGAATACCTCTTTGTTGACACTGGTCCGACCTGCCGGATCCGAACCTGCTGGTGCCTCCACGTAGGATTCAAACAGTTTATCTAATTTTTTAATTTTTTGCTCCACACTGTTATAAAGAGTTGGTAACTTCATGCAGTCACAAATGCTGGTGCCTCCACGCAATTATAACGAGCCCAGGATGCAAGTGAAAGTCTCATTTTTTGCCTCCGTTGGTTGTTTTTATATATATGTTGTGAGTAATAGATGCATGATTTTGTTTGGAATAAAAATTCAAATGATATATTGAAGATCGATGGAATTCACGCTGGAGAAGTGCATGGAGGTTAATGAGAGGTAAGCTATGTTGTGGGACCCGAAAACCTTTCTATATATTGTTTTGTTCAAAACCAAAGCATGAAATATATTAATGGTGAGTGAACATTCATAAATGTTGGTGCTGGTGTTTTTATTCAAGGTCGAAGGTTTGATATAATACGTATTGACATTTGGGTTGGTTAACATTCATATGTATTAGTTATTTCTTAACCAAATCGACCTTTGATATGACTTGTGAATGATAAGCCGTGGGTGGATAGTATTATGATGAGGTTTGGGTTTTTAATCCAAAGTCTAATATATGCATGTGGATTTCATCAGGTCAGTTATGAAAGTATTTTTTTTAAAAACTCTATAATATATTTAGTGATAAAGTTATTGGAATGATAAGAAAATTTTGAAATTTTGGAGGAATAAGTGATTTTGGAGTGATAAGGTGCATTACATTTTTGTAATATTTGTGAAGGTTTGGAGTGATAAGGTGTGGGATTCGAAAAATATTTTTGGCAATTGATGTCATCCAAATTCAAACGTCTTGTAATTCAAAGAGGGTAGATTATCCTCTGAATAATTTCTTGTAAAGATTCAAGGTCAATCAAGTCCATTTCAAAGTCAAGTCAAACTAAAGTTGTAATTGAGCAGTCACAATGTCAAGTGTACCAAGTGAGAAAAGTGAAAGTTGAGGTGAAATATAAGAAAAGAAGATATTGTACTTAACTTTGAAGCTAGAGCTTGGCATTATCATTGCTTCAGATGTTAAAAGATCATGTACTCCAGTAATTAATAAAAATATCTTTTTTTGGTGATTGTGTCCTAGATCCGCCCGAAATTTAATAAGGGGATCTTAGCTACACCATGTGTGTTTGTGATGGTGCATGTTTTTCTATGGCTTCATGTTGTTTTTTTTTATTTGTGTCTAGTTGTGACACATCGATGATTTCATTTAATATCGCATACATAAATTTCAATATTAGCAAGCACAACATGTAATGAAATAGCTGCAAGGCAGGAAAATTAAACACATGCATTTGTGCCACTACAACATATTGTCTACACCAGCATTCTACAACAACAATCAAATTCACTTAGTCAAGTTAATGCATTTCAAAGCAAAGTCTACATCAACGTTGTTACAAATCCATTTCATAACTTGTAATCAAATTCATTGTTTTAAGTAAATCATTAAAAATTCATTGTTAATGAATTTTTAAGAGAAAAAGTGAATCACTCTTTCTAAATGGCATGCACTCTCCTCGGCAACGACACCAAAATTTTGAGGTATAAAAGGTATCTTTTTAACACTTATTTATCTCACATTAATTATCAATCCAGGAACGACTTTTTATTTGAAGAGTGTACTCTGTTTGAGGCTGCAATTCAATCTAAGAGTAATGCCTTGTAATATGTAGTACAATGTTCTAAATACAAGAGTAAATGGATGCTTGGAAAATAAATCTAACTACAATAACATAAACTCAAGTGCTTTGAAATCCAATCATTCACTTAGTAAACATCAATCAAGGATACAGTAGCAATAACTCATTCCTCTAGAAATTGATGCAATTGAAATCAAACTAGAACAAGACAATCAGTCTTGGAATGTGGAAGTAATAACCAATGTTCTTTACAGTTGATGATCCTTCTTTAAAGCAATTAAATGGAAATAGAAATTGAACTAAAGCTGTTATTGAAAGTAAACTACGAAAACTCTCAAAACCAAACTCTTTGTAATTAATCAACTGAAATGAACAACAGCTCTAGAATTGAACATAAATGTAAATGAACTACAAACTGTAATCAAAGGAATGGAACAACAAATCCTATTTAATAAATCTGAACAACAAACTCTAATTAATGGAATCGCATGAAAAATTCTATTGAACAGCAATCTGTAATGGACAACAATCAAACGGAACATCAAATGAATCAAATGTTGAACAACATAGCTCTTTTAAAGTATAACAAGACAAGTAATTAAGCTTCTTGTTAAATTAGAAAGGGAAGGCAACGCAATTAACCAATGTAACACGCCGATATCAAATAAGTAATGAACAATAAACCACTTACTTGCAAACCATAATGAAAACAATTACAAACTATCACATGAAGATAATTGAAAGGTAATGATACAACTAGCAAATCGATCCACCAGGGCTGGGCTCGTAACCACTAGTGGAACACCGCTGGGCTTTACTCCAGAGTTAATAAATGGAACAGAAACACATTCTTGTATTAATCAAACATGAATAGTGTTTACATCAGTTGCTCTTCGATCACGAGAGTCAAGGAATTACAGTTATAAAAGAAATTAAATAATCATCCATAGTTCTCCCCCATGGAATACATGCTTCTCCTTTTATAATCGGAAAGAGGAGAATGTAAATAGTAAATGTGATCTCTCATAACAATATTGGATTGTTCCCAACAACTTGATCAACAAGAAAATATATTTCCATCAATCTTTCAACAAGAGCAAGTCGAATTTGGATTTGTAGCTGAGATACTTTGGAGGATGGCCGCAACAGTAAATCTGAGAAAATTGTATTCAAAGAACGTTCTGTTTCTCCCAATACATGCCGAATTTGGGCAAACCGTTCCTTGAAAAAGTTAACTCGGTCCATTCTGGAAAAAACCCATGTTCTGAATCTTCTAGATTCTTCTCCATTTGCCCAGAATATAAAACACACACTGACACTTCTTATTCCAGTGAATTTCTGAGTTGGAATATTGAATGATGTGCTGGAGATCAAATCTGCAATCTAGAAAATATCCTGGAGGCTAAAATGGTGAGTGTTGTTACAAAATATATTAATAAACCATCATTGATAAAATTATGCATAGTAATCATCAATTTCTTAAAAATAAAGGAGAAGAAATAATATGTATCCATAAGAGCATAAATAATTATAAAATGGATTTATATGATAAATTATGATAAAATTACATGATAAAGAAGAGTATAAATGGATGAAATAAGTGTTAAAAAGTGGTAGTATTTGTGGCCCAACACCAATCTCCCCTCGACACCTATCCTCCACTACCCTTTCCACTGATGAACTTCAATCCTCTGTGCTTGTTTACCACTATCAATCTGCATCCCCACAGATCTGATGACTGACGCATTCTGATCACCAAAACTCCTCAACATGCAACTTCCGTGCGAAACCGGCAGTTTCACAAGAGCCACGTGTTAAGCATTAAGCCATATCATGTTCAAAATGTGCCAAACTGCTTACCGCTTAATCTTGCACGAAAACCATTCGTGGTTTCACAAAACCACTTTTCCAATTTCACGCCATATTTCAAATTTTGAGCCCTGCTTTCGCGGTTACGCCTCTCTGCAACACTCCTCTGCCACCATATCGAGCCTCTGAAGTAGTTTAACCATTAAAATGTAGGTTTTATTAATGTTTTTTTGTCTGTATTCAGGTTTAATGACTGTCGAAGCTAAAGGCCACGCCATAGCTAGACCAGTGGCAAAAACCTCCTAAGATGACGATCCTTGAGGTTTAAAATTCAAAAATGGGGATTTACAGGGCTTTTAGGTGTTTTATCAGTGTCCCATTAACGCTGGTAAAGAAAATAAAACCCTCCAGCACTGAAGAAATCTACCTGTCCACAGCAAAGAAAGAAAGAAAAATAAAGCCATAAAATTAAAGGCTTAATCTGAAGATTAAAGGTTAAAGCATAAAGTTTAAGATTAAAGGCTTATTCTATAGTTTATGCATAAAGCACAGTGCAAAGACAAATTAATTAAAGTTAATACAATGAGCACAAAGGACAAAAAAGCCCGAAGATGATAAAAAATGCCTTAAAGCATAATAAAAGGCAAATCAGTGTTTAAAGCAACAAATCATGACAGATCAACAGAAGAAGACTTCATATGTCAAATCATCGAAGCCTTTACTTCTCCAAAGACCAAAAATGCCACCTACCAGTTTATTCTCCTCAAAAGGATACAAATTCAATGCATAGGCATAAATATTTTCCAAAGATAGCTCAGAAAGTAATTACAAGCCTACCAAAGCCTCAAAATTCAACAAAAGTGACTGAAGTTGATGAAACTTAATGTAAAAATTACTAGAGTTAAGACATTAGATATCTTCTCCATTAGGCCTCCCAAAGGCCGAGAAGCATTTACTCAGTATTAATTGAATAGTTAAACCCTCCTTTCACTCAACCTCCTCAATTTACCTATATATATCATATGAGGAGCCTAGTATGGTTGTTGGTTCAATACTTATTGAATGTAAATAGTTGCTGAGGTTGTTGAAGCTCTGTTAGCTTTTGAATAAAGATAGGCTAAGAAGAGAAGTTTGAAGTTGTAAAGACCTACTGGACTTGAAGATTGTAACTGGTTTGAACATCAAATATACAAGCTGATTTATGGGATCTTGGTCTATGTCAATGGTGATGTTTTTCTTACTGTAATTGTTGTTTTTCTTATGTTTTTAATACTGTCCACTTTCTTTGATAAAGAACAACAAATATAGATTAGGATTTACTGCAAAGTACCCTAAATCTCACTTATCAGCTTTATCTTTATGTTTTCTTCTAATTGTGTTTTATGGATAATTCAATAGAGTATAACTAGTGAAGTGTTGGTGAGCCCATGTTTCCTGAGTACAACTTGAGATATTATCTTTGAAAGTTCTTGAAAATTCTACTAATTAAATTTGAAATAGAGAAGTCTATGGTTAGCCCTGTCCTCTAGTTTATCTCCAATAGTTTCTTTTAAAAGATCCCTTAAGAGTATGCCAACAGCAAGATAGGTTAAAAGTCCTTACATGATCTTAGGCTATTCTTTGTTTATCTTGAATGTTTTCCTTTGAGAGTATGCTGAAAGCAGGCTAGGTTAAAATTCCTTACTTGATATTAGGCTCTTCTTTGTTTTCTTATATGTTTACTTCTTTCACCACACTTATTAATGTTCCATATCATAAAACCAAATTAAAAAGATCTTTTGATATAGATGACTTTCCCCATGGACCAATTTTGAAACTTGTTGTGCAATTAAATCCTTTGGTGACTCCATGGCCCAATGGATTGATACTGTCTCTAACCTATCCGATCAGCTGAACCATTCTTTCAACCTACTCACACCTTTACCCTTCAAAGGACTTCCTTCATTTTGATGATATCCTACCCAACCAAAACATACAAAACCATTGTACTTCATAACTAGCCTAACATCATATCATAAGCCTTAAAGGAATATATTTGTAAACACTTATATAGAAAGATCCCTCCCTGAATCCAGGAGGGCTAGATCCTAGGATTCTAAAGTGGTTCTGATGTAGGCCCTGAAGTGTTTGTTCTTGCCAATATTGCAAACTACGGGAGCCCTAACATAATGAAAATGACCTTGATGAAAAAGTGAATGAAGATCACAAAGATCTAGGCACACTATAATAGCCAAATCAATCCCTCTATGATGAGTTTGATAGTCAGAACTATCACGACCCTGAAAAACCACATGATGATAAAACTAAACTTGACTTTCATCAAATTAATAATGAAATTTCAAAACCAAAAATTAGTCCAGAATCTAAAACAGGTTGCTCAAATAAAGAACAAACATCAAAAGCACAACTCTTCCCCTTTCCCAATCCAAAAGAGCTAAAATACTCTCACATAATAGCAAAATTTGGGAATTTGAATCAAAAGAGTTTGATTTTTTTCCTTTATATAGACACCTCATTATCAGAAATCTTTGGCCCCCCAGAAAAGCTATTAACTCTCACAAATATTTCTATGAATCCCAAAGGGATGTCTGCTGAAACTGATATAGAGACATAATGTAGGCAGCCTAGGAAGGCCCAAAATGATTAAGTTGTCCAGAACCTTTTCATTTCACACAAAATTAAAATACATAAGGTTATGAAAGAAGTTTCAGGATGCTCTTGTAGAGAGGAGTAAAAGCTTAAAGCCTCATAACATAGACATTGTTTCTCCAGGGCCTTCTTTCAAGGAATACCATGAGAACCTTAGGCAAATTATGTCACTTAGAAAGAAGACAAAAGGACATAGGTGGTGTGTAGACTTCAGATTCTTAGATCAACCCTTCCTAAATGACAAATACCCTTTTCCAAGATAGATCATGCTTTACAAAGGGTAGGGTTTTCTAACCAGATTGCTTTGCATGATAGTGTTTCAGGTTACCATCAGATGATACCACTTCAGATCAATTAGCTTAAATACTTTTTCAAGTTTCTTGAGAACAACTACATATTCAATCAAATTCTTCCTAGGCTAAAGAATGTTGAAGACAACTTCCGAAGAAATATGTCTCCTATTTGAAATTTCTTCACTACGGAATACATTCATGACATCATCATTTGTTTTAAAGATGATAAAAAATACTTCTTCTACCTTAGGAAAATCTTTGAAAAAAACAATTTGTGGAGCAAGAGTCAAAGAAGAAACACCAAGGAAAACATGGATGGTTTCCTGGAAAAATCCTTATACAATATTTTCAAACGAAGGTAACTATGGTTTATGTTTACAACCGCTAAATGGACAAAGAATGTTAGGAGATCCTTTTGAAGACAAGATGCTCAAACACCATTACTGTAAAAATCCTTAGCTTTAAATTTTCACTCATTGTACATACCATTGTGTGAAGAAATGGCCACAAAGAGAAAAAAAATAGAAAAGAATAGAAAAGAGGGAAGATCAAAAAACAAGGTACAACCCCATACCCAAAATAGTAGTACTGGAAGTGAGCCTAGATGCCACTACTGGTGCAAAAAGAATTTCTTGTTCAGTCATCTAGCCTAATCATGGCTGAACATGTTTTAAATTTATTATTGACAAGATTAGTGAAAGAATGCTAGTCAAATAATTGAAGGTTGACTTGTCAAAGAAAATAATTTAGGAATGCAAGCTACTTGTTCCACATGCTTAAATTTGAACCAAAAATAAGGATAGGGATGCTTAGAAAATGATGAAACATAGCCCTCATACCTTCTAGGTGTTTTTTCTTATGAAAATAAATTTTGTGTGTAGTTTATCTTGATGCCACGACTCATGATGAATCATATTGTCTAATCCTGGATTCATATTGTCTAATCCTAGTTCCATCACAAATTTTTTATAAAGTGTTGCAAAGAAAAGAGCCCATGCATAAGATTCTAAAGAAAGTGGCACATGAGCACAAGTGGGCACAAATCAAAGTTTTAATAAACAAGAAGTCAGAGTGAAAAGCCTCCTTGGTGACTACAGGCAGAGATTAGAAGATGATGTCAGGGAATAATTTCTAAAGTTTGTTAAGAAAGCATTATTTTGCTACACCAAAGGGAAAGATTGAAAAGGTATTAGTGCAAAGGAGGCCAAACTCTCATTTACATCCAATTATCCATGCAGAAGGAAAAAAAGGAGAGAAATCAAGAGCTCAAAATGACAAAATGGAGAAAACAAGCTAAATCACCAGTTTGTTGGGGGTTTAAATAAAGTACCAAAATCCAAAGAAAGTATGAGGATAAAAAAACACTGCTCTTATGACACCACCTGCAAATGGAAAAGAGAATATTAGCAAAAGGTAAAAGGCCAAGAGTAAACATTAGTGAAGTGGATTTTAATTTTAAATTTATTAAGATTCCAAAGGTGTAAAAACATGGTCTATCCCTCAAACACTTTCCTCATTTTCAAAAGAAGGTGTAGGGATTTTCAAAGGGGGATTTTGAATTCCTAATAGAGTTTTCGGGAGAATTTTCATGCGCTGCGCTCCTGAACACACCGCCGATATACTTCTCCGAAGGGTGTTGCAATCTTGTACAACGACGCTACATGCCTATAGAAATCACGTCGTGTAGCGGCCGCCCACCCGTTCAGGACTACCGAAAGACCTAAGGCATCATGCAAGAGGGCGCGACACTGCGTGTAGATAGTGCCCATGCTACACTCCTACCAAATCTTCGTGTGGAATCAGCCCACCCAACTACATCTTCAAGCACTGGCCTGACTACATGTAGGAGGCACCTGACCAACGTGTAGGATGTGACCTGCTACGTTTAGGGCCACCTAGGCACCCGAGAGTGCATTTAGGAGGCGCTCATCTGACCTGCGTTGTGCTCCTACGTGTTCAGGACTGCCCAGGCACACACGACACTACGTTCAGGGCCTCCCAGGCATACCTGACAATGCATTCAGGAGGCACCCAACTGACCTGCACTATGCTCCTGTGCGTTCAGGAGCTACACATCTACTCATGTAGAAAGTTCCCGACTTTCCCACAATATGTTTTGAGCCAATTGCTTCAACTGTGGAGATATTTTGAGAGGCATTTCAGATTTTTCCACATTTTTCTAAAGGTAGGATTATAAAGAAAATTGAAGGTTGAATTTAGAGAAGGAAGTAAAACCCTAAAGAAAATACTTGGTCTCTACACTGTTGAACCTTGACATCATTGCAACCTCACCATCTCATCCACCCTTTTCACATTATTCCACAAGCAGTATCAATTCTTCTTAAAATTTTTGAGGAAGGGGTGAAGGACAAAATGTCTGAAGAAGAAAATGTTGACAGTGGTGAGACAAACCAAAGGCCTAAAGAGCAGTAGAGGAAGGGTTGAAGCCAAATAGATTTGAACCTATAAGCATTGAAGAACTGATAGCCTCTCCTACTATAGTTTCTCGTTTTCTAGAATTAGGATGCTATGAGTTCTATGAGAGAGTAAAAAAGATCTAGAGTCACCCACATTTAACCAAGCTCTTTGTCCTAAACCTTCATAACCACCAAGTGCACATAGCTGGGGTGAAGTTTGAGCTGACCACCAATGCCATCTCTATGGCCACTAGAATACCTTGCATGGGATAAAGATGGTTCAAACAAGTGTGTCTGGACCTAAGCCATTATCACCCATTCTTGAAACCAAGTTTTCAAGCTAGTTGCAAAACCATGTTCCCCTTTTCTCATTTATTGCATAGATATGCTCTCCTAATGAAGATCATTATGAAATACTTCACCTGTGAGGGTAGGTTCTCCATAGTTTATTCCTACCACATAAGACTACTCATGCATTTTACTAAAACCAAGCTGCTACATTTTCCCTACTACCTTTGTAAAATTATTGAGAAAATGTCTTCCATCATGCAAAAGAGGCCTCCATCGCAACAAATGTCAAGCCTTTTTCATCATTCCCTCATCAAAATGATTGTCTCACACCAACTAGAACAAAAAGGCATCCGATGGGAGGCTTTCATCGCCCATTATGATTTCACAGCTCCACAGACTCTCCCTCTATAAATTCTACCATAATCATCTCAACTTCCTCCTCACACACCTCCATTACTCTCCACTGACCATGATTCACCCTCTTCACATGAATCATCTCCCCAAACAAACCTCCCTCTTTCACCTTCTCCTAAAAAATTAGAATATGAAGAAAGCAGTGAAGGAGAGGAAGATGAATATGAAGAAAGCAGTGACGGAGAGGAAGTTGAATGTGTAGAAAGCAATGAAGGAGAGGAAGATGAAAGTAAAGAAAGAAGTGAAGGAGAGGAAGAGGAAAGTGATAAAGGCAATGACAAAGAAGAAAGTGTTGATGAAGAAGAAAGCAGAGATGAAAGTAGTGAGCCTAATGATGAGCAAAAAGACCAAAACAGTGGGCCAAATGATGAAGAATATGACTTGAAAGTATACAGGGATAGAGGCAGCTTATAAAGAGGAAAACAATGAACAAGAAAAAGACCAAAACCGTGAGCTAGAAAAAGACCAAAACAGTGTGCCTAATGACAGTCAAAAAACAAATGACATTCAAGGAGAAGAAATAAACAATTAATAATATGACACTCAAAATGCAAAGGACAATAGAGAGGAGGCATATGAAAGCAATGAAGAGGACAAAGAAGACAGTGACAAAGATGGCAGAAGCAGCCAAGAGACATAGTTTGAAAGTAATTACAGTGGGAAAAACAATCAGTACAATGAGCCCAATAATGAGGGTAATGAACCAGACCGTGAAGAAGAATCCAGCCAAGAGGATAGTATGCATGATAGGGAAGGGACAAATTCTGATGACAAGGACAGTGAGCATAGAAAAAATGAGGATGATGCAAGTTATGAAACAAAGGTTGAGTTTGAAGGTGAAGACCATAGGCAAGAGAAAAAAGAAAGTGGGCAAAGAAGTGAAGAAAACTCACTTAATGAGGAATAAAGTGACCATCAAAGTAAAAGAGGGACTAATGAGAGTGCCTATGACAGTGACCCCACAAAAAGTGCAAACAGTGATACAAAGGCTAAGGTTGATAGTAAACACAGTGGGTCCAATGATGAAGAAAAGGATAGTCATGGAGATGAAGATGTACCAAGGAATGATGAAGACACCTATAGCATTGCAAAAATAGAGGATAATAGTCATGATGGTCTTGGTAGTGATGCTAGCATAAGAGATAGTGAAAGTGCCTCTCAAGAAGGCAGTCAAGAGAAAGGTGAAGAAGATGCACATACATATATCATCCATGAGGATAAAAGCAGTCCTAAGGTCACTAATGATCAAGGTTTCCAAGTGAAACTTGTTGCACCTTTCCCCCTTACTTATCAAAGAGGAGAGAGGCATGTGTTTGTTGCCTCCAAAGGGAAAGGGGCCATACCATGTTCCTCAACTCAAAACACTGATAAAGGTAAGCAAAATATGAAGGAGGAAGAAGAAAATCATGAAGAAGAAAGGGAGTTTGAACTCATTCACATAGACAATGATGAGGAAAACGAAACAATAATTGCAAACTCCCTTCTACAAGACAGGAATGCACAAATCAGGGATTTAGAAACTAAATTAGAAAGAGCTAAATATGTCATTTAATTTCATCAGATGCAAAACAAACAGATGAGTGGCCAACAGGAAATCTATGAAGCAAGGGCACTCAAGTACTGGAAAGAGGCTCAAAGGTCACAAGTAAAGTTATAGGAGTTCATGGGCACTTATGAGGAGAGTAGCGATGAAGAGGGTCAAACTAGAAGGAGACCTAGAACTATGGGTCTTAGGAAAGCATTGGCAAAACAGAGAGAAGAAGAATCAGCCCAAGCACAAAAATTTCTCCTCACTGAACTCCTTGCCATGGAAATTGAGCATGATATGGAATCATGGCTTGAAAGGGCTAACATACACCTTGAATCCAAGCTGGAGAAGGCCAAAAAAAACTTGGACTTGCAGAGGAGAATGGCTAAGCACTATGCACGAAGAAACCAAATTGCAAGGAAAAAACTCAAAATTGCCCAAAATGAAGTCCAAGCACTAAAGGAGGAAAATGAGCAAGATAGCCTTTATATTTTGGCCCAAGCTTCTCTACAAGTCTCCAAGGACCCATGAGGCACTCATCCACCAATTTTGGGAGAAATTGAACAAGTTTTTGTTTTTTGAAAAATTTTGAGGCTAGGAGTGCGGCACACCTTGTGATGTGCTTTTTCCCAAGGCAACTTCAAGAAGAAAGGTTTACATTTTCTTATTCCCCATCATGAAGGGAACATGCTCACCAATTTTCAACTCAATTGGAGTAGTTTTGGTCCCCCAAAAGGGTCAAAAACACTCATTTTTTTACCATTCTGCCCAGTTTTCTGAGCATGTGTTGTGCTCCTGGAAGTCTTGGAATTTTCACATTTTCGATGGATTACAAAGTCCATATTGAAGAAATAAAGGTAGATATTGAAATTATACTTCAAGGGCTTTCCAACGAGCCATCACCGAGCCTTTTCCGACATCAGAAAGGTCTCCAAAAAACTGCTACAAGAAGGCCTATTTTTCCTCTCCCTATGTTGCGCTCCTGGAATAAATTCAAATTTTGACATGGTGTGTTGTGCTCTTGTGGTTGACAAGGAAGAATGTGCATTTAACAAGTTTTTATATTCTTTTCAGGTCCTAAAAGTCAATTTAAATAGCCGAAAAGATATTTGTTTAGATATTTTTGTGCCTTGGGCCTTGCAAGGCCTCAAGGACAAATTAGGATATTTCTTATTGGCCAATAGGCTTCTAGATACTCTCTTGTATATTTCTTCTCCTTTCATGATAAATAAAGCATGGAGACTCATTTTAAATGTAATATTTTGATGTGTTTAAGAGCAATACATGGTTTTTGGAAGTTGAAGAGCAATTTGGTGCTGTGGAGCTTGTGGATGATTTTCCTTGGTTAATAATGGCAAAGGCTTGCTTACAGGATTCGTGAGTTTAGTTAATGGTGAAGTATCTCTTATTTTTTTATGTTTTTCGTGTTTGTCATATTTTCATCTTTATATATTGTAATAGCTCATAATATTATAGGATGAGAAATATTGTTAGAGGCACCTCAGTCCTCCTGTTTGATATTGTCTTCATGTTTTCTTCTGCTAGGTTAGTTTAAGGAATTCTTAGTTGCTCCTTAGGCCCATCTAAGCTTGTCTACTTCATTATTAGATTAATATGATAGTTTACAAACATGATTCATTGTAATCCTTGCTTGTTTTATGCTATCTAAACTCTGTCTTGAAATCTCTCTTTGATTTATTGACTGATTACGTTAAGCAAAATAGGTCTTATTTCGATCTTGCCCTTTGTATATGCTTATCAGTTTGCCTCAAATTTCTTTATAGTTTAATGAATGATGTTTAGGCATTCCCTCTTCATTTATTAATGCTAATTGTCTCTTATATGTTTTCAAATCTTGAAAGTAGAATCATTGAGGTTGGACAAGTTGTCTTAGTTCATTTTCTCCACTGGATTGTATATCTTGAATGTGTATTGGTTTAAAAGTATTATTATTGAGTAAATGGTGTGCCCTACCTCATGACTAGTATCTTTTTCTTATCAATATTCAATATCTATCTGTTCATAGGTATTTGAAAAAGGATTCTTAACTACCCTTTGCCCTACCTTGGTTTCCCAAACTTAATGTCCATTCTCACCTCACACATAAACTTTAAAGATCCACTAACTACACTAGATTTTCCCTGTGATGTACCCCGATTGATTATCGAGATATCAATGACTTCATAGAATCCATAGCCCAACTGATTTGATAAACCTCTCACTCCACCTATCCTACTTGATCATCTTACCCCAACCAAAACAAACAACAAATATAAACTTAACAACTAGCCTAAAATCAACCATCCAAAGTGAAGAAGTTCACATACTTCACATAATAGAGAGAGCCCTCTCTGAGTCCAGGAAGGCTAGGTCCTAGAACTTCAAATACTGCTCTGATGTTACCCTGTCATTTGGTTTACCAACCTTCCAAATTAGGGGACACTAACATAATGGTGATCACGGTGGGAATTTTTGAGTTAATGATAATCTAAGTACCCCTTAGGACTCTAGAATCAATTTATTAAATAGTATCCTATGATTTATATCTACCTCATCACTATCACTAACACAATGGTGATCATGATGCAACCTTTGATGTCCATGACAATCTAAGAATCCTTTAGGACTTCAGAAACCTTCGTCAAATCATAGAGACAATCAACTGATAGCCAAAGAGTAGAATCTAGTTGTTTCACCATCCTAGAAAAATTATGACTCAGTTATAGGATGCTCTCACAAACCTTACGGCTACATATAAGAACTCAGAAAAACTCAAAACATTCCTAGATTGGCCTCTTGTCAGTATTGGTGGTGGACAATTGTTAAGTCCCTATATTAATAGTGTAGTCCCTTATTATGTTAGTGTAGCTCCCCTTATTTTTATTTTTGTACCCTTGTAACCCCCATATTTCTATAATTGTGCCCTTACATTATTATTGTTAGGTCGACTAGGGTTACATTGTGGCCCCATGGACTCCTATCTATAGAAAGGAGGTTTTTTCATTTGTATCATCTAAGAATTCCTCATTCATGTAATGTATTGGAGGTTTCCCACTCATAGTGGCTTATTTCTAAGGTGTTGATATCTCTTTTCTTCTATTTTAGGAGTTGGTTTCACAACATTTGGTATCAGAGCTTTGGATTCTAGGGTTTCGCTGCTCCAAGCAGGTCATCGTGGCATTGTCGCTATAACTTTTTTTCTATGAAGTTTTAGAAGCTGAAATTTTTAGCGTGTGAAGCCAAAATATAGAGGAACATAATCACAAAATTTCAGAGCTTGGTTCGCAATTTTTTCAGAGATATGATCTATGGAAGTTAGGTCTTTTTGCCGGTTCCTCAATTTCACTTAATAAGGTCATTGTGGAATATTTGCTATAACGTTTTTTCTAGGAAGGTTCTAAAGCTGAAATTTTTAGAGCACAAAGCTAAAATCCTAAGGAACATCTTCACAAAATTTTAAAGCTTGGTTCACAATAGTGTTAGAGATATGATCTGAGGAAGTTAGGTCGTTTTTCAGGCTCCCGAATTTCATCTCAAAGAGGTGATTGTAGGAAAAAATTCATAACTCTCTCTTTGAGAATCGGATTGGAATTCTGTAAAAAAGTGACTGGAAGTACACAAACTTAGTTTCCTCTCTATAAATTTCAAAGCCAAAGGAGCAAAAAGTGACACGTGGCAAGTCATACAAGTTCGCTCTACTGAACTAGTCCATAATTACGTCATTGTGGGAGATTGGATATAACTTTTCCTTGAAGAATCCAAATCAAGTTAGACCTGTGGTATTTGAAAGAAGCTCCAGAGGGGTACTACAGGGCTGCATTTTAGTTATTTAGGATCTGCATGTATATATATATATATATATATATATATATATATATATATAATTCAATTTCAATATCGAGCTCCTCAAAAGCAAGATAAAGGTGTGTATTTATTTTTTCTGAATTGAATAAGTCTTGTTTGAAGAATCAAGTTGAATTGATTCCAAGGGAATATTATAGAATAGATATGAGTGTTGGATTCTGAAATGGCCCCTGAAAATAATTCAACACCCATTAAGCCTTTAGAAAGCTATACTATTACGCATGAAGAGGAAGAATTGCAATATGAGATATCAAAATTACAGTACCAAGTGCAACAAGTTTTGATCTTATGAAGAGAAACAAAAGATGAAAAATGATTTAAAGGAATAAATGGAGGCTAAGTTGGATGGTTTGAAGGATCAAATAATAGCTAATATGGATGATAAATTAGTGGAAGATAAAATCGAGCATCAACAACAAGTTATCCAACTCTCAAAGGATAACCTAACTTTGGTGGAGAATCTAATGAAAGAACAAGAAGATCAACATCACATCAAAAAAAGTTATGAAGTAGCCACATAAACAAGAGCTCGACAAGCACGATCAATTTCAGAGTACCATAGCAAGTGGAAGAACTTTCCTGTAGAATATTCCACATGGAAGGATGAGAATTTTATACAGAAGCATCAAGAAATAATCAAGCGTTGAGGACAACACTTGTTTGAAGGAGAGGGGAATGTTAAGTCCCTAGATTAATAGTGTAGTCCCTTATTATGTTAGTGTAGCTCACCTTATTGTTATTTTTGTACCGCTGTAACCCCCATATTGTTATAATTGTGCCCTTACATTATTAGTGTTATGCTTGCTAGGGTTACATTGTGGCCCCACTAGGATTACATTGTCGCCTCATGGACTCCTATATATAGAAAGGAGGTTTTGTCATTTGTATCATCCAAGAATTTTTCATTCATGTATTGTATTGGAGGTTTCCCCCTCGAATTGGCTTATTTCTAAGGCATTGATATCCCTTTTCTTCTATTTTTGGAGGTGGTTTCACAACAACCATAGACACATATCTTCAAAACAACTAAAAATATCCACCTGGCAACTCCACTAGCCTCCAGTAGGCCTTCCAAATTTTATAGTTTCCATAGAATCCTATAGGATTGTTTTTAATCAACCTTGAGAAGTCTTTAATCCTAGTCACACACTATGTGAGTTTAGAAAACACAAAAAGAGCTAATCTTTTTAAAAAAGTTAAAAAAATTTCAGCCTCGCTAAATTTTGAGTTTGAAATCTGGCTTCGTGAAGAATCAATACCAGATCTCATCCAGACTCGAACCCTCCTACTATAGTTTATGACCTAGAAAATATTTTGTGGAAAACTTATAAAACTGGAAAATTAACTACTATTAGAAGCATTCATAAGGCAAGCTTTGTACCTGAACATCTTACACCCCTGCAAGATCCCCAGTTTGACTTGCATCATGCAAGAAACCTTTTTAGAACAAAGTCACAAAGTAGGATTGACCATATCGACCTTGAGCCCATAGACTTGCAAAAGAGTCCTAGCGGAGAAGCTTCTCCTTCTACACCACCTGATTTCAAACTTCTCCACCACTTTGGCTGTTTTCACCCAAAGTCTGCTCAGAATCAGTTTACTAGTCCAAATACTTCAACCACACCCATTCACACCTCCACTGTGCAAACCACTCCATCTCATTTCGAAAACCATCCTCTTGTAAATCCACCATCATCTCCCATCATGGCAACATGTTATGCACCCGTAGTGTTACCGCAACCATTGGTACCTTTGCCGAATGATTACCAATCCAGAATCCCGCACTTTACTGGGGCTGAGTCCACCACTGCCCAAAAACATGTAGATAGAATAAATGATGCTTTTGACTACATGGAGTTAGAAGAGGAAACCATGAAGATGAGGATGTTTGGCCAAAGCTTAGGAGGAGAAGCTAAAAAATGGTTTAAAAACTTGACTCCCAACAACATACATGATCTCCCTTCTCTTTACCAAACCTTCATAAACAAGTGGGAAATAAAGAGAAACCCCCTCCAAATCCTTTCTAAATCTAACAATCTTAAGAGGAATAAGAGAGAGAGCATCCTAGATTATTGCATCAGGTTTAACAGTGTCTACAATGCCCTCACGCCTCATATGAAACCCCCAATTGGGCCTAGTTTTAGATAAATTTCCAGAAGGTTTTTACCTCGACATGGCTTATCAGCTAAGAGAAATAGAGCCCCTAACTTTAGAAGACATGCAAAAGGGAGCTATAAGTGTTGAGGCCAACATAATTGAAAAGAGAGCTAGGCTAAGATCAGAAAAGAGGGTAACCTACAAGTATGAAACCATGCCCTCAACCTCTTCATATGATTCCAAGATTGAAAACCTAATTAGAACCATGGAAATAATGATGGAGAAAATAAGCATAAACGAAGGAACACCTACTAGGGAGAACCAACCAAATCCCCAAAATAGAGACCAGAATTAAAACTTTAAAAGTGACCCACCCCAAATTAGAAAAAGGGAAAATGATCAACAAATCAGGCCACCCTTCCAAGATAATTATGTTGATGAGGGGGAAAGAGCTATTGAACAACTAGATGAAAATCATCTAAACTTAATAGGCTATGATAAGAAGGGTGATTTTTTTCTGACGAAGAAGAACAAGGTTTTCTCTCCTCGAACCAACATGAAACAAGTTATGAAGATTCTGAATACCACAAATTCGGATTATAAAATTCCATAATGGAAGTCCTTAGGCAATATGATCTTAGGAGTAAGAAAAACCAAGACAAATCTACGAAAAAAAACTTAGACACTAATGTTAAGAAAACCCCCGAAAACATTCTTAAAAGAACAGAAGACAATACCAACACCATGGCTAAGAAAACTGATCCTAACAAAGACAAAACTAGCCAACCAAGTGGTGACACAAACTATTATAGTACCTCTACTAATGGCCCTGTGAAAACTCTATTGACCTAAACCTCGAATCAAAATAAGCAAATTAAAATCTATAAAAATTTATGTCTGATAAAACTAATGTAAATATATCCAAAACCCAAGTACCTTTTAGCTTTGAAGGAGAGATCTCTAAAATCAAATTAACCATACCTCTCACTGAACTCGTAGCACAGGACATGTATAAATCTCAGGTTCTGAAAGTTTTAAACATAGGAAATGATACTAATACTCTAAATTTGACAGATGAAAAACCATAGCTGTTGTTTGGACCCGAAGTACATGGAAAATACCAAGAAAGAACCATTCCCCCTTTCTAGGTTAGCCTAAAAATACACGACAAAATCCTACATAATTCTATGCTAGACTTTGGTGCCTCTCACAACCTCATGCCAAAGGTAGTGATGGAGAGATTAGTCCTAGAAATAACCAGGCCCTACAAAGATTTGAATTCCTTCGATTCAAGCAGGGTTAAGTGCTAGGGCCTAATCAAGGATTTATATGTCAATATGACACAAATCCATACTAAGAGCCTAGTCATGGACATAGTAGTGGATGACATTCCCCCCAAATATGGCATGATTTTGTCTCAATATTGGGGAGCCAAGATTTTTGGAAACCTACAAGTTGACATGTCTTATTCTACCATCCCGATTTTTAATCAAACAAGGAGACTCTACCAAGAATATCACATGAATTATATGGTAAGTAGCCTAGATAGACCCAAAAACACCCTTATCTATTCCATTCATTCAGACTTGGACTCATTCATCTTGTATAATGAAAATGAACTTGATGAACAAGTGAATGAATATCACGAAGATTTAGGCACACTATAACAGCCAAATGAGTCCCTCTATGATGAGTTTGATAGTCATAACTATCATGACCTTGAAAAACCGCATGATGATAAAACTAAACTTGTCTTTCATCAAATTGATAATGAAATTTCAAAACCAAAAATCAGTCTAGAATTTGAAACAGGTTGCTCAAATAAAGAAACAAACCTCAAAAACACAATTGTTCCCTTTTCCCAATCCAAAAGAGCTAAAATACTCTCACATAATAGAAAACTTTGGAAATTTTAATCAAAAGAGTTTGATGTTTTTACCTTATATAGACACCTCATTATCAGAAATATTTGGCCCCCCAGAAAAGCTATTAACTTTCATAGATATTTCTATGAATCCCAAATATATGCCTGCTGAAACTGATATAGAGACATATAATGTAGGCAGCCTAGGAAGGCCCAAAATTGTTAAGTTGTCCAGAACCTTGCCTTTCACACAAAATTAAAATACATAAGGTTATGCAAGAAGTTTCAGGATGCTCTTGTATATAGGAGTAAAATATTAAAGCCTCATAACATAGACATTGTTTCTATAGCGTCTTCTTTCAAGAAAGACCATGATAACATTAGGCAAATTATGTCACTTAGAAAGAAGACAAAAGGACATAGGCTATGTGTAGAATTCAGATACTTAGATCAACCCTTCATAAAGGATAAATACCTTTTTCCCAAGATAGGTCATGCTTTACAAAGGGTAGGGTTTTCTAACCAAATGGAATTGCACGATAGTGTTTCAGGTTACCATCAGATGATACCACTTTAGGTCGATTAGCTTAAAGAATTTTTCCAGTTTCCTGAGAAAAATTACATATTTAATCAAATGCTTCATGGGCTAAAGAATGCTGAAGACACCTTCCGAAGAAATATGGCTCCTATTTTCAAATTGTTGACTATGGAATACATTGATGACATCATCATTTGTTTCAAAGATGATAAAGAATACTTCTTATACCTAAGAAAAATATTTGACAGAAACAAATTTGGGGAGCAAGAGTCAAAGAAGAAACACCAAGGAAAACATGGATGGTTTGAGAATTCCTAGAAAAATCCTTATATCACATTTTCAAATAAAGGTAACTATGGCTTATTTTTACAAGAGCTGAATGGAAAAATAATGTTAGGAGATCCTTTTGAAGAAAAGATGCTCAAACACCATTACTGTAAAAATCCTTAGCTTTAAATTTTAACTCATTGTACATACCATTGTGTGAAGAAAGGTCCACAAAGATAAAAAACACAAAACATAAAAAAGAATGGAAAAGAGGGCAGATTCAAAGACAAGGTACAACCCCATACCCAAAAAATAGTAGTACTAAAAGTGTGCAAGCCTAAATGCCACTACTGGTGCAAAAAGAATGTCTTGTTTAGTCATCTAGCCTAATAATGCCTAAATATGTTTTAAATTTATGTTTGATAAGATTAGTTAAAGAATGTTGGTCAAATCATTGAAGCTTGACTTGTCAAAGAAAATAGATTAGGAATGAAAGATACTGGTTCCACATGCTTAAATCTAAACCAAAGAGAAGGATAGGGATGCTTAGATAATGATGAAACATAGCCCTCACACCTTCTATTTTTGTTTTCTTATGAAAATAAAGTTCGTGTTCAGTTTTTCTTGATGCCACAACTCGTGATGAATCAGATTGTCTAATCCTAGTTCAAATCATGCTTTAAATTTCTTGTCAAATAGCTTAGTGAATCAATCCTGTCAAATAGTTTAATCTTGACAGTTGAGTAGTCTAGGTAGAGAATATGAAGAGTTCACTAGCGTAATATGAACTCTTGGAAGAAATAAGTGTAGAAGTATATAGTTTATTTCTTTGCTTTCAAAAGAAAAGGTGTCAATGGGTTTGCCAGTTCAAATGCACCCAAGGAAGAGAAAATGTTAGGAAAGTAGGTTGGGTGGCTAGAGGTGAAGTTGAGCCAATCATGCTTTTAGATTATCAAAATCACTACTTTAGGGAAGCAGCATGAAAAGGAAAGAAGAAATTTCACCCAATGGATAGGGTATTGGTCTTCATAAACCAATAGATCTAAAATTCTAGACACCTCCTGAAAAGGAGTTGCCCTCCCCAAGTGGAGGAATTGTTAGTCATTAGTAATTTTTACCTGTTTATATGATTAAATTCTTGTCCAAGATTTCTAGAAACAAAATTCATAGAAGTCTTGTGAGTTCTAGAAATCCCACTACCTTCATTATCCTTAGGATAAATGTTTCACTATCCTGCTACTCTGTCAAGGCATGGCCATCCTATCACTCCTTGAAAAAAAAAGCATGGACTGATGTCCATCACTCTCACTATGTTTTTCACCTCTTCCTTTAACAATTTGTTTCTATTTACCTAAGCCCTCTATTCTAACACCTTGGTTTCCAGGTAACACAAAATTTTTCCCCTACTCACCAAGTGCCTCAAGCAGTGGTTATTTTAAAACTCCCTTTCCAAGCTCTTTAGATAAATCAAAGTTTTTAGTTGTCTAGGACGGCAATGCATAAAAGTGTGTCAAAAACCCATCTTCACCTCTAAACCCTGATTCAAGCTTTTCAGTCAAGGACCTATTCCAAAGGACAACCCAGTAAGTCATATAGGGTCTCTTAGGTTATGCATTGTCATATCTTCTTAATTTACTGTTTATACATATATTCAAAGGTGAATTCAAGTGAATACAAGGGTGAACTTATCATTGTCCAAAGACATCAAAGGCCTCCAAAGACATATTCTTGATCAAGCATTAGAGCCTGCAAAAGAATAGTCTACCTATGATAAAAAAAAAATTGGAGGAATTCTCTATAATAGTTATCAGTAGAAGAAAGACAGTGGAAGAAGCCAAAAAACCCCTCAAAGGGAATCCATAATGAGAGAAAAGCAAAGGCCTAAGTTCACAAAGAGAATCATGGTTTCATGACAAACTGTTTTTAAAGTGTTGCCTAGCAAACAGCCCATGCATAAGATCCTAAAGACAATGGCACATGAGCATAAGTGGGCACAAATCAAAGATTCAATAAACAAGAAGTGAGAGTGAAAAGCCTCCTTGGTGACTACAGGCAGAGATTAGAAGATGATGTGAGGGAATAATTTCTAAACTTTGTTAAGACAACATTATTTTGCTACACCAAAGGGAAATATTGAAAAGGTATTAGTGTAAAGGAGGCCGAACTCTCATTTACAGTCAATTATCCATGCAGAAGGAAAAAAAGGAGAGAAATCATGAGCTCAGAATGAGAAAATGGAGAAAACAAGACAAATCACCAGTTTTTTGGGGGTTTAAATAAAGTACCAAACTCCAAAGAAAATATGAGGATAAAAAAATAATGCTCTTATGACACCACCTGCAAAGGGAAATGAGAATATTAGCAAAAGGGAAAAGGCCAAGAGTACACATTAGTGAAGTGGATTTTAATTTTAAATTTATTAAGATTCCAAAGGTATAAAAACATGCTCTATCCGTCAAACACTTTCCTCATTTGTAAAAGAAGGTGTATGGTTTTTCAAAGGGAAATTTTGAATTCCTAACAGTGTTTTTAGGCAGAATTTTCATGCGTTGTGCTCTTGCATGCACCACCCATACACTTCTCTGAAGGGTGTTGTGCTCTTGTACAATGGCATTGCATGCCTATAGAAATCACACCGTGCAATGACCGCCCACTTGTTCAGGACTACCAGAAGGCCCGAAGCAACATGCAAGAGGGCACGACACTGCGTGCAGATAGTGCCCACGCTACACTCCTGCCAAAGCTTCACGCAGAGTCTGCCCACCCAACTACTCGTTCAATCACTTGCCTGACTATGTGTAGGAGGCACCTAACCAACATGTAGGATGTGACCTGCTGCATTCAAGGCTACCCAGGCACCTGACTGTCTGTTCAGGAGGCGCCTCGATGACCCCCACTATGCTCCTGTGCGTTCAGGACCGTCCAGGCACAGACGAAAATGCATTCAGGGTCACCTAGGCACACATGAAAGTGTGTTTAGGAGGCGCCCGACCTACTCGCGTTGCACTCTTGCGCGTTCAAAAGCTGCCCGACTACGCATGTAGAAAGTGCCTGACTTGCCCACAATATATTTTCAGCCAGTTGCTTCAGCTGTGGAGATATTTTGAGAGGTAGTTGAGATTTTTCCACATGTTCCTATTTTTCTAAAGGTAGGATTATAAATAAAATTGAAGGTTGAATTTAGAGAAGGAGGTAAAACCCTAAAGTAAATACTTGGTCTCTACACTACTGAACCTTAACATCATTGCAACCTCACCATCTCATCCACCCTTTTCACATCATTCCACAAGAAGTATCAACTCTTCTTAAAAGTTTTGAGGAAGGGTCGAAGGACAAAATGTCTGAAGAAGAAAATGTTGACAATGGTGAGACAAACCAAAGGCCTAAAGAGCAGTAGATGAAGTGTGGGAAGCCAAATAGATTTGAACCTATAAGCACTAAATAACTGATAGTCTCTCCTACTATAGTTTCATGTTTTCAAGAATTAGAATGCTATGAATTCTGTGAGAGAGTATAGAAAATCCAGAGTCGCCCTCAGTTGACCAAGCTCGTTTCCCTAAACCTTCATAACCACCAAGTACACCTAGCTGGGGTGAAGTCTGAGCTGACTACTAATGCCATCTCTATGGCCACTGAAATATATTGCATGGGAGAAAGGTTCAAACAAGTGTATCTGGACCTAAGCCACTATCACCCATTCTTGAAACCAAGTTGTCAAGATAGTTGCAGAACCATGTTCCCATTTTCTCATTTATTGGACAGATATGCTCTCCTAATGAATATCATTATGAAATACTTCACCTTTGAGGGTAGGTTCTCCTAAGTCTATTCCTACCACATTAGACTACTCATGCATTTGACCAAAAACAAGATGCTACATTTTCCCTACTACCTTTGTAAAAGTATTGAGAAAATGTCTTCCATCATGCAAAATAGGCCTCCATCCCAACAAATGTCAAACCTTTTTTATCATTCCCTCATGAAAATGATTTCCTTACACCAACAAGAACAACAAGGCATCCCATGGGAGGTTTTCATCACCCATTATGATTTCACAACTCCACAGCCTCTCCCTCTACACACTCTACCGTCATCATCTCAAATTCCTCCTCACACACCTCCATCACCCTCCACTGACCATGATTCACCCTCTTCACATGAATAATCTCCCCAAACAAACCTCCCTCTTTCAACCTTCTCATAGAAAATTAGAACATGAAGAAATAAGTGAAGGAGAGGAAGATGAAAATGAAGAAAGCAGTGAAGGAGAGGAAGATGAATGTGAAGAAAGTAGTGAAGGAGAGGAAGATGAAATTAAAGAAAGCAGTGAAGTAGAGGAAGAAGAAAGTGATAAAGGCAATGAAAAAAAAGAAAGTGTTGATGAAGAAGAAAGCAAAGATGAAAGCAGTGATCCTAATGATGGGAAAAAATACCAAAACAGTGGGCCAAATGATGAAGAAGATGACTCCAAGGATACAGGGACAGAGGCAACTTATAAAGAGGAAAACAATGAGCTAGAAAAATACCAAAATAGTGTGCCCAATGAAAGTCAAAAAACAAATGATAGTCAAGGAGAAAAAATAAAAAATGAAGAAGATGACATTGAAAATGAAAAGGATAGTGGAAAGGAGGAATATTAAAGCATTTAAGAGGACAAATAAGACAGTGAAAAATATGGAAAAAGCAGCCAAGAGACAGAGTTTGAAAGTAATTACATTGGGAAAAACAATGAGTACAATGAGCCCAATAATGAGGGTAATGAAATAGAAAGTGAAGAAGAAGTTAGCCAACAGGAAAATATACATGATAGGAAAGGGGAAAATTCTGATTACAAGGACAGTAAGCATAGCAATAATGAAGATGATGCATGTTATGAAACAGAGGTTGAATTTGAAGGTGAAGACCATAGGTAAGACAAAGAAGACAGTGGGTAGAGAAGTGAAGAAAACTCACCTAATGAGGAAGAAAGTGACCATAAAAGTAAAAGAGAGACTAATGAGAGTGCCTATGATAGTCACCCCACAGAAACTGCATGAAACAGTGATACAAAGGCCCAGGTTGATAGTAAACACAGTCGGTCCAATGATGAAGAAAATTATAGTCATGGAGATGAATATCTACCAAGCAATGATGAAGACACCTCTAGAATTGCAAAAAAGAGGATAACAGTCGTGAGGGTCTTGGAAGTGATGCTAGCATAAGAGATAGTGAAAGTGCCTCTCAAGAAGGAAGTCAAGAGAAAGGTGAAGAAGATGCACATATAGAGATAATCCATGAGGAGAAAAGTAGTCCTAAGGTCACTAATGATCAAGTTTTCAAGTGAAAATTTTTGCACCTTTCCTCCTTACTTATCAAAGAGGAGAGAGGCATGTGTTTGCTGCTTCCAAAGGGCAAGGGACCATGCCATCCTCCTCAACTCAAAATATTGATAAAGGTAAGCAAAAGATTAAGGAGGAAGAAGAACATCATGAAGAAGAAAGGGAGTTTGAACTCATTCACATAGACAGTGATGAGGAAAATGAAACAATAATTGCAAACTCCCTTCTACAAGACAGGAATGCACAAATCAAGGATTTAGAAACTGAATTAGAAAGAGATAAACAAGTCATTTACTTTCATCAGATGCAAAACAAATAGATGAGTGGCCAACAGGCCATATATGAAGCAAGGGCACTCAAGTATTGGAAAGAGGCTCAAAGGTCACAAGTAAAGTTATAGGAGTTCATGGGCACTTATGAGGAGAGTAGTGATGAAGATGGTAAAAATACAAGGAGACCTAGAACTATGGGTCTTAGGAAAGCATTGGCAAAGCAGAAAGAAGAAGAATCAGCCCAAACACAACAATTTCCCCTCACTGAACTCCTTGCCATGGAAATTGAGCATGATAGGGAATCATGGCTTGAAAGGGCTAACATACACCTTGAAGCCAAGCTATAGAAGGTGAAAAAAAACTTAGACTTGCACAGGAGAACTGCTAAGCACTATGCACGAAGAAACCATATTCCAAGGAAAAAACTCAAAATTGCCCAAGATGAGGTCAAAGCACTAAAGGAGGAAAAGGACCAAGCTAGCATTGATATTTTTGTCCCAAGCTTCTCTATCAGTCTCCCAGGACCCATGAGGCAATCATCGACCAATTTTGGGAGAAATTGAAAAAGTTTTTGTTTTTTGCAAAATTTTGAGGCTACGAGAACAACACACCCTGTGCTGCGCTTTTTACCAAGGTGTTGAGCCTTGCAATAGGTATGTATTTACTCTCAAATACAGTCCTTATTCCTCTTCTTCAACCATTTTTGTGCCATAATATGATAATATCATGAATGGATTTTGATAAAAAAATGAATGAAATAGTCCCAAAATGGTTTAACCATCCAAACTAATTCCCATTGCTTTTATGATGAAAATAACAGATAAAACAAGAGTTGTTCCCAAAAAGGAATAGTAGGATCTAATCAAGGGAAAAGAAGGCGCGTTAAAGGCGGTCAAATCAGAAGAAGAATCAGTGAGAACAACCAACTATTTGAAGATAGAAATCTGTTATGAATCCCTCGAGATCTCCTGATCTTAAGGGATCACATTTTCCTCTTCCTTTAGCTATAAAGGAATGAGAAGAATACAAAGACCGAGAGGATGACATAGGAGAAAGTGGAGAATGTAAATCAGATCGTATCACATATTGTATCATGTCTCTTTCATTTATGTATCATTTTATAATGAACAGAACATAGTTCTGAAGGACATGATTGTATTTTAATAACTGTGATGATCAATATATAATTTGTGTTGATGTTCATTCGATTGTTATACAGTAACTAAGTAGTGTTCATTGGCGGCTAAGGGCCTAGTCTTTGGTGAATCTCACTGCTGTTCTTTGTGCTATACTTTTCCATTTACTGCAATTATATTATTCTTTTTTGCCTTGTAGTTAATTACTTTTGATAATTTAGATTTATGTATTTATTCCCTTGAGTGCACATTTCCAATTTAATAGTTGCTTGTTAAAAGAATTGGCTTTGATTACTTAAAGTATAGACTGTTATTTCCACTACTTTCCTTTTGTATGATTGTTTAGATCCAGTTGAAATAGCCCAGTTAATGCTTCAGTGCTCTTGGTTGATTGAATTATTTAAATTAAGAATGAATCACAGTTTTGAGTTATAATGCGAAAATGAATCACTTTCTTTAAAGCTTCAAATTTATGATTGCATCTATATTCAACAATTGGTTTTTTGCATTACTCTTTGTACGAATAGCTTGCACATAATTTGTACACACTTGAGATAAAAGGAATTACCCTGGTTGATAATTAATGTGAGGCAATTAGGAGTTTTTGAAGACACCTGTTAGCACCCAACATTTTGGCGCCATTTCCAGGGAGCGTGTTGCCACTCTGTAAAAAGAGTAATGTTTGATTGATGATTTTTCTGCTGGGGGAGAATTGGGTATTAAAAATGCAAGGTAAGAACCTGCATAAAGAACAAGTAGAATGCTCGCTCACCCACCTAGTTTCTAGCAGAATTACGTAAGAATTTAAGGTAGGAATGAATGTTTGTATTTCTGCATGAATGAATAAGAGGGAAAGACCTGAAAATGAAAAATTCCTCCTTATACACTTGGAAACCCTAAGGGATCGGTGACCCTTCGACGATCATCTTTTATTGGGGAAATATTAACAAAGGCTGAGTCTCAGTCATCATTAGGACCTTGTATTATTGCTGCCAGGAGTCCTATTGACTTCCTTCAAGCTGCAGGATCACCATCTGTAGCTAATGCTGAGATTCACAGTAAGACTAATGGGATTGAACAAATTTTTCAAGATATTGAAAATTTACAAATTTGCCCTTCATAAGAAGGAAATTATTACAACCTCCATGAAGGAGAAGGAGAGACAGGAAATATTGAAATTAAATTATCAGAACCTAGATCTCTTGAAGTAGTGACTGAGCAAAGGACACCTAGTGTTCCAGAATAAGGTAGTGTTGTTAGAACTATTCCATCCTCTTGTATAAATCCTAGGAATAAGTCTCTAGCTTCGGATATCCCTGAAGAATAGTGGCATATTTTTGACCAAATGGCTAATAATCACCAACCTCAAACTTCTACATTGCAATACCCTATTTTTGACACAACTGTCAATGCCCCCATGAAGGTTATCCCATTACAAAATATTCCTACCTTTCATGGGCTAACTTCAGAAGATCCCAATGCATTCCTTTTTGAGTTTGATGTTTTATGTAAGGGTTATGACTACACTACTGACCCCCAGAAGATGAATCTATTCCTCTCTACTCTTAAGGGAGCAGTTCTGCATTGGTTTATGGGACTTGGTGGAGGCATCATCAGTGACTGGGAACAAATGAAAACATCTTTCCTTAAAAAATATCAATATTATTGCCAAACTAGAGAATTAAAAGATGAAAATTTTAAAATGGTAGCTAAGCCTAGGCAGACTCTAGAAGAATATGTAGAGTGTTTTTGTAATATCCCTTTTTAGGAATAGCTAGCAATCCGTGGCTGGAAAATTCTTTTTCCAGAAATGGAGGTAGCAGGATTTGATACCAAGATCTGCATCCCCTTAGACCAATATGTCTAAAACTAGAATCCAAGGATTGGGATAAAGAGATCCTTCTAGGGTGGTGAGACAAACCTCTCACACCTAGTTCCCTTCAAAAATTGCCCAAGGAATGGGGTTGTAACAATAGATCATCACACAATGGATTCTTTGCATTATTTCTCTTAGATTGCTTATGAGAAGAAGTAAATAGCCAACATATATTATTACAGCAGCAAAAGGAATGTAATGACTTGAGGAATCAGTCATTCAATCAATACAATACAAGCTTCTCATTACATGCATGATAGACATTAAGCATATTGCTATAGATAAGAAACTGCAGGCTATGAATGCGCAGTCTTTTATAGAGCTAAAAAATGATAACAATATAAAGATATGACAATATGAAGCTAAAATAAAGAGGGGGAGCGTGATCTCAACCCCTAAAAATACAATACATCAATCCTCTAAAAGGATTGGCTGAAATACAAGAAAAATGACACTTTTGCAGAAATGTCGGAGTTGTTGAGTAGCAACAACTCAAGAACTGGAAATAGATGGAGAAGGCTGAAATGGATGCAACAAATGAAGAACCCTCCTCCAATGGAAATCTGAAGTGAAAGGAAGATCCCTTCACCTAACATTTCACCCTCCAACTATCTGCTAATCCCTTACAGCAAATGCTCACCAAGGATAACGTTGTCTAAGAGAGGGACTATGTTGCAATTGATGGTAAGTGATTGGCCTGGTGAAAAATATGGTGGAATAAGCTCATCAACCTCCTTTTCTGATCTCCCAAAGGGATGGAAGCTCCCTCCTCTAAAAAACAAGCCAAGGATGGTGTTGCAGAAAACCTCCCCCGCAACACCCAGCAACACTGCACAATCTCCAGCTGAAGCTGTGCTGATGAGGAAGGATAATGCTTGACCTCATTGTATGAATATGGGGAATAGAATGAAATCCTCCAAGAGCTACTCAAGAAGGATAGGAAATCCTAAAGAGGAATTCCCTCGACAATTCTTGCTAACCAGAAAAATGTTGCTGCAAGTCCACTGGACCAAAGATGAATAATACTCAAGATGATTTGCAATGGAAACATTGCCCTCCTTTTAAACAATGTGATCTCCCTCTCAATGGACCCCACTCATTAGGGTTTCCTTCCTCTAGAAGCTTCCGTCCCTATCCCACTGCGCTGGCCCACTATGTGCTCTCCACCTCACGCTACTCCGCAGTTTGACTTGGTCAAACTTGACCTAGCCTTCTTGCAAAAGCCCACTTTCACACATGGAGGTGTGAAATCAAGCTCCAAAAGTGATCCTCCTTCATACTAAGAGTATTTTAATTACATATTCATGAAATTAATGGGTCTCCTACCCATTTTATTTATCTCCTATGTGAAAATGAAAAAAATTAATGTTCCATAAAAATTGGGAACATTACAATTTTCAATATAATCTAGAAAGATCTCCTTACACAAATCTTCCTGATAATGTTCTAAAAACCATGGTGATTAGAGGTATGAAAAACCAATGGGTAGAGACACTAAATATAATGGGTAAAGGTGACATTTATCAAGAAAGCTATAACAATATTATAGATTTTTGCATTAAGTGTTCCAGGGGCAGTACAAGGCTGTAACTAGTCGGACGTGATGTAAGCCCCAGAGACAAAAAAGCCTCAGGATGAAGCGGTACACGAAGAAAAATTGGGAATCTATTAGAGGATTTCAAGACTGATATCTTAGGGACCCTGGCGACACAATTGGGTGTCATGCAAGCCAAGAAAAAGCAAGCTATAGCAGAACATAATTTGGCTATTTTCTGCCCCCGTTGCAGATAGAAGCATACTCATAAAGAATGACCCCTAGATATGATACAAACATTTGCCATATGCACTGAAGAGCATGACATGGAATGTTTCCCATCACTCCCAGGATTGAAAGAAGTTTTCAAAGAAGCAGAAGAAGAAATGGAACCAGTATATCTGTTGAACCAGCGTCGTTAATGGCAAGTGCATCAGACAGGTATGCCTACCGATCCATCTTCATTCTTTCCTTCCTCACAATATAATTCTCAGCAATATTTTGGGGCTGCATGGTAGAATCAGCCACCTTTTTTTCCAGCCCGAGCATTTTTTATGCCACCATGGCCCAATCAGTCAAATATAAATAATAATTGGCCAAATTCCCCTTACCCACCATCATTCTGGAAAAACAACCCTTATTCCTCCCAATGGTCCCCTTCCACCTCACAAAATCATAACTGGAAATCAAATTGGCAAAGATCTACAAACTAGCCTATGGGGACAACTCCTCTGCCTCAACCAAATTTACCAGCACCTTATACGTTGCAGCAGAATCGTCATTCTACTATAGGACCGTAACTTCCAGCTCAACCCAACCCAAATCCTAACAACAAACCAGTTCAGTCAATACAAATCATTGAGGGTCTGGACCCTAAGGTTGAGTTGAATGAATGTAATGAGCTTAAGTTGATATCTGGATGCATAATCACTCTAGATAAGGATAAAGATTTGAAACCTGAAGAACTGCACACAAATAAGCCTCTGACTGTAGATGATCAACAAATAAAACAAGGGGAACATACAGCCAAACAAAAAAATCTTGAACAAATCATAACCACTTCCCCACCATTTCCAGAAGGATTGTTGATACCACACCCGATTGAATATCCTGACTTTGATCTTCTAGGTAAACTTAAGAACATTTGTATAAAAATTCCCCTCCTCTAGGCTATCCAAGATATTCCAATATATGCCAAAAATATTAAAGAATTGTGTATAAATAAGTCTGTGAGGAAAACAAAAACAACCCCTACTATCCATGTTGTCAGGACTTTGTCTGATTCATTACTAGGCAAAGAGACTCCTGTAAAATATGAGGATCCCAGAATCCCCATTGTCACAATCCAGATAAATGGTCATTCTTTTCTTAATTCTTTAGTTGACTTAGGGGCAGCCATTAATATTCTCACAACTACAACTTGTGACATTCTTGGCATCACAGCCTTGGAACCAACAACTACCTTACTAGAACTAGCTGATCGATCAGTTATTAGACCAGAAGGAACATTACAAGATGTGATGGTCTCTATTGACACTTGGGAATACCCAATGGATTTCTTGATTATTAATCCTAGGAACCAGCTAGATGGACATCCCTTAATATTAGGAAGGCCTTGGCTAGCGACTGCTGATGCTTATATCAGCTGCTGAATAGGCAGTAGGACTATAACCAGGGGGAATGATGTGAAAAATTTAGCTTTATACTCTCCTTCTCAGCCAAGCTTGACTATTATGAAAACCAGGAAGCAACGTGCAACATACTTAACAGAAAATATTCGGTCACCATTGACTGTGGTAGATTCCCTTGAATTAAAAAACCAAACAGAAGACGATGTCATTAATACTTGTATCAATCACCCTCCCTTAGTATTAAGTTCGAATGTCACATAATTAAATTATTCCTTGATAATGAAATCAAAGAAGATCCCCTGAGAGATATCAATGATCAAGCAATACCAACAACCATTGTTTATAATAGCAAACCTATAGAAATTGAGCTAGGGAAGATCCTGAACATTAATAGTAATTTGAGTGATGACCAACAATAGAAACTTATTCAAGTCCTTAGGAAAAATAATGGGGCTTTCGCTTGGGATTACTCAAATATGAAAGGGATTGACCCTGAACTATGCATGCATCACATCTACACTGAAAAGGATGCAAAAACCATTCGAAAACCTCAGCGTAGATTAAATCCTCACCAAAAAGTTATTTTTAAAGAAGAGCTTCAAAAAATTTTAGATATGAATTTTATCTATCATATATCTCACAGTAAATGGGCTTCTCCATTAGTTTAGGTTCCCAAAAATAATGGGAAATGGTGAATATGAGTTGACTATAGAGAACTCAACAAGGCAACAAAAAAATACCATTTTCCCCTTCCATTTATTGATCAGGTCCTAGATACATTGGCAGGGAAGAAATTTTTCTCTTTCCTAGATGGCTTCAGTGACTACAACCAAATTCAGATTTCTCCTGAAGACCAGCATAAGACCACCTCTACCTGTCCATGGGGAACATTCGCTTACAAGGTATTACCTTTTGGATTGTGTAACGCACCTGCCACATTCCAAAGAGTCATACTCAGTATTTTTGCAGACTTCAATAAATGAAGGATTGGAAGTATGCGTGGATGATTTTACACCCTATGGAGATGACTTTGAACAAGCATTACAAACATTGGAAAAAGTTCTGGAATGGTTTATTGCTACCAGCCTATGTTTAAGTCACGAAAAGTGCCATATGATGATGAAAGAAGGCCTAATCTTGGATCATTATATTTCAGCAACTGGAATTCAGGTAGATCCGGAAAAAATACAGGTAATTCTCTTACTAACTACTCCCTACACTCAAACAGAGGAACGTATTTTTCTAGGATTTGCTAGATATTATCGTAGATTTATCAAGAATGTTTCACATATTGCTGCACGATTATATGCCTTAAAAGGAAACAATGATTTCATATGGACTGACAAATGTGATACTGCCTTTACAGATTTAAAATAGCTAGTATCAACAGCACCAGTATTAGGAGGTATGAACTGGGATATACCACTCCAGATTTCATCAGATGCATCAGACAACCATTGGAGAAATTATTGGCCAAGAAGAAGACAAGAAACCCTACGTTATACATTACGTTAGCAAAAACTTAATCCCTGCTGAATTGAATTACACAGTAACAGAGAAGGAGTTTTTAGCTATTATTTATGCTATTAACAAATTCAAACACTATATAGCTGGATACCCTGTAAATATGTATATGGATCACTTTGCTATTAAATAGTTAGCTAATGAACCCATTATGAATGGAAGAGTGACACATTAGTTGCTAATTTTGTAGGAATTTGATATAACTATAAGGGATCGACCAGGGAAGGAAAACCTTGTGGTAGATTTCCTATCCTGAGTGCCAAGAACAGGTGATGCAATAGTAGTAGGGGATCAGTTTTCGAATGAACACATGTTTTTTGTAACTGTAAAAACACCATGCTATGCAGATGTGGTGAATTATTTAGCAGTGGGAAAACTACTTAAATGTCTGACACCCAGAGAAAGGAAATCGATAGTACAGCGCAACACTCTGTTCTCCTGGATTGGAGGATACATTTTTCACATGGGGGGCAATATGCACATCCGCAGGTGTATCAGGGAAGACAAAATTTATGATATCTTAAAATCCTACCACAATGGACCTTATGGTGGACATTTTGCAGACCGCAGAACTAGACAATTTTTTTTACAAATGGGCTACTACTAGCCCACGATTTCTAAGGATGCTAAGAAATTTGTTTAGACATGTGATAGTTGTCAAAGGATGGGCTACCGTGGCCAATCTAAATCAATGCCCCTACATCCACAGTTATTCATAGAACCTTTTGAGCATTGGGCATTAGATTTTGTTGGGCCAATCAATCCATCATCCAACCAGAAATCATATATATTAGTTGCAACAAAATACATAACTAAGTGGGTAGAAGCAGTAGCATTACGAAGAGCCACATAAGAAACTGTGATAAACTTTATTTTCGAAATTTTTGTACGATATGGGTTACAGAAAGAAATAATCACTGATGGAGGGCCACAATTTCTAGGCCACAAGATCACTGATACACTAAAAAATTATCATGTTATTCACAGAATTACCTCTCCATACCACCTGTAAGTGAATGGGCATGTAGAAAGCACCAACAAAGTAATTGAAGCTATTCTAACGAATACATTCTCATCACATAGACGAGACTGGGATACTTGACTGCTAGAAGCCTTGTGGGCATATCGCACAACTTCGAGGAATACTACTGGATACTCCCCATATCAGCTGGTATTTGGTAAGGAACCTATTTTTCCCATATACTTTGAGATACAAACACTAAGGATAGCCCAGGAAGTGTGACTGGATTTAACTGAATTCCATATTAATAGATTACAACAAATAAATGAATTAGACGAAATCTAGATTTTGGCTCTGCAACATACTGCACTTATTCAACAACAAAGAGCCAAATGGCACTACTCTCTGATCAAGAAAAAGACATTTCATCAGGGGAACTAGGCACTTCTCTACGATTCCAGGTTTCAAGACTTCCCTTGTAAATTGCAGACTAGGTGGTTAGGTCCTTATGAAATAGAGGAAGTACATGACAATGACACTCTTACGTTGACCACCATTGATGGGTCTGATTGCTACTTTAAAGCAAATGGGAATTGGGTGTGCCTCTACCAAATACTGCTTACAAGACAATATTTTTGTCAACAGATACGCAAGGACTCCACTGTGCAAGTTTTAGTTGTAGACGATAATCCTTCAGCAACTTCATCTTTGTAAAAATTCATTTATTTGGTAAACTGTAAATAGTATTTTTGATTCAATTTGTTTTTCTGCCTATTTTGTTGTTCCATATTTGGAATAACACCTTTTGGTTTTGTTGGTCCATCTTCTGAACAACACTTTTTGGTTTTGCTGTTCCATCTTCTGAACAACACTTTTTGGTTTTGTTGTTCCATCTTCCGAACAAAAAATTTTGATTTTTTTGTTCCATCTTCGGAAAAACACTTTTTGGTTTTGTTGTTCCATATTTAGAAAAACACTTTTTGGTTTTGCTGTTCCATCTTCGAAACAACACCTTTTGGTTTTGTTGTTCCATATTCGGAACAACAGTTTTTTGGTTTTGTTGTTCCTTCTTCAGAACAACACTTTTGGTTTTGCGGTTCCATCTTCGGAACATCACTTTTTTATTTTGTTGTTCCATCTTCGGAACAACACTTTTTGGTTTTACTGTTCCATATTCGGAACAACACTTTTTGGTTTTGTTGTTCCATCTTCACAACAACACATTTTGGTTTTGCTGTTCCATCTTCGGAACAACACCTTTTGGTTTTTTTGTTCCACCTTCGGAACAACACCTTTTGGTTTTGCTGTTCCAACTTAGGAACAACACTTTTTGATTTTGTTGTTCCATCTTTGGAACAACATTATTTTTTGGTTTTTTTTCCAATTTTTGAATAGCACTCTTGGTTCTTGTACAATTTTTGTGTGTTCTGAATAGCACCTTTTTTATATATATTTCACAAGTACCTCTTTCCTCTTATGGACTTATTCCTAGCTCATTTTAGCCTCATTTATTTTGATTTCTTTTATGGCCTGAGTACAGTACCTTCATGTGGATAAGAATTATGGATGTTATTAAAGCAGGTGAATATTTTTAACATTATGATCTTTGACAAAGACATCTTCTTGATGATAGACTTAAAACAATTGAAAGAGACACAATTATTTATATTTCACTTTATTGTACTGATATCTACTGTATATGATATTGATTGATCATCTTTACCATGCTAGTTCTATTCTTCCTGGTTATAATTCTCTCTGTCTATTATCAATGGGATTATGGGTATAATTTTTCCTATTATTGATATGTTTCAACTTCTTACACCATCCCTACTCTTAAGGAGTACTAAGCCTACCTCTATTTATCATAAAAGTATGTAATGAAAACTAAATTTTATCTACAGATAGAGGATAAGGGGTCTCATTAAGAGCTAGCCTACCATGTTCATAAGGATATAGGAATGTGAAATTCCCACTATGGCCACCACACCAAGGTTATGATCCATTGGATGGCTAAAAAATCCTTGGAACTAAAGGTCCCATCACAAGTTGACCTGCTCACCTTTTCTACCTCCCAGTGAATGGCAGTGTGGTTATCTGGTTACCACGCCAGCAAAGTGGTCTCTTCTGTAGAAACAAAAATAATTTTTTTTTCAATTATAAATTGAGGATCCTGGCTCACATGGGTTAAAAAGCAACTATGTCTAGGCTATGAACAGCTATTGGAAATAGAAGCTCTGCTTATGGTATTGATGTTTTATTTCCACAATCAATAACTCTTATAATACCCTCTTCCCATTTATCTTTTTTTCCAAAGATTATTTCCTCTAAATAATTCCCTACTTTGAACCTTTATGCATGCATTTATGTTTTTACTCAATCATATCATACATAGTTAGAATCTTCAGCAAAGCCTTTTTTTACATATTGCTATTCCCTTTCCTATCACTTAACTTATCATCAACTAAAGATTCTTGTCTCTTATCATTTATTATCATGATACACCACGCTTTTACTCTATCCATTTCTCTTATTGTCCTGTCATTCATTTACATACTTTATTCCATTTATGGTTGTACTTTTCATCCTTACAGCCTACTGTCGAAATAGCCATTTCTCGTCTAATCAGTCGAAGGCGACCTCTCATTTCGGAGGAGGAGAGGACTTCTGTTACACTTATGCATGAGCTGTCATTATTTCATTAACTGACAAGCTATCCCATAGTCATGCGGAATGTGAAAATTTAGCAACCCTTGAAATAACATCAGATATATTTAGTTGTTTCTATCGCTCTGAGTATCGTTGTGCTTTTCGATATTGCTGTTCTTTTAGGTATTGATGTGCTTTCCAGTATTACTGTGCTTTTCAGTGTTTTCATGCTTTTCTGCATTGGTGAATCTTCCCATTACATTCATCCTTTGCAAAAGTAGGAAGAATTCGAACACTACGGGTGGTAAGACAGTGCACCATGAGCCTTTAGTATTAGAAGTCTCTGATAGAGCAAGAGAAATTCTGATCCGAGCAGGATGGATATCCTATCTTACAAGGTTTCAGCCTTCAAATAAGGATATCACTATTGAATTTCTACAGAATTTTCAGAATAGGGAATCCATGGTAAAAGGTAGAAGGATTACAGTTACAGATGATATAATAGCTGAGGTATCTAGGCTGCTGGTAGAAGGCACTACATGGGCACAAAATCATGTGCTGATACAAGACGTGGTGGAAACCTTCAAAGATGAAGGCGAACAACTGGTCAGAAAAGGTAAAGGAATTTAACCATCTTCTCTCGGAGAACCATGGAGGGAATTAGAAAGCAATGTCCAAAAATAAATTACCTGTGATGGACGCCATGATGTGGTAAGGCCATGACAACTCAAACTCCTAGCTATTCTAAAACAAAAACTTACTGTTAATTTGCCATCCCTTTTAAATTATTTATTGCATGATACTACTACTAGAATAAGACGGGCTAGGCACCCTGAAATGGTGATAAGTCACCATGGACTGATTAGAATGATCATTAGTCATAGCCTAGTCCAACATGACTTGACTTGGGATGGTTTCATTACGACCCTAGAAAGCATACATAACCCTGTAATTCAATATCCCACAACTATGGAAGCAAGTCAGCAAAACCCTGTCTCAAAAAGAAAAAGGACTACTCGTCCAAGGGTCAAACCTCATAAACACAAGAGGTCTATAAGAATCGAATTAGCCCAGAGGATTTCTATAAATCTATAGGATGAAAGTGACCAACCTACACAGGCATCCAGCCCAATTAGGGTAGGGGATTCTGAATCTGAACAAGAAGCACTCGGTTTAGAAGAAGAGGTCGGGTCAGAACCAGAACAAGAAGAAGATTCTGAGGAAGAGGCTGAGCCAGAATCAGAGCCCGAAGAACAAGAACAAGATTATGAATTGGAAGTTGAAGCAGGGCCACATTTTGAGGTAGGAATGGCCGAGGTCCTAGCGAATCTCGATGTGTACATGCAACCTGGAAGACCGTTTGGTCCTAGCACATTGGAAACACAAGCCCCGGAGAATTCCGGGTGTTAGACTCCTATACCAATAGGTTTCATATATCATGATTGAGTTGATTGGCTATGTAATATGTTCATACCCTTCCTTTTTGTAAAGGTTTTCCATATTTTCAAAAAATCAAAAAATTTTAAAAAATGTAAAGAGGGTATACCCTAAAAGAAAAATCAAAGGGTAAAAAGAATAAAAAATGGCCAAAAAAGTATAAGAAAATGAACCCCACCAAAAGAAAGGCCAAGGAAAGTTTGCAAGACTAAATTCCACTACCTTTTACTCTGATGTAATAAACAAATTGTGTGCAACTTGTATCTTATGCCACAATTTATGAACAATCAAACAATTTAATCTTGGCTAGTTCATCTGTCAATTTCATGTTTTAGAAATAGAGAATAAAATCTGACCAAACTGTTTAATTTTGGTAGATAAGTAGATAAGTAGAGTAAATAAAAGTAGCTCAACAGTTTAATCTGAGCCCTTGGATGTAATAAGGTTAGAATTAGATAGATTTCTATATGTAAAAGAAAAAGTGTGATAAGGGTTTGCCAGTCTAAGTGCACCCTAATAAAGAAGAAAAAATGGTAGGGTAAAGTAGGTAGGGTATGTAGATGATGTTTCAGAATTACATGTGATGGATAATGGCTTTAAATGTGTTCAATATTTACTTTCATCACAATTGCTAAGGCAGATACTACACTGGAAGAAATTCAAGCAAAGAAAAGTCAAAATTATTAACTTCCCATCTCATTTTTCCCTAAATATTTCACTAATTTCCCCTAAATGCTAAGGTATTTCAAGATTAAAGGGGCTCAAGGTATTTCCTTGACTTTTGGAGGGACCGAACCCTCGGCCCAATAATTGGAAAATCCTAAGTATTTGAAAACATCCATCATAACATTCATTCACCTTTGAAAAATCTTTTCCTAAGTAAAATCTCATTTTACTTAGGAAAATCATGCAATATTTCACAAAAACCCTTTTTCAAAAGCATAAGTTAAAGACATTAACCTAATGTTTACACTTAGCACTTCGCTTCATTCATTTCCATATTAATTTTTAACTTATTATTTAAATCCCTATGTGAATTTCCCCTTTTCCCGTATTATTTTAATAAAATTATTGATTATTAATATTCTTCCCCTTTGGTTGAAAATAACCACATAAATGTGTTAATAATAATTAATTGATAAACTTGACCCTCTGCCATATAAAGGAATTAATTAATCCTCACGATTAATTAATAACTTACTCCTCCAATCATATTCCTCCCGATATAATTAAAATCTCAAATTATGTTGGGCCAGCTCTTGTTAATCTCCCCTCATCTTGCTTTCCCGATGACCGTTCGATCAACCAATCCACGATCTACGGTTGTCATCCATATCGCTGCGCCTCCACATCTGAACGATAATGCACGATGGCCAAGCAGTTTTCTGAACAGTGTCACGCCATGTGTCGTTTATCATATGGAATCACTCACCCTCTGCTGAATACCACCCATCCCCAAAAGTGGTGCGATAGAAACCACTTACCGCCTGCCCTCTGTGACGAATCCACCGTACTTGCTGATCGAATCCACCGTACTTGCTAACGTCATCCATTCAAAACTCGCCAACCTTTGACTTTGTAAATAAAACAAATGTGCCTGTGTCTTTTTCATTATTTTATCCTGCGACTAGTGCTCCCATGCAAAAAGTTCCAAAAATAAAGCCATCCTTTTCCTACATTACTCAGTTTCATCTCTGTTAAAGTGAATAACTCCTGCAAACAATCTAATCTTGCAGTAGTTCCCCAAAATGCCTAAAAAATAGAGTTAAACCTTCACAGACTGATCTCATTCCACAGGTCTTTCAAAAAGCCTACAATCACCTCCCTGCATACCTAGATTTCATTAACAAATTGTTTTATTTTTGCAGGTTACCATCAAAATATGGATTTGGACCAACAATTTCAATACTAGTTGACAAAATTGTTTGCTCCAAATTCTCAGATTTTAACTCAATATCTTCATTCAAAAAACAGTTTGTATACAAAGTTAGAGAGACATTAGAATGATGAAATGTGCACAATGAATGGTAAAAGTGAAATGAGAATTTACAGGGATAGTAAAAGCATAACAGTTAAAGAGTATCAGTGGTTAAAGTGTATCAGGTAAAAGTCAAAGTGAAAGTTAAAATGAAGTTACAGAGCAGTCAAAGGTAAAAATTAAAAGTAAATACAGAGGCAGTAAAATGGTAAAAATAAATGAAAATACTTTCACCAACATTGAATTTTGTCTAAAGTGAAAGTAAAACAGTCAAAAGAACAAGAAAGTGAAAAGATGAAAAACACAACAAGAAGGAACATTTTTGCACAAATTTCATGTTTTAGTCATTGTCTTGTAGAAACTATTGTGATCAATCCAAGATGAAATTTTCAAAACTGAAGGAGGTTTATGTTATTGAGTATAATGAAAGAAGCCTCTCACTTTTCTAACGGTGATTTCGGAATCGGAGATACACGCACATATTTACATGTTATTTTTTGGAACTTGTAAACTTTGTTTTACATACATATTTCTAACGAGAACCTATTGTACCCCCACCAATTTGAGGGAATTTCAGAGCGAAAGAGGTTTATCTCACCAACATATTAATCCACAATAAATTCTTTCACATTTTACATACCTATTATGGATTGAGAAATAAAAGGATATCATTGGACCCCAAGTTTGCAGAATTGTTGGAGCAGAATGCACAAAGAAAGGAAGCAGTTAGTGACTTGGATGCCTCATCATCAAGTAAGAGTTGGATCAAATTCGAATTATCCTCTTTGTCATCACCTATCCATAAAAATAGTGCCAAATAGATACATTACTTTGAGTGTCCTTTACTTAAGTTCTATTCATGTAAAATAGTTGGAGAGATTTGTGAACCAATTTTGATATTTTTTCAAGATATTTTAGTTTAGAATTTGTATAAATAATTCACTCTTGTAAGTATTTTGGGGATGGATTCTTAGAATTTGATGTAACATCGAATATTTTGGAATAAAGTGCTCTTGGAGATATTTTTTTGGCAAAGTTGGACAAGGAATTGATGCAGAAGACTTTTCTTAGGATTCTTGTGTCAAACAACGGATCAATAAGTCATCTTTATCTCATGTTTTGAAGTTTTATATTTGTTTACAATATCATATGTGTTTCATTATCTTAATAATTAATGAAAAGGAGTAAATCAGAAAGTACTTAAGTGTAATCTGATTTCAGTCGTTATTATTCTGAATGTTTTCTTCTAAACTGGTTTAAACAGTGAATTCTTAATTGCTCCTACTTTTCTAGTTTATGCAATTTGATTATTTAGTAAAGAATACTTAATTTCTCTTTATTGATAATCACTTAATTCTCTTCTTTTAAATGTGTTGAAAAATTCTTAATTTCCTTTCATCCATTTGATTTCCATTCCATTCACTTTAAGGTCTATAATTGTGTTTTTTGTTTGATTGTATTGCCCTGATAAACCATCTTTTGTTAAGAAAATTAAGCTATTTTAGCCATATTTTTTACTCCATTAGCCCAATGTACTGAAACTACTTGATCTTAATCTCAGCTATAGAATTCCATCAACCCAAATAAAATCAAAACCCCTGAACTTTATAACTAGCCTAAAACTTCTCAAAACAAAGCTAAATTTTAAAGAGAGAGTCCTCTCTGGGTACAGATTGGCTAGATTCTGTACCTAAAGGTTGGTTTGTGGTTACCTCGGACCCCTTTCCTCTTCTCTACAACTTCAAGTAAAATCTCAGTGATAACATAGTGGCGACCATACTGGGGACCTGAATAATTTATTTGTTACTATTGTTTATCTTATAAACTGCAGACGGAGCCTGAAGTTAGCCAGGTAGCCTTTGAACTGCTTTTGCTCTGCAATTTCATAGTAAATAAATGCTACTTCAGTCTATCTCCGGTTTAGTTTATGAACAGAACATTTGGTTTCAATAATTTGATAAATTTCTCTAGTTCAATAAATCTTTAAGAAAATTTAAATCCAATATCTAAAACTTCTTGAAGAGATTACCAAAGTTGTATTGTTCATTCCATTTAAAACAAAAACCAAAAAAAGAGAATTATCTAGAAAACTGACTGGGGAAGACTAATATTTTTCTTCAAAAATACTTTATAGGTTCAGATCTGATCTATGATGGTGGACAGTGATCAGACACACAGAGGTTAAAATCATCCACCTGGCGACTCCAAATCCATTTCACAATCAAGACTCCACTGGAGGAATGAACTTGGAAGAACAATATGGAAATATCAGGCTTTCAAATTGGATCTTAATCCAAGACATTATGTTCTTTCTCGTTAAGAAGGTTTTTCAATATGTATTGTATTTTATACAAGGATCTAACTTGGTTGTAGAGATAAAATGGCTTTTCATTATGGATGATTTTCAAGATGATCCAAGAATAAAATGAAGATATGATCCCATGAGTAGAGATCACATACCTGGATTTCCACACAAACTACCAAAGGTAAATTGGAGTGAAAATCTGCCTATGTTTCAAGATGAGAATATTGATGATCCTTTACTACATCTCATTAAATTTCATATACACTCATCAAGATTAAAGGGTGATTGGCATGAGGATTGCCTCATGAAGATATTCATGGCAACCTTAGAAGGAAAAGCAAGGGAATGGTATGAAGCTCTCAAACCTGCAAGTTTGTTTTCTCTAAAAGATTTTCATAAGGTATTTTATGAGAATTACAAAGAAGATTTTCCATCTTTATCATTACCTGAAAATTGTTGTGATCAAGCTGAAGATATTATACATTACCTTAAAAATATTGATGAAGATTTTGGAAATTGGTTTCCTGAAGATTTATTAGAAGAATTCCAAAACTTTCATTCTCAAGTTAAATGTCATAATAATCAAGAGGAGTTAAACAAAGATGAAATAAGTCAGGAAATAAATCAAGATCCACAAAACCCCTTTGTATTAACAAATGATGTTTCATTTAATGTTTTGAAAGGAGTTAAAGAAAATATTCAATCTCATGATCAATTTTTAGATAAGAGAAAAAGCAATTGTTATTCAAATCTAAGAATTCAGAGATTCCCACCCCCCCTCACCGAAGAAGAAATCAATTTGCTTCTAAACATGCAACCATCCTCAAAATATTTACATAATGAAGAAATTGTTTCTACTTCTTCTAATGTTGATGAATGTACAAAAGTTTTTATCCATGAAGGGACAGAAGAACAAGTTGATACTCATGTTATTCTACCTTCCCAAAAAGGCCCATTACTTGATAGCACTCCTATTGAGAAAAATAATGACTTTCAAATAGAATGCAACCAATCTAATTAATCAAGATATATTGGGATTGTTGGAAGAGAAATATGCTGATCGAATGTTTATAATTGATGACATTCCTTATTCTGAAGATTTTCCTAAACATGATCAGTATGATGATAATCATGATAATTTCACAAAACAATCACTAGCTATTTTGAGGGATGAGATATTAGAACTTCAACTTGATGAGGATTTTTTAAGAGCTTTATTTCTTCTTTTGAAATCAAGAAAATATTCTCCTAAACTAAAAATATGTGTTCTTGAGACAATTTCTGAAAATTATGAAAATGAAATTAAACTTTTGCATTCTCAAATTCAGTCATACAATTTCCGAAATCCTAAAGAATTCTTTGAAAATCTTCCTTCTCCTAAGCAAGAGGAAATTGTACTATCTTTTGACTTGCATATTGAGGATTATTATTCTTTCAAACACAAGACTGAAGAAATAGTTTCAAGGCTTAATATTCAGAATATAACTGAGCAACCAGTCATCGAAGGCCTAGAAGTAAATAACATACATCATACTTTTATTGATCCTATATCAGATTATATGGAGAATATTTGTAGCCCAAATCTGCAAACATGCTTTCTCTATAAGGATCAAATACATCAAAAGTGGCCTTTACACATCATATCATTTGTTATAAAGGCACATGATCATAATATACTTCCAATTTTGATCACAAGCAATCAAGTTATCCATTTATTGTTACAGCTACTTGATTGGCTTCATTGGCATTTTTGTATTACCTGATTCAATAAGATTTTTAGTAGATTGAGTCGGTAGATAAGTGCCAATAAGCTCAGAATTTTGAGCATTTTTTTTTAGTTTTCAATTTTCAGATAGTTTTTCATTAAGTTGGTTTGAAAACTTTTGTGTGTTGTTATAGTATTAGATCAGATTTTAGTTTGCAGAAGACAGAAGACATTTACAGGTTCACTCAAAATCATTCTAAGGGAAATTGACCTATTGTTCTTGACTTTTCACCAAGAAAAGGCATCCCCAAGTGGAGCCAATGTTAGACTCCTATACCAATAGGTTTCATATATCATGATTGACTTGATTGGATATGTAATATGTTCATACCTTTCCTTGTTGTAAAGGTTTTCCATATTTTCAAAAAATAAAAAAATTTAAAAAAATGTATAGAGGGTATACCTTAAAAGAAAAATCAAAGGGTAAAAAGAATAAAAAATGGCCAAAAAAGTATAAGAAAATGAACCCCACCAAAAGAAAGGCCAAGGAAAATGTGCAAGACTAAATGCCACTACTTTTTACTCTGATGTAATAAAAAAATTGTGTGCAACTTGTATCTCATGCCACAATTTATGAACAGTCAAACATTTTAAGCTTGGCTAGTTCATCTTTCAATTTCATGTTTTACAAATAGAGAATAAAATCTGACCAAACTGTTTAATCTTGGCAGATAAGTAGATAGGTAGAGTAAATAAAAGGAGCTCAACAGTTTAATCTGAGCCCTTGGATGTAATAAGGTTAGAATTAGATAGATTTCTATATGTAAAAGAAAAAGTTTGATAAGGGTTTGCCAGTATAAGTGCACCCTAATAGAGAAGAAAAAATGGTAGGGTAAAGTAGGTAGGGTAGGTAGATGATGTTGCAGAATTACATGTGATGGATAATGGCTTTAAATGTGTTCACTCTTTACTTTCATCACAAGTGCTAAGGTAGATACTACATTGGAAGAAATTCAAGGAAAGAAAAGTCAAAATTATTAACTTCCCATCTCATTTTTCCCTAAAGATTTCACTAATTTCCCCTAAATGCTAAGGTATTTAAAGATTAAAGGGGCTCAAGGCATTTCCTTGACTTTTGGAGGGACTGGACCCTCGGCCCAATAATTGGAAAATCCTAAGTATTTGAAAACATCCATCATAACATTCATTCACCTTTGAAAAATCTTTTCCTAAGTAAAATCATGCAATATTTCACAAAAACCCTTTTTCAAAAGCATAAGTTAAATACATTAACCTAATGTTTACACTTAGCGCTTCACTTCATTCATTTCCATATTAATTTTTAACTTATTATTTAAATCCCTATGTGAATTTCCCCTTTTCTCGTATTATTTTAATAAAATTCCCGATTATTAATATTCCGCCCTGTTGGTTGAAAATAACCACATAAATGTGTTAATAATAATTAATTGATAAACCTGACCCTCTGCTGTATAAAGGAATTAATTAATCCTCACGGTTAATTAATAACTTACTCCTTCAATCATATTCCTCCCGATATAATTAAAATCTTAAATTATATTGGGCCCACTCTTGTTAACCTCCCCTCATCTTGCTTTCCCGACGACCGTTCGATCAACCAATCCATGATCTACGGTTGTCGTCCATATCGCTACGCCTCCACATCTGAACGATAACGCACGATGGCCAAGCATTTTTCTGAACAGTGTCGTGCCATGTGTCATTTATCGTATGGAATCGCTTGCCCTCTGCTGAATACCAACCATCCCCAAAAGTGTTGCGATAGAAACCACTTACCCCCTACCCTCTGTAACGAATCCACCGTACTTGTTGACGTCATCCATTCAAAACTCGCCAACCTTTGACTTTGTAAATAAAACAAATGTGCCTACGTCGTTTTCATTATTTTATCCTGTGACTAGTGCTCCCATGCAAAAAATGCCAAAAATAAAGCCATCCTCTGCCTACATTACTCAGTTTCATCTCTATTAAAATGAATAACTCCTGCAAACAATATAATCTTGCAGTAGTTCCCAAAAATGCCTAAAAAATAGATTTAAACCTTCACAGAATAATCTCATTCCACAGGTCTTTCAAAAATCCTATAATCACCTCTCTGTAGACCTAGATTTCATTAACAAATTGTTTGACTTTTGCAGGTTACCATCAGAATATGGATTTGGACCAACAATTTCAATACTAGTTGACAAAATTGTTTGCTCCAAATTCTCATATTTTAACTCAATATCTTCATTCAACAAACAGTTTGTATACAAAGTTAGAGAGAGATTAGAATGATGAAATTTGCACAGTGAATGGTAAAAGTGAAATGATAATTTATAGGGATAGTAAAAGCATAACAGTTAAAGAGTATCAGTGCTTAAAGTGTATCAGGTAAAAGTCAAAGTGAAAGTTAAAATGAAGTTACAGAGCAGTCAAAGGTAAAAAGTAAAAGTAAATACAGAGGCAGTAAAATGGTAAAAATAAATGAAAATACTTTCACCAACATTGAATTTTGTCTAAAGTGAAAGTAAAATAGTCAAAAGAACAAAAAAGTGAAAAGATGAAAAACACAACAAGAAGGAACATTTTTGTAGAAATTTCATGTTTTAGTCATTGTATTGTAGAAACTATTGTGATCAATACAAGATGAAATTTTCAAAACTGGAGGATTTTTATGTTCGTAAGAGGACCATATACAAAAACCTCTCTCACTTTTCTAACAGCTATTATGGTTTTGGAAATATTAAACAATGTTGGAAAGCACTTTTTGCAGAAAATTCCAGTTAAGTCATCATTTTGCAGAGAATATTGTGGCCAATAATAAATACATCATACAAAATGGAAGGATTTTTTTGTTCCTAAGAGGCTCATCTACAAAAACTTATCTCACTTTTTGCACAGTGATTTCAGAATCAGAGATACATGCACTTCTTTACAGGCTATTTTTCAGACTTTGTAAAACTCTGTTTTACACATATTTTTGCAGGGCCTATTTTGCATAGCTGGAGAGAAATTTTAGGAAACTTAAAGAGGTTTATCTCACCAAAATATTAATCCACAATAACCTCTTTCACTTTTTACATATCTATTACGGATTGAGAAATACAAAGATATCATTGGACCCCAAGTTTGCAGAATTGTTGGAGCAGAATGCACAAAGAAAGGAAGCAGTTAGTGACTTGGATGCCTCATCCTCAAGTAAGAGTTGGATAAAATTTGAATTCTTCTCTTTTTCATCACCTATCCATAAAAAACAGTGCCAAATAGATACATTACTTTGAGTGTCCTTTACTTAAGTTCTATTTATGTAAAATAGTTGGAGAGATTTGTGAACCAATCTTGATATTTTTCAAGATATTTTAGTTTAGAATTTGTATAAATAATTCACTCTTGGAAGTATTTTGGGGATGGATTCTTAGAATTTGATGTAACATCGAATATTTTGGAATAAAGTGCTCTTGGAGAAATTTTTGTGGCAAAGCTAGACAAGGAATTAATGCAGAAGACTTTTCTCAAGATTCTTGTGTCAAACAATGGATCAATAAGTCATCTTTATCTCATGTTTTGAAGTTTTATATTTGTTTACAATATCATCTGTGTTTCATTATCTTAATAATTAACGAAAAGGATTAAATCAGAAATTACTTAAGTGTAATCTGATTTCAGTCATTATTATTCTGAATGTTTTCTTCTAAATAGGTTTAAACAGTGAATTCTTAATTGCTCCTGTTTTTCTATTTTATGCAATTTGATTATTTAGTAAAGAATACTTAATTGCTCTTTATTGATAATCACTTAATTCTCTTCTTTTAAATGTGTTGAAAGATTCTTAGTTGCCTTTCATCCATTTGATTTCCATTCCATTCACTTTAAGGTCTATAATTGTTTTTTTTGTTTGATTGTCTTACGTTGATAAAACATCTTTTGTTAAGAAAATTAAGCCATTTTAGCCATATTTTTTACTCCATTAGCCCAATGGACTGAAAATACTTGATATTAATATCAGCTATATAATTCCATCAACCCAAATAAAATCAAAACCCCTGAACTTTATAACTAGCCTAAAACTTCCCAAAACAAAGTTAAATTTTAAAGAGAGAGCCCATTCTGGGTACAGATTGGCTAGATTATGTACCTGAAGGTTGGTTTGTGGTTACCTTGGACCCCTTTCCTCTTCTCTACAACTTTAAGTTAAATCTGAGTAACAACACCGGGCACATAGAAACTCCTCCATCACAACAGGCTGCAGACACAGAAATTGCACAGGAATCTGATAACTAGTCTAGTGATACAATTTTGTTAGAATATAGCCAGGAGGACCCACGGAAGTCTGTAGATATAGACATTGGTCACAAATCTAACAATCAGTCAGGCAATACAATTCCTTTGGAACACAGCTCTAAGGGCCCACAAACAGCTCCAAAAGCCATTAATGAACTTGTTAGTGGAGCAGATGCTCCTCAAAAGAGCCAAGGAGCCGAAACAAAACTTAAGAAGTTGCGACAAAAATATTGGAAGCTCCAGAAGGCAGTTAAAAGGCTACGATGAGAAATAAAAAAATGTAAAATGTAGAGCACCACTCCTGAGGTGACTTCTATAGCAACATAAATAATAAAATGCAAAAATAAATCAGTGGGGATTCAAACAGAACTCACTTCCACTAGAACAATTTCCACCCAGGTTGATTTTCATGAGAACTTGGTGAATCTAGCTATTCAAATCAAGGGTTGGTGCTCCCACAATAAGCGAATACAAACTGAAAAGATACTCTTTCATAGTATTGGCACCCAAATAGAGAAGAAATTTGAGGAGTCGTCGTCAAAGAAGGACCATATTGTTTTAAAGCTTCAAGAAGAATTAACGCAAGCCTAGCTTGCTTTAGAACAACAACAACAATAGATAGTCTCCATGCAAAAATACCAAGAATTACAAAAACAATTAAGAGGATTAGCTCTAGCAGATAATGAGGCTTTTCATAAGGCTAGACAGGAAGAATAAAAAATTAATACAATGAAAACTAAGCTAAACAGTGTCAGGAATCAATTGGATACCATTTGTTCGTTATATTCGGATATCTTGACTTGTTGATCTCTTGCTACGAACTAGTTCTTTTTTTTATTAGAACAATACTTATTGTTAAAAATCAAAGTTGTTAGAGCCGGCCAACCAATTGAGCTGAAGACGATGGAGGATTTTATAAATTGCTGTAAGACACATGGAGTAAAGGTCCAAAGGCTTTTTGGTGAATTTTATTTACATAATTTCTTATTAGATAAAGAAGTGGATGTGAATCCTAGCCCTTTTATTGGAAATGTCCAATTTCAGGCTTTTATCTCTTTTGCAGTCAACCAACTCAAGTGGTTTAAGGCTTATAATTCGTTCCAAAGACAGGAACACAGCTTGGATATTTGGGTAAGAAGTGAACCTACTCACCCTCTGCAAGTGTTTGCTAAGCATCAAACACTAATGACACAAGAGGGCATGAATAAGAGTTTAGGGCCCATACATAAGGATCTTGTGATGGAAGGAACATCATATTTCCTCTCCATTCAAGAAAGATCCCTGGTTGCATCCAAAATGAGATGGATGGTTTCAAGCAACAATGTTAAAGATAAAGATCCATTTAATTATGGAAATTTCAAAACTACTGCGAGACAGTTGGTCCCATACGGGAACTTTATCTTAAGAGGAGGAACTTATTGGGTGGGGGATGTCACTATAGAAGCCCCATTATTTGGTATCCTCCTGAAGGATATCATCTTGACTATGTGTTACCTAAAGGACAAGAGGCGGAAACCTTTGCACACTTGGCATGACATCATGGTCTCAGGCCTATTACAGTCAGACCTTATACAGCCTACTCTTTAACTTCTTTTCATCAGAATTATTTATTTCTCATGAGGACATGAAAAAAGTTAAGTAGGGGAGTATGTTGAGCCTTGCAATAGGTATGTATTTACTATAAAATACTGTCATTTTTCCTCTTCTTCATCCATTTTTGTGCCCTAATATGATAATGTCATGAATGGATTTTGATAAAAAAATGAATGAAATAGTCCCGAAATGGTTTAACCATCCAAACTAATTCCCATTTATTTTATGATGAAAATAACAGATAAAACAATAGTTGTTCCCAAAAAGGAACAGCAGGATCTAATCAAGGGAAAAGAAGGCATGTTAAAGGTGGTCAAATTAGAAGAAGAATCAGTGAGAAAAACCAACTATTTGAAGATAGCAATCTGTTATGAATCCCTCAAGATCCCTTGATCTTGAGGGATCACATTTACCTCTTCCTTTAGCTATAAAGGAATGAGAAGAATATGAAGACTGAGAGGATGAAATAGGAGAAAGTGGAGAATGTAAATCAGATTGTATCACATATTGTATCATGTCTCTTTCATTTATGTATCATTTTATAATGAACAAAACGTAGTTCTGAAGGACAGGATTGTATTGTAATGACTGTGATGATCAATATAGAATTTGCATTGTTGTTCATTAGATTGTTTTAGAGTAACTAAGTAGTGCTCACTAGCGGTTAAGGGCTTGGTCTCTGGTGAATCTCGTTGTTGTTCTTTGTGCTATAATTTTCAATTTACTGCAAGTATATTATGCTTTTCTGCTTTATAGTGAATTACTTTTGATAATTTAGATTTTTGTATTTATTCCCTTGAGTGCACATTTCCAATTTATTAGTTGCTCGTTAAAAGAATTGGCTTTGATTACTTAAAGTATAGACTGTTATTTCCACTACTTTCCTTTTGTTTGATTGTTTAGGTCCAACTGAAAGAGCTTGGTTAATGCTTCAATGCTCTCATTTGATTGAATTATTTAAATTCATAATGAATCATAGTTTTCAGTTATAATGCGAAAATGAATCAATTTCTTTAAAGCTTCAAATTTACGATTGCATCTATATTCAACGATTGTTTTTTTTCATTACTCTTTGTATGAATAGCTTACACATATTGTGTACACACTTGAGATAAAACGACTTACCCTGGTTGATAATTAATGTGAAGCAATTAGGAGTTTTTAAAGACACCTGTTAGCACCTAACAAAAGGCATATTCAATAAGAAAGGTTTACATTTTTTGATTCCTCATCATTAGAAGAGCATGCTCACCAATTTTCAGCTCAATTGGAGTAGTTTTGGTCCCCCAAACGAGTCAAAAACACTCATTTTTTCACCATTCTGCCCACTTTTCTGACCATGTGATGCACTCCTGGTAGTCTTGGAATTTTCACTTTTTGGATAGGTTTTAGAGGTGATATTTAAGAAATAAAGTTAGATATAGAAATTATATTTCAAGGTATTTCCAATGAGCCATCACGGAGCCTTTTCTGACATTGGGAAGGTGTCCAAAACACTGCTACAAGAAGGGCTATTTTTCCTATCTCTGTGCTGCGCTCCTGGCATAAATTCAAATTTTGACACAGTGTGCTACGCTCTTGTGGTTGACAAGGCATAATGTGCATTTAGCATGTTTTTATATGCTTTCTAGGGCCTAAAATTCAGTTTAATTACTATAAAGCCAAAAAGATATTTGTTTAGATATTTTTGTGCCTTGGGCCGTGCAAGGCCTCAAGGAAAAATGAGGATATTTCTTGTTGGCCAATAGGCTTCTAGATACTCTCTTAGATCTTTCTTCTCCTTGCATGATAAATAGATCATGGAGACTCATTGTAAATGTGGCCTTTTGATGTGTTTAAGAGAAATGCATGGTTTTTGGAAGTTGAAGAGCAATTTGGTGTTGTGGAGCTTGTGGATGATTTTCCTTGGTTGATAATGGTAAAGGCTTTCTTACAGGATTCTTGAGTTTAGTTAGTGGTGAAGTATCTCTTATTTGTTCATGTTTTTCTTGTTTGTCATATGTCAATCTTTCTATATTGTAATAGATCAGAAGAGTATAGGATAAGAAATGTTGTGAGAGGCGCCTTAGTCCTCCTATTTTCTATTGTCTTCATGTTTTCATATGTTGGGTTAGTTTAAGGAATTCTTAGTTGCTCCTTAGGCCCACCTAAGCCAGTCTACTTCATTATTGGATCAAACATGATTCATGGTAAGCCCTGCTTGTTTTATGCTATCTAAAATCTGTCTTGAAATCTCTCTTTGATGTATTGATTGATTAGGTTAATCCAAAGAGGTCTTGTTTTGATCTTTCCCTTTGTATATGCTTATCAGTTTGCCTCAAAGTTATTTATAGTTTAATGAATGATTTTTAGGCATTCCCTCTTCATTTATTAATGCTATTTTTCTCTTATATTTTTTCAAATCTTGAAAGTAGAATCATTGAAGTTGGATAAGTTGTCTTACTTCATTTGTTCCACTGGATTATATATCTTGAATTTGTATTTATATAAAAGTATTATTATTGAGTAAATGGTGTGCCCTACCTCATGAATAGTATATTTTTATTATCATATTCAAGATATCTCTGTTCATAGGTATTTTACAAAGGATTCTTAACTACCCTTTACCCTACCTTGGTTTCCCAAACTTAATGTCCATTTTCACCTCACACATAAACTTTAAAGGTCCATTAGCTACACTATATTTTCCCTGTGATGTACCCCGATTCATTATCGAGATATAAATGACTTCATAGACTCCATAGCCCAATTTATTTGATAAACCTCTCACTCCACCTATTCTACTTGATCATCTTACCCCAACCAAAACAAACAAGAAACCTACACTTAACAACTAGCCTAAAATCAACCATCCAAAGAAAACAAGTTCACATCCTTTGAATAATAGAGAGAGCCCTCTCTGAGTCCAGGAAGGCTAGGTACTAGGACTCTAAATACCAATATGATGTTACCCTATCATTTGGTTTACCAATCTTCCAAATCACGGGACACTAACAAAAATAATTAGGTAATACAGAGTCTTACATTTTTGAATTTTTAATATTAAATATTATGGTTCCTGATTTTTCTGCAGCAAGAAGGGTGTAAATGTTCATAGATGGTTTAGATGAACATCTTCATGGGTTGGTAAAGTCTACCAAGCCCACTACTCTGCATGATTCTATTGAGAGGGCTAAAGACCTTCAAGATGCCTTGCCAAAAGTAAAGGCAAGTTTTCAGAATCAACCCTCTTTCCCTTGCAAGGGAAAGGAGGAGAAAGCTTCTCCCTCAAAGAAGAGCACATTCAAGAAGCCTCTTAATTTTGATTTCCGTAGAGAATTGAGGAAGAAGAAGATTCTCTTCACTTGCCAAGAATCATGGGCACTGGGGCATAGATGTGCTTCTGGAAGGCACATTACATAGGGGTCTTCTCAGATATGGAAGAGGAAGAAGAAGAAGAGGAACATGAGAGGGGTCACAATGCTGGAATTGTAGGAGATGAACCACCATCACATGGAGATGAGGATGGGACAATGGCTCCAATCAGAGGGGCTCTTGCATCACTAAGGGTGGTACCCAACTTTCATGAAATTTCCACACATGAAATAGAGCTAGATTTGCACAATGGAAGTAGGGACATGAGGAACCCATCTATTATGCATATGAATATGTTCCATGAGACATCACTATCTAGCGAAAAACCACTTGGGAGGCCACTTGATTCAGATTTTGTGGGGAATACCTCACAACATGAGGCTCCAATATTAAATCTAGGAGGGATTAGAGCACTAGAAGACAAAGCTACAGCACTGGGAGACATGGGTAAGCTCAAGAAGGAGGGAGATATTCTTCCCTTATCATCATCACCCACTCTCATTTGTGGTTCTGCACTGTGGGAGGAGAAGAATGGAGGGAATGGCCTTCTAACACACACCTTTGGCATGGAATATTTCAAGGAGAAGAGCAGCAACATGACAGAAATTTCTATTCAAACACCATCAGTGCTATCATTGTTGAGAAGTTTAGAGCTATATTGGAAATCCTAATTATTAGTGGATTATTCCAAAGATCTTCACACTTGTATGATACTTGATGACCAGATGCATGGAGAGAGTTATTTAGTCTAGGGAGGAGTCATCTATCATCATGGTAGGATCTTATTTTCTAGAGCCTCCAAGCTCAAGAAGAAGTTACTACAAAGGGCCTATGAAGAGTTCTGTTTGAGCCACACATATTCTATGAAGCTCAACAACATCATCTTGAGGAGATACTATTAGGAGGGCTTTGAATGAGAACTATATCAGCATTGTCAAAGATGCATGTACCACGTGGAGATGGAGCAGCAACATAACTCTATGAGAGAGTTAATTTGGCCATCTTTTTCCATCTTTGAGGAAGGAGATAGATCTACACACCACTCCATATGTTTGAGGAGAACTAGTGGTGAAGAGCATACTCATGTAAATCATGTTTTATTTTCTGACTGTATATATTCTCTCACCATGTTTATTTAGGCCATGGCTCTAAGGAGGAGGAATACATCTTGTAAATCTCATGGCCAACAATGGGCCACAAAAATTTCTGAATTTTTCCACTCCTTGATGAGGAAAGGGAAATCTTCTATCATGATGAGTGATTTCCTAAAGCACCAAACATACCTCACACTTTCAGCCATAGTGTGATAACATGGGAATCAGGTAAATGGTGGGAAAACCACTTACCATATCTTGATATAATGTAGGCAGGAGATACACTGAGCTGGTTCCATATGTGGGACTATAACCCACCTCCACAAGCTCAAATTTTTGTTTGTATGTATGTACTTTTTCTCCCATACATTGATGATATACTTGTAATTTTTATGGGAATGTATGGAGGGAGGATGGGAGACATGCATGTACCACATGGGATGGAAACTCTCTATGTGTCTTATGCTACATGTTTTAGGGAGAGCATTGGTTCAGCCATGTTTGTTTCATTTGATTTATTGACTCCTTGTGGGATGGACTATTTACATCTCATAAGAACTTTGGAGGAAAAATTCATGGAGGGTTGCATTTGAACACTTAGCTTATGGAGGTAGATTAACACATGATGATGGTGTCACCAATGGAGGAGGAGAAGAGTTGCAACACTCACCTTATCAATTTCTTGAGGACAAGCAACATTTTGGAGGGGAGGACTGTAATATTCCTAGTTAGACCCAAGCTAATGGGAATATTTAGTTTTGTTTTATTTTTCTGTTTGATGAATAAATATGTAAAGGAGGATCAATAAAACTCATAAAAAGGAAATAAATCAATGCTACATGTGAACAAGGCTAAATATGGGCTATTTAAATAAGCACCCTTAGGGGTGAAAGGGGCTTAATATTTTGATTGGGTCAACCATGACCAAATCAACAGCGTTGTCTTGAAGGAGTGGCCATCAATGAGGCACAACACAATTTTACTTGGAGGTGGCTCATGTGAAAGGAGTTATTTCATTGAGATCGTTTAGGGTTTTTCAAGCTCTCAACTTATAAAAGGATGAGGATGGCAACATGAGAAGGTTGTTGATGATATTGTATTTTCAGTGTATATTGTCTATTTAGATATATCTCATTTTCCTTGCTATTTAGAAGAGAATAGTGATGTTTAGCACTGGGTGTTCCTAATCGGGAATCCCACCTCTTTCCTTAAGAGGCCTCTTGGAAGAGTTTGCATGTCTTGTCCACTATCTGGTTGAAGGCCAAGCTTCTTCTTCCAACTAGAACGCAGATCCTGTTGAGGGTTTGTTTTTCTTTGAAATCTGCAGCAAGTGGAGGCTAGATCTACTCAGATCTATGCCATTCTAGTGGTCCTTTTCAGTGGGGAAGTCTTCTATCCCATTGGAAAGAGATTATTGGATCATTGGAGCTACATTTTCACATCTTGGCATTAGGCTAAACATGTTCTAAAGCCTACAATGCATTCTTTCTTCCAGAACTGCGTTATTGGTGTGGGTACTGTTGCAAGGTCTTTTGGCACACTTTTTGGAGGAGTGGCTTTCATGTGTTGGGGATCTGCCCTTCACATTTGAAATCCATTGGAGGAGATCATCATATTGTATATTTCAGATCAGATCTGTATGTCCATGAATTTCTGAATATTTCTACATATCTGCTACATTAGATCTCGGATCTACTCCTTGTACTTCATATTTTGATGAAAACCGCAAGGGGAATTTGAAGAAGAGCCTATCTAGTGTACATATATGATGTATATATAACTTTTATTACATATATATTCTCTCGATTTTTAGTGTAATATAAAAATATTGCATCCTATAAAATAAAGTTCATGCTCTTTTCAGTCTTAATGTATGGTTGCAACACCTCCTTTTGAGGAATTTCTTCCATTAAACTCTTCTATTTCCTATTGTACATCTCATGAGCTTTCTTATGAATCCATTTTGCTAATGTAAATGTAAATAAAGAGCCTCCATATTAGCCTCCTACTCATACTTAGATGATCTATGTTATTTCTCTGCATAACTATTCATAAATTATTGTAGTCCCTATTTTGGGATATTACAGTGAATGAGAGGGGATCTATCTATGGAACACTCCATTTGTATGAACATAAATTTTGGGAAGGAACATGCTTATGTATATAATGATTCATTTGATGATTACTTGCATTCCTTTACCATGTATATGCAGTCCATTGATTGAAGGAGGAGCATTATTCTATATAAACTTCATGGCTAACTTTGGGCCATAAACAATTATGAACATGGCCACTCCCTTGGAGGACATAGGGAGATTTTGTATCATTGTGGGTGCACTCCAAAATAACCAAACGTATCTCACACATTCAACCATTGTGAGAAGACTTGGGCAGCAAGTAAGTGGGGGGAAACCACTTACCATATCATTATCTGATGCAGTCAGGAGATTTGTTGTGCTGGTTCCACATGTGGGACTATGACCCACCTCCATTTGTACAAATTTATGTTTTCATGTACTTGGTTTTGATCCCATACATTGATGATGTACTCATTATTTTTACGGGAATGTTTGGAGGGAGGATTAGAGGAATGTATGTGCCCTATGGGAGAGAGATTCTCCATGTTCATTATGCTACATGTTTCAGGGAGAACATTAGGCAAACCATGTTTGTTTCATTGGAACTATTGTCACCCTGTGGGATGGATTATTTTCATATGATAAGAACTTTGGAGGAGAAATTCATCGAGGGATGAATTGGTAGACACTTAGCTTATGAGGGAAGCTTATCGCATGTTGGTGTCAGCAATGGTGGAGGAGAAGAGTTGCAACAGTCACCTTGTCAGTTTCTTGAGGACAAGCAACATTTGGGAAGGGAGGACTGTAATATTCCCAATTAGCCATGAGCTAGTTGGAATATTAGATTTTGTTTTTCTGCATTGTTTTATGAATAAGAGGACAATGGAGGTCCATAACTCTCCTTAATAATGAATAAATAAATTCCAATGTGAAAAGGATAGATCTTGGCAACTTAATTGAGCAACCTTAGGTGTGAAAAGGGGTTGGAACACCTTCACTGGGTCAACTTTGACCAAATCAACAGTGTTGTCATGGAGGAGCGGTAATCAATGAGAGAAAATGTAGTTTTAGATGGAGATTATTTGCATGGAATTAGTGCTATTATTTGATGGGATTGGGGTTTGAAAGCTAATATCTTATTTAAGGAAGAGGATGGAAATCATTATTCATTATGTTATGGTGTTTGATATTTCTGAATATAGGTTTGTTTAGGCATATATCTTTATCTTGTTGTTTAGCTTAGATTGAGTGTTGTTTAGCAATGGGTGTTCCTGATCGGGAATCCCACCTCTTCCATTGAGAAAATCTTGGAGAAGTCCTGTACTACATTGTCCACTATCAGGCTTAAGGCCAAGCTTCATCTTTAAATTGAAGCATAGATTATGTTAAGGGTTGAGTTGTTTTGAAGGTTGCAGTAGTGGAGACCATCTTTGGGTCATTTCATTGCTTATTTTCAGTGGAGAAGGATTCCTTTCTATTGGGACGATAGTAAACAAGTACCTTATGAATATTTTCAAATCTTGGCATTAGGCCAACTGTTTATTAGCCCCTACAATGTATTTTATTTCCAGATTTGAATTCTTTCTGTGGGAGGAGTTGCAGGGTGGTTTGGCACACCATTTGGAGAGAAGGTTTGTTGGTGAAGGGGATCTTGCTTTCATCTAGGAGATCTATTGGAGGAGGCTTCATTTTGGATCATATCAGAATGGGCACACTTTCCATATCTATATTTTGCAGTGGATCTTCAGCCCTAGTGCTTAGATCCCCATCTAGTACATGGTGTTTTTGCTGAAAACCATTAAGGGGTTCTTCAAAGGACATTGTATAATGCTCAGATCTATAGAAGATCTATCATTTGAGGCACATATCAACTTGAGATTTGTTGTATAACCATTCCCTATAGCAGTGTGTTTAAAACAATGTTGTAGCACTCTTCTGATCTTTATATATAGTAGCAACACCTCTTTTTGAGAGATTTTTTCCATTGGAGGCTTGTTCTTTCTTATAGTACATCTTATGGCGCATTTATTATGCATATTTTGCTGCTATTATAATATACAAAAGGTCTCCATATTGACCTCTTGATTTTATATGATGATTTACACTATTTTTCCAACATTTTGCACTATATTCCACTTTTCCCATTTGGGAATATTGCACAATATGTTCTACATTTGTTTCTTCACGAGACAACAATTCAGTACATAAATCATCAATAGAACAAATAGAAATAATATCCTCGTTACATAAAACTTGAGAGGTTGGCTTCATGCTTATAATCTTATTAATCTCTTCTTCAGTTAAAGGAGGAGGAAGTCTTTGCTTTCTTTGGACTAAACAGCAATTCTTTTCTTTCTCTTGTGAAGACTGATCATGAGGCTAAATGTCTTCTTTAACCTGACACAAAGGAGCATATGAATGATCATTTTCCTCCACAGAGAGATCATGTGGATCTAATTTAATTTCTTGATTGCTTTCATTTTCAAATAACTTCTCTTGGTTATCATGACAGTTAACTTGAGAATCAAATTCATAAATTGCTTCTAAGAGATCTTCAGGATGCCAATTTCCTAGATATTACAAGGTACTATATGATATCCTCGGATAGATCACAACAATTTTCAGCTAATCATAAAGATAGAGAATTTTCTTTATACTGCTCACAAAACACCTTGTGGAAATCTTTTAAAGAAAAAAAACTACTAGGGTTTAGACCTTCATACCATTCCCTTGCTTTCCTTATTAATGTTGCAATGAACATCTTCATGAGGAAATCTTCATGCTATTCGACCTTCAACTTCCATGATTTTATATGAAATTTAATGAGATGTAATGAAGCATCATCAACATTCTCATCTTGAAAAATAGGAAGATTTCTTTACCAATTTACCTGAGGCATTTTGTGTGGGAATCTAGGAATGTGATCTCTATTCATTGGAGCATACCTGCATTGTATTCTTGGATTCATCTTGTCAATCAATTAAAGAATGGAGTCACTGCATGTACCTAATAAATCTAGATTCTTGTACCAGTGGAGCCTTTAGGTCAACTAAAAATTGTGGACTTTCCAGTGAATCTTTGTTTCTAGATTTTGTTGCCGATGGAGTCACCAGGTGAATGGAACAACCTTATAGTGTTTGACTTCTATTCACCATCAAAGTAAAAACTGAAGATGATAATTGTTACTGATGAAGATGAAACTCATCCCCAGTGGAGTCACCATTATGTTGTCACTCTGTAATTTATGAAGGCTGAAGATAGAACCACGGAGTGAAACAACAAACAAGCTTTGGAGTATAGGACCTAGCCTTCGTGGGCTTAGAGAGGGCTATCTTTGCTTCTATGATTTAACTCGTGTTACACTGAAAATTGTCACCTTGACATTTTGTTGTCCATATGAGCTCATTATCACTCATAATTTCCTCCTTTGCAAGTCTAAAAACATCAGTTCCTCAAATAAAGCCTTGAAAATAAGAGAAACACTCTCAAAAGTCTCTAAAACTCTGGTATCACACTTTCTCTTTGTCTTACGTATGGTCCCGCACCTAATGGTCATGTCTCCTGCATACCCGACCGTACTTTCTCTGTGTTAAGGGTGCAGACCCTTGTAAAAGATTAAAAAGGTGCAAGTAAACTCAAAAAGCTCACTTTTAGTCATTTCTAGAAGCTTCTGGAAGGAATCTTATGGTGGCAAGTCTGCTCTTTTCAGGTTCATGTATCCCATGTCTTAATGAGCTAACCCCTTGATGTGAGGAGCTTATCCCTTTGAAGGAGGATTATATCCCTTCATAGGTGGAACTGTTACCTCTTGTTTTGCACTATAAAAAGAGGAATAAGGCAACCTCAAAGAGTTACAAATAACAAGAACATTTGATGAGTTCAAGCTTTAGTGTTATTTGAGGTAAAGTGTTGTTGGAACCTAGAATCCTTTAGCTAATATTTTATGAGTAAATATTTCATACCTGTATGTATCATGGTTGGAAGAGTACAAGGCTTGTTAGAGTAAAGGGAATTCCTACTTCGAACCCCAGGAAGGCCTCTTCAACATCAAGGCTGAAAAGGTTGTAAAGTTCTTCTTACTATTCAAAGTTAATACAAATAAGTTTGTTTTTATCAATAAGTTGTCAACTGATTGTTTATTTTATGGATTCCTTGATCACCATAGTAGATATGATTTATGAATATATGCTATGCAGTTGCTATTTGATGTTTGTTTGTTTGTGATCATAGATCTTCAGAGATAACTCTTTCAGGCGACTGAAGGATGGCTACTACAAACAAGCATTGGATCAATGTAGGATCATAACACCTTTGTAGAATTTAATTATAAATTGTGATATATCTAGAGAAATATAGATTTAATTGTATTTTCGTTGCAAGACTATCTTTTGATACAAGGGAGATCAGTCTTGTCCGCAAGATCGATTTAGTCGGCCAACAAATTGGTGACTCCACTGGGGATAAGAACATGATTTTTGGTTTTTCTTTTATTTTGACTTGAGAAAATGTTTTTTTTCTGGTTTTTGATTGATGTATACTGGCTTGGGTAGCTTAGTTTTACTTTTCTTTCAAAAGTTTTAAGAACCTTTTTGTTTTTCTTGAAGTTTTCTGGCGACCGCACTTTGTCTTCACACACAGTGCGGGCATATCTGCATTTTCCTTGAGTAACTAGTGCGGGACCGTACCTATTTTCTCTGGCGCCTGCGGACCCTATGAAAATTTTGGAAAAACATAAAATTTCCTTTTCCAATTTAAGTCTAGATTTAATTTAGGATTCTTAGCTTCTACCCAGATCTGTATTTTTTTGTCAGAAAGCCTTTTTTATGAGTTTCTTTCAGCAAATTTTTAATTGGGTATTTTGAGTCTCTTTTTTGAGAAATTCTTAATTTGATTTCCTTTGGTCATTACTTGGAGGTTTGTCTCAGTCTTTCACAATTTTGTCTTAGGCTAAATTGTGTATGAGTGTTAATCGCCTTTGAGTGTTTTCATTTTTTGATCTTTGGAACTCTCACCCAACACTAGTATATTTGGCGGAAATTCCGACGGCCAATTCGTCGCTATTCCGACACATAGTCGCCACAAGAGCGACAGTTCGAGCATGGGCAAAACGTGGTTTCTCGTGCCGTCGCAGTTCCAACACAAACAAAAAGTGTCTCACTATCGACGCTTCCGAACAAGCGTCACTCTTCCGACGTCTCCCGAACCGTCGTGCATCCGACGTCTGTAAGCTGTCACACTTCCGATGAAATGTGGTCCGATGTTTTTAACGTCGCTCTTCCGACGTTTGTAAACCGTCGCAATTCCGACGCAATGTGGTCCGACGTTTTTGACGTCGCACTTCTGACGTTTATAATCTGTCACAATTCCGACGAAATGTGGTCCGACGTTTTGAGCGTCGCTCTTCCGACGTTTGTATATTGTCTCAATTCCGACGAAATGTGGTCCGACGTTTTTAACGTCGCTCGTCCGACGTGTTTATACTGTCGCTCTTTTGACATTTCTGAACTGTCGCAATTCCGACGGAAGGTTCAATTTAAAAAAAAAAATGAAATTTTAAAAGACGAAAAACACTGTTTTGAATATATTATATGAAGTAAAACAATCCATGAAGTCATTAAATTTTCACATCTGAAGATTGGAACCCAAATATTCATTCAGAAAAGTGGGAGTCCCACCCCAGACAGTGATAGAAAAATACCCCATGTCACATACAGGGACTTGATATAAAACCCAATAACGGTCCACATTGAGATTATCGACAAATTTGAGAAAGCATCCAAATATGCCCGAGGCATCTATAAGAAAGTGAAATAGCAGTATGTAGAATAGTAAAACAATAGATAGAGTACCGACGTCCATTGTTCCAAATACAAATTAAAGTACCCAAAATCCTTGAACAGAGAAAACTGCTAATCATGTGAGGAGTGTGATATGTCCAAAATATAAAAAGACCATCAGACCATATCAATAAACCAGCAACATAGACCAACATCGCTAGTTTTGAAGGCAGAGTGATAAACATTAATCATTTTTTTTTTCACAAGAGAAAAAACGTTGTTTTGAATATATTATATGAAGTAAAACAGTCCATGCAGTCATCACATTTTCACATATGAAGATTGGAACCCAAATATCCATCCAGAAAGTGGAAGTCCCACCCCAGACAATGATAGAAAAATACCCCATGTCACATACAGGGACATGATATAAAACCCAGTAACAGTCCACATGGAGATTATCGACAATATGAGAAAGCATCCAAATATGCCTGAGGCATCTATAAGAAAGTGAAATAGCAGTATGTAGAATAGTAAAGCAACAGATAGAGTACCGACGTCCATTGTTCCAAATACAAATTAAAGTACCCAAAATCCTTGAACAGAAAAAAATGCTAATCATGTGAGGAGTGTGATATGTCCAAAATATAAAAAGACCATCAGACCATATCAATAAACCAGCAACATAGACCAGCATCGCTAGTTTTGAAGGCAGAGTGATAAACATTAATCATTTTTTTTTCACAAGAGAAAAACCGTTGTTTTGAATATATTATATGAAGTAAAACAGTCCATGAAGTCATTACATTTTCACATATGAAGATTGGAACCCAAATATCCATCCAGAAAAGTGGAAGTCCCACCCAAGACAATGATAGAAAAATACACCATGTCACATACAACGACTTGATATAAAACCCAGTAACGGTCCACATGGATATTATCGACAATCTGAGAAAGCATCCAAATATGCCCGAGGCATCTATAAGAAAGTGAAATAGCAATATGTAGAATAGTAAAGCAACAGATAGAGTACCGACGTCCATTGTTCCAAATACAAATTAAAGTACCCAAAATCCTTGAAAAGAGAAAAACGCTAATCATGTGAGGAGTGTGATATGTCCAAAATATAAAAAGACCATCAGACCATATCAATAAACCAGCAACATAGACCAGCATCGCTAGTTTTGAAGGCAGAGTGATAAACATTAATCATTTTTTTTTCACAAGAGAAAAAACGTTGTTTTGAACATATTATATGAAGTAAAACAGTCCATGAAGTCATTACATTTTCACATCTAAATATTGGAACCCAAATATCCATCCAGAAAAGTGGAAGTCCCACCCCAGACAATGATAGAAAAATACCCCATGTCACATACAGGGACTTGATATAAAACCCAGTAACGGTCCACATGGAGATTATCGATAATCTGAGAAAGCATCCAAATATGCCCGAGGCATCTATAAGAAAGTGAAATAGCAGTATGTAGAATAGTAAAGCAACAGATAGAGTACGTACCGACGTCCATTGTTCCAAATACAAATTAAAGTACCCAAAATCCTTGAACAGAAAAAACGCTAATCATGTGAGGAGTGTGATATGTCCAAAATATAAAAAGACCATCAGACCATATCAATAAACCAGCAACATAGACTAGCATCGCTAGTTTTGAAGGCAGAGTGATAAAAATTAATCATTTTTTTTTCACAAGAGAAAAAACGCTATTTCGAATATATTATAAGAAGCAAAAACAGTGTGAAGTCATTACATTTTTCACATCGGGTGGAACCCGGACTACGGCGAACATCATCACAAAAAATCAAAAAATTAAGAAGACTGCCCTCATACGGGGAAACCAGTCTTGAACGTTTAATTTACAGAATTCAAAAATATTACAAAGGTCCAGCACAGTAAAATAATCTAAAAGCAGCCCAATTAAGTGGGCCTGCGAAGCAAGAAAAACAAATTAACCAAACTACTCCTCCGGTGGCTCCTCCACGATTGGGCACCATCCTTCGAAAGGTCCAGGATCGCTAGGTGCTACCTCCACATGCATGCCATGGCTCCCCTCCTGAAGGCCCGAATGCTAGCCGGCTTTTTCCGAGCTCAGACCCGCCAGATGGGTGCATTCTTCCTCTGTTTGGGCCTCCTCGCGGAAGACCACAGTGACTAAAGCCGTGATTCGCGGGCGGTTGAGAGAGCAATTGAAGGAAAATTGCGCAGTGCGCGTCGTGGGAGAAGGTGAACTAGCAGTGGGGAAACGAGGAGCAGGGGAATTCATACGGTGGCCAGATCCTACCACCCGACCCCGCCCACTCCTAGTATTTGGATATCGACCTGCGTAATAATCACTGGACTCTGTTGAAGTCGACTCTGTTGAGGGGCTGGAGGGAGCGCGCTGCGGTTGACCACTAGTGCTCCCCCTGCGGCAACGCATTTTATGACGCACGCGAGGCATGGGTGCAGTCTCAGGCGCAGTGGGCAAAAGAGGATACGGAGAAAGACAGACACAGGCCGAAACATTGGAAGACACACACAGACAGAACCGAGAGAAATGCAGACATGCAGTATGGTCGAAGCAGCAGTTCAGCTGGCCACTTCTCCTTATCATCACAATTAGCAGGCAGCGTAATCCAGCAACTGGCTCGTCTGAAAAACCACATCGAAATTCCATTTTTTCGACCTGACTGCAATGCAATGAAAGGACGCCCGTCATAATTAATCTCTGATCATTATTAATGAGCGCTGAAGGCCGGATCATATTGGAGCGTGCGGAATCGCTAAGAGGACTGGAGGTCCGATCTTGAACAGTATTAAAACTTAATTAATGGGGATTTGATGTGAAAATTTAATTGCACAGCGTTAAATCTTAATGCAATTGATATGAAATCACCATATCCATGTCCCATCGTGTTAAACGCCAATCGATTGCACCCGCAGCCGGGAGCAGGGCAAGTTTTTATTAAGGACACGTGGCAGAAATTGATTGGAACGGATTTGGGCCGCTCACGCAGTGGAAATCCGGACCCGTAAAATATTAGGGCGAATTTGATAAGAAATTTGCGTCACAACTCTCCCTTTGTACGCCAGCCCAACTTTGGACCCGAAAAAGATTAGGGCGGAAATAATTTGGTTTTCGAGTCACAAAATTGGCCGACGTCAGCAGGCTATTTTGGAACGCGAATTTTGTTTGAATTATGGTTTATCGCTGTTTGAAGTCTGGCAGGCTCGACTTAAGAACAATTTTGTTTGATCCCATCTTATAAAATTTGTGTTGGTTTTCTTTGATAATACACATATTTATAATAAATCATGGGAATACCACACTAGACATGTGGAAAAGTTATATAAATAATTATTGAGAACAATCATTTTTATGTAAAAATATCCAAATGTGCTTCTGGGAAATAAGAATTCGAGTATTTGGTTCATATTGTTTTAAAGGAAGGAGTGAAGTTGGAGCCTCAAAAGATGCAAGCTATTACAAAATGACCTCTTCCTAAGAAAATCAAGGTTCTTAGAAGATTTTTAGACTTACATGATATTATTGATCATTTGTTAAGAATTATGCATGCATTTCAAGTCCACTCACATATCTCTTGAAGAAAATATCATTTATATGGAATGATGAGGCTACTTTGGCATTCTCTCTTTCAATGGATGCCATGATGTCTTCTACACCAACATCAGTTGCACCTACTTTTGGTAAAACATTCATAGTAGAGTGTGAGGCACTAGGACAAGGAATTTACATAACATTAACACAATAAGGGATATCATTGGCTTTTAAAAGCAAGGAATTCAAAGAAAATATTTGGTGAAATCTACGTATGAAAAATAAATGGAGGCAATATTACATGCAATAAAAAATGGGGATAGCATATCATTGGGACGTACTTTAAAGTCAAGATATACCATGATAGCATAAAGTATTTTTTGAAGCTATGGATTTCATTGGAATATTAACAAAAATGAGGAGAAAAAATGCAAAGTTTTAATTTTGAGATAATCTGCAAAAAGGGTAAGGAAAATTTAGTGCATGATGCTCTTTCTAAAATAGAAGAGGCCTCAAATTTATATCCAATTAAATTTTCTATTCCTAGGTGGCTAGAAGAAGCTTGCCATAATGGAAAAATGACAATAGTACTAAACAAAAACTAAAATTTATAAAGGATGGGATGAACGCTATGGAGCATTGGGAGTGAAAGAGAGATATACTTTGGTGCAAATGTAGAATATTTTTATGCACGCAAGCATATTTGAATAAACAAATATTAAGGGAGTCCCATGTCTCTCTGATGGTAGGACGCAGGGTTCCTTAAAACATCTCAAAGGATCAAAAATATATATTTTTGGAAGGAATGAAGAAAGATATTCAAAATTTTGTAAGAGAAGGTCAGGTTTGCATAATAAATAAAAGAGAGATAGTAAAATCTCTAAGGTTACTTCAACCATTCCACATACATATTCAAAGACTAGAAGATATATCAATAGACTTTATTACAGGGTTACTGAAATATAAAGGTAAGTATGACATTTTTGTGGTCATTTATATAGACAAATTTTGTAGATTTTTTTTGTAGAGCTCAAAGTACATAAACTAGCAATTGCACCAAGAGGCGCAAAGGAATGTCGGGGTGGTAGATATGTAAGGGAAGCAATTTAATGAAAATAAAAAGTTTGTGACGATATGGAATATTGGATTTTAAACTGTCATTTTTTTTTTGTGTTGTCAAGGTATGCACACAGTTAGTAAGCTGCTTAAAACCCTGAAAAATGATAACTCTGAAACCCATGAGTCATCGCCTGAAACCAAGAAAGTATCGAAAACCTGAAACACATACCGTGTACAAGAGCTCGATTCACTATAGCAATTGAACACCATATGTCCGAGCCCAAAGCCAACTACAACACACCTGGGTTTAAACATCGAACAAATCCAACGGTCCGGCGTACGTCGCTCTTCCACCTTTGATTGGACGACTGCAAGCGAATATCACAAAATTTCTTGGTCCGAGCTTTAAGGGCTCCAAAGGACGCGAAATTCGTTGTTTTACTAAACCACCCTAGGCTTACGTGTCAAGCACAGGGGTGTATTGCGTTTGTTTGACAAAAAACCACGCACTTCCGTATGATTTTGTGTGAAAACTGCCTTTCGCCTCCAAAAACCGCCATCACTCTTTACACAAGGTCCCACTTGGTACCTCAAGGTTCCGCCTATGGTTTATTGCACAATTCGATCTCAGCATTCGTAATAACACTTCCAACACTGATTCAATACACCAACGCGATCAATACATTCTGGGTTTGTGCGTCTTCCACAACAAAACCTCATCGCTCTCATCGGTACCTCACTCAAATTAAAGTCGCAATTTCTGCAGTGCTTGGGCTACCACTGGCGATAATTCTCGGTTAACACATCGAAGGTAGGGAGTTCCTTTTACCACTATAAGCTGACATCCATAGATCAACTGATCGGATTCAACGAGGAAGCAAAATTCGCTCCTTAGGAGCTTTTATGCAGAGTTAACGTAAATAGGGGATTTCTGTTGCATTTCATGAATCCCATAGCGATTCTCTTTGACCTTCCTTGAGATTCTATCCAGAAAGAAATTAAAGCAATTCTCCGCAGCATGTACAACCCGACACTTCAAGAAGGGGAATCCTCCTTCAGTTTCTGAAGGTTAATTACACCCTTAACTCAATTGAGTCGAATAATAGTGTTGAGTCCAGCGCGTTATTTAACTTTCCAAGGGTATGTGGCGGCACCTCCTCTACAGTGGATGCTTCCAAATAAGTTTGCACGAATTTCTTTGAGTTTAGAGGTGCTACCACATGTCGTATTCTCCCAAATCAACTCTGCAATTGCCTCGTCGCCTTTCCTCTGCGTTCCTAGGGAAAACCTTGCAAAACACACCGTTAATACCTTGCAAAAATGTTTCCCGTTTCAAAAGTCTGTCCCCGTAGGCTATCTCTTCTGATGTGCAAGCGAAGCTGATAATTTTGGTGGCCGAGAAGTTGGGGGAAGGCAGGCTGGAGCTGCTTCGAAGTAGCCCAATGTGGACTGCTCCTACAATTTATCGCAGGAGGAAGTCTGCACAAATATCTCGCTTTGCGACGCTCTCGCGGGAGGCTCAAGGTTGTCGGCAGAGCGGGTGTGGGTATAGAAAATGTGGATATGCAGGCAGCCACTGAGTTTGGGTGCCTGGTCGTCAATGTTGCCACTAAAAATATCGTTGCGGCTGCTAAACACGGGATCGCCTTAATCGCATCCATGGCGCAAAACATCCCCCAGGCTGATGGATCCCCTGGGCATGATATCCACATCCTGGAAGTTTCTCGTTTTGCTTAATGAACAGAGAGCGCAGGAGGATGGCAGGGGGCCTTGAGCGCGCAGCCAAAGTCATCAGCTCAACTGGATCACTGATATCGCCCTCAACGTCTCTTCTGCGAATCGATCACTGTTAATGAGCGCGCACAGAACCGGTGCTCAGACCCCGTACACGTGGAAAAATCTAATTGGTTCCATGCGCGATAGGAAAACTGTTTCTCATTGGCTAGGGTGAACAGTGTTTGCTCACCCCAAGCCCGCAAAGAAAACGCCTCCAGCGTAAAAATGTGAGAGGTCATGATGACTTTATAAATCTTTATAAAGTGACATTACATAGTGACAATAAAAGTGATGAAAAACATTAGAAAAGAAAATAAAAATTAAAAGGAAAAGGGAATAAATTCAAATTGGAGAAAATGAGAGAAATTGGAAAAATGGAATTAACAGAGCAGAAATTGATGTCTCTCTCATTCTGCATTTTTTTCTATTTTTTTTCTCCGGATATTGGATTGGGCAGCTTAGTGCTTATTTCTTCCTAGAATAATTTTTTCTACTGAAGATTGGATTGCACAGCTTAAGGCTTATTTCTTGCTTATTTCTTCATGGGAGGAAAACCCTTGGATGGAAAACTAGTTTAGGACAATCATCCACCCTAGCTAGTTGAGAAGAGATTCTACAGATCCTTTATCAGTTTTCAATTTGACGAGATCGGTATCATCAAGAGGTTCATTGGATGGGTGAGGAGCTTATCCCTTTGAAGGAGGATTATATCCCTTCATAGGTGGAACTGTAACCTCATCTTTTGCACTATAAAAAGAGGCATAGGGCAGCCTCAAAGGGTTACTAATAACAAGAACATTTGCTGAGTTCAAAGTGTTATTTGAGGTAAAGTGCTGTTGGAACTTTGACTCCTTTAGTTGAGATTTTATGAGGAAATATTACATACATGTATGTATCTTGGTTGGAAGAATGCAAGGCTTGTCAGAGTAAAGGAAATTCTTGCTTCAGACCCCAGGAAGGCCTATTCAAAACATCAAGGCTGAAAAGGTTGTAAGGTTATTCTTATTATTCAAAGTTAATACAAATAAGTTTGTTTTTCTCAATAAGCTGTCAACTGATTGTTTATTTTATGGATTCCTTGATCACCATAATAGATATTATTTCTGAATATATGCTATTTAGGTGCTATTTAATGTTTTTTTTTTTGTGATTGCAGATCTTCGGAGATAACTCTTTCAGGCAAATGAAGGACAACTACTACAAACAAGCATTGGATCAAGGTAGGATCATAACACCTTTGTAGCATTTACATATAAATCATGATATATCAAGAGAAGTATAGATTTAATTCTCTATTTATTGCTAGACTATCTTTTGATACTAGGGAGATCGGTCTTGTCTACAAGATCGATTTATCCGGCCAACAACTCGTTAAATATAAGTGTTGATATTATGCTAGTTATAGAAATAAGGGTTTTTTTGAAGATTTGGTTGTGGAAGCAGAAGATGGCAATTGGGCTATGGATTCAAACAAGTGTAAACAAATATTTGGCTCGAGGGGTCTTGACCTAGGTTCAAAGGTTAAGGTTTGCCAATAAACTTCTATACTATTGGCCCTTTCGGCGGTGACCTGCTTGCACAAGCCAAAGTCTCACCCGAAGCAATATGGGAGGGTGCTAGAGCTAGGTTTCTGCACCTTGGGAGAGATCAGGTAAGTTAGGTAGAGCTGCATTTGGCGTCCCAAATATTAGATTGCATATTAAAAAACCCTGATCTATCAGTCCCTTCGTAGCCATGTTCGCAATACCATATATCATGACAATAAACAACAGATCTACTAATTCATGATTCGCACCAATCTTAGCTCAATGTCTACCTCACAACTCAGAAAAGGTTTAATTACTTATAATAATTTAGCCTACGCATCCAATGGTACAAAAACCATGGCTTGCAGACTCTTGGTCTACCCTTGACCCACTTAAAATGCATTAGGGGCTTTGACTCACCCCAAAACCCCTACGTTAGACTAAATATAATAAAAAATATATAAAAATGGACCAGGTTCATAGCTTTTTTAGGAGACCCTATTCCAACAGTCCACCAACACAATCTTGTGACTCGTCCCAAGTCACTATGGTGGAGGGGCTCCACCTGCATCAGTATAGCTACTCCGGTCGCAGAGTCATTTGATCTGATACGGTTTGAACCATCTACCATTGATGTAGCCTAGTAGCAGATCTTCGTGTAGGGTAGCAAGACTAATTTCTCTACCATCTGTGATCTCCTTAAATGTGTCGGTCATGTCAGGACTTATCGCGGGTCTTCTGGACTTGCTGATGGAAATTTGCAATAAACTAGTTTTCGTCCAAAGCCATAAGCTACGCTAATCGCTCCTCCATGATTTTAAGTTTTGCCATGTTTGTAAATGCTGTGATACGCAGACTAGGAACAATATACTCCATGGGCATAATGGCTTCTTTACCATAAACCATCCTGAATGGAGTTTTTCTTGTTAACTTCTTGCAGTTTGTTCGATATGCCCAGAGGACCGACGGGATGCGCACGTCCCAATTGCTATGATCAGTATTGCATAAATTAGTTAGTGCTTGCTCCATGATTTTATTAAAATATTCTAATGGGCCATTGGCCTGGGGGTTATATGGCATGCTCTTTGTGTGATGGATCCAGAACTCCTCGGTCAAAGCTCGAATTGTTTCATTAACAAAGTGTGTACCTCTGTCACTCATGAGAATCTTCGGACATCCAAATCTAGTTAGGATTTTTTCAAAGATGAAATGCACACTGGTATCTGTAGTAAAATCCTTTACAGCTTGCGCTTACGCCCACTTGGTTACATAATTGGTGGTCATAATAATGTAGTGTGCACAAATATTCTTTCCTGGTGGGTTGATAGGCTCGATGAAATCGATAGCCCACTTATCAAATGCTTGTAGAGAAATTTGCGGTTGAAGGGGAATTTCATCCTTGCAAGATGTCCTCTTGGTTCATTGGCACGTATCACAAGATTCACAATAGTTGTGGGTGTCAGTATGCAGTGTTGGCCACCATAACCCAGCCCTTAAGATATTATTTGCTATTTCTTTCCCTGCGTAGTGAACTCCTGCTACGTTGGCATGAGCTTATGCCAAGATAGCATGCCTTTCATTCTCCAAAAAATATCACCGCAATACTTCATCTATCCCCATCTTATATAATTGACCTGTGATGATGGTAAAGTCTGCTGCCTGGGTGGCTAAATCTTTCTTTTGCTATACAAAATATTCTGGAGGTGTCGTCCCCGTAGTCAAGAGCTGAATTATATCAACGAAGTGTGCATCTACTACCTTGATAGAAAATAGTTGCGCATGAGGCAATCCAGCTTCCAGGTCGGTTGGCTCCTCACCACCCTCTATTCAGGACAAGTGGTCCGGCCCCGCATTCAACTTTTCTGACTTCACTATGATTTCAAAGTCATACTCCTGAAAAAGCAGTAGCCATCGACATATGCCCCCCCCCCCCCCAACACAGACTTATTGATTGGGGACTTTAAAGATGAATGGTTTGTGAACATTTTGAAGTGTCCTCCTAACAAGTAATGCCAATATTTCTACAATGCGTCAACCATGGCCAATCCCTCCCGCTCTGTGGTGGAGTAGTTGCGTTCCACACCAGAGAGCTTCCTACTTGGAAAGGCAATTAGATGGTCAATACCTCCTTCTCCTGGCTATGTAAGGACAGCCCCAAGAGCAATGCCCGACTAATCAATGTGAACATGAAAACCTTCTCCCAATTCGGAAAGATGAGAATAGGTGCCGAGACCATATTTTGTTTTAGTAGCTCGAAGCTCTTTTGACATTCGTCATTCCAAAAGAACGAAACATCCTTCTTGAGCAATTTCTCCATAGGGGAAGTAATCAGTGCATAGCCTTGAATGAATTTCCTATAGTAGCCCGTGTGTCCAAGGATCGAGCGCAGCTATTTCTCCGTGGTTGGTAATGGAAAATTTATGATGACTACAATTTTGGTAGGATATACCATTAGTCCTTGCCGACAAACTATGTGGCCAAGCAAGATTCCGAATGGTATGCAAAAGATACACTTCTTGATATATATGGAAATCTGGTGTTTTCGATAGGCATCCAACATCATGCACAGGTTTGAGACGTGTGCCTTGACCAGGTCAAACATGGTCCAATCATCAAAATACACCTCGAGGAACTTGGGAATGAATTCTTTGAACATGGCGACAACGACCTGTGAGAAGATAGCAGGGGCATTTTTTAGTCCAAATGGCATGACAATATACTAAAAATATCCCCACTCAGTGGTGAACATGGGTTTGTTGTGGTGTCAGTTGCGATTCTTATCTGATGGTACCCTGAGAACATGTTCCTGAAAGAGTATGCTTCCTGTCCTCCCATGCTATCTAAGATCTTGTCTGAGAATGGCGTTGGGAATAGATCATGAACGTAGGCATCGTCTAACTTGCATAGGTCCACACATATACGAATATCTCCCTTCATTTTTTTCTCCTTAACCACCATTGGATTGACCCAGTCTAACTGTTCAAGAGGTTCAATAGTACATGCAGCAAGCATTTTATCGAGCTCATCCTTGACCTTTTGCTTATACTTGGGGTTCAACCTATAAGGTCGCTACTTTATGGGCCATGCATTGGGTTTGAGAGTGATATGCATGAACCCTAAGTGCCTCGTGATCCCCTTTATCTCAGAAAACTTTGTAGGGAACAAGTCCTGATATTCTGGAAGTAATTCAACCACTTTGCCTACTGTATGCTCCTCCGAGTAGTCCCTAATCTTAGCCAATTTATGGTTCTGTTTTGTCCCAATGTTTACTTCACGCATATTGAGAGGCTTAGTGATATCTACTTATTTTAATGAATTTCCTTCAATGGCGCGCTCCCCTTCCGACTCTGGGATAGAGACAGACCTCGGATCATCCTCACCTTCCTCTCTAGCCAAGCTACGATAGTTGACAATATCCTGCATCTGCGTTTCCCATGTCAACATCCTGAATACTACAGAAGAGTTGGTCTTGCCAAACACGAATGTATCTATGTCCTATAGAGCTTCATCAAGCACCTTGGAACCCCCTATCAGTCTGAATGTTCCTATAAAGTCATTCTTCAGAGTTTCCTAGTGCTAGGTGTGATAATGTTGCTCCACATCCAGGTACCAGGCAGTAGGGATTGGACCCAACGTGTGAGTGAATAAGTGAACCCACACTTCTGTAGTTCGATCACCCCACACCTCCATCCATGCAACCACATGTTCATGTGGATCCCTTGGGCCAAGGAACAACTTGACTCGTACCTCCGATAGAGTCTCAAATTGTAGGAGCATCATGCTCTGACAATAATCCCACTCTGGGAATGCTTCCTTATGCGTATCCCACCATCATGTAGGGGTTGCATGCATCGCTAGGTTAAGGGCCCCTAACCTTCGTTCCCTGTGAACCTCGGCTTCAAATGCTCACAAAATTTCCCTAATTTTACCAAAACCATCAAAATAACGTAGATCTCTCACCTCTGAGAAGATGCAGAAGAATTTATTCGTGATCCAAAGACACATCAGCACAGAGACATCATGTAGTCGGTTTTTCCAATTCTCTATCTCCCCATCAGAGTTGGAAAAACATTCATTGTCCTTTTCCTAGCAGAGTATCCCATCCACTGTGGGGTTGATCCAATCTTCATCTCGCGCAGTAAACTAATAAATGTGATCCAACTCCTCTTTGTCATGCACTGGTTTTGTGTATCATTCACCTTCCACAGGATCTAATGGTACTATTACCCTTGTACGGCTATTCTTGATTACCATGCTTCTCTTATTTAGATTAATGATGACCCCCATATCAATGGCCCAATCCAAGCCTAGGAGCATAGGGTAGGGGTCTACATCATCGACAATATGAATTACTTCAAAGTTAGCCCAGACGTTAACCCCTGTGACATCCACCACAATCTTCGATAGTCTTCCCAAGGGTATGATCTTCTATTGATTGGCCATATGTAGCTAGATAGTGGACCATTCCAAGTTAGGTTCCCTCATTCGTTGCCAAGTCTGTTTAGGTAATACATTTGCATCTGACCCTACTTCCAAAATGACCTGATCGATCTCGTAATCACCAATCTGTGCAGTCAACCGCATCTCCCTACTAGTGTGTTTCTTATACCTATAGAGTTTTTGTACGTCCTTGACTTCCGGAGGGAGGATAGGTCATGTTGCGCAACTATCTATCAATGCCTGAATATTTTCCACAGCCTTTGGGTTGTGCAACAGCTTCATACATGCCTGTAAAAATATTTTTACATCCTCATCTACCTTGAGGTCTTCAAGCGGCTGTGAAGTAGATGCCTCTGCCTCAGCAAAGTCTTTTCAAGCTGAGAAAAATGTTTCTTTCTCCTTTTTTAGATCCAAACCTTCCTGTTTGATAGCTGTAGGTCAGATCAGTAGCTCCATTGTAGTTTTCTCCCTAGTCCCCCCAATGGCCATCCCACTACGTCTTACGACATTCACTCTTGGATCTTTTTCTTGTAGTTCGGCCCTAACCCTCTGCACATTCTACATAGGTGTCAGCTGCTTTTCTTGCATATTCGCTATCAAGACTAGAAATTCTTCAATCGCATGGTCTAACTACTTGAAATATTGGCAGGACTGTCTTGTAGGGTTTGGGCAGTCCTCGGAAAGTGGCCTACCTCCCCATAGTTATAAGAGATTAGTTGCCCTCATCCCCAACCTACGCTTCCACCTCTTCTGCCTCCCCTGCCCCTTGCTAGGGAGCCCCCTATGCTTAAGAAGGATCTCGGTAAGGATGGATCCAACTGCACCCTATAGAGGTTCCCTCAATTAATCATCAAATCATACATCTGGAAATTTTTTTCATCATGTCCTAGTGACCTGCAGAACCTGCACCATTTTTGTTTTCCTTTTGGGACATATGCAGCAAGGTGGGGATAATGGTTTGTGTTTTGTAGCCCTGCAATGCGGCAATCATCGCACCATAGTTCCTGCCCACCTAGTCCTACAACTTCCATACGGTGCAACGGACTAGGTCCCCCGACCTACATGCATTTGGTTAATAGAGGGAAGTTATCCTTTGTGTCACCATTCACCCTGTATCGTATGCACCATCTTTCAGGGCTAGCCTCTGTTCCTCGCTCCTTTCACAGGTTCTAGATCTCCATGTGCATGGCCTCCAGTTGTCCTTGGATCTTTTGGATGCCTAGCTGGGTATCATCTCTGGGTGCAGCTTCTAACTTCATAGCGACCTCCAGGGATTTTTTTGGTAATTCAAAAGTTTTGTGACCCATAGGTACACGCAGGTGAGGTAGCAGCATAGCAATGAACCCTTCCATGTGTTGTCTATCATCGTACTGAAATCCTCCTTCTCTAATCACCCTCTTCAGTCATTGATCGGCCTCCCAAATCAACTCAGAAGACCCTTTCTTGAAACCATTTAGATCGACCACTATTTGATAATAGGACTTAGGCTTCTTGAACTGTTGTTTCAAGGCATTTTTTATCTCTTCAATGGCTGAGTTTACATGTTTTCAGATGTATCCCATGTACCAATCCAAAGCTCTTCTTTCGAAGGCAAGGGATAGTTGTGCCCTGTTCATTACATCACCAGCTACGTTCTGCGTAGTCCATACTAATTCTATGACAAACTAGAACTGATCCATGTCTTCATCTCCCACACCCTTAAAGGTAGGAAACTTCATGTGCACAACCATGTCATATTCTGGTGGTGGAGGTGTATGTGAATTCTTACCTCTATGTCGGTTCGAAAGTAGTGTGGCTGGAGGACTTTGCGCAACTTCTTTTCTTACCATGCTATAGACAGATCTACCTCCTTCTTGGTTGGTCCAATAGTATTTTCCATTTCACGTTGTACTTTGGTCCAGATCAGAGGTTATTCATTCGGTGTGGCTAGAAATAATAATTTTTTCACACAGTAATATCTTAATTAACAATGGTAAGGTCTTCAGAAACTTACCCCTAAATCCTTAGAATAATATTCACTCTCCTTCAGAGTAGGAGACAAACTGATTGATGGAAAATTCTGTCATGAATCCTCCTAGCATGTTGTCCACCCAGTGGTCTACTATGCAAGTGATGGTGTTATCAGCCTTCTATAATTTTTGGATCAATTCTAGGGTCCAGTGTGTGACCCACTCGTCCTTCCAACACTTTTGAAAGTTCACCAACCTTGCAAGCCACTGCTGGAGCTCGATCGAAATGGTTACAAAGAAGATCTCGTAGGTCTCCGTGAAAATATACTTATTTTTCCACTTTTTAGCGGTTAACCTCTTACTACAGTTTTCTTTTACTGCGAATTCCTGAACTTCCTGTTCAAACCATTCATCACTTTCTTTTCTCTCAATTTTCCAGTATGGCCTTGGCATTACCCGATACCTCTCTCAAAATGCTCCCGGTCCTAGCAACGAAACCATTTGTTGGCTCGAGGGGTCTTTTGTACTGTACAACAACCCTCCCCATTTCTAAATTTTTAGAATAAATTCCATTAAGAAATAGGTCCCCTTTTTATCTTTCTTTCTAGATAGAAATAAAAGATTTAGAAAAATCCGATAATTTTTATTAGAAATAAAATATTCATTGATAAAAGGACATATTGCATATTTTTATTTATAAAGTGTACAACCTTTAAAAAACTTTCCGATTCGATGAGACACAAAGCTTTTAAACATATCAAAAATATTATATAAAGTCTTTACATTTAACAATATTTGATATGTACAATAATCATAAATCGGAAAATCGAAGAAATCTTTAAATTCCATTTTCACTTTGTAAAACTCAGATGTGATGGCACTCAATCGCAATCACATTTCGGATAAACTTTAAAGTATTATGTTTGTTTTGCATACTTTCGATGTGATGCAATTCATTGCAATCACATTTCGGAGAATTAAAACATTATATTCATTTGGTTGAAGGACTCCAATGCAGCAGACCCCACCTCATCGCAATTGGATTATCGGAGAAACTCTTTAATGATTCATTCCATTCGAAAATCCCCAATGTGATCTTCGCAATCAGAATTTGGCATAAGTCTTATTTCATTTTCCTTTAAAGGAATCGCGATGCGAATACAACTTAAATATTCATATATTATTATTCATCGTGTTCCAAAGATTTAAAATGTAATATATTTACACTTAGTTCGAAATATGCCAATCTCTGATTGTACGTTAAAATTAATTCAAAAATAAAAATAATAATAATGATTTGTTTTGTTATTGAATGCATGAATGTGACTCCATAGAGGGCATTTAAGTTTTAAACGACGGATATAATAAATGAAAATCAACGAATAAATCCTTTTGTATAGTTGTTTTCATTATTGTGCTTTCACCTTGGCTGAAAGCTTTTCTTTGTTGCAGAACAATAGAATGTCCAATTCTTTCATTCGTAGAATGAGAGAAAATTTTCCTGATACTGAAATGTCGAAAAGATTTAGGAAAGCTGCCATTGCTGCAAAAGCTCCTATATTCACTATGCCACCTAAAGAGAAACTAGCAAAGCTTATGCTGGCTACAGATACCTCATGCCAGGGACTTGGTAAGATGACATGGGAAAATGTATACAACTTACTTGAAAAGGAAAACCCTAAATTTGTTGAAGCTAACACTATAGTTCCTGACGAAGACAACTCAGACTCTGATTTTGAAAATCTTCTTAGTGCATTAGCAGACTCATTTCTGCACCAAGTTGCAGCTTGGGAATTTTTTTTTCCATATTATGATGTTATTAGGTGGGTAATTGATAATGTGGCTATCAAATAAAGAACCTTCATTTAAGCTTCTGGAGAAATATTTGGGTCATTCAAACCAGAGGACATTAAAGTGATGTACCACCTTCCAGACCCACAGGAAATTTATAACAAAGATGTCATCAAAGAATTTGTTCCGAATCATGAAAATCAGTTAGAACCAATTAAATAATGGAGAAGGGTTCCTGAAAAGCACAGACACGAGGCATCAGGTATGTACTCTATGGAGTCTTTTTTGCTTCCATACTGTTATGTCGCATCAATGATGTGTAGATTGTTTGGGATTGATAACTCAGCTAGGTTTTCTATACAAATGGTGCCATTAATACATTCTACTGTTAGTTTCGAGATAACGGATTAGTTTGTCATTCTTTCTAATAAGATAGCCAACGTAATTCTTGAGTATAGGAAAAACATAAATTTAGGAAATTACACTCCTTTTTATTTTTGTGCTTATATCCTAGATGCCCTTTGTTTCAATTCTGAATTCCCCATATTAGGATGGAAATGGACCCCTAAAGATCCTGTTCCAATTCATATATGTCACAAGTTCTTATGGAAGAGGCATTTCAAAATCCATGTTTACAGAGTCTGTCACAGTTTTCTTATTCCGATTTATCAAACCATTTTTGGCCGATTCCCTCCTAGGCTTTCCGACAAAGCTAAAGTTGATTTGTCCTCAATTGGAGATTGGTTCGGAGAGGAAAAGTTCACATATATCAGATTTTTTGGAAGTATTGTAGAACTACATATCCTTCCTTTGTATGTTCCATACAAACTGTTAGCACAAGAAATTTCTTATCAGCTGACAGTAGAATGCATGCCTAGAATTTTGAAGAACAACAAGAAGCTTATGTGGCCTACTTTTCTTTTAAATGTGGTGACTATACTCTCAGTAATTTTTTTCATGCTGAAAAAGAAGTTGGTAAGCTAACCAATCTCAAGCTTTCAACAATCCCAGGGAGGCAATATGATCCTAGGAAGGTGGCATATGATTTTACTACTTCTGTTTCAATTTCTTGGTTCAAAATGAACCAGATATGTTTGATGATTTATTTGTTTCTGTAGATAAAATGTCCCAAGTTTTTTATTTGGCCAAGTCCAAACTTCAGGCCGAAGAAATGAATAAATTTTTGTTATTTAGAAGTCAGAGGTTACTCAAATTTCCTCTAGATCAGTTGAGAGTTTCTATACAGGAATATGAATCAAAACAGAAGGAAACAGAGAATACATTTGGCAAAGAAGTGATAGGAACTAATCTTGTTTTACAAAAGGAAGATACTAGCAGCAAAGTTGATACTGAAAAGACAGAAACAACTGCTAAAATTGATTTACATCAGTCTTTGGCCCAGGCAAGAAAAGAAAGCACAGGTATTGATGCCAATGTGCATACTGAAAAGGGAGGTACAGATAGTAAGAATACTGAACTAGCACGAAAAAGAGATATAAAAAATGATACAAATTCTCAACTTGGAGGAGAGGAAGCTACTAAAGAAGTAGTTGAAGCTACTAAACTTATATTTTCTCCTCATTTGTTGAGCCAATATGAACAATTTTCCCAGTAAATAGGACAACAGAATAATCCCTAGGTTAATGATCTGAAAGACCAGGATATAGAAATCATTCCTAAAAATCCCACAGGTGAAATCATGTTGAAGATAGAAAAATCCCTCGTCTGGATATACTTTACAGTCCTAAACATAGGTCTATTGTGAGAAAATAGAGGAAAAGGAGGACAACTAATCAAGATGCACTTTTGACATCGTAGGTGGATTTTATGAATATTGTTTATAAAAATGCTGAGGTGAATCCATCTGAGGATCTCACCAAATTATCCCAATATGCAGGTGCCTATAGTGTTGCTGCTATAGAGAAGGCCTCTGAAGTTACACAATTGATGAAACAAAAGGATGTGCAAATAGCCATGTCAAAAGAACGGGTTATAGAGAACCAACAGAAAATCATTCAGTTAGAACAGAGATTGCAGGATGGAGAGCTCAAATCCGAACAATTAGAAGAGCAACTTGCTGTTGAAAAGGAAAAGATCAAGTAGTAGACTTTAGAAAACAAACAGCAGCTAAATCAAGAAATAGAAAAATTACAAAATCTTCTGTGAAATGAGAAGACTTCAAAGATTGAGAAAGAGAAGATGTTTCAATCCAAATTAGACAAGTTTAAGAATTATCCAAATTTGTATCGATTAAAAAATGAAGCCCTGGAGACAAACAAGTTATTGTCTCAACAATCTAATGAATTTTGTCTAAAGGTTGCAGAAGCAGAATCCCTATGTGAATTAACATCTTCCTTAGTATATGAAGGAGTCAGTATTAAATGTCAAACCAGGAGGTAACTCCTGAAATCAGAATGTGTTATTGAATGAAGAATGAACATGCATTTATACATGGAGGTGAGGCTGTTGGGATTCATCTCCCAATGACTCTTGGCCTTCCTTATTTCCTAATATTAAATAATATACAATATTGAATATTCACACCCATCCCATAGGATTAGGTGTCAACATTCCCCCCTTTAATCCGAAGGGATGTTGGTGAGTCCAAGCATCGATCTGAACTTTTCAAACTTTTCTCTTCCAAGTGCTTTGGTGAAGATGTCAGCAGTTTGCTCATTTGTGGAACAATGATGTAGATGGATGGTTTTTCCCTGAACATTATGTTGAATTAGATGGTACTTTGTATTGATGTGCTTTGTTTGATCATGGAATTTTGGGTTCTTGGCCAACTTTATTGCAGAAGTATTGTCGATCATGAGTGGTGTGGAGTACATTTGTTTCATTTGCAAATCTTCCAGGATTTTCCAGAGCCACAGAATTTCCTTTGTTGCTTCAGCTGCTGCCACATATTCTGCCTCGGTCGTGGAATATGCTCGAACTGAGTGTTTGCGTGATCTCCATGAGACGGCTCCTGATCCAAGACTCATGGTGTAGCCTGCAGTAGACACCCCTGTTTCTTTGTCGCCATCAAAGTCTGAATCGGAATATCCAATCAAGCTGAAGTCGCCTACCTATGTATATTTGAGTCTAAAGTCTTGAGTCCCCTTCAAGTACCTTAGCACTCGTTTTGCAGCAGACCAATGTCCTTCACAAGGTTTTTGCATGAAACTTGAGAGGATTCCAACAGCAAATGAAATGGCAGGTCTGGTGGTGGTCAGGTAGATAAGACTTCCTACAAGCTATCTATACTTAGTTGCATCCTCAAATTCCTTCCCTTCATTAGATGTAAGCTTCAAGTTTTGTTCCATTGGAGTGGTTAAGGGATTACATTCATCCATGCCAAACTTGTTCAAGAGATCTCCAATGTACTTCTTTTGAGAAAGAAATATGAATTTAGGATGTTGAATTACTTCAATACCCAAATAGTAATGAACATGACCCAAATTAGTCATTTCAAAACCTTTCTTCAACTCTTTCTTCATGGATGAAATATAGCTCTCATTGTTTCCTGTTATCAAAAGATCATCTACATATACCACAAGATATACAATTGTTTTTCCAACTTTCTTAACAAACAAAGTTGCATCATCAAGATCAAAATGTTTGAAGTCAAGTTTCAGAAGATGCTCGGTCAATTTCTCATACCAGGCTCGTGGTGCTTGCTTGAGGCCATACAAGGATTTTACAAGTTTGCAAACTTTGTTTTCTTGAACCTTTACAACAAATCCTTCTGGCTGGGACATATAAACTTTCTCCTTTAGATCTCCATTCAAGAAGGCTATTTTTACATCCATCTGATGGAATTTCCATCCATTCTGAGCTGCTAAGGCAAAGAGAGTCCGGATGGTGGTCCATTTTGCTGTGGGAGCAAAAGTTTCTTCATAATCGATTCCTTCTTTTTGTGCAAAACCTTTTTCCACAAGCCTGGCCTTGTGCTTGTCAAGTGAGCCGTCTGCTTTGTACTTGTTCTTGTAGACCCACTTACAGCCAATTGGTTTTGTTCCCAAAGGCGGATCAACCAGCTTCCAAGTGCCATTCTTTATCAAGGCATCATACTCCTTCTGCATCGCTTCTTTCCATTCATCATGAAAAGCGGCTTCTTTGAAGGAAGTTGGTTCATGATCTGTAGACAAACTCAATTCACAGTTATAAGCAATATCCATATCAACAGGAGAATCAAAATTATCTACATCACCTTCGATTTGTTGAGTGGAACTTCTTGTTCCTGTTTTTCCAACCTCATCAGGATGAACATTCTCCAGTGTCTTTGTCAGCCATTTGGGAGGACCTTTCTGAGATGGCCCAGGCTGGTCATTTGACCGAGTTGGGATTGATTCAAGATTCAATCTCCCAATTCTGTCAATCACATCATCCAATGTGTCATCCGTGGTTGTTTCTTCATGTGGGGGAGAGAGTGCTTCAGGACATGATTCCATAGTTTGATTCAATATCGGAATCCCCCCTTCAAGATGTGGAATCACATTATCAAATTCTTGGAAGGACTTTGCATGTGTGAATCTATCCAGGCGATCAAGTTGTCGCTCAACAACCTTGTCACTCTTGGAAGATTCAAGAAATATGACATCTCTTGCTATTACAAACTTCTTATTTGCTTCATCATAGAGACGATATCCTTTGGAGGTATTGGAGTAACCCAAGAAGATACATTTTCTACTTCTAGCACCAAGTTTGTTCCTTTGACCCTTGGGTATCAAGGCATAACAGGTGGACCCAAAGACCCTGAAATGCTTTACCGAAGGAATATGGCCATGCCACATTTCAAAAGGAGTTTTGTTTCTAATTGAACTTGAAGGACACCTATTCTTTATGTAAACAGCACATAGAACTGCATCAGCCCAAAACATCAATTTCACATTCTTGAAAAATAACATGGAGCGAACCATATTTAAGATAGTTCTGCTCATTCTTTCAGCTACACCGTTCTGTTGGGGATTATATGGCACTATTGTTTGATGTTTTATTCCATGTTGACGAAGATAATTTTCAAATTCGTTTGAAGTGTATTCTTTTCCATTATCAGTACGTAGAGAGCCAATATGTGTTTGTGCATCATTTTCAATCCATGCATGAAAATTTTTGAAAGTTTGAAAAGCATCAGACTTATTCTTCAGTAAGTAAATCCAACACATTCTGGTGTAGTCATCAATAAATGTCATCATGTATTTGTTTCCATTTGCAGAAGCAATAGGCATAGAGCCACATAAATCTGAATGAACAAGTTCAAGTTTTCTATGTGCTCTGGAGTGTGAATCATGAAATGGCTGTTTGCTATGCTTTCCTAGAATACAAGCATCACATTCCTTAGGTTTTCCAGGAATTGTAGGCAGTCCATTAACACCATTTTTCTTCAACAAACGAAGGCTTTCATAGTTTAAATGTCCAAATCTAGCATGCCATAAAAGACTTGATGGGAATGTACCTTCATCATGATGTGAACTGAATGCAAAGTTTTGAGCATGAGCAGATGAACCTTTCAGCTTCAAGAGTCTCCCTTCTTCTATTCCCTCCATGACAAGTGAGTGATCTGATGCTTTTCTCACCTTTGCCTTGCCATCAAACAAGTGAATTGAGTGTCCTTGCTGCCGGATTTCGACCAGGGATAGCAAGTTTCTCTTCAACTCCGGGAGGTATAGAACCTCATGTAGGATATGATCCGGAAGACCAGGCAGTTTAAGCCTGACTGTGCCAAGCCCTGATGGCTTGAGTTTGGATTTATCTGCGAAATATACTGCTCCATCAACTTTGTCAGTGAATTCTTCAAAAAAATCTTTTCTAAATGTCATGTGACATGTTGCTCCCGAATCTAGCAACCAATCATCTCTCCATGAAGTAAATGAAACATCAAATAGGTTTTCAGTTACTCCATTGTTACAATGTGCTAGAACAGAATGAGCTGATTCAGCTGGTTTACCTTTGTCTTTGTCATCAGTTTTACCTCTGTCTTGATTTGTTTGCTGCTGTGCTTTAGATTGTCTGCCCCCCTTTTCTTTGAAGTTTCTTCTTCGTCTTCTGCCTTCTCTTCCTCTGGATGGACCTGAAGCGTGTCTCTTTTCTCTCTGTGCCAAGTAGGCAGCTTCTTTAGAAGATGAAGGGACTGTCATCTTCTTTTGAAGGAGGAGAGAAAAAAACTCTGCTGGAAAATTTCTCTTGAAGGAGAGAAAACAACAAAAAAAATTCTTTGCTGGAAAATGTACTCAATTTAAAAGGACAAAATTTTTTTGCTAAAAAACTGAATTTAAAAGGACACAAAAGCTCTTGCTAAAAACTGAATTCTGCACCAAAATATATATATATATATATTTTTGTTTGAAGAGAGAGAGTTTATATGGATATTGTGTTATGGAGGCGGTATCGAATGTATGGTGGGATGGTATAATGAATATAGAGGTATTACATATGGGATGGAACGTGTTACAAATGGGAGGAGGGGCGGTTTTATAATAGTGGAGGTGGTGGTTTTAAAAGTTGAACCAGCGCATGGAGGTTGGTGGAATTATGGAGTTCAACCAGCGTATGTATAGTCGATGAAACAATGTATTATATATGTGAAGGCATATTAAAATAGATGTTGATAGAGAGTGACAGAGCATATGAGGTGGTATTGTAATGGTGTATGCAGGCGAACAGAGCGGTATTAAAAACTTGAGCTTGGATGGCGTATTGAAAACTTGAGCGTATTCAATATGGATGGAGGGCCAACTTGTATCAATAGACAGGGCGGACTGTATATGAAATGGACAGAGGCAGCGTGTTGTATATATGTGACAGGCGTATTATATGTGAATTGTGAGGGGTTAAGAGTGTACGCAGAGGGAGGTGGTACGCGCAGGAATGAGGCCACTGCTGTAGTTGGCGTGGGGATGGTGGGGAGAGTTAGTAGTGAGGGGGTGTTGGTGTATGGGGAGTGATAGGTAATGGGAAGCGAGAGTGTTGGGAAGAGTAGGTAATGGGAAGTTGAGTTGAGTGAGAAGGCATTGGGAAAGGAGAGGGAGAAGGAGGCCAAGAGGCCTGTTACAAAAAAAATTGGAATAGGATTTTTGCAGGACTGTAGAGGGAGGTTGCAATTTGCAGTGTTTCAGGAACTGTAGGATTGCAGAATCTTCAGGAGCTGCAGGAGCTGCAAATGTCAGAGCTATGCAAAAAAAAATGCAGAATAATAGTCTAGCAATAAATAGGAGCAGCAAAACTATTATTAAAAACTAACTGAGCAAAGGAGAGGGAGTTACACCACAGGAAGAAATGCCAATAGTGGGACTGGCTCTGATACCATGTCAAACTAGGAGGTAACTCCTCAAATTAGAATGTGTTATTGAATGAAGAATGAACATGCATTTATACATGGAGGTGAGGCTATTGGGATTCATCTCCCAATGACTCTTAGCCTTCCTTATTTCCTAATATTAAATAATATACAATATTGAATATTCACACCCATCCCATAGGATTAGGTGTCAACATTTGGTATAAAATTGAATTTGATGAAGCTAATGAAAAGGTCTCCGAATTTATTTTATGGCAAGACTCAGAATCAGGAAGAAAAGCAAATCTTCCCAGGATTATGGAGCGACATAAAGAAATTATTTTTGCAGAATGGAAATAGCATTTAATCAAAGTAGAAAGAGCTACATCCAAAGCTAAAAGTATGATGAAAAATGTAACACAGCTGGTGAATGATAACCTATATGTAATCAATTTAATTTCAGATTGTACCCCTAGCTAATTATCTAGGGTAAAATAAACTAATCACAGATGGAAACAAGAGATAATTAATAAAAATGACAAAATTGGCCAACTACAAGGAATATCATGGGATACAATGTGGACCTATCTTATCAAGCTGCATAGTCAGCAAACAACAATAAAATTTCTTTCAAATGCCATCGATTGCATCATTCTTGAATTCTCTGATGCCACATATAGAGGGTAGTTGAACTCAAAGCTTAGTCATCTAGAAGAAGTGAAGGAGATGCTCAAAATATGATATCTGGGCACATCAAACGCAACAGATAATCAGTGAGTCGGTTCACCTCAAGATCGCATTTCTATTCTATATTTTTGTTATTTAGATAGATTGTAGGAATAGTTTTAGTTATTTTGTTAAGTACCTATTTAAACCCCTTTCATGCATTTAGAATGGGGTCCTAAATTTGTAATATTTTGACTTGGAGATTACATTTCTGTACTCCATTGACTCTTATATTTTTATAAAGGATCACATCTAGTGATTCTGTGCGGAATTATCTTTAAGAATTGCATTTCTGTATCTTGGAGTTGATTTGACATTGAAGTTGTTGGATTTGGATATCGGATTGCATTGGAAAGTATCAAGATGGATATGTTTTTTCTATCTATTCACTGTTAGTTTTCTTATGTTATGTGATATTCTCTTTTAAATTGCTATCTTTAATGTCTATTCTCTTCACAATATTTCTTTATACATATCATATCTGAGTGTGTAGAAATATTTATATTTTACAGTATATGAAAACGATATATAATGATGAAAGCAATATGTTATTATAACTCTGTTTAATTTCTTAAACAGAGTTATCTTTATTTGTTACTGCATATTTCAATTAAGCTATAATACATTTTCATGGTTATTGGTTAATTGAAACAATTTAAAGTTGTATTCACATTTGATGCCCAGGTTAGTTTTAGAATTATTTTATCAATTTTAAGTTAGTTTAAATATTTTTATTTCAGTCATTTAGTCCTATTTTCCCTTCGTTCAATCATTCCCTTACCAACCCATTTAAATTACTAGGAAACTGGTCCTATAAATCCAGTTGGAGCCACCAAACCAAACGGAAAAGGAGCTATCCTAAGGTCCCGACCGGGTGGTTATTCCCCAATGTTTGAAGCAGTGATTTTCTAGGCTTGAACATTTTTGGCACTAGAAGGAGGGCCAAAGCTATGAATGGAAGATAAATCCAAATCCAAAAGCCATTCTAAGAGCACAACACCCTGATCACCTTCAATTTCTTCCACATCTCAAATCACTAGAGAAGAAATTGATAAAAGCATTCAAACACCCACTACTGAAGTCTCGCATCAATCAGATAATCCGCCTCCTAAATGCCCTGAAGTTGAAACTTAAGTCCAGAAACTTCAAGGATTCTCATTATCATTAGAAGAATCAGAATTATCTAAAGGTAGTGTCACCTCATAGTTTGTTTCTTCCAGACCTCTCACTAGGTCATAGAGTGAAAAACTTGGAATTTCCCCAAAATAATTTCCTATACCTAGTAGATTCAAAACAAGAAAAACTCCATCTGAAACAGAAAGTGGTACTAGTTCTTCATCGCATATTCAATCGTCTATTTCCCAAGCTCCAAATCAGAAAAGTGCAGTAGTCTCATCATCATGTGCTCAAACTACATTTGTTCAAACATCAATTGTCTTTTCCAATACTTCAACTATTTCTACTTATACACCAGTTATCATTTCTAGTTCTTCTACCATCATCACAACAATGGCAGAAGCAGCACAAAGACCATGGACTAGACCAGGAGTTGTAAATATGGCTGCACCTTTGCATGATCTACCTGATCATCCTGAAAAATGACTGCCAAAGTTTAGCCCAGATACTAGTATACCAGCAGAAGAACATATCAATAATTTTATGCTTGCTATAAATCTAAATCAAGTAGAGTATGAAGATGTTGTAGTTAGGTTATTTCCCTATACCTTGCAAGGAACAGCAGGATCCTGGTACTTTTCCTTACCTTTTGATTCTATCAAAAATTGGGATATGTTTGAAGAGCAATTTTTAACTAAATATGAAGATGCCAGATCAATTGCTACCCTAATCAATGATCTCTCCAATTTAAAGACTCAAACCAAGGAACCCATTAAAGATTTTAACTCTCGATTTAATAAACTCTTGAATAAGATCCTTGCAACATCTAAACCTAGTGAACATGTTAGAAGTTAATGGTACATTAATGCTTTACTCTCAAACATAGAAATTTTTGTAGATAGAGCTGCAAAACTGACTTTAGCTGAGAATATGAAAGAAGCTATTTCAGTTGAAAAAAGAATGATTGCTCTAGATAAGAAAAATGCTATTGAGGAAAGAAAATCAAAGAAATTCAATTTTAAATATGATTCGAAGAAAAGGACACCAAGAGATCCATATGACATGGAGGGTCTACAGAATGTCCTTAAAACTATGTCTAATGAGATGGTTGAGTTCAAAAAGCAAGTAGCAAAGATTTATACAAAGAGACCATTTAGAAATTTCAAGAGAAATCAAGTTGAATCAAAACCTCCCAATGCAATGTCCAATGCAGAATCAGAAGACAAAGAAGAATAAGATACTCCTCTAGTGTTAGATGAAGAAGATGAAAGGGAAGAAATAGCTGAACTAAATGGAATGTGGGATTTCATTCTACCTAATTCGGATAGTGAAATGGAGAAAATCAACATCAGAACCTATTCAAACTATTCCAAAGAAGAGAAATACAACTCCGAGTACTAAAGACAAAACTCCCACAAAGAAATATTCTCCCTTACCCACTCAGAATCAGCCATCATCTCCCAATCCTCCCACATCATCATCCACGACTTTAGTGGTATCAGATACAAAGGATTACAATATTGTTGAGGACATGAAAAATACTAGAGCGAACATCTCATTACATGAACTCAACAAAATTAAGCATCAACAAAAGCTGCTATTAAAAGAGTTAAATTCTACACCTATTGCTCCTCTACCAAGTGGTCTAGTAGCTAAAGCAGCTCAAGGGACTGGTAAGCCGCCAGACAAAGTAGATGCAACAGACATTGTTCTTATTGGAGAAAGATCAAATTCTCAGACACCTCCATTTCTATTGACTTATGAAATCTACAATAACAATTTGCATAATTGTTTAATTGATTATGGAGCATCCTCTAATATAATGCCTACTTCAGTCTGTGCTAAATTGAATATCGAACCACAGAAGTCTGTAGTTCACATTGTACAATTGGATCGCTCTAAATTTCAATTTGTAGGAGAAATTAATTCAGTTACCATTAGACTAGCTTCCGATCCTAGCAAAGAATTGATATTCTAACTGCAGATATTCTAGAATTCTATGGGTTAGTCTTAAGCAGAGACTGGTCTGCAAAACTTAATGGCTATATCTCAACCGATTTTTCACATATCTGGCTTCCCTACAAAGGGAAACCAAATCAAATCAAAATTGGGTGAGAAAAACATATGACGCACACTATAACTAAATTTGAACAACCAAATGAACCTGTAGCTTTCAACAATAATATTATTGGAGGTTATTGTGCTGAGTCATTTCTTGGAAATTTTACTGCACCACAATCAACTTTTTCTGTAAATACTTTTTTTTCTCAAATTGAAAATTTTTTGCAATCTAGTTCTTCTAGAATTGTTAATATTTCTGATTCATTTGTAGATAAACCTATAGATAGAACTTTATTTTGGTCATTATATTTTTATGGATCGAAATCTAGTGATGGAGCAGGAGCAGGATGCATCCTAATTGATCCATAAGGAGAGAAAACCATGCTATCATGTATATTAGAATTTGAGTGCACTAATAATACTGCTGAATATGAAGCCTTGACTCAAGGGCTTTATAAGGCCATAGGGTTAAATGTAAAATACTTGAAAGTGTATGGAGATTCTGAAATTGTCATAAGACAAGTAAGGAATACCATCCATTGTCTTTCAGGACATCTCAAACATTCTCAAACCCTAGTACAAGACCTTACCACTCAATTTCTAGCATTTAATATCTCTTATATTGCTAGAAATCAAAACACATCAGCTTGCCTATTAGCTAATGTTGTGTCCAAACTCCTCGCTGCTGAAGATTGCAGTCCTGATAGATTTCTAGTAGAATTGTTTTTTCACCCATCTGTCCCAGATAATATTACTAACTGGAGAGTATTCTACCATGATCAAGATATTTTGAATTTCTTAACATCTGAGAAATCATATGATGAACAAATTATTGATGAAGACAATCATGATCTACAAATTACTTCAAGAAATAATGAAGATCTGATTCCTAAATCTGCTGTTAAACTTGATGATCTTTATGATATTAAAGATAGATTCGAGAAAGTTACTAATGCTAAACTTCAAAGTTCAACTTTTAAGTTTTAATTAGTTAATCTTGGATCTCATTCTAAACCTCATAATGTTAATCTAGGACTCAATTTAACTCCAGAAGAAAGATCTGATTTTATTAAACTTCTGAGTAAATATAAAAATGTCTTCGCTTGGAGTTATGAGGATTTAAAGACTTATGATACTTTTGTAATTCAACACATGATTCCAATGCTATTTTATGTTAAGCCTATTCAACAGAAGTTAAGAAAGATCCATCCAAATCTTGAGGGTCAAATCAAAACAGAACTCAAAAAACTTTTGAAATCCAAAGTCATTTTTCCTGTAAGGCATTCCAATTGGGTTTCCAACATGGTACCTGTCAGCAAGAAAAATGGAGATATTAGAATCTATATTGATTTCAGGAATTTAAACAAGGCATGTCAAAAAGACAATTTCCCATTGCCAACCATGGAGCAAATTCTCCGAAAGGTAGCTGGTTCTAAACTCATGTCTTTCCTTGATGGATTTTCAGGGTATAATCAAATTTTAGTGCATCCAGATGATCAGTTGAAAACCACTTTCAGAACCAAATGGGGAACCTATGCTTATCAGAGAATGCCTTTTGGTTTAGTAAATGCAGGAGCTACTTTCCAGACAGCCATGGACATAGCATTTAAGGGTCCGATTAATAGATTAGTTGTTATTTATCTTGATGACATAAAAATTTATTCAAAAAAGAGATCCAATCATCTACATGATTTGAAACAAATATTTGAAAGATGTAGAAGGTTTGGTATTTCCTTAAACCCAAGGAAATCCTTCTTTGCTCTCGATCAAGGAAAAATATTAAGGTTTTTTGTGTCAAAATATGGTATATATATCAATCCTGACAGAGTTAAAGAAATTTATGATATTTCTTTACCTCATAATAAAAATTCCATGCAATCATTTTTAGGTTAGATTAATTTTGTAAAAATATTCATTCCAGATTTTTCTCAAATTATTTTACCTACGCAGAATATGATTAAGAAAAATTCTGTATTCAAATGGGGATATAAGGAAAAAGAGGCCTTTGATGCAATCAGTAAGGCAATCATTGATACTCCTATATTAAATAATCCTATTTTTCTAAAGATTTTATTCTGTATACTTTGGCAACCAAAACATCCTATGCTATTTTTTTAACATAGCTCAATGATCAACAAATTGAAGCACCAATTTCTTTCTTCAGCTCGAATTTGCAAAGAGCTCATCTGAATTATTCCAACGTAGAAAACAAGCCTTCATTGTATTTAAGTCAATCAAACATTTTAGGTCTTTTCTCTTAAAAACACATGCAAAGGTTATTGTCCCATTCTCTGCAGTGAGACAATTACTATTTTAAAGAGAAGTAAGAGAAAAAAGGGTTAATTGGGTGACAGTTTTGCAAGAATATGATATTGATACTAAACTAGCAAATATTTTTAGAGCACAAGGTTTTTGCAGATTATTAGCAGGAGCTCATAACATACCAGAAAATCAAGATCCAGAAAATGTTGATCAAGTAAGTTAGATAAGTGTTACAGATTCTGAATCTCAGCATGCTGATCTGATATTTTACTTGAAAAATGGGTATGCTCCTTCTAATCTCAGCTATAAGAATAAACGTGCTTTAAGATTTAAGGTTACTAAATATGAAATCATTGATTATGTGTTATTCAGAAACAATTATGATTCAATCCTATTAAGATGTATTGAAAAGACTGAAGCAAAAAAGGTATTGCAGGAATTACATGATGGACCAGTAGGAGGTCATTTTGGAGGTGATACCACAACCCACAAAATCATCCATGATGAATATTAATGGCCTACCCTTTTCAAAGATACACATGATTATGTGAGAAAATGCAAAATTTTCCAAACTGTTAGTGGAAGACAGAGGAAGCCAGCTTTTCCTTTGCAACCAGTAAACATTGAACAACCATTTGAGCAATGGGGGCTTGATATTATTGGTGAGATAGTACCTCATTCTTCCAAACAGCACAAGTACATCCTCACAACAACAGATTACTTCACAAAGTGGGTAGAAGCAATTCCTCTAAAGGTAGCCAACTCTGATGCAATTATTGATTTCTTCGATCAATTCATCATTACCACGTTTAGTGTACCTAATGCTCTGGTCTTTAACAATGCATCTTATATTTTCTAGTAATAGTATAATGGAATTTGCAATTAAAAAAGGTTTTAAATTAAGATATTCAACAAATTATTATCCACAAGGTAATGGTTTAACTGAATCCACTAACAAAAATCTCATCAAAATCATTAAAAGGACCATTGATCAAAATCAAAAGAATTGGCACAAATCTTTAATCTTTGCACTATGGGCTGATCGTATTACTCTTAAAGCTTCTATAGGAACTTCACCTTTCAATTTAGTTTATGGTAAAGAAGCTCTGATACCATCAAATCTAGCTCTTCCATCATTAGCCCTAGTGCAATTCATTGAAGAAAATCCTTCCTCATCCATTCAATTGAGATTTGATAAAATCCTTAAATTAGAAGAAGATAGAGAAAAAACAAAAGATATTCATGAAAAACATCAACAGCTTGTAAAATCTTCTTTTGATTCAAGTTCTACAGGCTCAAGATTTTTTTCAATTGGTGACCTTGTTCTAAAATGGGATAAAGCACATGAAGAAAAAGGTAAGCATACCAAATTTCAAAAAATGTGGCTTGGACCATTTCATATTACTGAAAAGATAGGCTCATATACATTCATACTCCAAGATTTAACAGGAAAGAGAGAATCTCTTCCTGTCAATGGGCTTGTCTTAAAGAAATTATTTTCATAAGGAGGTAACCCTTTCTTACTTGTACACATTCCTTTCTGCAATTTTTATTTATTTTTGTAAATAAAGGTTGTTAATAGTCTCTGATTGAATTTTTACTATTAAAAAATTGTCTTGGAAGGAATGTTATAAATACTTATTTTGTGTAAATAAGAAATTTCAAGGAAATGATTACAATTTTGGATATTTTAAAATAAAATGTTAAACTTTGAAAATTTGTTCAAAACATTTGCATGATCTTTTGAAACCTTAAGGAAAATGTAAATCATTATAAGTTTATTAAGCAGAGAAAGGTTATCTGTAAAAAGTAAAGACTTTTTCAAGCTTTAGCAAACAAGAAAAAACTCTGAAAATTGTCATCCATTTATTCTTAAGGATACAACTATTTCACCCCATCCATTTCGGTTGTGATTTTTTAGAATGTAATTCTAAGAAATTATACGAAAAAATTTAGGAGATAAGAGGTCTCATTACGAGCCTACTTATCATGATCATAAGGAGTAATAAAACTGACATTACCAATACTGCATACCAAAACAGGGTAATGGCTTATAAAATTAAGACAAGGGTTCTCATCACGAGCCAGTTTGTTTAGTTTAATTACAACTAGTGAATGGCATTGTTACTAACTAGCTACCAAACCAGAATAATGGCTCTTAAATTAAATAAATAAATAAAAGACAAAAAACATGAGATAATATGTCTTATGAATTTATTTTTAAAGAGTCATAATCTTAGTTGGATGGGATAATGAATAGTTGATGGTTAAAAGGTAACCCTGTCGAGACTATGAACGTTTGCTGGTAGCAGAGGTAATGCCTATGACAATAGAGTATATTACAAAAGCTAAACCTGAAGAAATCCACTTACTTTATTATTATCAACCAATCAAAGCTTGAGATAACCAAAAAAAAAATTATCTTTGAGGAGTTAGAAAGAAATTGTAAGTGATTTTTATTCTTTTTCACAGTTAGATTTTATTTGAATTATCCTAAGGTAAGTTTTCATTTTCTTTAGAAATTTTTACTTACTAGAAATATAGTGTTCATTTCATTTTTTCAGAGATAATTGTTTCTTCTAGTGAATCGCCAATTATTGTACTGTACAACAACCCTCCCCATTTCTAAAATTTTAGAATAAATTCCATTTAGAAATATATCCCCTTTATATCTTTCTTTCTAGATAGAAATAAAAGATTTAGAAAAATCTAATCATTTTTATTAGAAATAAAAGATTAATTCATAAAAGGACATATTGCATATTTTTATTTACAAAGTGTACAACCTTTAAAAAACTTTCCGATCCAATGAGACACAAAGTTTTTAATCATATAAAAGATATTATATAAAGTCTTTATATTTAACAATATTTGATATGTACAGTAATCGCAAATCGGAGAATTGGAGAAATCTTTAAATTCTATTTTCATTTTGTAAAACTCTGATGCGATGGCACTCAATTGCAATTGAATTTCGGATAAACTTTAAAGTGTTATGTTTGTTTTGCATACTTCTGATGCGATGCGATTCATCGCAATCACATTTCAGAAAATTAAAACATTATATTCATTTCGTTGAAAGACTCCAACGTGGCAAACCCCACCTCATCGCAATCGGATTATCGAAGAAAATATTTAATGATTCATTCCATTTGAAAATCCCCAATGCAATCTTCACAATTGGAATTTGGCATAAGTCTTATTTTATTTTCCTTTAAAGGAATCGTGATGCGAATACAACTTAAATATTCATATATTATTATTCATCGCGTTCCAAATATTTAAATGGGAATATATTTACACTTATTTCGAAATATGCCAATCTTTGATTGTATGTTAACATTAATTCAAAAATCAAACAAATAATAACGATTTTTTTTGTTATTGAATGCATGAATGTGACTCCCTAGAGGCGATTTAAGTTTTAAACCACGGATATAATAAATGCAAATCAATGAATAAATCCTTTTGTATAGCTGTTTTCATTATTGCATTTTCACCTTGGCTGAAAGATTTTCTTTGTTACAGAATAATAGAATGTCCAATTCTTTCATTCGCATAATGAGAGAAACATTTCCTGATATTGAAATGTTGAAAAGATTCAGGAAATGGAAAGCTACCATCATTGCAAAAGCTCCTATATTCACTATGCTGCCTAAAGAGAAACCAACAAATCTTAAGCTGGTTACAGATACCTCATGCCAGGGATTTTGTAAGATGACATCAGAAAATGTACACAACTTACTTGAAAAGGAAAACCCTAAAGTTGTTGAAGCTAAGGCTACAGTTCCTGACAAAGACGACTGAGAGTTTGATTCTAAAAATATTCTTAGTGCATTAGAAAACTTATTTTTGCATCGAGTTGTAGCTCGAGAAAATTTTTTTCCATATTATGATGTTATTAGGTGGGTAATTGATAATGTGGTTATCAAAGACATAACCTTTGTTTCAACTTCTGGAGCAATATTCGAGTCATTCAAACTAGAGGACATTAAAGTGATGTACCACCTTCCAGACCAACAAAAAATTTATTACAAATGTTTCATCAAGGAATTTGCTACAAATCATGAAAATCAGTCAGAACCAATTAAAGAATGGAGAAGAGTTCCTGAAAAGCATAGACACGAGGCATCAAGTATGTACTCTATGGAGTCTCTATTGCCTCCATATTGTTATGTCGCAGCAATGATGTGTAGATTGTTTGGGAATGATAACTCAACTAGGTTTTCTATACAAATGGTGCCATTAATACATTTTGTTGTTAGTTTTAAGATAATGCATTGGGCTGTCATTCTTTCTAATAAGATAGGCAACAGAATTCTTGAGTATAGGAAAGACAGAAATTTAGGAAATTCCACTCCTTTTTATTTTTGTGCTTATATCCTAGATGCCCTTTCTTTCAATTCTAAATTCCCCATATTAGGATGGAAATGGACCCCTAAAGATCCTGTTCCAATTCATATATATCACATGTTCTTATGGAAGGGGCATTTCAAAGGCCATGTTTATAGAGTCTGTCACGGTTTTCTTATTCTGATTTATCAAACCATTTTTGGCCGATTCCCTCCTAGGCTTATTGACAAAGCTAAAGTTGATTTGTCCTCAATTGGAGATTGGTTTGGAGAGGAAACATTCACATATATCAGAGTTTCGAAAGTATTGTAGAACCACACATCCTTCCTTTGTATGTTCTAGACAAATTGTTAGCACCGGAAATTTCTTATTAGCTGATAGTAGAAGGCATGTCTAGAATTTTGAAGAACAATAAGAAGCTTATGTGGCCTACTTTTCCTTTTAAATGTGGTGACTATACTCTCAGTAATTTTGTTCATGCTGAAAAATAAGTTGGTAAGCTAACCAATCTAAAGCTTTCAACAATCCCAGGGAGGCAATATGAGGCTAGGAAGGTGGCATATGATTTTACTACTTCTGTTTCAATTGCTCGGTTCGAACATGAACCAAATATGTTTGATGATTGATTTGTTTATGTAGATAAAATGTCCCAAGTTTTTTATTTGGCCAAGTCCAAACTTCAGGCCTAAGAAATGAATACAATTTTGTTATTTAGAAGTGAGAGGTTACTCAAAGTTCCTATAAATCAGTTGAGATATTCTATACAGGAATATGAATCACAACAGAAGGAAACAGAGAATACATATGGCAAAGAAGTAACCGAAACTAATCCTGTTTTACAAAAAGAAGATATTAGCAGCAAATTTGATACTGAAAATACAGAAATAACTGCTAAAATTGATGTACAGCAGTCTTTGGCCCAGGAAAGAAAAGAAATCACAGGAACTGATGTCAATGTGCATACTAAAAAGGAGGCATAGAGAGTAAGGATACTGAATAGGCACCAAAAGGAGATATAAACAATAATCCAAATTCTCAACTTGGAGGAGAGGAAACTGCTAAAGAAGTAGTTGAAGCTACTAAACTTATAGTTTCTCCTCATTTGCTGAGCCAATATGAACAATTTTCCCAGCAAATAGGACAACAGAAAAATCGCCAAATGAAGCCCTGGAGACAAACAAGTTATTGTCTCAACAATTAAATGAATTTTGTCTAAAGGTTGCAGAAGCATAACCCCCTGTGAATTAACATCTTCCTTAGTAGATGAAGGAGTCAGTCTTAAAGTTGAATTTGATGAAGCTGATGAAAACATCTCTGAATTTCTTTTAGGGCAAGACTTAGAATTAGGAAGAAAAGAAAATCTTCCCAGGATTATGGAGAGACATAAAGAAATTATTTTTCCAGAATGGGAACAACGTTTAATCAAAGAAAAAAGAGCTACATCTAGAGCTAAAAGTATGATGAACAATGTAACACAGCTGGTGAATGATAACCTATATGCAATCAATTTAATTTCAGATTGTACCCCTAGCCAATTACCCAGTGTAAAAGAAACTAATCACAAATGGAAACAAGAGATAATCAATAAAAATCAGCAGATTGACCATCTACAAGGAATATCATGGGATACAATGTCAACCTATCTTATCAAGCCGCATAGTTAGCAAAGAGCAATAATTTTTTTTTCAAATGCCAACGATTGCATCATTCCTGAATTCTCTGATGCCACATATATAGGCAGTTGCACTCAAAGCGTAGTCATCCAGAAGAAGTGAAGTAAACGCTCAAAATCTGCCATGTGGGCACATTAAATGCAACAGATAATCAATGAGTCGGTTCACCTCAAGATCACATTTCTGTTCAAGATTTTTTTATTTAGATAGATTGTAGCAATAGTTTTAGTTATTTTGTTAAGTACCTATTTAAACCCCTTTCATGAATTTAGAATGGGGTCCTGAATTTGTAATATTTTGACTTGGAGATTACATTTCTGTACTCCATTGACTCTTATATTTTTATAAAGGATCACATCTGGTGATTCTGTGCGGAATTTTCTTTAAGAATTGCATTTTTGTATCTTGGAGTTAATTTTACATTGAAGTTGCTGGATTTGGATATCGGATTGCTTTGGAAAGTATCAAGATGGATATGGTATTTCTATCTATTCACTGTTAGTTTTCTTATGTTATGTGATATTCTCTTTTAAATTACTATAGTTTATGTGTATTCGCTTTACAATATTTCTTTATACATATCATTTCTGAGTGTGTAGAAATATTTATCTTTTACTGTATATGAAAACGATATATAATGATGAATGCAATATGTTATTATAACTCTGTTTAATTTCTTAAACAAAGTTATCTTTATTTGTTACTGCATATTTCAAGTAAGCTATAATATGTTTTCATGGTTATTGGTTAATTGAAACAATTTAGAGTTGTATTCACATTTGATGCCTAGGTTAGTTTTAGAATTATTTTATCAGTTTTATGTTAGTTTGAATATTTTTATTTCAGTCATTTAGTCCCATTTAACCTTCATTCAATCATTCCATTACCAACCCATTTAAATTACTAGGAAACTGGTCCTTTAAATTCAGTCGAAGCCACCACACCAAACGGAAAAGGAGTTGTCCTAAGGTCCCGACCGAGTGGCTATCCCCCAATGTTTGAAGTATCGATTTTCGAGGCTTCAACAAGGTCCTGACCCAAGTTCGGAGGTTAAGGTTTTCCAACAAACCGCTATACTTCTCGCCCTTTCGGTAGTGACCTAATTGCGCAGGCCAAAGTCTCACTTGAAGCAGTATGGGACGGTGCTAGAACTAGGTTTCCTCACCCTAGGAGAGGGCAGGTAAGACAGGCAGAGCTACGTTCGATGTCCCAAATATCAGATCACATATTACAAAACCCTGATGTATCAGTCCCTTCAAATCCACATGCGCAATACCATATATAATCACAAAAAACAACATATACATGACAATAAAGAAACTATCGCAGCTATTCTTTCATAAAGTCTAACAAGCAGATTCAGATCAAATTTCAATGCAACACAAGTAGTTAATACAGTTATTTGTGGAGCTCAATAGAGAATCATGCAGAACATAACAGATACCAGCGAGTCCAACAACCTTCCGCTTTCATTAATCCTTCATATCCTTTTACAATACCCAAAACCCAGCCTGCGCACACAGCAGGACTGAGAATCTCCGCTCACACAGCCAGCAGGAGTCCTTTCCCCAAAAACCCAAAATAGATCTACTAATTCATGATTCACACTAATCTTAGTTCAATTTCTACCTCACAACTCAAAAAGGGTTCAATTACTTATACTACTTTATCCTACGCATCGAATGGTCCACAAACCATGGTTTGAAAACTCCATGTCTACCCTTGACCCACTTAAAATACATTAGGGGCTTTGACCAACCCCAAAACCCCTGTGTTAGACTAAATATAATAAAAAATATGCAAAAGTGGACTAGATTCGCAGCTTTTGTAGGAGACCCTATTCCAACACAAACTCAAATAGATGAATAACTAAGGTCATGTGCAACTAGACAAGCTAGCCATGTCAATGGATCTTTACAGCTTGTGAAATGAAAAATAGGAGGAGATTGAGGTTTAACAGGAATACTAGAGAAGACCATCTCTGAATTCTACATTCAGGTCTCAACATGGATGAAGAGCAAATCATCTTTGAATTTTTCATCCCATTCTTAGAGGACAACATAATGTACTTTTTCAAGACCGAGCAGGGTACCCTATGGTAAATCCTATGCAAACATTTCTATCCGTAGTAAAGAAAGAAAAGAGTGTGTAAAATAGAAGAATCAAAAATTACATGGGAGAACCACTTCACCACAGATCATAACACAAGAATTTGGAAAACAACATACTCATTCATTCATCCAAAAGCGAGTGCTCACAACTAGAAAAATCTATTACAATGGTTTTTCCCCTTCTGGGCCTCCTTCATACTGCTAATGTATGCAGTATTTATATAAAAAATTAAGTCGTTTCCTATGTTCATTATGATGATAGTTCTTAGTTACAATTAAACTAAACCTTTGCCAAGAGGAACCATGTAAGCGGTGATAAGACAAGTTCGGTCATAACAGCCGCTTTAGCAGTCCATTATTACTTGTACAATGATCATGATCTGGCTGGTGTGATGTCGAAGAGGCAAGGAAGGCTCTGATACCTTGACTCTTCATATTCATAAATTCATTGTTTGATTATTAAATTGATGAGGTGATTGGATCAGTAGTGCACTGACGTGTTCCGTGCTCCTTTTGCTTCTACTATTATATCACAAAGCGCCTGACTCGACATTTTCTATCTGTTTCTACCCTAGCACTTATGGCCGCATTTCCCCTTATTTCTTCGTAGGATGAGTTTAAAACCTCATATGCCTGGTCATGGTGGGATGGTGGTTGGCAGACAAGGATGGATGATCGAGGACATGATGTGGCATAATTGGCAGCAGTCATACAACGACAGTGGTTTTGGAGGAGGGTGGAAACATATTTTCGTAGGGGGGTGAGATTTGTAAGTGGTATTGGACAAAGGAGGAGTGGAGTAATCTTGGGTGTGACACGTAGCCGAATGGGCAGTATGGGATACCACCAATTTCGGACCCCCACCCTTTGGTTAATGTTCACATATTGTGGGGAGGCTAAAACTCGATAAGGGCAATCAGATGTAGGGGGAGGAGTGGAGAAAGAGGAAAGGCAGAGGGAGATTAGAGGTGGAATGACATACCACATGGGTGGGACTCGTCATGACCCTTTTGCTACTTGAGTCCTTTCCATTGGCATTTAACCCTTTTTCAAATAAAATAGCATAAAAAATGATTTACCTGAACTTGAAATATTATAAACTTCATTTTGGAGCCACATTGCATCCGCGCATTTCGCACGGTGCAAGACTTAACATTTTCCCTTCATACTTATCATTTAAGTTTTTCAATTTGCGATTTTGATTGAATCCCAATGTGGCATCACATATTGCACTTCGCGGTTTTAACAATTTACCTTTGCAACTTATCTTTTAATTTTTGTGATTTGTGATCTACATTCAGGTCCCACCGTATCACAAAATCGCAAGTCGAAAGGTTTGATGTATGTTTCAACTTTAACATTTCTGAATTGCGATAGAGTGAAGGGTTATAACATGCATGGTGTGATATTGCACATCAGCAATTGAAAGACTTAACATTTGGTGGAAAATGGAATCAGCTATAATCTGCGATCTGCGAGCACTAAGGCATAGGGGAGTGTGAATCAAAATAATACAAGGAATAGGGCAGAAACGAGGTTCGCATCCAATTTTGTTGGCACAGTAAGGTACGACAGGTCCCACTTTCATTGCATCAGTGAAAAAGAAGTTTTGGAAATTTATTTTAAGAGGTATAGCTTGAAGCTTGTGTGCTGCAAAGTGCGGGATGAATAGGTCCCACTTTAATCACATGACGCTTTCGAAAGGTTTAAATGAGAAGGTTTTTAAAGAAGATTTCTATTTGGCTGATCTGAAAAGTGACTTGGGTATGCAGTAATGATATAAAAAAGAAATGACTTAGGGGAAATGAGAATTAAAAGGTATAAATGGGGGGTGGTTTTTTTTATGGTTTAAAACATTATAATATGGAGAAAATGAGGGGAAAAGAGGGTGAATGAAATGAAATGAGGGCAGAAATGAAGTTTGATTCCCATCACAACTTATCAGCAGTATTTCCTTCCCTTTACTAGATGAAAAGGTAGATTTATTCCTATGAAGCTCTTTACAGTTTGGATCTCCCTTTATTTCTCTGAAAATAAATGATAGCCATAGAATATTATTCTCATTATGAAAAATATAATCAATAATCAGTCACCTTGTGATACTTGTGAAATATAGGAGTCTAACACAGAACAAATTCACATTTCATCTCTCAAGAAGAAGTCCCAATTCAAGATCAAGACATGGATTGGGCCCTTTATTTTCAATATCAAGTCAGAAGGCGAGGAAACATATAATATATTGAAAGAGATGAATTTCAGCTTGAGTTTCACTTGGTCCTATGACCCTCTGGGAATCTTTTCAAATATGAGAGTAGAGAGAAAAACAACTCCCTACATTCATACCCATAGGAATAAGATAGAAAGACACATGAAACAATTAGTATGGGTAGAAAATAAATTGCAGGAAGATGAGGAGCAACTAATATCAACATCAACATCACAGACTCCCATCCCACAGGAAAAATATGCGAAAATACAAATCGAAGAGGAGTTACCTTTAGTGACTGATAGTGTAGGTAAATAATTCAAGATAATTTACAGAAAAAGAACAAAGCTAAATCCTAAAGTTGACAAAGATAAAAATTCAGAGCAAAAAGTTGTTATGGTCACAAAAGAAACACCTTCCTCCTCTCAAGTGGTTGTCCAATCCTCTGATTCTTTTACAACTTATTCAGTATCTCATTACTAGAAGTAAGCTATTAAAACAATGAAGGTGGGGCAAGGTGATAAGAAGAAGACAATTTTTGACAGATTCATGGAGATAAAGCTCAAAAATAAATTCCTTAACAACATCTCCTATGCCCAATTCTGGAAGTAGACTTCCAGCTCTCAAAGCATGTAATATTCCTAACTTAGCATGCAGCTAATAGGAATATTACTTTCGCTTTTAATATCTAATTAGATGAATAAATGGGCAAAGAGGCTCATAATTTTCTTAAGTAGGCATAAAATCCCTCATAATTTGAAAAGGGATCATGTTAATAACTAGATCAAACATCCTCATGTGTGAACAGGGTCTATAATGTGTGGAAAAATTCAAGTTTGACCAAGTCAATAGCTTTATTCTATGAGGAGTGGATCATAAATAAAGACAGCTTAGTGTGAATGAAGATCAATCTATCTAGTCAAAATGAAGACACCTTGGGTGTGAATGGAGACAATGCATGGAGACTAAGTCATGGCTGACTAAATCAAACAGCATTGTAAAAAGATGAGTGGGACTAATGGAGATGGCATAATTTTGGTGGAGAAGCCTTTGCATGGAAGCAACCTGATAATTGGGTGGGACACTTGGCGAGGAAGCTCATCAACTGTATAATGGAGGGAATGGAGGCCATATGGGGCATGATTGAAGATTATATTTTGTATGTGGTATATTTAGACTTCTTGCATTCTTTGGTTGTTTATCTAAGTTTTCTGCACTGTTTTGTGCAAGGGTTTTCTCATGCAGGAATTCCCCACTTCTTCTTGGAGAAATTGTTTAAGTGATCTAAGAGAAGCATCCTGTGCTACATTTTCCACTATCTCGTGTTAGGCCAAGCAGTCACATTCAGAAACAACACAGTCCCTTGTAGAAACTGCATTATTTCTTAAGGTATTGCAGTGGAGGGCTTTAATCCCTTGTTTTGTGAGCTAGTTTCCCTGAAGGGGGATCAACATTTTTCCCGGAAAGCTAGCAGAAGGAGCTACAACCATTTCTTTGCATGATCAGCCATTTTTATGCAGAGCTTTAGCCATATGGCATGATTCATCCATAGATATGCATCAAATATTTCATGTATATCATGTTTGTCAAGAAACCCTTGCCGGGTCCTCTTGGATTCCAATAATAGGTGCTGTTGTTATTCACCTTGGTTACTGCTCTTGTCATGCTACCCTCTGCTGCACCTTACTTTGCTTTGCTACCATAGAAATTCTGGTCCTTTGCAACCCTTGAAAACACATGATCTAGTTTTTTTTTCCCTTCTAGGAGTTCGATATTGAATCTGGTTTATCTCTGTTATTTCAGATCCTCAATATATAATTTTTAGTCTTATAGTAGTCCTCTGAGTCTTCTTTCCAATGCCATAGGTCTGACCCAATTTGGATTCTTCAAGAAATCATTATGCCCAATCTCTCACAATGCCCTAATTATAGACTATTTCAGCAGAGTGTACTTGTACAACATGCCACGTGTCACTGTTTCTTCATTTGGCTCTGAAATTGATAGAGAAAAAATTACAGATTGTGCACTATCTGCCAATTTTTACAAAATTCCAATTTGATACACAGAGAGAGAGTTATGATGATTTTACCAAGGTCACTTCTTTGATATGAATTTCAGGAGCCTGCAAAAACCCTGAATTCCACAGATCATATCTCCAAAAATATTTCACAACTTGATCTTAAATTTTTACTACAACTTCCTTAGGATTTTAGCTTGGCCTCATAAAAATTTCATTTTCTGAACCTTCGTAGAAAAGGAGTTAGAGCGAAAATTCCACAATGACCTGTTTCAGGTGGCCGAATCCCTTGCATAAGGAGGAAATGAAGATCACAATTTATATAAATTCTTAGGTTGAGAGGGGCTTCAAAAAGTGAACGTGGGAGGGATTTTAGGAGCATAAAAAATATTAGTTATGAATTTTCAATGACCCATGCCCCAACCCCATGGGGTTTTATCCCACTAATTGGGGTTGCAAACTTCAAACATGAATATCTCTCAAACCGTGAAGAATTACATGGCGTGCCATATGTCAATGGAAGCATCTCAACAAGTAGAAATAATAAAAATAATTATTGACCCAGAATATATTAATTTGGTAGGTCAAAATTCCCATGCAATATTGGGTTAGCCCTTGGTGCTTCTTGGGTTGACATCAATGACAACCACTGTTCAACAATCTCCCCTTTTGGCATTGATAGAAACACAAGTACTCCCCCTGTGATCACGACACCTCTTCCTACAAAATTATCTCCCCCTTTGACATCAATGGAAAAGGGTAATTGCCCATGAAACATAACCATCCTGTAGACCTGTACACACTTCCACTCCTGCTAACACACAGCCGTCCTGCAGAATTGTACACACTTCGACTCCCCTTGACACACAATCGTCCTACAAACCTGTAATCTAATGAGAACTTGGGAGAATCCCAAGATTTTGACGAATATATTCAAATGCTTCACGAGGTAAAGGTTTAGTGAAGATGTCAGCGATTTTTTCTTTTGTACAAACATACTCAAGTTTGATATTCTTTTCAGCGACTTGTTCTTTAACAAAATGATATTTGATCGGAATGTGTTTTGTTTTTGAATGCATGACAGGATTCTTGGAGATGTTGATGGCACTAGTATTGTCACAGAATATGCGAATAGGCTCAATGAATTGTACTTGAATATCTTGCAAACTTTGTTTCATCCAAAGGACTTGAGTACAACATGATGCTGCTGCAATGTATTCTGCTTCTGGTGTAGATAACGGCAGTGTGGAGCGATAAAAAGGTGTCTTTGTAACTCCTAATTACCTCACATTAATTGTCAACCCAGGGGCGAATTTTTATCTCAAGAGTGTACTCAGTCTGAGGCGGCTATTTACTCAAGAGTAATGTTTTGCAGTATAGTGCTTAAAATCCAAAAGTAAATGAAAGCTTGTCTATAACTAAGTTACTTCAAAAGAATAAATCACACATTCAGAAAACTAGGCAGCTTATCAGTCAAGGGTTTGGCAGTGATAACCCATCCCTTTGGAAACTGATGGAGAGGAAATTGGAGCATAGACCACGGGTCTGGGAGCTAGACAGTGACTGCCAATGCTCACTACAGCCTTAGATCGTCTCTCACGCCAAAACAACAAATGCGATTAAATGAAACAGCAAATAACAAAATAGAACAGCAATTAAAGAATTGAACAACAAATCTAAAATGGAACAGCAATTGAATAATCTAAGTCCCGCGGGTTGTAACCAAACTTAATCTATTAATTCAAATGCACTCTTTGCAATCAAATAACATTCTTTCACTCTAAAGGCAATTCACACAAATCACACTAATGGAACAGCAATAACGATTAATGAATTATGGAACAGTACTGATAAATCAGAAACGCACACAACACACTGGAATAACAATCTGAATCAACATTAATCAACAGGAATATGACTGTGCTTCCAGACAGATCTGAATCCAACGATTATGAAGAACACTACCTCAAACGAATGTATGACACGAATGTTCAATATAACAGCTCTGTAACAGAACAGTAAGAACATGCAATTAACTCTTAAAAGGATTAATAACTTGATGCGGAGTCAACACACGATTCTATCTGTAAAAACCTCAATGATTCAATCTTTAACAGAGCATGTAATATTAACTTATAAAGCATATCAAATTACCAAATAACAACGATAAACAAACCACGCAGAAAACAAAAGAATATAATATACAGCAGCGTAAAATGAATAGTAACTACAATTCATAACCAAGCAATGTTTTAATTCTGTTGACAGTCACACGGCAATCACTAAAGTAATTTATAAATGAAAGGGACAGCAACTGAAATCTGCTTTATAATAACAACCAAATATTTGAACAGCGAATCATGCCTCTTATAAAGAATGAAATAACAATAATGTTGTATTCGATTCAGTTAAAAATCACTTCTGTAATTGCAATGAACATACTTCACACAGCAGAAATAAAGTAATAGAAATACAAACAGCAGATCGCTCCACCCGGGGTCGGGCCCTCAACCACCGGTGAAGCGTTGCTGTGCTTTACTCCAGCGCTTGAGAAATGGAACAACAACGAACTCTTTTATTAATCAGGCATTAATAATGTTACAAACAGCTCTCACTCTCTTAACAAGAGTCGATGCACAGTTCTGCAAATTACAATAAGGAACGTCTCTCCCCAAATCCTCTCCTTACACAATACGTGCTTTCTCCTTTTATAATCAGAAGGAGGAGAAATTGAATAGTAAATACAATCTTCCCATAACAATATTGGATTTCTTCCAACCAATTGATCAACAAGAAAATAGATTTACATCCATCTTTCAATAACAGCAAGTCGAATTTGGCTTTTCAGCTGAGATTTGGAGGACGGCCGCAACAACAAAACTGAGAAAATCGTGCTTAAAGAACTCTGCGAATCTCTCAACACAGGCCGAATTTGGGCAAACCGTTCTTTATTAAAGTTAATTGGGTCCGTTCTGGACAAAACCCATGTTCCAGATTTTCCAGATTCGTCTTCATTTGCTCAGAATCTCAACCGCAAAACTGTCACTCCTTATTCCAGCGCATTTCTGAGTTGGCACTTTTAATGATCAAATCTTCAATTTGGAAATTATCTTAGAGGCTAAAAATGGTGAATAATGTTATAACCAACTTATTAAAACTATCATTGATAAAATAATTCATAATCATCAATTTATTAGAAATAAAGGAAGATAAATAATTTTCATCCATAAGAGCATAAATCATTTATAAAATGGATTTAAATGATAAATTATAACAAATGATATAATAGAGAAGAGTAAAAATGGATGAAATAAGTGTTACAAAGTGGTCGCATCTACTCGCCCAACAACGAGATTGTTGCTTTTTGCTCAACCATGATATGAGACAACCACCTAGATAGAATGTTGCTCCACTAGTACTCTTATGATCATCAACGCTTCCTGCCCAATCTGCATCTATAAAGGCTTGAATAATGAGATTGTTACCCTTGGGATACCACAAGCCATATTCTTCTATGCCCTTTAGATATCGAAGAATTCTTTTGATGGCAATAATATGTGATTCTTTTGGTGCTGCTTGGAATCTTGCTACTTGTCCAACTTCTTGCATAACATCTGGCCGAGAGGCTGTTACATATAGAAGACTACCAATCATAGATCTGTACAACCTCTGTTCCACATCCTTATATGAGTCGTCTATGCTCAATTTGCAACCTGTTACCATCGGATTAAGGACGGGTTTGCAATCTTCCATTTTTAATTTCTTGAGCATTTCCTTGATGTACTTGGCTTGACATATAAATATTCCTTTCTCTTGCTGAGATATTTGAAGCCCTAAGAAGTATGTCAACTCACCAAGTAAAGACATCTCAAACTCACTTTGCATCTTTGTAGAAAAGTTCTTACTTAGTCGATCATCATTGCTACCAAATATTATATCATCCACATATACCTCAACGATTGTTAAATTATCTTTATCTATTTGTACATAAAGATTGCTATCAACAGTACCTTTCTTGAACCCTTGTTGACATAGATATCCATCAAGACGAGCATACCATGCTCTAGGAGCCTGCTTGAGACCATATAGAGCCTTATTTAACCTGCAGACATAGTCTTCTTTTTGTGATAGTAGAAAACCTTCAGGTTGTTCGATGTAAACTTCTTCTTCTAATTCTCCATTTAGAAATGCTGACTTAACATCCATTTGGTAGACTTTGATTTTTCTTGAACATCAGAAACATTTGGATGGCTTCCATTCTGGCAACTGGTGCAAATGTTTCATTGAAATCAATTCCTTCCACTTGTGCATAGCCTTTGCAAACCAATCTTGCTTTGTTTCTGGTAACCTGCCCATATTCATTCAATTTGTTCCTAAACACCCATTTAGTCCCAATGAAATTTTTATCTTTTGGTCGTGGAACTAATTCCCAGGTGTTATTCTTCTCAATTTGATCCAATTCTTCATTCATAGCCGCTACCCAATGTTCATTTTGGCTGGCTTCCTCAAAACGACTAGTCTCAAAGGTTGCTAGAAAATCAACGTGAGCTTGTTGTGATGAACGAAGCTGTCGACCTTCATTTATGTCACCAATGATTTGATTTGATGGATGGTTCTTTTGAATCCACTCTTTTGTTCTCCTTGGAGGAGCTTCTTGTTGTTGTTATGGTATATCTTGATGATCATTGTTTACTTCTTCCTCGTTGATAGTTGCTTCTTGTTCTACAATTTTATCTGTGTCTTTTTCAGCCTCTGTCTCAAGTTTCAAATATTCTAGATCCTCATCATTACTCGCTAGAACACCATCTTCGTCAAATGCAACATTTATGCTCTCCATTATCTGTTTTCTTCTTAGATTATAGCATTTATAGGCCTTTCTTTTGTGTGAGTAACCAACAAAGATACCTTCATCAACACGTGATTCAAACTTACCCAAATTTTGATCTTCTCTTTTGATATAACATTTGCTTCCGAATATTCTGAAATGTTTTACATTAGTTGGTTTTCCTTTCCATAATTCATATGGAGTCTTGTTGCAATTATTTCTGAGAAGACTTCGGTTGATAATGAAGACTGTCGTATAAATTTCTCGAACCCAAAATTTTTCATCCAATTTTGAGTCCTTCAACATTGTTCTACCCATTTCCTGTACAGTTCTATTCTTTCTTTCAACAACTCCATTTTGCTTAGGTGTTCATGCTATTGAAAATTTCCTTTTTATTCCATTTTCATCACAGTATTGCTGAAATAATTTGGAAGTGAATTTTCCACCATTATTTGATCTTAAACACTTTATTTTCAAATCAGTTTCATTTTCAACCAACTCCTTGTAGATCTTAAAGCACTCAAATGTTTCAAATTTTTTCTTTAGGAAACTGACGGCTATCATCTTGGTATAGTCATCTATCATTAACATGAAATATAATTCTCCATCTAAGAGTTTTGTTCTCAAACAACCACATAGATCAGTATGTATCAATTCCAATGGATGTGATGAAAAGTGTTATTTTGTTTTAAATTGTACTTTTGTCTTCTTTCCATGCCGACATGCCTCACATAGTGTGTTGGAAGGTTTTGAGATTTTCGGCATTTCTCATACTGCTCCCTTTTTTCTTATCTTAACAAGATTGTCAAAATTTATGTGACCCATTCGTTTGTGCCATAACCAAATTTCATCTTCTTTAGCTAGTAGACATGCTTTAGTTTCTTCATCCAGAACATATATGTCGTTTGGAGCTTGACTTACTTTAGCCACAATTTTACCATACCTGCCTTTCCTGATTTCACATTTTGTGGAATTGAATAGCATTGTGTGTCCTTTATCACACATTTGTCCAACACTGAGCAGATTGTGATTCATGTTTTCGACCAATAGAACATTCTTCGCTATAACATCTTTGCTTCTGAGAGTGACGGTACCTGATCCTATAACATTTCAAGATCCATCATTTCCAAAGGATATGGCTCCATCCTTCTTCTCTTTCACAGATACAAATTTCTTTCTATATCTACTCATATGCGTTGAGCAGCCGTTGTCAACATACCACGCATATTTATTTTTTTGAGCATTGAGAGTGAGAGCACAATTATCAGTCTTCTTCTTCCATGTTCATTCATTTTGTGGCTTTAAAGATTCTTTTGGAGGATTTTCAAGTCTACAGTGTCTGGCTATGTGTCCAAATTTATGACATTTGTAACATTCCATATTATTTCTTAAATGTTAAAATATATTGATGTTTCATTGAGCCCTGGGAGGTTCATATTTGAATAATTTTTTGGAATTGTATTGGTTCCTAGGCTACGTGTGACATTCTACAGCTTTATGACCAAATTTTCCACATGAATAATAATAGCCATGAAAAATATGTTAGTACCTAGATGAAAATCTTCATCGAGGAATCCTATTCCAAGGATGTGCTTGCGAATCTTGTCCAAAGAAGTCTTCATGTATGTCAGATCTCATAGGTTCATTGTATTTTGTTGTAGAAGGTCCTGCTTCTTCTTCTTTGTAACCGAGGCCAGTTTTGGCGTTGTAAGTTCATTGATTGTTGATGAGTTCTTCCAATGCCCTTGAGTTGTTGGCATAGTTTTGGACAGTTCTTCCCTTCTTCACTTCCTTACGCAACGAGACTACTTCGGCTTCTAATGCTTCCCTTTCTTGGTTGCTTTCTTCCAACTTCTTTTGAAGTGACTCTTCAATACATTTTTGTTCTTCAACCTCAATTTTGAGACCTTGAACTTGTTCTTCAAGAGTATTGGAACGGATCTTCTCAGCATTGAGCTCTTTTATAAGCTTGATTTCCTCCTCATAAAATTATTCTATGGTCAACCCTTCTTCTTCATTGTTTGATACTTCTTGTTTATTGTGCTTGGCCATAAATAATACTTTCTCATTGGCTTTTTCTTTGTTGTCACTTTCTTCATTGGATAATGAGCTATCTTCTTTAGAGAGAAATTTCCTTTTGGATCCTTTATTTTTTCCTTGCTTGTTGAATTTCTTAAATCCTTTCTTTCCTTTTGAGTTGCCATCATTTTTGTTCGGACATTTTGCAACGAAATGCCCAACCTCACCACAACCTAAACATATCAATGGAAGTTTACCTTTGAATTTTCTCTTACCAGGTTTTAGTTTTCTTGTAAAGTAAGCATATTCTTCATCTAAAAGACCTTCTCCATCATCTCCCTTTTCTTCACACTTGCAGGTGCATGTCATTTCAATTGAAGGTTGTTTGTCCTTATTGGTTTGCTTAGATGCAATGAACGTAGTTTCTAGATTTGAAGTACCCTTTTCTTCATCAAGTCTCATTTCATATGCTATGAGAACTCCATGTAATTCTTCCTTGCTGAGTTTGTCCAGATTTGCACTGTATTCTAAGACCGATACCTTTGGGTTGAATCTCCCTGGTAACGTTCTAAGAATCTTATGTATAATAGTCTTCTCGTCAACTGGCTCTCCCAATCCTTCTAGAGTATTGGTTATTTCATCAACGTATTGGAAGTATGCAGCAATTTTGCAATCTTCTTTCATTCTGAGTTGCTCAAATTTTTCTCTATAGATTTGAAGCTTTGCTTCTTTGACATTTGAGTCACCTGCATATATATTCTCAAGCTTGTCCCATACATTTTTGGCAGTTTTACAACCCAACACCTTATGATAAGAAGATTCAATAAGTCCATTGATAATAATATTATTTTCTTTTGCATCATTTACCAAATTCTTCTTACCTTGTTCATCTGCGGTTGATGTAAATCCATTTTGAACAGTGTCCCATACTTCGTAACCTTGCGCCAAGAGATAGACCTCCATTCTTCCTTTCCAAAGTGCATAATTATTTTCATTGAATAGAAGTACACCATTCTTGGTATGCTCCATGACCTCCTTCCAGCTGTTAAACTGCTATTGAAGGAACCAAGCTCTGAAACCAATTGTTGGAAATACTGAGAGGGGGGGTGAATCAGTATTTCTTTCAATTAGAGCATTAGTTAATCTTCAATTATTATCAGTGTTTGTACAATGATAGTAGAAAACAAGAGGAACACAAATGCACACAGTTTTTAAGGTGGAAACCCACTCCGGGACAAAAACCACCTAATGCTTTTCTAATAATTCTTTAATATTCAACTCCAATTGAAAATAAAGCTCCAACTTCCTAGAATCTAGAAAAGCATTCTTCTCTAGCTCCCACTAGATGGACGCTCCAATGCCCGAGATTCTTTAGTAGTCAACTGAATGGATGCCCCAACACCCAATGAGCTACAACTCACCCTACCACCACCCTACCACCCTATAGAAGAATAAAAGAAGAATGGACTCCCGTACCAGGGAAAATGGTCCACTTTACAATGATATAGAATGATGTAGAAGAAGAAGATATACTAGACCATAACCCCAACTTTGACACAACCACCTAATGATGATCCTAGACCTCCCAACACTGCCTCTTCAACCCTTGGTAGATGGATACTAGTACAATTTGTACAATAATGTATTTACAATGACTAAGTACAATGATACCTTTACAATGATTGTATGCAGTGCTACCCACTTGAAGACTTCATATGATGAACTTCTTGCTATTGTTATGCACCTTGTTTGCTGCTCTTGTCATGCTACCCTCTGCTGCACCTTGATTTTCTTTGCTGTCATAGAAATTCTGGTCCTCTGCAACCCTTGACAACACATGATCTAGCTTTTTCTTGCCTTCTAGGAGCTCAATATTGAATCTAGTGTATCTCTGTTATTTCAGATCCTCAATATCTGATTTTTGGTCCTATAGTACTCCTATGAGTCTTATTTCCAATGCCATAGGTCTAACCCAATTTTTATTCTTCAAGAAAGAGTTATGCCCAATCTCTCAGAATGCCCTAATTATGGACTATTTCAGCAAAGCACACTTGTACAACATGCCACATTTCACTGTTTTTTCATTTGGCTCTAAAATTGATAGAATGAATAGTATGTACTATGCACTATCTAACACGTTTTACAGAATTCCAATCTGATACTCAGAGAAAGATTTATGACGATTTTACCAAGGTCACTTCTTTGAGATGAATTTCAGGAGCTTGCAAAAACCCTGACTTCCACAGATCATATCTCCAAAAATATTGCACACCTTGATCTGAAATTTTTACTAAAGCTTCCTCAGGATTTCAGCTTCACCTCATAATAATTTCAAATTTTGAACCTTTGTAGAAAAAAAATTAGATCGAAAATTCCATGATGACCTATTTCAGATGGCCGAATCCCTTGCATAGGGAGGAAATGCAGATCACAATTTACATAAATGCTTAGGTTGAGAGGGGCTTAAACAAGTGAACGTGGGGGGGATTTTAGGAGCATAAAAAATATTAATTATGACTTTTCAATGACCCATGCCCCAACCCCATGGGGTCTCAGCCCACTAACTGGGGTTACAAATTTCAAACATGAATATCTCTCAAACCGTGAAGAATTAAATGGCGTGCCATATATCAATGGAAACATCTTGACAAGTAGAAACGATAAAAAAAATTATTGACCCAAAATATATTAATTTTTTAGGTAAAAATTACCATGCAATATTGGTTTAGCCCCTAGTGCTGCTTGGGTTGACATCAATGACAACTGTTGATCAACAATACTATCTTAGATGGATTCATGTCAGTAAAATTCAAAGAGGAGATGCACTTTCATATAAGAAAGTGTATAAATCATTTGCTGGTTGTGGAGGAACATAGTTCCTGGGAAGAGTTATCATTACCACCTCCTTATTCATTGGGTGTGAGAGGGAGCTCATCCATAAGCTACCTCAGTGATTTGAACCAACTGTATGGTAAGGCTTATATTTCTAAACATCATGATGTATCTACTATATGCTTGTATTTTCTTAACACTCATGTACAAGGTTTTGCTCCAAGAGGGGGAACTTTTTCTTATGGGGTTCATGGGCTTCTTGAGGCCATGAGAAATGGAGATGTTCACCATTTCTTAAGAGATTTTCGGGAGATATTATATTCTTCATGGTGTGCTTCATTAGCACCAACTATCATACACCTTCTCCAAGCATACAAGAAGGATGGGACAACAATCAAGTGTTGGGAAAAACACTTGTTATATCATATTCTATGGTAGTTAGGAGTAAAACTGCACTAGTTGCACATAAGGGACCATTTTCCTTCTCCTTTACTACATATGGTAGCTAGCATGACTTTAATTATGATTCCATATGCTGAAGATGTTCTTATCTTTGTTATGAACATGATTGGAGGAGAGACTCATTGGTTGGATGTGTCCTTGGGGGAAGAAAGTTCCCACACCTTTTGCACTACATGTTTCAAGGGGAGCATGGGAGATTATATGGCCACTATAGGAGATCACTTTTTTCTTTATGACGTAGGCCATATGATTTCTTGGAGCACTTTGAACATGCCTCTCATGAGCATTTGGGAGGAACATTTCTATGAACTACCAAGCTGGGAGGTGATTCATTTCATTTGGATAATAGCATGGAGATGGGAGTGTTTCATTAGTAATGAAGTTCCCCATGATTGTCATCACTTCTATCTTGAGGAGGCCATTGATCAGCAAGGATATTTCCATATAGACCTTCCATTATTTCATGATAAGAGCCATTTGGTTTATCCACCAAAGGCCAATTTACAAACTTGGGAGGAACCATTGGGAGATAGAATTGTTGTAGAATATCTAAAGCAATGGTGGGGACAACTGGATGTGGAGGCTCCAAGAGCAGGAGGGGAGATTTTGCAGCACCCTTGCAGCTGCTTGAGGACAAGAAACATTTGGGAGGGGATGATTGTAATATTCCTAACTTAGCATACAGCTAATAGGAATATTAATTTTGCTTTTAATATCTAGTTAGATGAATAACTGGGCAAGGAGGCTCATAAGTTGCTTAAGTAGGCATAAAATCCCTAGTAATGTGAAAAGGGATCATGTTAACAACTGGATAAAGCATCAAACATCCTCATGTGTGAGAAGGGTCTAAAATGTGTGGAAAAAGTCAATTTTGACCAAGTCAACAACATTATTATAATACCCCCAAATTGGGTTTGCTAGCAAGACATGCCTGAAAAATGCATTTTTTAGGAATGTGTGATATAAAAAACATGATCAGCCCTTGGATCACTTATATATGATAATCTACGACCCAAATCCAAAATTAAATCAGAAACCAATCAAACTAGGTGAGGTAAACAGGCATCTCACACTTAGTATGGCTGGAAAATGCCCAATAATGGGATTGCAGCAATATGTAAACACAATTATGGAGAAAAATCAAGCTATTAAATAATGAATTATGTTAAGAAACACAAATATATCAATCATTGTTACAACAGTAACTAATTACACCTTTCATGTTCCCAAAAGTTGAGTAAATGCAACAAATAGGGCCATAAAAGGGCTATGTTTGGAAAAATATGCTATAAATGTGAGAATTGGGAATTGTATTCCTTAGAATATTCAATATAAAACTCACATATAGAATTGGAGCAAAAAACAATGCCTCTAACCATGCTAAATAGGTCTTCCCAAACCAATACAACTCAAATAAGCCCAAACCCCGTGACTTTTGCTAACAGAAATTACTGAAGCATGAGACAACGCTATTTTTATGAGGGTCTATGCATAAAATATTGAGAAAAAATATATATATAGTTTACATTCATCAATGGCTGAGAAAATGAAGATCTCTTCCCTTTTTATACCAAATAAGAATCACCTAGCAAGGGCTACATGAAAGCACAAGTACAAAAGTGGAAGATATGTAGATCTAGATCTGTAAAATGCATTTATACTATAGATATGTATACATGTAGCTTAAATGTACATAAAATATAAAAAGAGGTGTTATAAAATCTTCCTAGGAGAAGGATTGGACCTTCGCCCAAAGGAAAAGCTCAAGATCAAGGGTCTTGACCCTGAAACTATTATGCTTAGAAAAATGACGCAGTTCCTACAAGGGAGTGCATTGTAGAGGATGAAAATTACATTGGCCACATGCCAAGATCTAAAATAAATCTTAGAGACTCCCTCACTGATCTCCCGGAGAAAGAAAGGCTTCCTCCTATGAAATGGAAGCTCTGGAAGTGGTGTTGTGGGTTTCCACTGCAACACCCTACAACACAACCCATATCTCAGCATAAGCTTCACTGTAGTTGAAGGAGGATGCTTTGCCTCAAGCCTGAATGTGGAAAACTGAAGTACAATGCTCCTCCAAGAGGCCTCTCAAGGTAGCAGAAGGAATCCCTAAACAGGAATGCCTTGTGCTAAACAACACTGCAACTCTACTAAACAGCAAGAGGATGCCAAATAGTCACGTAGAACAAAATCAATAATCATAAAGCTAGCCTCAAATGACTGCCATCCCCTTCCTTATAAGCTATGTGAGGATCCTCACCTTGGGTCCCACACATTAACGTTTCCACATGCACATGATAAATCTCCCTCCAAAACTGCGTTGTGTCTCCATGAAGGCCCTCCTCCAAAATCACGTTGTTTGATTTGGTCAAGGTTGACCTCTTCAACATGATTCATCCCTTTTCATACTCAAGTGTCTTCAAGATATCTCTCATATGTCTGTTTAAGCTGATCCTTGTTCACATTGAGCTATTTGCATTGTTGATCCACTCCTCTTCATGCATGTTGTTGACTAGGTCAAACTTGACTTTGTCCACAAGAAAAAGTTTCCATTTCACACATGAGGTGTAAAATCTAGCTACTACAATGATCCCCTTTCACATAAAAATGGATTTTAAGCTGATTTAAGTTAATTATGGGTCTCCTCACCCATTTATTCATCTAGTAAGTGCAAAAATAAAATATCAACATTCATGTTAGCTACATGCTAAAGTAGGAATATTACAGTCCTCTCCTCCCAAATGTTTCTTGTCCTCAAGCAACTGCAAGGATAGAACTAGAGAGTTTCTTCCTAAAGCATGGAGTCTAAAATATGTTTTGGAACTATCATTCCCATGTAAAATCTCTACCTTCAAGCTATCATCCAAACAAGATGAGTCACCCTCCAACATGGAAACTCATAAAATATTTCCACCTTTAGCTCCTACAATGTAGGTGGGTTGAATAACTGGACATGGTAGACAAGATGGCCTACCCCAAACTATCTTCCTCTCCATTATGACAAGTGTAGAGAATATGATCTTGGGCTACAACAAGGTTTCCCTCAAGTGGCAAGTATAATATTAGATCTCCAAAGATCCTTTCTCCCATGTCATGAATCATGTTGGCCCAACTCATCCCATTCAAAATGAGTGGCACATCATTACCATTTGGAATCAAAATAAGGAGAATGTTGAAGGTTACATGTGAGTTTTGGTGGTACCAATGGTTTATCAAGTGGATACAATGCAGTCTTCCCAACTTCTACTGGAGAACATCATGTGGCAAGGTGTTTGTCAATGAATTACTACCTGTACATGTTTGCTCATCTACTATGTGGTAGTAATTAGCAATATACATCAGCTAAGCACAATCTAAAAAATTATACACTTGCCCAAAGTTATGTAGATATGGGTTATTAACATTATAAATATTGGCCCTGAAGTGACCATGTAACCCAAGAGTAATCTCGCTCTCATGTGGAGCAATGCACTGTCCATAGATGGTGAGAAGATATAGTTACTCAATGGAACAATCAATAAGTACAGAAATGTATCTCTTAACATGCATAATGATTAAACTAAAATTGAGGTCCATGGATGAGTCCTCCCATGAGAATCACCTTATAAAAATATTCAAAAGGGAAGGATGCATACTCCCCTTGGGACACACCACAAATAAGAACATACTCTCTAGTGACAGCAATGTTTGCCTTAGTGTTAAGGCTCTTGTCACTCCATGACTTCTCTCTTTGACATTCCACATGCCAAAGCCATTCTCTAATATGCTACTATGTGAGAAGCTCTTCCTCCCATGTGGAAGCCTCTCCTTGTCCTCCAATGCTGAAGGGTAGCCTCTTTGCACTTTGAATGTGCCATACATTCCTCTTGAAATATCATGATAAGTATGGAGAAATTTCAACCCATACTCTCCCAACAGTAACCATAGAAAAAGGGACTCTTGCTGCCTTCTTGCATTATCAAAATGAAAATCATGGAGCATTAATACAAGGATGGACATGGGAGATGTCTCATAAACATAGAACAAACCATCTCCCTTATAAATCATGCAGGAGTTATCCTTCCTCCCAAAACAAGGTACATACATGAGATACATCTCAAACATAAATAAATGTGAGTACATGAGACATACCTCAAACAAGGGTAAATACATGGACACAAGATTTGACATATGGTGTCCAAACTCTCTTCTTATCAGCCACAACAACCATGCCTTCTTCTTATGCATCCTATCATTGATACTTAAGGCATGTGATAAGGAAATAAAATTTTTTGGGTAGTAACCATACTCACCCAAAAGCAACCAGCGCAGCCATGTTTCTTGCTACCCTTTATCATAGATCTGCAAGGGGTTTGGAAACCTCTTGCTCCATACTATCATCCACTCATCCCAATGTGGGTGATGGATCTCATTCTGCAAACACCTAGTATCATCCCAGGTAGGAAACCAGCCTCCTCAAATATTTGAAGAATGTTTCACTTCATGAAATGTTGAAGTGCACCTCCAATGGGGTCTCCTAATGAGACCTACTCCTCATGCATGGCCTTATAAAACCTATGAGGTCTTGGATCTATTGCAAGTAGAAGTCTCTCTTTGAGCTATGGCATGCTCATTGAGAAAGTGTCATCTAGAGAGGAAAAAAAATTTATCATCTCAAGATGTCTACCCTTTGACATCTCTTCCTCCATGGCTTCCTGAATGAGGCTGACATCTTAATGTTCCCATGAGGAATGGGTCCTTCTTTCTTAACTGCTACTCTTGGATAGTGCAGTGCAACCTTGCTACTCTAGATTAGTAGTGGTGATGAGCCTGGGTCATGCGACAGTAGATTTCCACAATCTTCTAAAATATTTTCTGGAATAATAGAAAGTGGAAATTCAATCATACCTTGATGGGCTCTGTGAACAACTTGCATGGATGCAATAGTTCCTTCTTCCACTGTGTTGGCTCCCTAAACTGCTGATGTTGAAGGCTGCTCCTCCAAGGTTGTGACAATGCTGATATAAGTCTCCTCAAGAGGTATTTAGGGCTCCTCCCTCTCTGATATCTCTTCATCAAATCTCTTGATCATTTTCTGAGCGAAATCTACAAGAGTAGATACTATTGCATGACTTATGTGACTGAACCACCAAGTGCTTGCTTTTCCCTTCATGTGCAGTACTGCAACCTCTAATGCTTCTCTTTCTACCACTGGATTTAGTAGGAAGAATGCTTCAAGTCTTCTTGCACAAGCTCTCGCTATAGATGTCCCATCAAAAGTGGACAATAGAAACCTATTTCCCTTGACTTCTCCGTTGCTGCATGGTCTCCTCTCTTCCTCCAGTTGAATGATTTTTGGGAAGGCTAGAGTCTCCTTGAAGGCTCTAGGTTGAGACTTGTACTCAAAAAGGTACTCACTTAGAATCTTCCAATCCAAGTGTCTTCCATGCCTTTTGTCTTCTTCTTCATGAGAATAGGAAGTGCATGGTTCTTCCTCTTCTTGAAACCCTCTAGGAGTTTCTTGGAATCTCTTCTCCTTCATCAGCTTAATCTCCTGGGAAAGGTTGTTTCTAGATTTGGAAATTGATGATATTAAACTCATCCTCTCCATAATTCTATCCTTTCTCATTCTTTTATACCACTTTAGCTTGAAGTCCACACGCTAAGCCAAAGACCATGCTTTGATACCATTGTAATATCCCCGAATTGGGATTGCTAGCAAGACATGCCTGAAAAATTAATTTTTCATGAATGTGTGCTACAGAAAACAAGATCATCCCTTGGATCCCTTAGATCTGATAATCTAAGACCCAAATCCAAGAGAAAATCAGAAACCAATCAAACTAGGTGAGGTAAACAGGCCTCTCACACTTAGTATGGTTGAAAAATGCCCAATAATGGGACTGCAGCAATATATAAACACAATGATGGAGTAGCAGCAAGATATTAACTAATGAAATGTGTTAAGAAACATAAAGCTATCAATTATTGTTATAGCAGCAACTAATTACACCTTTCATGTTCCCAAAAGTTGAGGAAATGCAACAAATAGGCCATAAAAGGGATGTATTCATAAAATTATTCTATAAATGTGAAAAATGGAACTTGTATCTATTAGAATATTCAATATACAACTCACATCTAGAATTGGAGCAAAAAAAAATTCCTCTAGCCATGATAAACAGGACTCCCCAACCAATACAACTCAAATAAGCCCAAACCCCATGACTTTTGCTAACAGAAATTAATGAAGCATCATACATCATTATTTTTATGAGGTTTTATGCAAAAAATATTGAGAAATAATAGATCTAGAGTTTACATTCATCAATGGCTAAGAAAATGGAGACCACTTCCCTATTTATACTAAATAAGAATCACCTGGCAAGGGCCACATGAAAGTACAGGTACAAAAGTGGCAGATCTACAGATCTAGATCTGGAAAATGAATTTAGACTATAGATCTATATACATGTAGCTGAAATGTACATAAAATATAAGAAGAGGTGTTATACAATCTTCCTAGGAGAAGGATTGGACCTTTCCCTAAAGGACAAGCTCAAGATCAAGGGTCTTGACCCCGAAACTACTATGCTCAGGAAAATGATGCAGTTCCTACAAGGGACTGCGCTGTAGAGGATGAAAAGTACATTGGCCACATGCCAATATCTAAAATGAAGCTTAGAGACTCCCTCATTTATCTCCCAGAGAAATAAAGGCTTCCTCCTCTTAAATACAAGCTCTGGAAGTGGTGTTGTGGGTTTCCACTGCAACACCCTACAAACAACCCAGCTCTCAACAGAAACTGTGTTGTAGCTAAAGGAGGATGTTTGGCTTGAAGCCTGAATGTGGAAAAATAAAGTACAATGCCCCTCCAAGAGGCCTCTCAAGGTAGGAGAAGGAATTCCTAAACAGGAATGCCTTGTGCTGAACAACAATGCAACTCTGCTAAACAACAAGAGGATGCCAAATAGTCATGCAAAACAAAATCAATAATCATCAAGATAACCTCTAATGGTTGACATCCCATTCCTTATAAGCTATGTGAGGCTCCCCACCTTGGGTCCCACCCATTAGGGTTTCCACATGCACATGATCAATCTCCCTCCAAAACTATGTTGTGTCTCCATGAAGTACCTCCTCCAAAATCATGCTCTTTGATTTGGTCAAGGTTGACCTCTTCAACCTGCTTCATCCCTTTTCATACTCAAGTGTATTCAAGCTAGCTCTCATATGTCTATTTAAGCTGATCCTTGTTCACATTGAGGTATTTGTATTGATGATCCACTCCTCTTCATGCATGTTGTTGACTAGGTCAAACTTGACTTTGTCCACAAGAAAAAAGTCCCTTTTCACACATGACGGTGTGAAATCTAGCTACTACAATGATCCACTTTCACACAAAAAGGGTTTTTAAGCTGATTTAAGTTAAGTATGGGTATCCTCCCCCATTTATTCATCTACAAAGTGCAAAAATAAAAAATCAACATTCCTATTAGATGCATGCTGAAAGAGGAATATTACAATTATTATATGAGGAGCGGATTATAAATAAAGACATCTTAGTGTGAATGAAGATCAATCTAGCTAGGAAAAATGAAGACACCTTGGGTGTGAATGGAGACAATGCATGGAGACTAAGTCATGGTTGACTAAATCAAACTGTGTTGTAAAAATATGAGTGGGACTAATGGAGATAATCCAATTTTAGTGGAGGAGCCTTTGCATGGAATCAACCTCATAATTGGGTGGGAACCTTGGTGAGGAAGCTCATCAACTATATAATGGAGGGAATGGCAGTCATATGGGGCATGATTGAAGATTATATTTTTTATGTGGTTTCTTTAGAATTATTGCATTCTTTAGCTATTTAGCTAAGTTTGTTGCACTGTTTAGTGCAAGGGTTTTCTCATGCGGGAATTCCCCACTTCTTCTTGGAGAACTTGTTTAAGGGATCTAAGAGAAGCATCCTTTGCTACATTTTCCACTATTTTTTGTTAGGCCAATCAGTCACCTTCAGAAACAACGTAGTCCCTTGCATAAACTACATTATTTCTTAAGGTATTGCAGTGGAGGCATTTAATCCCTTGTTTTGTGAGCTAGTTTCCCTGAAGGAGGATCAACCTTTTACCCGAAAAGCTAGTAGAAGGAGATACAACTATTTATTTGCATGATCAGTTATTTTTATGCAGAGCTTCAGCCATACAACATGATTCAGCCATATATCTGCAGCAAATATCTCATGTATATCATGTTTGTCAAGAAACCCTTGCCAGATCATCTTAGATTTCTGTAAAAGAGACTAGATCTTTGTTTTTGGGTCTCATTGATTATTATATAAGAATATTTTTTTTTCTCTCATATTTATGAGTATCACCCTCAATAAACTACGCTATCACTTTCTACAGTAATCTCTGTTTGCAGTAGCCTTGGGGTTTCAGTGATTTTGGGATGTTTTGAGCATGGGAGGGTTGTTTAACTAGGCTATGATGATTTGTTTCTATTTTCCTTTCAGATTTTTTTGTAATAATGTCATATATAATGGATCTATGGGCTGAATTTTTTTTATTAATGCTTATATTTCTGAAAAATGCGTTTTCTATGCATGTATTGCTGAGTTTTCCCATTTGGGAATATTACAAAGCATTTTGTTGTCAGTATTTGATTCAGAGAAGGGTAAGATGCAGATGGAATTCATTGAGGCACAAATTCCATAACCAAAGTTAGCATCTGACTACAAAAAGACAACCTTTTAATTTGACATAAAGTATATCCATCCCATTGATCAAATGGAGATGCACAAGCAAATTGGTGAACTGATTTCTTCAAATCTGACTAATAATACCATGAATCTTTCCAAAATTTAGGTTTCCTTGTTAAATATCCAATTACAGTTGAAAATGGAGAATATTTCTTCTATTGCTAGGGATAAAAGTATTAAATCCTTAGAAGATTTAGTGCTCAAGATAGGATATGATCCCTCAAATATGAAGGATGTAGATGATGTAATTAAGAAGAAGAATGCTGACATAGTAACATTAAGAAAGCATTTGAAGCTCTCAACTACTTAAGATCCTCTTACCAAATATATTGAGGAGACAGAAACCCAGACGATTGACATGATGAAGCTCATCATGGAGAAAAATGCACAAATAAGACAAATGGAGACTAAGATGGAAAAGATGATCAAAGAAAAAGAGTAGACTAAAAATTTTCCCATGATTCCATTGGATGTTATTCCACTTACAGCCATTCCTACAGCTACAACCAGGGAAAATTTTAGGGGCTAATATTCGTGGAAGGGCTAATTTTCCATGACTTTTCCAAAAAACAATATTCTCTAATTTCCAATTTTTATAAAAATGATTCGCCCAAATTTTGAATATGTAATTATTTTACATTAAAAATTGCCAACATTATGTAGAGAGTATATGTATAATCATTATAAATTTGAATAATTTTACAAATACATGAATAAGAATTTTATAGTTTACATATTAGGGACTAGTGATATTCGTCAATGTTCTTAAACTTCAAGATAATTTTCCATCCTTAAACTTTTCCATGCCTACAACTTCTACTCCATAGACTACACAAACACCAGATGGTGTTGAACAGTTGACTAAGGCAGTTGAAAATATGTCCATCCAAACAAAAGAGATAAAGAAGCCGCAAGACCAGGTTAAAATGTTTCAAGACTAGAGGACAAGGAGTGAAGCTTCTCATTCAACAGAAGCAGAAAGAGCTCAGAAGTTGATTGAAATATTTTGAAAATCATTCTATAAATCAATATAAATAGTTCATAGTTTTAAGTATTAAAGGTTTATTGTTGAATATAATTTCTACTAAGCATTGTAGTTTCTGAGTTACTAGGAGAATCATTAATACAAGGACATTTTTTATAGGATTTGTTGGCTTGAGGGGTCCTGACCCAAGTTCGGTGTGCAAGGTTTGCCAACAAAACCCTATACTACTGGCCCTTTTGACAGTGACTTGCTTGCGCAGGTCAAGGTCTCACCTGAAGTAGTATGGGTGGGTGACAGAACTAGGTTTCCTCACCCTGAGAAAGGATGGGTAAGGTAAGCAGAGCTACGCTAGGTCCTATAATCATAGATTACCGTGTTCCCCAGAGGGTTAATTAGGTCTTTGTTCACATCCACGTGTGCTAGATCTACAATTATATGCTTTTATGACAATAACACAGCATTATATAAACAGAGCAGAATAGATCTAGATCCAGAAACACACTTACATGGATCTTCGCAGCTTAAAGACAGAAAATGCACAATACAGCAATTACCAACAATTCGCACAAGATTACTCACAGATTCAGTTCTCTATCAATCCTTTTTATTCATTCATCCATCTATTCTTCCTTACAATTCTCTTCTCAACTGTTAGTCATCAGTATTTTTCACCTGTTGATGATGACTAGTTTTTAAAGCCAAGTTTTCTAGAAGCTAATCTCCAATTTGTCAAATTTGTTAGCTAGAAAACACCCCTAAAAATTTTTGTCCTCCTACCTTTTTCAATCTACCTATGATGATAAAAACCTAATTGTCAAGCCCTATCTAGTTTTAGTCATGTAATCTTGTCCATCAGCTATCATAAGCTAAAGTCATCTGTTGTCATTCACCCTCATCCCCAGGTCATTCATTAACCAACTGTTGATAATAATGTCAACCACCCAACCTCTGGTCATATGTCATCTTAAGATCTAGTCGTACCAAAGAGAATACTCCAAATTTGTCAAAGATCTCCCTTAAGTTAGGTAGTGGCGCTTTAGGAAATCCTCCCTTGGAAAAAGCATCCTGAGCCAAAATATTTGTTCAAAAACCAACCAACCCTGAACTAGCACTTAATCTGAAAAGCTTGATACACCCATAGATTGCGCTATTAAAAAGTCTTGGTGTCTCAGCAGTACATGTTTCAAAAGCCAAACTGATATTGGGTTGATTTACAGTGTTTCAATGTCTATTTCAAAAGCAGAGATGTACAAGTATTCCAGAGGACATTTTCAAGCTAAAATAGGAGAAGACAACTGCTTCTCATGTTATTTTGAGCCTGGGATAAGGGTATTGGTCAGAGAGAAAATTAAATAAACCTCTACAAATATAGTCAAGAAAGGTTAGTAAAAAACTAACTAGAAATCAAATACTCTACAGATACAAGTCATGTTGCTGCTAGTTTCTAAAGATTCACAAGGGTATTATAACAACAAGATGCATATCTCAGAAAATGTCTCTCATAGCATATTACTAAATTTGCACCTTATCACTTACTGTGATATACCAAGCAGAGATATGCATTACAAGAAAAGATGACACAGTTTGAGAAAGGGACGAAATTTCACTTGTTGTTAACCTCCTCCAAGCATGAGCAGATGGTTGGGTGACTGTGTTGACATCCTCCAAACATGAGCAGATGGTTGGGTCACTTGATGTAAACCTCCTCCAAACATGAGCAGATGGTTAGGTCATTTGTTGTAAGCCTCCTTCATTTAAAATTAGATGGTTTGGAAATATGATAAGGGCCTCCTTCATTTAACAATCAGAGGTCAGGAACAAAGGTATGGCCTCATTCAAAGAGCGAAAGGCTAACAGTGCTGCAAATGGCATAAAAACTTGTTTACACCTTTTTCCCCAATAGGATGAAACCACTGATACAGCAGTGGTGTTTGAAGGGATGCTTACATGGTTTCGTTGTTTGAAAGACAAAATTGAAATGCAGTGGGAAACAATTGAATGATTATGACTAGAAAAATGGTGTTAAACAGATGACAAGCAATGGTACTATGATTATTCAAGAAGCTTTGTTTTTCATGTCTATAAAAGCCTCCTTTGAAGAGTAAACAAAGGCTAGAATGCCCAAGCTTAGAACAACCTCATCAAAATGACAAGAAGATAGACTAAGCCTTGCTTCTGAAAAAGACCTTTGTAAATGAATACACAGAGACATTATGTATGAGGAAAGCTATGACACCATGATTCAAGTTCAAGACACCATTCAAAGAAATGAACTTACTAGAGTCATAGACCAGACCTTTTTATGTACATAAGAAACAAATTGTGTTGTTTATATGTGATTGCATTAAGGGTCTCTAAGGGCCTTTCTCCTTGATCAACAGATATAAGTCAAGCCTCGGTGAACACAACTAAGGGTTTACCCATAGTCAAAAAGAAATATCATTATAAGGATGCATTGGCAGTCTTTGACATTGCTCCAGAGAAGTTTTCCTTTTTGAAGGATAGAAATGGACAAATAGTGACAGGTTATTTCCTAAATGAAGAAACAGTGAAAAAGGATTTTCTTTTAAGATGGTTTCTTTACTTCGGAAAAGGTCATGTCTTTGGTGTCTTAAAAAAGAGGTTGGATGCATCATTTTGTTATAAATATTGATCGAATAGAAGGTCTCATGGTATTTTAAAAGTGATAAAATATCAAAGAGAGGGATTTTTGTTTTTATATAACAAAAACATTTTTCAAAGTGCTTTCAAACCCTTACGAAGTAAATATAAAGGTTTTTAAGTTCATTTGAATTATAAAGGTAGAGAGACCATTGAAAAACCCCATTTGCACATTCAAAAAACCAAAGCACATTCTCCTTCCCTGCTCGTTGAAGAAACAGAGTGATTTTGGGCATCTTTCAAAGTTTGCAGGGCTCAAAAGCTTGCACGGCGTGCCTGTAGGTATGCGCGGCATGCTTGTGAGCACAAATACAAAGCACTTGCGCTGCTACGTGGCGCGCCTGTGCACTCCTTCACCCACCGGCTGAAACCAACCCGACAGTCTCAATTGCACAGCGCTCTCGGTGGCGAATGGCCCATTCCCCCATTGCTTCCAAAAACACTCTTAAAGGGCTGCTCTAAAGATCAAAAAAGACCCATAAGCATTATTCAAGGTTTTTTCCTTACTTATTGGTGGTTTTTGAAGTTTAAAGGGGATATGCTTGCTATGTTTTCAAGAGAGAAACAGTGATAAATAAGTTAGGGCCTTCGATCAAATTAAAAGTTTTTTTTGTTGCTATGGATATAGAGAATTAGTACAGTGATAGGGAAAAGGTGTCTGTGCCAAAATAGAAAAATATTCCTCTTCAAACAGAAACCACAAAGCATAACTTGCTAAGCCTTTTTCTCAAACATAGTGGTTAAAGGAGATAGGTGGTTTCTCAAAATTCAAAATGGTCTCTTTTATCATGGCTAGTAAATAATAGAACAATAAAAAAGGGAGGTTTATTAAGCCAATTTACAAAGCTCTTTTTATGTTATAAATGCCAAGACTGCCTACAGTTATTGGAAAAGAAATACAGATTTGTAGAGGTCTCAAGCTAGCTGGAAGGTGTCCTAACAGTGTAAACAAAGAACAATCCTGGTCTATTAAATCAAAGAGGGAAACAGTGGTTAAAGTTTGAAGGCTTGGTGAATTTGAAAAGGGTCATTTTCTGTTGTAAGACAATGAAATTTTGTGCAGCTCCTATAATTCAAAAAAGGTAGAGTCTATTTTCAAGGTTTTCAAAGTCAGCTGAAAGGTGTTTTTGTCAAAACAAAGGAGATCCTTTTTCAACAAGGAAACACAAACACATCTTTTTCAAAATTTCTTCCCAAACACAATAATAAGTTGATTTTGGTTGTCATTTGAAAAATACTTGTTTCATTGGCATCAAAGAGGCACAGTGACTTATAAGAAGGACAAGGTGTGGTGTTGGGAAACCATTTCAAGGACCATTTGAGACAGCTTGTCTTAGTCAACCTGAAAAGAGTATCCAAACAAAATGCCTCCCAGGAAAGACAGCAGAAGTGGCCCTTACATGAGGTTTGAACTTGTTTCAACTAAAGAGGTAAATGCCCATCCATAAGTTCTGTTTAACTTTCATGAAGCTGGATGTATAGTTTTTTTTCAAAGGGTTCAGGAGGTGAAAAGCTATCTCCCCTTTACACATCTATGTGCTTTGAGATTGCAAGGGAAAAAATTTCATCTGGCAGGCTTAGATTTCAAGTTTTCTCCTAGATCCATTTCCAGAGCTACCAAAATCCCTTATGTCGTGGAAAAATGGTTTAAACAGAGCTACCTAGATTCAGAATAGTACAAACCCTTTTTGAAGCCGGAGCATCGGGATACATGCCCATCCATCTTTCCTTTTTCATATCTGTTGACTAGCTATGCTCCCCTCATGAAGATAATCATGAAATATTTCACATGCTAGGGAATGTTTTCTCGGTTCTTTGCTTACCATGTCTGGTTGCTAATGCACTTCACAAGAACCCAATTTTTAAACCTCCCCTTTTTCCTCCATAGAAGTATTGAAAAGATGGCCTTCACTATTCAAAAGATACCTCCCTCTCAGCAGCCAATTTTCCTTTTCCATCATTCCCTCATAAAGATTGTCATTCTTCATCAACTTGAGAAGAAGGGAATCTCTTGGGAAACTTTCATTGCACATCCTGATTTCGCCATTGTTCCTTCATCCCGTGCATCTCCTTCACCTTCCACTCATCATCTTTCTCCTTCATCTAGTAAGCCCATTCCAAAAAATCTAAAATTTCCCATGATTGAACAAGAATAAGAGCATGATGAAGAAGAGTAGCACAGTCCGGGAAGAACAGCATGATGAAGAAGAGAAACACAGTCAGGAAGAGCACCATGATGAAGAAGAGCAACATAGTCAGGGAGAGCAGCATGATGAAGAAGAAGAACACAGTGAGGAAAGGAAACAAAGTGAAGAAAAACACAATGAGGGTAGGTAACATAGTGATGAAGAAGAGCGCCATGAAAAAAAGAAAAATAGTGAACAGGGAAATGATGAGGAAATTTAATAGTTTGATGAGGATATTGGTAGCCCTCACTGCAGCAAACATGATGAAGATAAAGCCCAAAAAATTAAGGAGGTAGAGCCTAAAAGTCCTTCAGAAAGCAAGGACAAGAGTGAAGAGGGCATCCCTCAAAAATACATGCAAGATGACAGTCAAAGCATTCATGAAGAAACTCAAAATAGTGGCAAGGATGATGAGGGAAGTAGCAAGGGCAAAGATCAAATAGAGCATGTGTTAGCTGCCTCTCCTAGGGAAGGGGCCATGATTTCTTCTCCAAAATGACAAAGCCCCATACATGAAGGAAGAGGGTGCCTCAAACTATAACTCTGAATGTTACTAGAGCCCTCCGACGAAAGGGGAAGTTTCCTAAGCAATCCATTGTCAAATTACCCAAGAGGAGGAAGACCAAGAAGGCCACCCAAAGAAAGGGAAAGGAGAAAGAAGAAGGTAACCATGAGAAGGAGATGGATTTTGAAATAATTCAAATAAAAAATTATGATAGCAAAAATGAGGCCCGAATCCTAGAGTCTCTCTTGATCAATAGAGAAGAACAAATTCATGATTTGAGGGTAGATCTAGAGAGGTCTAAAACCCTCATTCACTTTTTTCAAACACAAAACAAACATATGAGTGTCCACATGGTGGTATATGAGACATGGGCCATAAAATATCAAAATAGGCTCTCAAGGCACAAATTAAGTTAGAATAACTCATGGGAAAGTTCAATGATAGCGAAGATGAAGATGAGCCAAGGAGAAGGAGGCCAAGGACCATGGGACTCATAAGAGCCTTAGAGAAACAAAAGGAGGAAGAGGATACCCTTTTCCAATCTTTTCCTATCACTACTTTATTCACCCAAAAGATAGAAAAAAATCAGGAAGCATGGCCTAAAAGGGTGAATGACTACTTGGAGAAGAAATTGGAAAAGGCCAATAGAGATTTGGACCTTCAAAGAAGAATGACCGGGCACTATAAGAAGCTAAATCAATTCGCCCGATGGAAATGGAAGGTCACACAAGAAAAGCTCAAGGAGGCTCAAAAGAGGCGCCCGGCGCTAAAAATGAAGAAAGACACATCAATGCTCCAAATTCTGGCCTCAGCTTCTTAGCATGCTTCTGAAAACCCTTGAGGATCATGCTTTCCAAAATTCGGTGAAATTCAACAAGTTTTGGTTTTTTGTCATTTTTGGACTTTTGGCTAAAAATCATGGGCATCGTCATTTCTGTTTGAGACATCCTCAAAGGATGAAAATGGTATCATTGGATTACATAATTTCAGGGGCACCTACTCAACTATTTTCAGATCAATTGAAGATGATTTGGTGCCCCAAAGTGGCGAAACACTGTCACTTTTTCAACACGCTACCCCGCATATCAGCAAAGGAAATTTTGTGGGTTTTTACATACAGGTTAGTTTCTGATAGACTTGTAGTGATCATTTTGGATAAAACAAAGAATTTTAAGAAACTAGACATCTAGAGCTTTCCAACGAGCTATCACGGGCCTCATTTTGACATCAGGAATGCTTCCAAAAGTTTCCCACAATACAGAAGACTTTCTGCTAATATTTTTCTTAAGTATTTTTGTGAAAAGTGTGCTTTTCTAAAGTGACTTTTCCTCATGTGAATTTAGCTATTTTTGGCCATGGTCAGTTATGAAAAGTCAATATATTTTCCTTTTTTATCATTTTTAGGATATTTCTATAGATATTTTGTGCCTTGGAATTTGCAAATCCTCAAGGACAAAATCAAATATTTTTGATGGGCCAATGAGCTTGCAAGTTGCACTAGGAGGTTTTCCCTCATCTTGGCCTATATATTCCAAGCGATTTCATTGTAAATAAGGTTGAACTTGGTGATATAGAGAAATATATGGTTATACAAGCTTGGAAGAAACACTTATCTCATGCATTGGATAGTTTCTTGAATGTTTTTGGATGATGAAAGGGGACGGTTGTTGGATTCCTTGACTTAGTAAAATGATATAGTGTCCCTCTCTGTTATGTTTTCTTTGTTTTCATTCATATTTCATGCTTTTTCTTGCTATAAGACAGTAGAGAATAGATTTGAGACATGCCCTTTGAGGCACCTTAGATTTCCTGTTTCTTTATAGCTTCTATGTTTTCTTCCTTCTTAGTCACATCAAAGAATCCTTGATTTCTCTTTGATAACTGAAGAAATTGTTTTCTTGTTTCATTTATGGTTTTATGCATGCTAAGTATGATTCATGGTATGCCCTGCTTACTCATGGCTAGTCATAGTTCCACCTCTCAAACCTTTCTTTGATTGTTTGATTGTCTTAGTTGAACCAAGGAGGTCTTGTACTGATCTTGCCCTTTGCCTAAAACTATGCAATTTTTCTTCAAACTTCCCAATAGCATGAAATGCTATGCTTAGGTGTTTCCTCATAATGATTTGAGTTATTTGATTTTCTTAATTGTCTTTCCCCAAAGTCTGATAGCAATTTCCTAAAGTTAGAGAGTCATATATCTCTACGTATTTCTTGAATGTTTATTTCTATGTATTTATCAGTTTATAGTTACTTTTCTCATGATTAATGGTTAGCCCTACCATGTTTATGTTAGCCATTGAACTATTTGTGTTTGAAATCCTTTGTTCCTCACAAATTTAGTGTCCATCACACTCCATTTTACCCAAAGATCCATTTTACCTTGATCAAATCGGCCCTTCAACATACCTTGTATCACCATTTGGAGCTTTCTTGAACTTTTCAACCCCATAGCCTAGTTGATATGACATTTTTTACCTATCTTAGTCTTTGATCAGTTCATCCCTCACAAACCTAAAAACAAAACCAAAACCCCACTTCATAACTAGCCTAAAATCAGAAACAGAACAAGAAAACACATAGATATCCCTTACACAAATAGAGAGAGCCCTCTCTGAGTCTAGGAAGGCTAGGTCCTTGGGCTCCAAAGATTGGTTTGATGTTACCCTGTCACTTAGCTTGCCAATCAGACAAATCACAGGACCCTAACATAATGGCAATCATGGTGGGACTTTGAGTAACAAACAAACTTAGATTCCTTAAAACATTTGAGCAACCTTAGAAGTACTATATGATTGACTTATCCTACCGCTCCCTAACATAATGGCGATCACGGTGGGACTAACTGAGTACATAACAATCTAGCAAACTCTTGTAGATTCATTAGTCTTTCAAAATTTAAACATGAAAGCAGTCCATAGAATCATTTAGAGTAAACTCTTTTTGTTTTCACCACCCTAGCAAAGTGATGAATCAGGTTTAGAACAATCTAATAAACCATATGATGCACATAAAAACTCAAAAAACCCTAAAAACATCTCCAAATTGCCTATTCCTTGTTATTTGTGGAGGGAAATAGGCACATCTCTATAAAAACAACCAAAATCCACCTGGTGACTCCATTAACCTCCAGTAGGCATAAAAACTCCATGAAAACCAAAAAATTCATAAACCATACATTTATGTTGACTTATCCTTTCCAAAAACTTAAAATTCATGGTACAAACTCTGTAATCAGTGACAAACTAAGTATAACTTAACGATTCAGAAAACTTCACCTAAACATAGGAGATAAACAGAAATAAACTTGCAAATAGAACCATCAGCTTGTCTAAAGAGCCTAGCAAACTGTTGAAACCAAGTGATCACTCTTCCTTGCAAGTATTCACCTCAAAGTTTGCTAGAAAATTTTTTCCCGAAAACATCTTTGATAGTATTGGTGGTGGACCATAGATCTCAAAGAAATCCATCTGGCGACTCCACTAGCCTTCATTTTTGTTTTGACCATTCTTCACATTAGCGAAACCCCTAGAGAGGCCATCCATCTGAAACAATCGCAAATACCATCCTCTCTAAACTCTAAATTTGAAATCTGGCTTCACAAAGAATCTATACCAGATCTCATCTGGACCCAAATCCCCCTATCATAGTAGATGACCCAGAGAAGATTCTATGGCAAGATTCTGAAACTGGAAACTTAGCTACCAATAGGTACATCCGTAAAGCAAGATCAGTACCTGAAAATCTCACATCCTTGCAAGATTCCCCATTTGACTTAAAGTCAGCAAATACCCTTTTTAAAATCAAGTCACAAAGTAAAGTAATCTTTGAAAATCTTGAGCCCCTAGATTTGCCAAAGATTCCTAGTAGAGAAGCTTCACCTACTACACCTCCCAACCTCCAGCTTCTCCATCACTTTGACTCCTACCACCCCAGATCTGCTCAAAATCAGGTCACTAGCCCAAGTACATCCGCCACACCCATTTAAATCACCTCAGCTCATCCTACAAGCCCTCATATTGTAAATCATCCATTATCTCTTGCCATGGCAGCTTGGTATGCACCTTTGTTGTTACCATAGGCTTTGGCTCCTTTACAAAATGACTATCAATCCAAAATCCCGCACTTTACTAGAGTTGAGGCTACTGCCCAACAACAAGTAGATAGAATTAACAATGCCTTCGAATACATGGAAATAGAAGAAAAGACCATAAGAATGAGGATGTTTACCCAAATCCTGGTTGGAGAACCCAAAAAATGGTTTAAGAGCTTAACTCCAAACAGCATACATGATCTCCCAGAACTCTACCAAACCTTCATAAATAAGTGGGAAATTAGAAAGAACCCCATTCAAATCTTGTCTGAGTATAACAACCTAAAAAGGGAAAATGGGGAAAGTGTCCAGGAATACTGCATTAGGTTCAACAGTTTTTATAACACCCTCCCGCCTCATTTCAAACCTCCACTTGGCTCATCCTTAGCAAAATTTCTTAAAGGCTTCGACCCAGACATGACTTATCAACTAAGAGACAAGGACCCCCCAACCTTAGAAGAAATGAAAAAAGTGGCCATAAGTGCAGAAGCCAACTTAGCAGAAAAAAGAGCTAGGACAAAATCAGAAAGGAAAGTCACATATCAAATGAGGTCGCCCCTTTAGTCCGTTCCTTAGATCCTAGAATAGATGATTTGGTTAGATCCATGGAAAAAATGTGGGAAAATATAAGTGAAAAGACACCTCTTAGGTGCAAGCAGCCAAACCCTCCAAACAGAAACCGGAACCAAAAATTTAGGAGAGAACAACCTCAAAACAAACCAAGGGAAACTGGCCAACAAATTAGACCACCCTTTAATGAAAATTATGTTGATAAGGATGAGAGGGATACAGAACCCATTGATGAAATTCATTTAAACCTAATAGATTCTGATAATGAGAGTGAGGTTTACCTCATAGAAGAAGAACAAGCTTTCTTCTCTCCGAATCAAAATGAAACCAACTATGAGGACCCCGAAGATCCTACTATAGATTTTTAGAATTCCATAATAGAAGCTCACAGGCAGTATGATCTTATAAGTAGAAAAAACCAAGACAACTCCAAGAAAGGTAGCTCAAACACTACTAAAGCCCTTGATACCATCCTTAAAAGAACAGTGGATAGCAACAAAACCTTCGTCAAGAAAACTGACCAAAATAAAGATAAAGCTACTCAGACAAGCCTTGGCCCAGATCTTCTCAGTACCTCTTCAAAGTTTCCCAAGATGGCTGTTTTTAGAAAAATCTCAAACCAGAGTCAGCAAATTAAGAACATAGAGAAAGTCATGGCTGAAAAAACTGAATCAAACTTATCTAAACTACAAGCACCCTTCAGTTTTGAGGGACAAATTGCCAAAATAAAGATTACCATGCCTCTCACTGAACTTATCACCCAAAGCTCTTACAAATCCCAATTGTTAAAGGTCCTGAATATAGGAAATGATGCAAACACCCTAAATCTAGCTGATGACACCCCTGAAGTGTTGTTTGGTCCAAAAACAGAAGGGAAATTCCAAGAAGGAACCACTCTTCCCTTTTACATCAGTCTGAATATACATGACCAAATCCTACACAATGCCATGCTAGACTCTGGGGCCTCGCATAATCTCATGCCAAAGGTTGTGATGGAAAGATTAGGCCTAGAAATAAAAAAACCTTATAAAGGCTTATATTCATTTGATTCAAGTAGAGTCAAGTGTCTAGGCTTAATCAAAGATCTTTGTTTTAGTTTGGCCAAAATACCTGCAAAACACCTGATCATGGACATAGTAGTAGCAGACATCCCTCCCAAGTACGGAATGCTTTTATCCAAAACTTGGGGAGCTAAGCTTCATGGAAATATTGAACTTGATATGTCCTATGCCACTATTCTTGTGTTTAACCAAACTAGAATACTCTATCACAAATCACACATGAAATATATGGTCAGCAGCTAAGAAAGGCCAGATAACATCGTGATGTAATCCTTGCATTCTGATATGAACTCTTTCATTTTATACACTGATGAAGACATTGAAGAACAGTTCAGAGAATTTGAAACAAACTTAGACCCACCACATCAGCTACCCCAAGTTCTCTATGATGAACAGGACACTCAAATTATCATGATCATGAGCAGTTATGTCTTGAGGAAGGAGAGTTCGGTCCTCTTAAAACAGAAATAGAGAAAGAAGAAAAAAACATTATATACTATCAATCAAATTGCTCAAACCATAGGCAAACATCATCAGTAACATCAAGAGAATTTTTCAGAACAGAGGCATTAGAAGACTTGCATATCACAAACCTCTTTGGAAATCAGGGGTAGGGGAGCTTAATTTTCTTACCATACCTTAAGGATTTACCATAACATAACTCTACCCCTTCAAATGAAACCTTGACTGTAGCCATAACAGCTCAAAATCTAGAAAAAATGTCTAAAAAACTTCTTATGAAAGGATACGATGATTGCAGTCCAAATATACCTGAGTTGTTTGAACTAGCTAGCATTCGCCAAACAATAGTAGTCAAAGATAAAACAGCTAGTCATAGGATTTGTTTTGATTTTAGAAATAAAAATACACACCCATGTGACAGAAATTATATCCTTCCTGCCCAAGACCATCATATACCAATGATAAGTGCTTTTAATTATGTGTCTTTGCAAGATGATGTTTCAGGATATCGCCAAATAATTCCTTTCCAAAGCGAACAGCTCAAAGAATTTTTCAAGTATGTTGGAAGTAGTTCCATCTTCAAACCTAGAATTGCAAAACCACCAGACACCAAAAACATGCTCCTAAAAGCCATGTTTCCAGTTCTGAATTTCTACATTCTGATGTACCTTGATGATGTCATCATATACCTAAAAAATGACAAAGAATATCTGCATTATTTGAAAAAGATGTACAACAAATGAAGAATTGGGAATCAAGGGTATAAATAGATATAGCAGGAAGATACGAGGTTGTTTACAGATTCATACATGAATCCTGATGTTATGCCTAAAAAAGAAAATTTTCCAAATTTTTCTTTTCAAGAGCTGAGTGGACCAAGAGTGATAGGAGATCCTTATGAAGATAAGGTGCTCAAGTTTCACCATTTCCACGATTTCTAATTTAAAACATTTTCAATCATTGTATATACCATTGTTTGAAAAATAAATCAAAAAACAAAAAAATTCAAAAACAATAGAAAAGTAGAAAAAGAGGGCAGTTTTGAAAATAGAAAGAAACCCCCTTCTTCAAAAAATAGTCATTATGAAAGTGTGCAAGTCTAAATGCTGCTACTAGTGCTCAAAATGTCTTGTTCAGTTATCTAGCCTAATCATAACTAAATATGTTTTAAATTTATTTGCGGATAAGTTAGTGAGAGGAAAGATAGTCAATATTGTGTAAGCTTGACTTGTCAAAGAAAATAGATTAGGAAAAGATACTGGTTCCACATGCTCAAAACAGAACCATAGAGGAAACCAGGGATGAAAAACAAACTGTGTATCCTAGCCTTGATTTTCTAGATTTCATTTTATGAAAAGTAATATTTGTGTGCAACTTGTCTTTCATGCCAAAAATACATGAAAAATCAGACTGTCTAATCCTGATTTGGTCATTTTTCAATTTCATGTTTTAGAATAGAGATTGAAATCCTGTCAAATAGCTTAACCTTGACAATCGATCCAGCATAGGTAGAGAAACAAAGGAGTTCATTAGCTTAATCTGAACTCTCGATGGACATAAGTGTAGAATTAGATAGTGTCATTTTAAAAGAAAAAATTATGTCAAAGGGTTGCTAATCCAAATGCACCCGAAAGAAGAATTTTTTTTAGGAAATGTAGCGGGGTAGGTAGAAATGACTTTGAAGCTAATCATGCTATAAATTTTTAGAAATAGCATCAAGGAAGAAAGAAACTTGCGCCAATGGATAAAGGCATTGGTCTTCAAAGGACAAAGATCTGAAATTATGGACACCTCCTGAAAAGGAGCTACCCTCCCCAAATGGAGCCACTGTTAGTCATCAATATTTTTCACCTGTTGATGATGACTGGTTTTTAAAGCCAAGTTTTCTAGAAGTTGATCTCCAATTTGTCAAAGTTGTCAGCTAGTAAACACCCCTAAACATTTTTGTCCTCCTACTTTTTTCAATCAGCCTATGATGAGAAAAACCTAATTATCAAGCCCTATGTAGTTTTAGTCATGTAATCTTGTCCATCAGGTGTCATAAGCTAAATTCATCTGCTGTCATTCACCCTCATCCCCAGGTCATTCATTAACCAATTGTTGATAAGAATGTTAGCCACCCTACCTCTGTTCATGTTGAGCCCCAAAGATGTCCTTTCCTTTCACCAAATTTCACTTCATTCCATTTTTCCTTTATCAATTATACAATTAAAATATTAATAGGATTGATTAAAGTCACTTTAAGAATGCATGCAATGACTGACTTACTATACTTTTGTGGTTTTGTTTTCGTAGTGATTTTTTACTAGACTTAGCTACAGAATGTAGCCATTTTGTAGCTAGTCACATATTCCACAGCCATCTTTATGTTCACGTAGGTTACAGGTGTCACTTAAAGGAAAAATGCATATGGTTGAATTCCAGAACTCACCTACATCATTCCTTGCCCTCTACGAAGTCCGAGCAAAAATCTGCAAGTAGTTATGCACGTGGAGGAAGCCAAAACTAAGAAGTAGACTTCTACAAGGAAAAGGACTCTGCAGATGTCTTTAGCAAATAATGAGTCCTCAATAGGAGTTCTAATTCGATTTTGATTGGAAAAGACACCTATGCGTATTTCCACTCAATGACAGTTACGTATTTTTCTTATAAGAATAACTCAGTGAACCGAGAGACAGTTAGCTGGTTGATGTTTTGTTGTTAGTTCTCAAAGACTGTGTTACTATGTTTTCTGAGTGTTTTTCCTTTAATAAAAGGAGTACAACTTTGATGCATGATCTGAAGCAATTTTGAGGAGTTAAGAATTCGTGTGCCAATCTGATGGTAGAGGGCCCCTATTGTCCGAAAGGATTTGTGCATATTTTCTAGGTAAGTGACTTTACCATGTCTGGTTTCTCATGCACTTCACAAGAGCCTAATTGTTAAACCTCCCCTTTTTCCTCCATAGAAGTATTGAAAATATTGCCTCCACTGTTCAAAAGAGACCTCCCTCTCAACAGCCAGTTTGCCTTTTCCATCATTCCCTCATCAATATTTTCATTCTTCATCAACTTGAGAAGAAGGGAATCTCTTAGGACACTTTCATTGCATATCCCGATTTCACAACTATTCCTTCATCCCATGCATCTCCTTCACCATCCACTCAGCATCTTTCTCCTTCTTCTAGTAATCCAATTCCAAAAAAAAACTAAAATTTCCCATGATTGAACAAGAAGAAGAGCATGATGAAGAAGAATAGCAAGATGAAGAAGGGCATGATGAAGAGCATCATGATGAAGAAGAGAAGCACAGTCAGGAAGAGCAGCATGATGAAGAAGAGTAGCACAGTCAGGAAGAGCAACATGATGAAGAAGAGCAGCACAGTCAGGGAGAGCAACATGATGAAGAAGAATAACACAGTGAGGAAAGGTAGCAAAGTGAAGAAAAACAAGTGAGGGTAGGCAACACAGGGATGAAGAAGAGTGCCATGAAAAAGAGAAAAACAGTGAATAGGGAAATTATGAGGAAATTGAACTGTTTGATGAGGATATTGGTAGCCCTCACATAAGAAAACATGATGAAGATAAAGCCCAAAACATTAAGGAGGAAGAGCCTAAAAGTCCTGAAGAGAGCAAGGACAAGAGTGAAGAGGGCATCCCTCAAAAGGACATGCAAGATGACAGTCAAAGAATTCATGAAGAAACTCAAAACAATGGCAAGGATGATGAGGGAAGTAGCAAGGGCAAAGAGAAAATAGATCATGTTTTAGCTGCCTTTCCTAGGCAAGGGGCCATGCTTTCTTCTCCAAAAGTGACAAAGCCCATGACATCAAGGAAAAGGGTGCCTCAAACTATAACTCCAAATGTTACTAGAGCCCTCTGAAGCAAGGGGAAGTTTCCCAAGCAATCCATTGTCGAATTACCCAAGAGGAGGAAGACCAAGAAGGCCACCCAAAGCAAGGGAAAGGAGAAAGAAGAAAGCAGCCATGAGAAGGAGAGGGACTTTGACATAATTGAGATCAAAAGTGATGATAGCAATAATGATACCCGAACCCTAGAGTCTCTCTTGATCAATAGAGAAGAACAAATTCATGATTTGAGGGCAGATCTAGAGAGTTCTAAAAACCTCATTCACTTTTTGCAAACACAAAAAAAAACAGATGAGTGTCCACATGGCGTTATATGAGACACATGCCATCAAATATAAAAAAGAGGCCTCCAAGGCACAAATTAAGTTGGAAGAACTCATCGGCGAGTTCAATGATAGCGAAGATGAATATCAGCCAAGGAGAAAGAGGCAAAGGACCATGGGACTCGGAATAACCTTAAAGAAACAAAAGGAGGAAGAGGCTGCCCTTTTCCAATGTTTTCCTCTCACTACTTTATTCACCCAAGAGATAGAAAAAAATCAGGAAGCATGGCTTGAAAGGGTGAATGACCACTTGGAGAAGAAATTGGGAAGGGCCAATAGAGATTTCGACCTTCAAATAAGAATGACCGGGCACTATAAGAAGCTCAATCACTTCGCCCGATGGAAATTGAAGGCCACACAAGAAAAGCTCAAGGAGGCTCAAAAGAGGCACCTGGCACTAAAAATGAAGAAAGACACATCAAGGATCCAAATTTTGGCCTCATCTTCTCAGCATGCTTCTCAAAACCCTTGAGGGTCATGCTCACAAAAATTGGGCGAAATCCAACAAGTTTTGGTTTTTTGTCATTTTTGGACTTTTGGCTAAAGATCATGGGCATCGCCATTTCTATTTGAGACATCCTAAAATGATGAAAATGGTATCATTGGATGCCATAGTTTCAGGGGCACCTATTTGGTTATTTTTAGATCAATTGAAGATGATCTGGTCCCCCAAAGTGGCAAAAAATAGTCACTTTTTCAACACTCTGCCCCACATATTAGCAAAGGCAATTTTATGGGTTTTTACACACAGGCTAGTTTTTGACAGCCTTCTATTGATCCGTTTGGATAAAACGAATAATTTTCAGAAACTAGATATCTAGATCTTTCCAACGAGCCATCACGGACCTCGTTTTGACATCAAGAAGGCTTCCAAAAGTTGCCCACAAGACAAAAGACTTTCTGCTGATATTTTTCTTAAGTATTTTTGTGAAAAATGCACTTTTCTAAAGTGAATTTTCCTCATGTTCATTTAGCTATTTTTGGCCATGGTCAGTTATGAAAAGTGAATATATTTTCCTTTTTTAGCATTTTTAGGATATTTCTATAGATATTTTGTGCCTTGGTCTTTGGAAAGCCTCAAGGACAAAATCAGATATTTTTGATGGGCCAATGAGCTTGCAAGTTGCACTAGGAGATTTTCCCCCATCTTGGCCTATATATTCCAAGAGAATTCATTGTAAATAAGGCTGAAATTGATGGTATAGAGCAACATATGGTTATACAAGATTGGAAGAAATACTCGTCTCATGCACTGGATAGTTTCTTGAATATTTTTGGATGATGAAAGAGGACTGTTGTTGGATTCCTTGTTGAACATTGGATAAACCAACACTCCCCGTGTGTTTCGTGACATGGACTAACCACCTCTCGTGGATCCTTATCTCTGGTGATGCGATCGTTGACTAACACCTGTGGGTTTTGGTCTAATGGCAATTGTGATTCCCAACAAGTGGTTTCAGAGCCTAGGTCACGAGTTCGATACACAACCAGCTCGCATTGGGGGGGGGATTGTTGGACATTGGATAAACCAACACTCCCTGTGTGTTTCGTGACATGGACTAACCGCCTCTCGTGGATCCTTATCTCTGGTGATGCGATCATTGACTAACACCTGCGGGTTCTGGTCTAATGGAAATTGTGATTCCCAACATTGGAGCCCAAGGACCTAGCCTTCTTGGACTCAGAGAGGGCTCTCTCTATTTGTGTAAGGGATATCGATGTGTTTGCTTCTCGTGTTTCTGATTTTAGGCTAGTTATGAAGTGGGGTTTTTGTTTTTTTTTTAAGGTTTGTGAGGGATGAATTGATCAAAGACTAAGATAGCTAAAAATATGTCAGATCAACTAGGATATGGGGTCGAAAAGGTCAAGAAAGCTCTAGATGGTGATACAAGGTATGTTGAAGGGCCAATTTGATCAAGGTAAAATGGATCTTTGGGTAAAATGGAGTGGGATGGACACTAAGTTTGTGAAGAACAAAGGATTTCAAACATAAATAGTTCAATAGCTGACATAAACATGGTAGGGCTAACCATTAATCATGAGAAAAGTAACTATAAACTAATAAATGCATAGAAATAAACATTCAAGCAATACATAGAGATATATGACTCTCTAACTTTAGGAAATTGCTATCAGACTTTGAGGAAAGATAATTAAGACAAACAAATAACTCAAATCAGTATGAGGAAATGCCTAAGCATAGTATTTCAAGCTATCGGGCACTTTGAAGAAAAATTGCATAGTTTTAGGCAAAGGGCAAGATCGGTACAAAACCTCCTTGGTTCAATTAAGACAATCAAACAATCAAAGAAAGGTTTCAGATGTGGAACTATCACTAGCCATGAGTAAGCAGGGCATACCATGAATCATACTTAACATGCATAAAACCATAAATGAAACAAGCAAACAATTTCTTCAGTTATCAAAGAGTAATAAAAGATTCTTTGATGTGACTAAGAAGGAAGAAAACATAGAAGCTATAAATAAATAGGAAATCTAAGGTGCCTTCAAGGGCATGTCTCAAATCTATTCTCTACCATCTTATAGCAAGCAAGTGCATGAAATATGAATGAAAACAAATAAAATATAACAGAGAGGGACACTATACCATTTTACTAAGTCAAGGAATGTTGGGAAAAATATTGAGAGGGGGGGGGTGGTGAATCAATATTTAAGACTTACTCAAAACTTTTTATTTTCCACTCACTCAAACCCATACACTAATTTGATGAAGCCAACTAGCGTATACACGCGGATATCCTTTATAAAACTCGCGTATACATAGAGGTCTTATTATGCAATTAAACCTTTACTTATATCTATGCAACATTCATTCATCTGACGTTAAGTTAGCAGTAAGCATGTGCAGTAATAACAGAGTAAATCATCACACATAAGCATCACACATGAACACCAGGATTTTAGGTGGAAACCCAAGTCAGGAGAAAACCACCGCTGCCGTTGTGTCAGCCTTCAATGTTTTATTATAAAGAAAACATCTTACAACTATGTACTGGCACAGACTCATACCAGCACGCAGGCACCCACCTGCAGAAGGCTACAACCTTCTCTCGTTTACCAGCCTCTCCCGAAGTGCTGTATTACAACACTGCTTCGTTTACCGGGGCCTCTCTCCCGGGAAGGGAGCTACAACCCCCTGATCTCGTTTACCAAAGATCGCCTGAAGGAGCTAAAACCCCCTGACTAAAGGCTACAACCCTCAGCACCACCATGGACCACGTTTCATCAATTTTCACACTGGATCCAAAAGCTTCCTTTAGAACACAACTTGCAGGCCACTTTTCATCATATTTTTAGACTGGACCCACTCCACACATTTAAGCTCAATCACACATCAAACTGAAACTCTTGACAGATAGCAGTAAACCAGCAGAACAGATCAGACATTTCATTCTTCATACTTCAGCAAACCCTAGTTTTCATATGCGCTTTCCTTTCACTGATACCGCATATATATGTGCTTCCATTCATATCAATCCGTGTATACATCTGCACATTACAGAACTGATTTCACAACCCATACGCACTTTCACTTTATCAAACCCGCGTATATACGCGCTTCCTCTGTTACAAACTAGCGTATAGATCTTCAAACATTATAGAGCAGCATACTTTTTCAGATTAGATATTCAGTTCAGATTTTACCCTTTACTTCAGACAGATGTTCGCCTCATCTCAGATCTTAACATTCCATAAACAGATATAGAAGATACAAATACATTTCAGATCTAGAGATCCCTCTTCATCATTTTCTTCATAGGTGCATCATAGAATCAGATCTATCATCAAACTATTACCTTTCCATATAGATATACTTCAAAAAGAAGTATTCATTAAAACTCAGACCTCTTGCACTTCCTTTGCACAATGATTTTCTTCTCCTTATATAGGTTTAGTCTCTGTCAATACCATGAGCCAAAACCACATCACTTCCGATGGTATTCCTAGACGGGATCACATAGACAACCCAATGCTCAATACAATGGGTCAATACCATGGTAGTAACCCCTGGTTTTACACATTTAGAGTGCAATTGAGCATACATGACTTGGCACGTACTTTTCCGCGTGCATACGCTACTTCTCCTATGAAAACCCACGTATGCCTTGTGACTTACACTTTTCATCATTGTTTTGGCCCATTCTGGAAATTATTTCTTATGCACCTTCTATATTGATTGTAGATACATCAGATGTACTTCATTAACAAGCTTATCAAGTCAAGAACAACTTCATCAAGTAGGTTTCCATCATCTTCATCAAGTGGGTTGCCATCAAGGACAACACATTGCATCATATTGCCAACAATCTCCCCCTTTGGACTTGATGGAAACCACGATGGTGTTTGATCACTACAACAGATAGATACAATAAGAATAATGATATTCTCCCCCTCTTCAAACACCATGTCACTCTCCCCCTTTGACATCAAGGGCAAAGGGCGGAGAAAAACCAACACAAGGTTTTTCTCTTCATGTTGTAGGTCTGATGTACACTGAAGTTACCATGCTCCCCCTGAGTTCATGCTGAATGATCAAACATATATATTTTTTTTAATGAAGTACATGACTTTATGACCTTCCTATCACCAAGGACTCATTCTTACATCAAAGATCCAACCAAGTGGATTTACATATGTGACTCAAATACCCAACCAAGTGGGTTTACACATTTTTGACTCAACTACCCAACCAAGTGGGTTTAAAAATTACAATTTTACATCATGGGTCTCAACATGACCTTTAGTAAAAAATACCGAAAATACCTCAAGGAAGAGATCATATTTCAGAATAATCATAATGCCAAAAATGCATTATAATCAGCAAGGCTAATGCTCCCCCTGAAACTGTGCATCCAAACCTCCTTTCCATATGACCAAGGCTCCTCCTTAGCTTGTGCAACCTGAACCCTTTCAACAGCAAGTCATCAAGGCATATTCACCCAATAACAAATAATGAAACAGAAATATAAGAACTGGAACACCACCAGAGACACCAAACAACATCAGAGATACCAAACAGCACCACAGCTTGTGTTGAAGAAATGCTGACCCAGAAAAATTGTCAGCAACCCAGAAAAATGTTTTATGTGTATGAACTCACGTATATACACGACTATGTTTCAGGAAATCCACGTATTCAATTCCATCTTCTGCATTTTAACCAGATCTGATCCTTTGTGAGGCAGAGACAATTTTCAGCTTCTTTCTGAGATATTTGAATGCTTCCCTAGAATATATGAGGGCAGATAGATAGGACAATGTAGCTTTTTCTTCAAGTGTCATCCAATGGTTGTAGCATAAGCACATTAGTAACCAAGCCTTCAAACTCTTTTCAGCATCAACATATTCTTCCCAAGAGGAATTATCATACCAGAACAACTTCTACAATAAAAAATACGTGTCAAGCAATCATCCATCTGATATCACCAAGATCTTCAAGATTTATCATGATCATGATGTAACATGTGTAAAAATTAAAAGAGGTCTCAGCCAGCAACAAAATCTGCATGATTTATCCTTACAAGACTTCCATCTTATCCATGTATGAAAGCAAAGAGTACTTTTCAGCAAAAAGCAAACAGGGCTCATTCATAATCTCATCATAAGAAACCATATATCATTTCATCATCATTTAGAAATGAGTAATAAGTAGATACAGTGCCAATAATTCAATCATCAATAGTCAGACTGATGCTCCCCCTGAACCTGTGCTTCTGATCTTCAGCAGTCATGCAAATTTTCTTATCATCAATGCATACGTGACTGTCTCCACTGTAACTCGCGTGTATACGTGGCTTTGGTTCATTAAACTTGTGTATGGAAAGTGAAATATAGAAAATTTCACATTCCTTCATCTCCCCCTAAATTTGTACCTCCTGTACCTGTCTTCTTCACACCAGATGCACTGTCAGAAATAAACATACCTAGAATTACCAAACCAATGATGAGAATCATCATACATTACTAATCCCCCTGTGATGATACATTACTAATCCCTAGAATTTATCTCACATCATTCTTGCAGTCATTAAGAGAAGTAAGCCTTAGAGGCGGATGACTGCAGTAGGGTCAATATTCCCTATGTTTCTGACCAGTCCTCCTTGCTTTGCTTGAAATTTCTAGTTGTGTGCTGGAAATTATTCAATTGCTCAGATCTGTTCATCCTGCATTCTTTTTCCACATTTCCATACTTGTTACAAGCATAACATATTATATGACTAGAAAAGTAAGCATAAGGATCATAATGTGTTTTGCTGTTCTTTCTTCTATTGCAATTAACTGCTTTATGGCCAAACTTGCTGCATGAAAAACAATATCCTTTAAAGAAACCAGAGTACCTTTCTGTGTAGAATCTGTTTGCTTGTGACTGAAACAATCCGCTTCTGAAATTTGTTGCAACATGCCCATGATTATGACATTTAAAGCATTCAACATTATTGATACTTCTATATTTAGGAGCTAAAGATTTCCTTTGAGAGTTCATGATTGTCAGTTGCCCTTTTGTTTCTTTTAACACTTCAGGTTTAGCATTGATATCCTTTGATTTTTTAGCACATCCTTGTGAGCTATATTCTCCTTTTACAGTTTCATGAAAACCCAGACCAAGTTTAATAGCAGGAGACCTTTGACTACTAAGAATATTGTCTAGAATCTTAGAACTATCTTGAAACCTCAAGAGTTTATCTTTTTCTTCTAATTTACCTGTGAGAATGTTTACCTCAACCTCCATTCTTTGGCATTGCTTCTTCATACTTTCTTCAACCCTTCTTCCTTCTTCTACTTGATCCCTTAGTGTTAAAATCTCTTCCTTCAACACATTTTCTTGTTCTTCAAATATTTGTAGGAGTTCTTCATTCTTCTTATTTGATGCTTCAAGATCTGCTTTGAGAGAGATAATTTCTGCTTCAAGTCTTTTATTTTGATTGGTTACTTTATCCTACAGACTTTGATATATTTCTATCCGTCTTTGATACATTTCTATCTGTATATCTTGGTAGATAGATTCCTTCCTTTTAAATGGATCTTCATCATTGATCTTGAGATTTGCTTCTAGACCCATATTGTTACATTCACTATCATTTTCACTATCTTCACCATTGCTTGCCTTAGGAAATAAATCACAAGAACAATAATCAATACCTGTTTTATCTTCTTCATTTTCTGCCGCACAAGTTTTCTAAGGTATCTCCTTTCTTTGAGTATCCTTCTTCTTTTGCTTCTTAGCCATGAGCACTTGTAAATCTTGGTCAGAATCTTCTTCATCCTCGTCATTCTCTTCATTTGTATAATAAATCTTTCTCTTTTCAAATTGTTTTCCTTTACCATGATTTTTTCATAAGGACATTTAGCAGCATAATGACCAACTCTTCCACAAGAAAAACATTTGAAGGGAAGCTTACCTTTGAATCTTCTAGTTCCTAATTGGAGTCTTTTCACAAAATTTGCTTCTTCTTCTTCTGATATATAATTTGATTCCTTGACATCTTCCTTTTCTTTTCCTTTTGCACATGCCTTAAAAGCAGCTTCTTTGATTTGAGAGGGACCTCCTTGTCTCATTTCATAAGCAGTCAGGATACCATGTAATTGAACAATAGTAAGAGTTTGTAGATCTTTCCTTTCTTCAATAGCTGATACTTTAGATTCAAATTTTGAAGTCAAAGATCTTAAGACTTTTTACACCAGAGTAGTATCAGTTATGGTTTCACCCAAATTTCTCATTCGATTTACAATATCATCTAGACGTAAGAAGAAACTGGAAATACTCTCATCACTATGCATCCTTTAATTTTCATATTCAATTCTGAGAGTCTGGAGTTTTGTACTTTTTACCTTTGTATCTCCTTCATAGCTCAGAATGATTTTTTCCCATATCTCTTTTGCTGAATTTAGCTGCATCACTTTGGAAAATTCTGGTTCAGACATGCTTCCTAATAAAACATTGACTGCCTTGGCATTGATTTCATATTTCTTCCTTTCTGCTCCATCAGTAGGAATAATTCCCAGATACTGATAACCTTCTTCCACGATTTCCCATAATTCTGCACCAAGACTTTGTAGATATGCTTTTGTTCGTATCTTCTAGAATATCAAATTACTTCCATTGAATAGAGATGGCCTTATAGACATTACCCCTTCATGACTTCCCATTGCGACAGATCTCCTTCAAGTGATCAAGATTCTGCAGAAGGACCTCCTCTGATACCAATTGTTGGGAAAATACTGAGAGGGGGGGGGGGTGAATTAGTATTTAGGACTTACTCAAAACTTTTTATTTTCCACTCACTCAAACCCATACGCTACTTTGATGAAGCCAACTAGCGTATACATGAGGATATCCTTTATAAAACTCACGTATACACAGAGATCTTATTATGCAATTAAACCTTTACTTAGATCTATGCAACATTCATTCATCTGACGTTAAGTTAACAGTAAGCATGTGTAGTAATAACAGAGTAAATCATCACACATAAGCATCACACATGAACACCAAGATTTTAGGTGGAAACCCAAGTCCGAAGAAAACCACCGCTACCGTTGTCTCAGCCTTCAATATTTTATTATAAAGAAAACATCGTACAACTATGTACTGGCGCAGACTCATACCAGCATGCAGGCACCCACTTGCAGAAGGCTACAACCTTCTCTCATTTACCAGCCTCTCCTGGAAGGGAGCTACAACCCCCTGGTCTCGTTTACCAGCCTCTCCTAGAATGGAGCTACGATCCCCTACTCTCGTTTACCAGCCTCACCTGGAAGGGAGCTACAACCCCCTGACTGAAGGCTACAACCCTCAACACAACCATGGACCACGTTTCATCAATTTTCACACTAGATCCAAAAGCTTCTTTTAGAACACAACTTGGAGGCCACTTTTCATCATATTTTCAGACTGGACCCACTCCACATATTTAAGCTCAATCATACATCAAACTGAAACTCTTGACAGATAACAGTAAACTAGCAGAACAGATCAGAAATTTTATTCTTCATACTTCAGAAAACCCTAGTTTTCATACGCGCTTTCCTTTCACTGATACCACATATATACGTGCTTCCATTCATATCAATCCGCGTATACATCTGCACATTACAGAACTTATTTCACAACCCATAGGCGCTTTCAATTTATCAAACCCGCGTATATACGCGCTTCCTCTGTTACAAACTAGTGTATAGATCTTCAAAAATTATAGAGCAGCATACTTCTTCAGATCAGATATTCAGTTCAGATTTTACCCTTTACTTTAGAAAGATGTTCACCTCATCTCAGATCTAAACATTCCATAAACAGATATAGAAGATACAAATACATTTCAGATCTAAAGATCCCTCTTCATAATTTTCTTCATAGGTGCATCATAAATTTAGATCTATCATCAAACTATTACCCTTTCCATACAGATATACTTCAAAGAGAAGTATTCATTAAAACCCAGACCTCTTGTACTTCCTTTGCACAATGATTTTCTTCTCCTTATATAGGTTTAGTCTTTGTCAATACCATGAGCCAAAACCATATCACTTCCGATGGTATTCCTGGATGGGATCACATAGACAACCCGGCGCTCAATACAATGGGTCAATACCATGGTAGTAACCCCTGGTTTTACACATTTAGAACCCAATTGAGCATACGTGACTTGGCACGTACTTTTCCGCGTGCATACGCTACTTCTCCTAAGAAAACCCGTGTATGCCTTGTGACATACACTTTTCATCATTGTTCTAGCCCATTCTGGAAATTCTTTCTTCAGCACCTTCTATACTGATTGTAGATACATCAGATTTACTTCATTAAAAAGCTTATCAAGTCAAGAACAACTTCATAAATTAGGTTTCTATCATCTTCATCAAGTGGGTTGCCATCAAGGACAACACATTGCATCATATTGCCAACAATCTCCCCCTTTGGACTTGATGACAACCACGATGGTGTTTGATCACTACAACAGATAGATACAATAAGCATAATGATATTCTCCCCCTATTCAAACACCATGTCACTCTCCCCCTTTGACATCAAGGGCAAAGGGCGGAGCAAAACCAACACACGGTTTTTCTCCTCATGTTGTAGGTCTGATGTACACTGAAGTTACCATGCTCCCCCTGAGTTCATGCTCAATGTTCAAACATATATATATTTTTGTAATGAAGTACATGACTTTATAACCTTCCTATCACCAAGGACTCATACTTACATCAAAGATCCAACCAAGTGGATTTACATATGCGACTCAAATACCCAACCAAGTGGGTTTACACATTTTTGACTCAACTACCCGACCAAGTGGGTTTACAAATTACAATTTTACATCATGGGTATCAACATGGCATTTAGTAACAAATACCGAAAATACCTCAAGGAAGAGATCATATTTCAGAATCATCATAATGCCAACAATGCATTATAATCAGCAAGGCTAATGCTCCCCCTGAAACTGTGAATCCAAACCTCCTTTCCATATGACCAAGGCTCCTCCTTAGCTTGTGAAACCTGAACCCTTTCAACAGCAAGTGATCAAGGCATCTTTACCCAATAACAGAGAATGAAACAGAAATATAAGAACTGGAACACCACGAGAGACAACAAACAACATCAGAGATACCAAACAGCACCACAGCTTGTGCTGAAGAAATGCTGACCCAGGAAAATTGTCAGCAACCACACATACGCAGTTTCATGTGTATGAACTCGCGTATATACGTGACTATGTTTCAGGAAATCCGCATATTCAATTCCATCTTCTGCATTTTAACTAGATCTGATCCTCTGTGAGGCAGAGACAGTTTTCAGCTTCTTTCTGAGATATTTGAATGCTTTCCTAGAATATATGAGGGCAGATAGATAGGAAAATGTAGTTGTGTCTTCAAGTGTCATCCAATGGTTGTAGCATAAGCACATTAGTAACCAAGCCTTCAAAATCTTTGCAGCATCAACATATTTTTCCTAAGAGGAATTATCATAACAGAACAAATTCTACAATAAACAATACGTGTCAAGCAATCATGCATCTGATATCACCAAGATCTTCAAGATTTATCATGATCATGATGTAACATGTGTAAAAATTAAAAGAGGTCTCAGCCAACAACAAACTCTGCATGATTTATCCTTACAAGACTTCCATCTTATCCATGTATGAAAGCAAAGAGTAATTTTCAGCAAAAAGCAAACAGGGCTCATTCATAATCTCATCATAAGAAACCATGTATCATTTCATCATCATTTAGAACTGAGTAATAAGTAGATACGATTTTAATAATTCAATCATCAATATCGGACCAAGTGTACTCCCCGAACACTGTACTCGATCTTAATGATGCGTGCAATTTCTGCTCATAAATACACATAAACTATCCTTAAAATTTCGCGTGTATACGTAGCTTTCGGTTTCACAGTATACTCACGTATGGAAAGTGAAATGTAGAAAATTTCACATTCCTTCATCTCCCAATTTGTACCTCTGTATGCCGGTGTCTTCTTCACCACCGGATGCCCATGGCCAGAAATAAACAGGAAGGATGCAAACCAATGATGAAATCATCATACATTGCTCTGACAGTGATACATTGCCTAATCCCTATAATGTATCTCACATCACTCCTGCAATCATTAAGAGAAGTAAGCTTTAGAAGCGGATGACTGCAATAGGGTCAATATTCCCTACGTTTTTGACCGGTCCTCCTTCTTTTCTGATTTCTGGTTATTGTGATGGGGGGGTATTCAATTTCTAGAGATCCATTCATCTTTGTTGGTCGCTCCGTCTGCATTGGGCTGGGAGACGGGTAAAACTCAAGGCTACATCAAACCACGCTCGGCCCTGCGTAGCTGGCCCTACGAGGACGAGAGGGCTCTCTAGGGTATATGTCGACGGGTCTTCCAAAGGGCACTGGACAGCATATTTGGGTAACGATTTTAGGCTAGTAAAGAGATAGGAAAGTTTGATTTTGATTTTTTGGGTTTTTGTTGGAGAAATGGGAAAAAACAATTTTTGGGTTCGAGGATAAGGCCAGATCTTTGCAGAATTCGAGTTGGGGCGAGGTAGGCAGTAGTCTTGATGCTTTTGATTGGGTATATGGATGGATCAGAACGAAAAGGAGCTGAAGAGGGCAAGGGAGAACATGGATCCTCTCCAAACAGGCGAAAACATGTAAAACTAAACAAATTTAAAGGCAGAGCACTGAAACAATGGATTCAACCTCATTTACTCATTCATTTAGTTTCAGAAGCATTAGAAGGGAATGGCATACATTAAACATGAAAGAAATTACAATAAACTGAGAGAAAACACCATCAAGAACTGAAAGCCACAAGAATCTCAACAGGTGCTGCAAAACCTCTGATCTTTCCTTAGCCAAAATATGAAAAATATGTACAATAGTGTGCCAAAAGCTTCCCAAGAGTCCAACCTATCCAACCTCTGAAAAGGATTGAGAAATTACATCATATAGAGAATCCTAACCCCTTTCCATGCCTCTACGGGTCGAATTCCTCCTTCTATGAGCAGTTCCAACTAATTCTAAACAAGGAGCTAAAATCTAGGCAGCTAACCACTTGCCTCTAAAAGGGAGGAAACTGATTCATTTACTTGATTTTCACTTTTTTGAGAGTGAATCTTCTAGAATAGGTAAAAGTGAGTCCAAGTTACATTAAAAACAAAAAATTACATCAAGACAACTCAAAAATTACATCCACAAGAAAAACTGGTCCAACTGGCCGAAATTCTGAGCTGGAAGGTGAAAAATGGACGAAAAATCTATATGAGTAGCGCATCTGAGCTATATGAGTAGCGCGCCTTTCAGCCTGATTTTGGAGCACTTCCCGGCATCCAAATTGAGCTCATGATAGCTCGTTGGAAATCCCTGGATGTTGGCTATCCAACCCAAGTGGAATTTCCCAATTTGGAGCTCATTTTCCCCTCCAAAACTTCATTCTCCCAGAAGTACTTCCTGCTGGTGCAAAAGGTGGCAGCAAGGTGGTTTTCATGGTGTTTTTGGGCCGTTTGGTCATCCAGAACTTGATGAAATGCTTTGGAAATACTTGAGCATGCATAAATTACCATGAAAAACCCAGAAATATAAATTTTTCCTTCAGAAAGTGTCCCAAACAAAAGCGAGCACGTCGAGGCGCTACTCGTATAGCTGAAAAACCTGTTTTGAGGCATAAAAAATCACAATTGAAAAAATTTTCTCCAAATTTGCTCAAATTCGGAGCGAAGACCCTCCATCAAGTATCATGCCCAGCCAACGAAGCCTCGGTCAAAATCTGAAGTGGATCAGGCCTCTTTCTCCGTTTCAGTATCCTCCTGGTGCATGCAGTTTCAGTAGTGAAAACACTGTCTCTGTTGTGATGTGTCGGTCTCTGTCATGGTGTCACAATGGGTATGAAAAGTATGCTGATATGGTTATGATGAAAAAAATAGTTTGGTGTATGCACCAATGTTAGATGTGTCACATATATGTCAAGGTGCTATAGGAAATATCACAATGGGAAAAGGACTGTCACAAGGAGTTTGAATGGAAAATAGCCACTCCTTGACTACATGGGGATTTGACACATGAATAGGAATGAGTGTAGTGTAGTGTAGGTCAATAGAAATAGCCCTTGCAGTGTTTGAAAATGTCAATGGAGGATGTGGACAAGTGAAAATGGGACTATGTCATAACATGAATGATGAATAGTGTGAAAATGACAATGGCAATAACAATGAGAGCAGTGATGTAATGGAAAAGAGAGAGCGTGAGGCTGAGGTAAATGATGAGCAGAGACACCACTGACAGTAGATGCATGAGCATATATATCAACCACACAAGCTTGGAAATCCTTCACAAGACTATCAACATGTCTTTCAAAACCCTAAGAAATGAATTTGCAATGAACATAGGGTTCACTTTTCTCCACATCAAACATTTGTTTCTCCACTTTCAAAACACCATAATCATGTCCAAAATTCACTGAGCAAACGTAAAGAACCTACTTGCAAGCCGTTGGAGGCAATTTGGCATGAATCTGGATGAAGGAGCGAAAATTTCTGGCTCTGAAATTATATGAGTAGCGCGTCACCCAACGAGTAGCGCCAGTGTAATTTTACACTGAAAAATTTCGCTATACGAGTAGCGCATCACCCAACGAGTAGCGCGCCAGCCCAACACACAATTTGGCTTCAAAACTCATTGTTTCACTTCCTTGATGTGTCTTGGCCTTTTCTGATGCTAAAACATGGAAAAAAAAACCAAGCAAATTTGATGTTGGAGAGAAATGGAAATTTTTTTTGTGTTCTGGCCCAATGAGTAGCGCGCACTTTTATGAGTAGTGCGGTACATAGTGCATTTTGCAGGAGGCTTTTGGAGGCCTTCCTGGTGTCCAAATTAGGCGTGTGATAGCTCGTTGGAAAGCTATTGGAGTATAATTTCCAACCCAAGTGGAATTTTGCAATTTGGAGTTTATGTACCCTGTCAGAAATCAAATCTCCCAACACTACTCCCAGCAGGTGCATCAATTCTCCTGAGGCAACGGTATTCTTGACATTTATCCAAAACCATTATACCTGTGTAAAAATTGAAGGAGGTTTTTCTTCCTTGGCATGTTTTGTACAAAAAAATCTTTCAGTTTTCCAAAATTCATCCTTTATTGCTCTGAAACATCATTTGAGTGAAACTTATCCCGATATGTGAAACAAGGGATTTTGTCGAAATGAAGCGAAATGAAGGGGATAAGGGGCTTCTAAATTCTTGGGGAAATTTTGGGAAGTAGGGAGGGATGTTAGAAAGCAGGGGAAAGTGGAATCACAGAGATTGAGTGAGGGGAAGGGGTCCAAAAGGGAAAAACACAGGCCTAGCCTAGAAAATTGCCAAGTTGTGGCAAGAAACTAGGGTTTGTGCAAAAATGAGGAATTTGGGGGATCTCAGTGATGGGAAGTGTTTAATAAGGTGCATTAATGATAGGGGAAGGTGTATGAACATCATGATACAAGTTTTTTCGATGATTTGACCATCCAAGAGAAATTACCTCCAAAACCCTAGGAGAGGGAAATGGACCTTACATAGGCACAACTGAAGCATGAAGAAGGTGTAAAATGACCCAATGGAACTTGAAATGATGATGAAAACCCTCTGAATTATGATACACTCAGCTGAAAGGTGACATAGACCGACATTTGGACAACTTTGACAGGAGTAAAAGCAACCCCTAGACCTAATGCCTAGTGACCAAATTTTGCTTGAAGACTCATTGAAATGACAAAATTTGACCTTGACACCTTAAAATCACTTTGTTAGAGCATGTTTGATCACTAAAGGAAATCTGCAAAGGCTGACACTAACATTGGCTCCAATGGGGATGGTAGCTCCTTGGAGGTGCCAAGAACTGCAGATCTTTGGGAGAGCAGACCAGTGCCTTATCCATTGGGCAATGGAATCAAAAACTCAATCTGAAATGCATGACTGAAAACTGATGACTTGACGACACAAATTGACTCTCACTCAACTAAGAACTGACTCGATACTTAAACACAACCGACAAACTGGAAATATGCTCAAAGTAGAGCTTATTCAATAAAACCTACTATAATTGTGCTTTACACCACCCGATCAAGTGTAATGGAACAGCCAATGCAACCATGTAAGCATGATGGCTGCTATTTGATTTCTTTCCACATGCTTTCTAATGCGCAGGAAAAGGAAAGAATCGAAAGGCAACTCCCATGGAAACTTTGAACCAAGTGGACTGCTGATAAACTTGCAAAGCACAAATTGACTGGATGACTGCAAGAATACTGTGAAAGGATCTTCATAAACATAGCTCTGGTCCAGATAATCTCCATACCTTGATCTTAAACTTTTCCTCACATCTGCGGTGCTTTTCTTTGGTGATTGCAGCAAGCTGTCAAAAGGATCCTGAAATTCATGAAAAACCAAACTCTGTTGCTGATTCCAGATAGAACAAAAGTCTCCTTCATCAATCTCCTCATATGAATGGAAATCTTGACATGTGCTATGCAATGAACAATCTGTTAAACAAGACAATGAAGGTGACCTTTGAATAAGATTATCATCAACATTCTTTTCTGGCACATGGTTAGCTAATAAAGGAAAACTTTTAGAGCAAACATCATCCAACACACGAGCAATAGGATCATCAAAAACTTGAGAAGACTGCTGCACTGTATCCCTTGAAACTGTATGACATCCTACTGGCTGTTCCTCTTTTCCTTGAGATATATTACGAAGATTCTGCCTTATAAACTGAAATTCTTCGAAACAAAAGGGTATAGAATCTTCCTGCATCATCAAATCATGTATTTCATCTTCCACACCTTCATCTATAATCTGACCTTCAATTTCATTTGGTGGCTGCAAATCTAATGCTACAGGCTGCTCAAGAATTTCGTTATCTGTCTCATCCTCAACATTGAAATTGAAAGATTGTTGATTTCTTATAGGCTGCTCATTTGAAGATTTACTACGCAATTTTTCTCTCAAAAACTGAAATGATTCAAAACAGAATGGTACGGAGTCACCTTGTATCATTTGATCACATGTACCAACTTCCATGTCTTCAGCTGCAACTTGAAAATCAATGGCTTTCGAGGGCTGAAAACCTAAATATGAGAAGTCTTGAACAAGGCTTTCATTGCCCTCAAGATGGTCCAAATCAAGACTTTTTGACAGTTGATTTCTGATTGCATGGTAGTTGTCTCTGATGAACTGAAAAGAATCAAAACAAAAAGGCAAAGATCCTTCACTTACTTCAAAATCTGCTGCACTTTCCTCGTCATTGTCATAGCTAATATGTATGGGTTGATCACTGTACTCGAGCTGCTGAAAGTGAACTTCCTCCTCGCACAAACTAGCTATTAATTTGTCTGCAAGATTAGCTTCTATTTGGAGAACATAATCATCATCATACTGATCAAACTGAGGCAAATCATCAGTATACAACACATCATCAAACATATATATCATATCAACAGCTCTCTCTTCTCTACAACGATCTATAAAACAATCACTATGACAACTGAGATCAGAAACAAAATGTTTTGGGTCAGCCGCTTGTTCTTGAATGTCATTTTAATTTTTTGCAGTCATTTTCCGCACCATCTCTTCTACTGCATTTACGAAAAGATCAAGCTTTTCCTCTGAAGGTGTCAGCTGCTCTGAAAAATTCTTCTTTTCTTCTTCCTTCAACCTTGCCCTCAATATCAGCAAATGAACCTCTACATTCACTGCCTTGTTCTGCATTTCGTGAAGTGTTGCAATATTCTTTTCTCTCAGCTGAAACTCCATTTCCGGATCAAAGGCACCCGGGTAGTGCAAGAGAGCAGATCTAGGAGAAGGTCTTATATCAGCTGGCATCGAATAATAAACTTGGTTAAATCTGGCAGAAAATTGTTGTACTGTCTCCCCTGGCATTCTTTTCAGCTGGTCATACTCGTCTAAAATCAACAAAAAGTTCTGTCCGATCATCCACCTGTCAAGGAAAACTTTGACAAACTTCTAGAAATCTGAAATGCTCGCATCAGGCAGGGCTTTGAAACAACTCTTTACTTGACCTTGAAAAGAAAGAGAAAAAAGCCTAATACTAACATCTTCATCATCAACTTCAAAAAAATCCAGAAAAGTCTCAACATTCTGCACATGTTGCTCAGTGTTGACATTGTTACATTCACCGTCAAATCTTGGTAGATATAGGTCATAATTTTTAGGGAAAGCATGAAGAACAAAAGGTAAAACAAGTGGTTTGTACCGATCTGGAATTTTACAAGGTGTAGGGGTATGTACAAGAGCTGTGGGATCAGCTTGATATTCTTTAGGCTGATCACTCTGAAGAGAGTCATCATAAGATGTGGGAAAAGTAAGGAGACCAGGATCAAAGGGAAACTCAGCATTTGTACTTTTTGAATAAGTCGAGTGAAGATTTTGATCACCTTTCTCATACAACAAATTCTGAAAAACTTTCAGGACAGCTTCAAGACCAGCGAAGAAGTAATTTACAAGAAAGCAGATTAGATCCTGAATACCATTCCACTTCAGATACCTGAACTTTGTGTAAGATCCTTCCATTTTCTCAGAGAAAGAGTCAATCCTCCAGTGGAGTCTCTACTTTGAATTGGAGTCACCAGGTGAATGATTTCAGCCTTCTTATGTCTGATCGTTGTCCACCATCAACCATCAGATCTGATCTTGATACATATACTGGGGGAATTCGCAAATCAAGGGGCACATTCACAAGCTAAACCGGAGATCGACTGAAGCAGCTTTTATCTACTATGCACTCGCAGAGCAAGAGCAACTCGAAGGCTACCTGGTGTGACTTCAGACTCCGTCTATAGCAAATGACAGTAATAAGCAAATTTCTCCCCAGTATGGTCGCCACTATGTTAGCGCTCAAATCTACCTTAGGCTGAAATAAGGTAAAACTCAAGGCTACATCAAACCACGCTCAGCCTCGTAGCTAGCCCTACGAGGACAGGAGAGGGCTCTCTCTGGGTCTATCTCGGCAAAAGGTCTTCAAAGGGGCTGAGATGACTTATAATGAATACTGATTTTAGGCTAGTAAAGAGATAGGAAAGTTTGATTTTGATTTTTGGGTTTTTGTTGAAAAAATGGGAAAAACAATTTTGGGTCCGGGGATAAGGCCAGATCTTTGCAGAATTCGAGTTGGGGCGAGGTAGGCAGTAGTCTTGATGCTTTTGATCGGGTATATGGATGGATCAGAAGGACAAGGAGCTGAAGAGGGCAAGGGAGAACATGGATCCTCTCCAAACAGGCGAAAACATGTAAAACTAAACAAATTTAAAGGCAGAGCACTGGAAACAATGGATTCAACCTCATTTACTCATTCATTTAGTTTTAGAAGCATAAGAAGGGAATGGCATACATTAAACATGAAATAACTTACAATAAACTGAGAGAAAACACCATCAAGAACTGAAAGCCACAAGAATCCCAACAGGTGCCGCAAAACCTCTGATCTTTCCTTAGCCAAAATATGAAAAATATGTACAATAGTGTGCCAAAGTTTTCCCAAGAGTCCAACCTATCCAACCTCTGAAAATGATTGAGAAATTACATAATATAGACCATCCTAACCCCTTCCCACACCTCTAGGGGTCAAATTCCTCCTTCTAGGAGCAGTTCCAACTAATTCTAAACAAGGAGCTAGAATCTAGGCATCCAAACAACTTGCCTCTAAAAGGAAGGAAATTGATTCTTTGACTTGATTTTTACTTTTTAAGGAGTGAATCTTCTAGAATAGGTAAAAGTGAATCAAAGTTACATTAAAAACACAAAATTACATCAATACAACTCAAAAATTACATCCCCAATCAAAACTGGTCCAGCTGGCCGAAATTCTGAGCTGGAAGGTGAAAAATTGACCAAAAATCTATATGAGTAGCGCGCCTGAGCTATATGAGTAGCGCGCATTTCAGCATGATTTTGAGGCGCTTCCAAGCATCCAAAGTGAGTTCAGGATATCTCGTTGGAAACCCCTAGATGTTGGCTATCCAACCCAAGTGGAATTTCCCAATTTGGATCTCATTTGCCCCTCCAAAAATTCATTCTCCCAGAAGTACTTCCTGCTGGTGCAAAAGGTGGCAGCAAGGTGGTTTTCATGGTGTTTTTGGGACTTTTGATCATCCAGAACCTGATGAAATGCTTCGGAAATACCTGAGCATGCATAAATTACCATGAAAAACCCAAAAATGCAAAGATTTCCTTCAGCAAGTGTCCCGAACAAAAGTGAGCACGTCGACGCGCTACTCGTATAGTTGAAAAACCTGTTTTGAGGCATAAGAAATCACAATTGACAAAATTTTCTCCAAATTTGCTCAAATTCGGAGCGAAGACCGTCCATCAAGTATCATGCCCAGCCAATGAAGCCTCGGCCAAAATCTGAAGTGGATCAGGCCTCTTTCGCCGTTTCAGTATCCTCCTGGTGCATGCAGTTTCAGTAGTGAAAACACTGTCTCTGTTGTGATGTGTCGGTCTCTGTCATGGTGTCACAATGTGTATGAAAAGTATGCTGATATGGTTATGATGAAAACAAGAGTTTGGTGTATGCTCCAATGTCAGATGTGTCACGTATATGTCAAGGTGCTATAGGAAATATCACAATGGGAAAAGGACTGTCACAAGGAGTTTGAATGGAAAATAGCCACTCCTTAACTACATGAGGATTTGACAAGTGAATAGGAATGAGTGTAGTGTAGTGTAGGTCAATAGAAATAGCCCTTGCAGTGTTTGACAATGTCAATGGAGGATGTGGACAAGTGAAAATGGGACTATGTCATAACATGAATGATGAATAGTGTGAAAATGACAATGGCAATAACAATGAGAGCAGTGATGTAATGGCAATGAGAGAGCGTGAGGCTGAGGTAAATAATGAGCATGTACACCACAGACAGTAGAGGCATGAGCATATATATCAACAACACAACCTTGGAAATCCTTCACAAGACTATCAACATGTCTTTCAAAACCCTAAGAAATGAATTTGCAATGAACATAGGTTTCACGTTTCTCCACATCAAACATTTGTTTCTCCACTTTCAAAACACCATAATCATGTCCAAAATTCACTGAGCAAACGTAAAGAACCTACTTGCAAGCAGTTGGAGGCAATTTGGCATGAATCTGGACGAAGGAGCGAAATTTTTTGGCTCTGAGATTATACGCGTAGCGCGTCACCCAACGCGTAGCGCCAGTGTAATTTTACACTGAAAAATTTCGCTATACGCGTAGCGCGTCACCCAACGCGTAGCGCGTCGATCCAACACACAATTTGGCTTAAAAACTCATTTTTTCACTTCCTTGATGTGTCTTGGCCTTTGCTGATGTTAAAACATGGAAAAACCAAGCAAATTTGATATTGAAGAGAAATGGCAAAAATTTTTTGTGTTCTGGCCCAATGAGTAGCGCGCACTTTTATATGCGTAGCGCGCTACATAGTGCATTTTGAAGGAGGCTTTTGGAGGCCTTCCCGGTGTCCAAATTGAGCGTGTGATAGCTCGTTGGACATCTCTTGGAGTCTAATTTCCAAAACAAGTGGAATTGTGCAATTTGGAGTTCATTTACCCTGTCAGAAATCAAATCTCCCAACATTACTTCCTGCAGGTGCATCAATTCTCCTGAGGCGATTGTATTTTTGACATTTCTCTAAAACCATGACACCTGTGTAAAAAGTGAAGGAGCGTTTTCTTCCTTGGCATGTTTTGTACAAAAACCTCTCTCAGTTTTCCAAAATTCATCTTTTATTGCTCTGAAACATCATTTGAGTGAAACTTATCCCGATGTGTGAAACAAGGGATGTTGTCGAAATGAAGGGGATAAGGGGCTTCTAAATTCTTGGGGAAATTTTTGGAAGTAGGGAGGGATGTTAGGAATCAGGGGAAAGTGGAATCTCATAGATTGAGTGAGGGGAAGGGGTCCAAAAGGGAAAAACACAGGCCTAGCCTAGAAAATTGCCAAGTTGTGGCAAGAAACTAGGGTTTGTGCAAAAATGAGGAATTTGGGGGATCTCAGTGATGGGAAGTGTTTAATAAGGTATATTAAGGATAGGGGAAGGTGTGTGAACATCAGGATACAAGTTTTTTTGATGATTTGACCATCCAAGAGAAATTACCTCCAAAACCCTAGGAGAGGGAAATGGACCTTACCTAGGCACAACTGAAGCATGAAGAAGGTGTAAAATGACCCAATGGAACTTGACATGATGATGAAAACCCTCTGAATGATGATACACTCAGCTGAAAGGTGACATGGACCGACATTTGGACAACTTTGACAGGAGTAAAAGCAACCCCTAGACCTAATTCCTAGTGACCAAATTTTGCTTGAAGACTCATTGAAATGACAAAATTTGACCTTGACACCTTAAAATCACTTTGTAAGAGCATGTTTGATCACTGAAGGAAAGCTGTAAAGGCTGACACTAACACATCCTGCATTCTTTTTCCACATGTCCATACTTTTTACAAGAATAACATCTTATATGACCAGAAAAGTAAGCATAAGGATCATAATGTGTTTTTCTGTTCTTTCTTCTATTGCAATCAACTGCTTTATGGCCAAACTTGCTGCATGAAAAACAATATCCTTTAAAGAAACTGTTATCACTCAGATTTTCCTTGAAGTTGTTAGAAAAGGAAAGGAGTCCGAGGTAACCACAAACCAACCTTCAGATGCAGAATCTAGCCAATCTGCATCCAGAGAGGGCTCTCTCTTTAAAATGTAGCTTTTTTTTATAAAATATTAGGCTAGTTATAAGTCCAGGGGTTTTGTTTGATTTTGAATGGTGGAATCCACCAACTGAGGGAAAGATTGACTATTTTAGGCCATTGGGCTATGGAGTCGAAAAAATGGCTTTACTAGATTAAGTTTTTACACAGAAGATGGCTTTGCTGGGTAAGATAGCCAAACAGAGAACAATTTTGGATATTAAAGTGAATGGAATGGATTTTGAAGGAATGAAAGGAAATTAAGAATCTTTCAACATGTTCAGAGAAAGAAAGTGAACGATTACAAGTAAAGAGAAATTAAGAATTCTTTACTATAGTAATCAAAATGTTTAAACCAGCGAAACAAGAGCAATTAAGAATTCATTGTTTATAACTAGTTTAGAAGAAAACATTTAGAATAATCACAATTGAAATCAGAGTACACTTAAGCAATTTCTTATTTATTCTTTTTTGTCAATTACTCAGAAATGGAACACAGTGATATGATAAACAAATATAAAAACTTAAACACAAGGGAAAGAGATGACTTATTGATCCTTCATTCGACACATGAATCCTGCAAAAAGTCTTGAGCTTCAATTCATCATCCAGCAAGCCACAAAGAGATTTCTCCAAAAACACTTTATTCCAAAAGTCAATGTTACAGCAAAGTAAGATAATCCACCCTCAATACTCCTTTCGAGGGCTTATTTATATAAAATATGATTAAAAATATCTCATAACAACTTAGGATATAATTTAGGGTGACTAATGAATAAGTTACAATAAACATGGAGACAGATGGTCTCGTAGATAGGATAAAAAGCAACTGTTGGTGTGCTGTTTCCTCCTTTTAAGAATGTGCTGGAGGCAGGATCTTCGATGCTGTCAGCTTCAGTAATTTTTCTTTTAACTGCTTTTCTTGTCTGATACTCTTTGTTTTTCACTGATACACTTTGAGCTTCATTTATCTGTTTATCCTTTGATTTTTATTTTAGGGTATACCCTCTTTAAATTTTTTAAATTTTTTGATTTTTTGAAAATATGGAACACCTTTGCAACAAGAAAAGGTATGAACGTATTACATAGTCTATCAAGTCAATCATAAAATATGACACCTATTGGTATAGGAAGCTAAAATTGGCTCCACTTGGGGATGGATTTTCCTCGTGGAAAGTCAAGAACAGTAGATCAGTTGCCCTCAGAATGATTTTGACTAAACCATGAAATCTTCTTCCACTTGTTGCTTTATTATATGTATGATAGTAAGCTTCTGAAGCTTAGGGCCTTCACTTCAGGCTTCAACTTCAACAAGTCACCATCCACTCCACACTGATGCATTAGAGAGGATATAATATATACATTTTAGAAATCAGAATATCCTAATAGATAGGATCAAAGTAATGTTTTAGCATTCGACCATTGACTGGCCCTTCTTCAACTTCTGTATCATCCAAATTCTTCAGAAAATATGTGTTATTTCCTTGCAAAGCATGAATGATGTAAGGTCCTTTCCATAAGAAATCAAATTTCCCATGTTTTCCTTTATCTTCCCTTCTGGAATCCCATCTTAAGACTTTGTCTTCTATTTGAAAATCTTCTTCTTTAGTCCTTTTGTCAAATATTGTCTTTAGTTTTTCCTGCAAAACTTGGGATCTTTGATATACTTCTTCTCTGGTCTGCTGCAAGTGAATTGTTTGATTTATCCTTCTCTGAACATCATTTGGTTCAACCTGAGCTTCTTGAAGTAACTTCATTACAGGAATTCCTAAAGATGAAGGAAAAATAGCTTCAATACCATAGACTAATTGATATGGACTGGTCCCAATTGATTTTTTGGTAGTAAGTCTATCTGCCCACAATGCATTGGTAAGTTTCTTATGCCAATTCTTCTTATTTTCTTCCAATAATTTTTTAATCATATTAATGAGGCTTTTATTGGAAGATTCAGCTAGTCCATTACCCTAAGGATAATAGGCTGTTGAATGGCCTAAATTTATGTGATATTTATTGCAGAAACTGATCATTTTCTTAGACTTGAAGGCAACATCATTATCTGTTATAATTTTCTCAAGACAGCCAAATATTGAAAGTATATTGGTTTCTAAGAATTCTATGATTACAAAATCATTGGGTTGTCTAGATGGGATTGCTTCAATCCATTTAGTAAAGTAATATGTAGCAGTGAGGATCCATCTGTGTTTTCCGGAAGAAGGAGCATGGATTTCTCCAATGAAATCCATGCCCCATTGTTGAAAAGGTTTTTTAGTGGAAATTGGTTTCAAGGGTAAAGGCAACAGTTTTCTCTTGCCTTAAAATATTTGACACTTATGGCAAGAAGTCACAAATTTCTTAACATCTGAAAACAAGGTTGGCCAATAAAAACTAGCCCTTAAGATCTTATCTGCAGTTGATTTCTAGTAGAGGTGTCCACCACAATCTCCTGCATGGAATTCATTGAGAACTTTGTCAGCTTCATCTTTTAATAAACAATTTAATAGAATTCCATCATGATTTTTCCAAAAGAGAGCATTATCTAAAATACAATACTTTAAAGATGTCATTTTCAAAAACCTTTGTTTCGTTCTAGATAACCCTGGAGGAGCTTGCATGTTTAACAATACATAAATGATATCAGTATACCAAGGTGAGTCTAAGAAGGCTTGACTGATTTGTGGAGTCGCCATCTCCTGATTGTCATCCAGTTCATTAATATCCAGGGCTTGGCAATTGGTTTCAGTCATGAGTTGAGCCAAACCTTGTCCCTTTATAATTTTTGTAGGTCTTATTTCAATATCATATTCTAATATGGTAGCAATCCATTTACCTCTTTTGCCTTCAATTCCATCTTGAGTTAATGTCTTTAACGACATCATTAGGTACATAAGCTATCACATGAGAATACAATATATAAAATCTGAAATCTTTAATTGCTTTCACAAGTGCAAAATCTTGTTTTTCCATGATATTGTATTTTAAAGATGCATCTCTAAGTGCTTTACTAAAAAAGGCTATAGGTTTTTCACATCCTTGATCATCCTTTTGTAATAAAACAGCTGCTATTGTATGTTCAGAAGCAAATGAAAAAATTATGAAATCTCTATCAAACTTTGGACTGGTAAGAACTAGTGCTCTGGTTAAAGCTAATTTAATTTCTTCAAATGATTTCTTAAATTCTATTGTCCACTTAATACTCGAATCCTTTTTTAACATATTAGTAAGAAATCTAAGCAATTCAGCTAAACTAGAAATGAATCTTCTCAAAAAAATTATCTTTCCTATGAAAGCTTGCAACTCTTTAATGTTTCTGGGATGAGGAATCTGCAATATGGCTTGTATTCTTTTAGGATCTATTCTAATGCCATATTTTGAAATGATATTCCCTAGGAGTTTACCTTCTTCAAGACCAAACAATGATTTTTTCGGATTTAAAGAAATACCATATTTTTTTCATTTTATAAACACATGTCTGAGATGATCTAAATGTTGTTGATCTGTTTTGGATAAAACAGTCAAATCATCTAGATATATGACCAGAAAATCATGAATTTCCTTGGCAAAGGCAATTTCCATTGCTCTTTGGAAGGTTGCTCCCGCATTTTTGAGTCCAAAAGGCATTTTAACATATTTTAAAGTACCCCATGGTGTTGTAAAAGTTGTTTTGTCTTGATCATCAGGATGAACCAAAATCTGGTTGTATCCAGAGAATCCATCCAGAAGAGAAATTCTTGAAGAGACTACTACCCTTTGTAAGATGTGGTCCATTTTAGGCAAAGGATAGTTATCTTTTAAAGAAACTTTGTTTAAATTTCTGAAATCGACACACGGTCTAATATCTCCAGTCTTTTTCCTAGTAGGAACTAAATTTGAAACCCATTCTGAAAATCTGATAGGAGCAATTATTCCTGCTTCATACATTCTCTTAATTTCCTTTTCAATTGAAGGTAATAAAACAGGATTGATCCTTCTAAGTTTTTGTTTAAATGGTTTCTAATCTGGTTTCAAAGGTATTGTATGTTGAATTATTGATGTATCATATGATTTTAGGTCTTCATAACTCTAGGCAAAAACATCCTAGAATTCCTTTAGGAGTTCAACATATTTTACTTTCTGATCCGCTGGCAGGGATTTAGATAACTTAACCATCTTAGGATTTCCTTCAGTTCCCAAATTGTATTCTTCCATATCAGCCTTTAATGGTTCCATTTTGGGTTTTAGTGGAATGTCATTTGAGTCAAAAGGATCTTCCAAAGGAGTTAATCCTTTGGGTAAATGATTATCTTTCAGATTAATGATTTCAGATTCATCTTCTATGATTTCATCGATTTCTATTTGATTCAATTCATGCACATCTTTCTCAGTGAATTTAGTTGGGTGAAGCATGTGAATTGCAGTTTCTTCTGAAATATTTGTCTCTTGTTTGTCTATTTGATCAGATTCATCAATTGTTGCATCTTCATCTATATTAATGTTATAGAATTCATTTTCTAAGGTTAGAAAATTGTTAATCTGGTTATTATTTACAAACACTTGCTAATTCATAAGATTATCCGGGATAGCAGGTCTATGTCTAATCTAAACTGTGAACTAATGATTAGGTCCAAAAGGTAATTTACACGTGCTAGAGAACATTGCAAGACTGTGAGCATGCAAATTCTGTTTTCTAGGAATTTTGGCAAGCTGAGCTTGTAGAAAAGTGTTAAGAATATCCACAACTGTTTCTCTGTATTCACTTAATCTGGGATCTCTTGTCGAGCATTGACCTTTGATCTGTTGGATAACTAACTCAGAATCTCCTATGATTGATACTCTAATTTCTCCTAATTTTTTGACATGTTTAAGCCCTAGCAAAAGAGCCTCGTATTCTGCCATATTATTGGTGCATTTAAAGTTCAATCTATAAGCGTGGCCTTCAGCATGGTCATTTTCAATGTTATGTACCCAAATTCCTGCTCCTGCTCCTCACTTGTTCACAGAACCATCGAATTCTAAGTGCCAGAGTATTTCATGTTCATAATCTTCATCGACGGTTTTAACCTGTTTCTTAACAGGAGGAGCTGGTTTTTCAGTTTTCTCTGGTATTTCTTGAATGTCTGATGTTTCTTTATTTTCAGAAATTTCTTCAATTTGAACAGTAGATTTATTTGCAATTTCTGTTTCTGGTGCTTCTATTTCAGTAGGAAGCTCTAATTCAGCATTATAAAGGATGAATGAGTCCATATCAGAATGTACTGAATAGATAGGGAAGTTTTCAGGCTTCTCCTGACTACTAACTAAATATTTCATCAAGGTCTCTCTATATAGTCTTTTTGGTTGAACAAACACTGAAATAGTGGCAAATGACATATCTAATTGAATAGATCCTCCAAGTTTGGAACCCCAGGATCTAGACAACAACATACCATATTTGGGAGGGATATCTGCTACTACTATGTCCATCAGAATAGATTTCGCAGGGTATTGCACCAAAGTAACACACAAATCCTTAATCAAACCTAAACATCTTACCTGACTAGAATCAAAAGAGAAAAGATATTTATATGTTGTGGTAATGTCTAAGTTTAATCTTTCCATCACAACTTTGGGCATTAAATTATGGGACGCTCCAGAATTGAGCATGGCATTGTGAAGTATTTTGTCATGAACATTCAGGCTCACATAAAATGGAGGAGTTCCCCCACTATCTGGTTTACCATTCACTTCAGGGCCGAAGAGTAGTTTAGGTTGATCATAAAAAACGTTCACAGAATCATCCATTCCAGTAATATTAAGGGATCTGCTAATTTGGTTTCTATAGAAATCATGTTTAGCTAGTTTTGATAATGGAACAGCTATCTTTAGTTTGCCTATTTCAGCTTCTAGATTGAAATTTTTTTCTGTTTGAGCTCTAGTATTTTGAATGGTGGGATTTTCTCTATTTTTTGGGTTTTCATTGTTTTTCTCCTTTTCAGGAGTGGGATTATGAGTTGAAGTTGTTTCTGGGTCAACTTCTGCTGGTTCTTCTACGTTTCCTGTAGAAGGAAAAGTATTAGAAAGTTGTTTGTTTTGTTTATTATCAGAGACATCTTCGATTATTGGATTAGCGGGGTTAGGACTTACTCTAGAAAGAATTTGTACAGGGGAAGTGTTTGTTTTACCTTTGAGGTTTTGTTTCTCAGATTTCTTTTTTCTTTTCTCTGGTACATCAATCCTTCTACTTCTCAGATTGTATTGTTTATGAACTTCATAAATTTCTGAATCATATCCTTCTTTGAAATCAAAAGTTTCTCCTGAATGAGTTTGAAATGTTTCAAGAATATGATTTTCTTGATCATCTTGAGATAGGAAAACTTCTAGCTCATTATTTTGTTCAGTCAAATTATTTATTTCCACATTCTCAGTTGGTTCTTCAGAAGTTGATCCTTCGACAAAATTTTCCTGGAAAGGAGGCCTGATGTTTTGATCAGGAATATTCTTTCCAGGGTTTTGGTTTTGATTTCTTCTAAAGTTTGGGTTTCTAACAGGATTTTGACCATCACCAGAAGACCTTATTTCGATTGTCTCTACTCTATCTCCCAATCTTTCCATACCTTTAATAATTGCATCAAGCTTTCTTTCAAAATATGAAGGTTCTTCATTTACAGGCATCCTTCTTTCAGCCCTAGCTCTAGCTCATTTTTCTATTAGGTTAGCTTCAACACTAACAACTATGCTTTGCATTTCCTCTAGGGTTTGCGGGGCTCTTTCCCTAAGTGAATATGCTATTTCAGAGTCAAATCCATCAGGGAATTTGACCAGTACTGAATCCAGAGGTGGTCTAAGGTTTTGGGGAACAGCGTTATAGGCTTCATTGAATCTAATGATATAATCATGTACTACTTCATTCGGTCCTCTTTTCAATTTTCCAAAGTCTGACAGGATCTGAAGAGGATCTTTCTTATTCTCCCATCTATTTAAAAATATCCTATATAAGGTTGGTAAATCAGCAATACTGTCTGGATTAAGAGCCCTAAACCAGGTCCTGACTTCTCCAGTAAGATTCTGGACAAAAATTCACATTCTCACATCATCAGCATCAATTTCATAAAATTCAAAATAATCTGTCATTCTCTTGGTATGCTGTTGAGCTGTGTAAGTGTCAGAACCGTCAAAGGGAGTTATTTTAGATTGGTAATCTTGAGGCATAGCCCCTAGATTGGCTAGTAATCTTAGAGGATCATACCTATTCGCCATTGGAAGATGTAGTGGGATAATAGGTGATGTTGGTATATGAACGATGAGTGGAGGAGTGGGAGGAGTAGTTTGTGGTTGCGGGATTTGGGGAAAAGCAGATGAACTTTGGGAAGCTGTGGTAATCACAGAAGCGTTTGAAGTTTCTTCAAAGGTAGTTTCAGATTGAATAGAATCCTGTAGATGTTTGTCAAGACGTGAAGTAATATATTCGAATTGCAAATCTTCAAGAAATAATGGATCAGGAACAAGATTAGACAACTCAAATTCAGAAAAATTTATGAATAGAGAAGTTTCAAAATGTTCATCAAATGGTTCGTCTTCAAGATATATAAACTTCACGGGACAAGAATTTGATCTAACAAGAGGTTGAGAACTGCCTGAGCTTTCTTGACTCTCTTTTCTTCTCAGAATTATAGGAATCAGATTTGGATTCTCAAATATTGGTGGTGGATTAGGGTCAGGATTTGACCTGGTATAACGAATCCTTTCTAAAGCCAGTTTTCTGAATGATTTATATTTTTGAGTTTTGTTTTAAATGAAATGAAATACAACTTTGACAAATTCTTCAAGAAATTAAAGATTTTGGGTTAAAATTTTCTCAAAGATTTATTGAACTAGAGAAACTGATTGAATGTCTGAAACTAAAGTTCAGTCTATAAACTAAATCGGAGATTGACTGAAGTAGCTTTTATTTAATATGAAATTGCAGAGCAAAATCATTTCAAAGGCTACCTAGGTAATCTTCAGACTCCTTCTGTAGTTTATAAATCAAACAGTAATTACAGTAAAATGATTCAGTGGTCCCCAATGGAGTCGCCACTATGTTATCACTCAGATTTTCCTTGAAGTTGTTAGAAAAGGAAACGAGTCCGAGGTAACCACAAACCAACCTTCAGATGTAGAATCTAGCCAATCTGCATCCAGAGAGGGTTCTCTCTTTAAAATTTAGCTTTGTTTTATAAAATATTAGGCTAGTTATAAGTCCAGGGGTTTTGTTTGATTTTGAATGGTGGAATCCGCCAACTAAGGGAAATATTGAGTATTTCAGGCCATTGGGCTATGGAGTCGAAAATATGGCTTTACTGGATTAAGTTTTTACACAAAATATGGCTTTGCAGGGCAAGATAGACAAACAAAGAACAATTTTGGATATTAAAGTGAATGGAATGGATTTTGAAGGAATGAAAGGCAATTGAGAATCTTTCAACATGTTCAGAGAAAGAAAGTGAATGATTACAAGTAAAGAGCAATTAAGAATTCTTTACTATAGTAATCAAAATGTTTAAACCAGCGAAACAAGAGCAATTAAGAATTCATTGTTTATAACTAGTTTAGAAGAAAACATTTAGAATAATCACAATTGAAATCAAAGTACACTTAAGCAATTTCTGATTTATTCTTTTTTGTCAATTACTCAGAAATTGTACACAGTGATATGATAAACAAATATAAAAACTTAAACACAAGGGAAAGAGATGACTTATTGATCCTTCATTCGACACATGAATCTTGCAAAAATTCTTGAGCTTCAATTCATCATCCAGCAAGCCACAAAGAGATTTCTCCAAAAACACTTTATTCCAAAAGTCAATGTTACAGCAAAGTAAGAGAATCCACCCTCAATACTCCTTTCGAGGGCTTATTTATACAAAATATGATTAAAAATATCTCATAACAACTTAAGATATAATCTAGGGTGACTAATTAATAAGTTACAATAAACATGGAGACAGATGGTCTCGTAGATAGGATAAAAAGCAACTGCTGGTGTGCTGTTTCCTCCTTTTAAGAATGTGCTAGAGGCAGGATCTTCGATGCTGTTAGCATTAGTAATTTTTCTTTTAACGGCTTTGCTTGTCTGATACTCTTTGTTTTTCACTAATACACTTTGACCTTCATTTATCTGTTTATCCTTTGATTTTTATTTTAGGGTATACCCTCTTTACATTTTTTAAATTTTTTGAATTTTTGAAAATATGGAACACCTTTGCAACAAGAAAAGGTATGAAAATATTACATAATCTTTCAAGTCAATCATAAAATATGACACCTATTGGTATAGGAAGCTAACAGAAACCAGAGTACCTTTCTGTGTAGAATCTGTTTGCTTGTGACTGAAACAATCTGCTTCTGCAATTTGCTACAACATGCCCATGATTATGACATTGAAAGTATTCAACATTATTGATACTTCTATATTTAGGAGTGAAAGATTTCCTTTGAGAGTTCATGATTGTCAGTTGCCCTTTTGTTTCTTTCAACACTTCAGGTTTAGCATTGATATCCTTTGATTTTTTAGCACTTCCTTGTGAGCTAGATTCTCCTTTTACAGTTTCATGAAAACCCAGACCATGTTTAAGAGTAGGAGACCTTTGAATACTAAGAATATTGTCCATAATATTAGAAATATCTTGAAACCTCAAGAGTTTATCTTTTTCTTCTAATTTACCTGTGAGAATGTTTACCTCAACCTCCAATCTTTGGAAAAGCTTCATCATAGTTTCTTCAACCCTTCTTCCTTCTTCTACTTGATCGCTTAGTGTTAAAATCTCTTCCTTCAACACATTTTCTTGTTCTTCAAATATTTGTAGGAGTTCTTCATTCTTCTTATTTGATGCTTCAAGATTTTCTTTGAGAGAGATAATTTCTGCTTCAAGTCTTTTATTTTGATTGGTTACTTTATCCTGCAGACTTTGATATATTTCTATTTGTCTTTGATACATTTCTATCTGTATATCTTGGTAGATAGATTCCTTCCTTTTAAATGGATCTTCATCATTGATCTTGAGATTTGCTTCTAGACATGTACTGTTACATTCACTATCATTTTGACTATCTTCACCGTTGCTTGCCTTGGGAAATAAATCACAAGAACAAAAATCAATACCTGTTTTATCTTCTTCATTTTCTGCTGCACAAGTTTTCTGAGGTATCTCCTTTCTTTGAGTAGCCTTCTTCTTTTGCTTCTTAGCCATGAGAACTTGTAAATATTGGTCAGAATCTTCTTCATCCTCGTCATTCTCTTCATTTGTATAATAACTCTTTCTCTTTTCAAATTGTTTTCATTTACCATGATTTTCTTCATAAGGACATTTAGGAGCATAATGACCAACTCTTCCACAAGCAAAAAATTTGAAGGGAAGCATACCTTTGAATCTTGCAGTTCCTAGTTGGAGTCTTTCAACAAAATTTGCTTCCTCTTCTTTTGATATATAATTTGATTCCTTGACATCTTCCTTTTCTTTTCCTTTTGCACATGCCTTAAAAGCAACTTCTTTGATTTGAGAGGGACCTCATTGTCTCATTTCATAAGCAGTCAGGATACCATGTAATTGAACAATAGTAAGAGTTTGCAGATCTTGCCTTTCTTCAATAGCTGATACTTTAGATTCAAATTTTGAAGTCAAAGATATTAAGACTTTTTCCACCAGAGTAGTATCGGTTATGGTTTCACCCAAATTTATCATTCGATTTACAATATCATCTAGACGTAAGAAGAAACTGGCAATACTCTCATCACTATGCATCCTTAAATTTTCATATTCAATTCTGAGAGTCTGGAGTTTTGCACTTTTTAACTTTGTATCTCCTTCATAGCTCAGAATGATTTTGTCCCATATCTCTTTTGCTGAATTTAGGTGCATCGCTTTGGCAAATTCTGGTTCAGACATGCTTCCTAATAAAACATTGACTGCCTTGGCATTGATTTCATATTTCTTCCTTTCTGCTGCATCAGTAGGAATAATTCCTGGATACTGATAACCTTCTTCCATGATTGCCCATACTTCTGCACCAAGACTTTGTAGATATGCTTTTGTTCGTATCTTCCAGAATATCAGATTACTTCCATTGAATAGAGGTGGCCTTATAGACATTACCCCTTCATGACTTCCCATTGCGACGGATCTCCTTCAAGAGATCAAGCTTCTACAGAAGGACCTCCTCTGATACCAATTGTTGGGGAAAATACTGAGATGGGGGCGGGGGGTGAATCAGTATTTAGGACTTACTCAAAACTTTTTACTTTTACATTCACTCAAACCCATACGCTACTTTGATGAAGCCAACTAGCGTATACACGCATATATCCTTTATAAAACTCTCGTATACACAGAGATCTTATTATGCAATTAAACCTTTACTTAGATCTATGGAACATTCATTCATCTGATGTTAAGTTAACAGTAAGAATGTGCAGTAATAACAAAGTAAATCATCACACATAAGCATCACACATGAACACCAAGATTTTAGGTGGAAACCCAAGTCGGGAGAAAGCCACCGCTGCCGTTGTCTGAGCCTTCAATATTTTATTATAAAGAAAAAATCTTACAACTATGTACTGGCACAAATTCATACGAGCACGCAGTCACCCACCTGTAGAAGGCTACAACCTTCTCTCGTTTATCAACCTCTCCTGGAAGGGAGCTACAACCCCTTGCTCTCGTTTACCAGCCTCTCCTGGAAGGGAGCTACGACCCCCTGCTCTCGTTTACCAGCCTCACCTCGAAGGGAGCTACAACCCCCTGACTGAAGGCCACAACCCTCAGCACCACCATGGACCACGTTTCATCAATTTTCACACTAGATCCAAAAGCTTCCTTTAGAACACAACTTGCAGGCCACTTTTCATCATATTTTCAGACTGGACCCAGTCCACACATTTAAGCTCAATCATACATCAAATTGAAACTCTTGACAGATAGTAGTAAACCAGTAGAACAAATCAGACATTTCATTCTTCATACCTCAGCAAACCCTAGTTTTCATACGCATTTTCCTTTCACTGATACCGCATATATACGTTCTTCCATTCATATCAATCCATGTATACATCTACACATTACAGAACTGATTTCACAACCCATACGCACTTTCCCTTTATCAAACCCGCGTATATACGCGCTTCCTCTGTTACAAACTAGCGTATAGATCTTCAAACATTATAGAGAAGCATACTTCTTCAAATCAAATATTCAGTTCAGATTTTACCATTTACTTCAGACAGATGTTCACTTCATCTCATATCTAAACATTCCATAAACAGACATAGAAGATACAAATACATTTCAGATCTAGAGATCCCTCTTCATCATTTTCTTCATAGGTGCATCATAGATTCAGATCTATCATCAAACTATTACCCTTTCCATATAGATATACTTCAAAGAGAATTATTCATTAAAAACCAGACCTCTTGCACTTCCTTTGCACAATGATTTTCTTCTCCTTATATAGGTTTAGTCTTTGTCAATACCATGAGCCAAAACCACATCACTTCCAATGGTATTCCTGGACGGGATCACATAGACAACCCAGCGCTCAATACAATGGGTCAATACCATGGTAGTAACCCCTGGTTTTACACATTTAGAGTGCAATTGAGCATACGCGACTTGGCACGTACTTTTCCGCGTGCATACGGTACTTCTCCTAAGAAAACCCACGTATGCCTTGTGACATACACTTTTCATCATTGTTCTGGCCCATTCTGGAAATTCTTTCTTCTGCACCTTCTATAATGATTGTAGATACATCAAATGTACTTCGTTAACAAGCTTATCAAGTCAAGAACAACTTCATCAAGTAGGTTGCCATCATCTTCATCAAGTGGGTTGCCATCAAGGACAACACATTGCATCATATTGCCAACATCCAAATATTTGTTTGATGTTACCCTATCACTTGGCTTGTCAATCAGCCAAATCACAGGACCCTAACACCAACCTGCACACAGAATAGCAGGGTCTGCACACTGCTAGATTTTGATCTCCGTGCGCATAGCCAGTAGGAGTCCCTTCCCCAAAAATGCAAAAAGATAGTTTAAACAACATTTAGCATCAATAGCTCATCATTACTGTCCTTTAAAATACAAAATGCTCCTCTATTTATGACAATCTAGCCTAGACTTTCCCATGGTGTGCAAAACATGTTTTTCAGACCCATGGTTTACCCTTTTACCCATTACAATGCTTTCGGGGCTTTGACCCACCCCAAAACCCCTACGTTAGACTAAATCTAATCAAAAGTATTCAAAACGGACCAATTTCGCAGCTTGCTAGGAGACCCTGTTCCAACAGTCCCCCAACACAATCTTGTGACTTGTCCCAAGTCACTACTGTGGTGCAGCCGTATAGTCCTTAGCCGAGTATGGCTTGAGTCGAATACCATTGACAAAGCCAGGAATGAGGTCACCACGAAGGGTAGCTAATTGGACTGCTCTGCCATTCATGATCTCCTTAACTGTGTAGGGACCAAGCCAGTGCTGCTAGAATTTCCCTGGATGTTTCACAAAGTGGCTATCATATAGAAGGACGAGATCACCTTTGATGAATGTCTTTTGGCGAATATGTCGATCATGATAGGCTTTATCGCGAGCCTTCTAAACTTGTCGGTGAAAATTAGCAATAAACCGATCTTCCTCCAAAGCCACTAGTTGCACAAGCCATTCCTCTATGATATCTGGGTTTGCCATATTTGTGAATGCTGTGATGCGTAGGCTAGGAACAAAGTATTCTCTGGGCATAATGGCCTCCTTGCCATAGACCATTCGGAAGGGGGTCCTGCTTGTCATCTTCTTGCAGGTTGTTTGGTAGGCCCATAGAACAGAGGGGATGCGAACATCCCAGTCGCTGTGATCGGCATTGCAAACCTTAGTTAATGCCTATTCCAAAATTTTGTTAAAAGCTTCAACTGCCCCATTTTCTTAGGGATGATATGGTGTACGCTTCGCATGGTGGATCTAGAATTCCTCATTCAAAGCTTGAATCGTTTGGCTAACAAAGTGCGTACCTCTATCACTCATTAGGATCTTTGGGTAGCCAAACCTGGTCAGAATATACTCAAAGATGAAGTGTGTAGCAGTATCCACAATACAATATTTCACGGCTTGTGCTTCAGCCCAGTGAGTGACGTAGTCAGTGGCAGTGATAATGTAGTGCGCACTTGTTTTCTTTCCTGGCGGATTGATGGGTCCTATAAAGTCAATGGACCATTTGTCAAAAGATTGTAGGGCCACTTGAGGCTGTAATGGCATGTCATCACGCCGTGAGGGTCATCCAGTTCGTTGGCATGTGTCACACGTGTTAGCCACCTATATAATTTGTTATACCAAAAGGTGGCTAAATCATTTTTGGAGCCTTCAAGGAACAAATTTTATTGCAAAAAAGTGTTATCTCTTGAAGACTCTTGAAGGCCTCATGCCCCTGTCCAAATCTTCACTACTGTGCCCATTTTACACTCTAGAATTTTGCTTATTTCATGAGAAAAGACTGCTACAAACACCATTTTCCCCCTCCTTTCAGTTATGAAACTAACCTCATCTTTACTGCTTTATTCCCCATAAAAATCCTTCATTTTCATATTTTTCCCCTTTCCCCTCCATCAGAACCCCTTTGATAAGGTTTAAGACTATTTATTTGCCTTATTGAAACCCTCAAACTCCTTTGAAAACCATTGAAAATCTATAAAAAACCCATTTTTTGTATTACAGACTTAAGCCCCCTTGGGCTAAGTTTTAAGCCACTTCCCCTCCACATGCCTGCACCCTGGAACTAGGTGCTAGACCCAAAAAGTTCTTATTGCATCGCAAAATCTGAGTGCATAAGTATGTTCACTGTGTTTAAAACTCTGATGCCGATTAGCCCTATATATTATAGCCTCCGATCATATTACTTTTCATATAGAATAAGGCCCTGCAGTCGGGTGCCTATCCACTTCGTATATATAAAACCATCCCGACCTATGAAACCTTTGTTTATATTAATTTTTTTTGTTTTTGCAGGGTTTGAAAATATTTCCACTGGTGCAAAGCTTAATTCGCTCCCCACTTTTGATCTGATCTGCAGATCGACGGTCCACAAATCAATCGCCCCGGTGGTCCCCATGGCAAATCATAATACAAAACCAGAGCAGTTTTGATCGCACCGCCTTTGTGGGGTAAGCCGTATTTCTGATTCGAACATGATCAATGCCATAGGCCGACACGTGGCTATGGGAAGTTTGGAGATACCACCCTCTTGAGGCGTTAAGGTCGACTGTGAGCTCAACACAATATGGGCATGTGTTGTACGATCTAGGGTCGGCTCATTGGATGGTGATCGCACTCAAAAAGAAGCTCGGTGAATGAAATAAGGTACGACGCATTCATTAAAACATCTTCGTCGTCGATCTCATCTGTAGATCGATGGCCCAAAATCAGTTGCTCTGGTCCCCACAGCCACGACAACAGTCCGTGGTCCCACAAAATCGGTGGTCCCCGACGCTATTCAGCATACACATTAGCACACACGCAGCAGCAGTGGATTGGAGCAGGCCTTAATTGTTTGCTCGTATGGTCATGAAATTCAGACCCGGGGAGATTTATAGACCAGATTTCATAATGATTTCGGGTCACACTGACCTTGACGTCAGCAAGCCCCAAAATGGACCCGAGGAGATTTATAGAGCGGATTTCATAAGGATTTTGAGTCACACTCACCCTGACGTCAGTAGGCCCCAAAACAGACCTGGGAACTTTGTAGGGTGGATTTCATAAAAATTTCGAGTCACAAACACCCTGACATCAGTGGACTCCTTTTGTGACCTGAAATGCTTGTACAATTTGGTTTTATCAAAATTTTGAAGTCCGGATATATCATTTGATAAAGGATTATTATATGGTTTTTCCATTATTTACTGAAGAAAGGTCGAAGGCTGGGGTTTTAATGCTCATGCCTTTGATTATTTAAGAAGAAAGCCATCCATGGGTTCAAATTTTTGCACCTCCTCAATACTCCAAAGGCACAGATGCCTCATGATCCTTGTGCAAAACTGCACACCAACAGAACATAGTAAATCCATCACAAATCATAGAGTATCAGGGTCAAAGACAGAACGCACCAGAATGGAAGATAGAAGACAGATCTATGGGGGATTACAGCTAATATTGACTATCAAAAGCCTAATCCTCCCAATTAAAACATAGTTTAAAGAAAATTGTAAGTGTTTTTATTAAACAGGAAAGCCTCCACCGCCACATCTGAGGAAAATTGATTCCTCCCAGCTACCACAGTGCCACCTGTGCCTCAAAGCATTCAAATAGAGGCCAAAGTTATTGATCAAGATCAGATATTTGCCTCAGCGTAGCCAGAGAGTTGATTCTGCAAATAAAATTAATGACAGAATGTCAGCAGAGTTACTTCAACATAACAGAGAGCCTCAAAAGTCAAAAAGAGCTCCCATCGAGCTTTTATCTTAATGTAAATTATTTAATATAGAGGACACCTATGTAAGCTTCTTCATCAAGCCCCCCAAAGGATGAGAATCCATTAAGTCTGTATTAATTATCTTTGGAGATCTTTTATCAGATCTCACCTCCTCATTCTTCTATAAATACTACTGGAGAAGATGAGAGAGGGGTTGGTTGAGTTAGTTGCTGAACTTTGAAATGTAATTGAGCTTGAGACTTCTACCTATAAATAGTGTTCATTGGCTCTTGGAGCTCTACTTGTAATAGATAAGTTAGTCTGGGAAGTGTAGATGATTGCTAAACTAAAGCATTGGACTTGAAGCTGTAACTGGTTTGAAGCATCAATACAAGCTGATTTATGGAATCCTGGTCTATGTTAAAGGTGATGTTTTTCTCATTGTAACTTGTTATTTTGTTTCTATTTTCGTTGTGTTCATCTTCTCTTATAAAGAAAAGCATGCATAGATTTAGGACCTACTGTATATTAGTACCCTTCTCTGACTGAAAATCTTTATCTACATGTTTTCTTCCAATTTGTGTTATTTAGGAATGATTTAATTCAGTTTAAGCATATGAATGCCGGTGTTTCCTCATCCTGTTGCCTTAGCTAATTGTTATTCTTAAATGTTATTTTCAGTATATGTTAAGTAGAGATGAACTAAGGAATATATGGTGTGCCTTGGTCCTAGTGTTATCCCCAAAGACTGTCTGAATGTTTCCCTTGGAATGTGTTGAAAGCTGGCTAGTGTTGAAACACTTACTAGATCTTATGCCATTTTGTGTTATCTTTGTGTTTGTCTAGAAAGTAACCAAGTAAAGTAGAGCTAGGAGAGGATTTGTGGTGAGCTCGGCCTACTAGTTTCTCCTCCAATAGTTGCCTTCAAGTTTCCCTTTGTTTTAATATGTTTTTCTATTAAAAGTGAATCAAAATCAAGCTAGTTTAGAAGAACTTACCTAATATTAGATTACTTTTATGTATTTCTTAAGTGTATGTCAAAAGCAGGCTATTTTAGAAGTACTTACCTGATCTTAGGCTGCTCTTCGTTCTTCATTTGTTTAATTCCCCTTCTTTTGTCTCTTTTCATTCCATAAATCAAACCTCAAAGAGATCCTTAGACATAGATGACTTTCCCCATGGACCACTCTTGAACCTGATTGTTTCAATTAAACCCTATTATGACTCCATAGCCTAATGGACTAAAACCTGCAATTATCTATCTTCCTGGCCAAATCTTGTTCTATTTGCTTGCAACTTCTCACCTTTGAAACTCTTTGCATTTATAACTTTCCACCTCAAATAGTAATCATGCTCAACCATCCAAAAATAAACAAAACCCTCGGACTTCATAACTAGCCTAATATCGTTACCCAAGACTTCAAAGAAAAATCCATCTTTTCACTTATTGGACAGATCCCTCTCTGGATTCAAGTGGGCTAGATCCTAGAATCCCAAAGTGGTTGAAATAATGTTCGCTCTACAGTTGGACTTTTGCCAATCTTGCTAATTACAGGGTGCTAACATTTCTAGTGACTTTGCTGGGGACCGAACTTAATTGTAATCTCTAGTTCCCCTTAAAATTTTATACAAACATCGTAAGTTAAAATAAGCCCTCTCAAGAACTACCAAACACATGGTAATCATGATAAAAACTTGTTTGAATCAGTGACAAACTAGGTAAAACCCTAGGATTCTCATAAGGCTTTTTCTAACCTTAAGAAGTCATCTGGCTTAGCCATAAGAGTAGACTGTCTTTGTCTCATAACTGTAGCTAAGTTTTGAAACAAAGTTAGGTCATTCTTAGAAACCACACAACTGAAAAATAACTCATAAAACACCAAAAATATTTCAGATTGGTATCCAATAAACATGGTGGTGGACCATAAAACCTTTTACCTCCTTAGGAGCTAAAAAATTCCACTTTGCGACTCCACAATCCTCAACAGACCTTAAGACTCCACTGGGAAGAACCCTTATCATTGTAATATCATTCAAACTCAGTTGGAAAACTGTAGGGTTAAAATTTTTGTAAACAGATTAGTTGAACTTTTAAAGAATGTCATACCTAGTTGAACTTTTCTTGTTTATTTGGGTCTGAAAAACATAGCATAGTGGCTCCTAGAAAGATTCACACTAGAGCCTATCCTGACCCTGATCCACCTGAGATATTTGATAACCCATAAAGTATCCTTAGAAAGTCTCCTAGGATTAAATTATCAACTATTTTTAGATCACCATTGAGAGCTAATTCAGTTCCTGAAAATCTTTCAGCTCTACAACAATCACAAGTTGACTTAGTAAATCCCTTTAGAACTAGGTCTTTTGATGATTTATATCAGTTGGATTCTGAGTATTCACTTTCATATCCTAAAACAAGTGAACATCCTGGTAGCAGAGAAACAACACCTCTTGATTTACATTTCCTTCACAACTTAGGTATTTCTCATCCAAGATCAGCTTAGCAAACTACTCCTGGTCTATCCACTTCTGCTCACCCTACGTCCACTATTCAAACCATCCCATTCCAGCCCAATCTCCCTCTTGTTAATCTGCCTTTTGTAAATCCACCTCCACCTCCTGCCATGGTTGCATGATATGCTCCTTTAGTCCTTCCTGTACCATTAGTCAATCTTCCACAAGACTATCAATCCAAAATTCCATTGTATGCTACTAGTAATGCTACTACTGCATCACAACATGTGGACAATATGAATGACTACTTTGACATAAATGAAATTGATGATGATTCTGTCAAGCTTAGATTATTTTCTCAGAGTCTAGGGGGAGAAGTTAGAAAATGGTTTAAAGGTTTAACCCCCCATGGTATCAATGATTTCCAAGCCTTTCATCAATAATTATTAAACAAATGGGAAGTGAAAAAGAACCCTCTCCAAGTCCTTTCTGATTACAAGAACCTCCATAGAAATATGGGGGAAAGTGTACAAGCTTGTTGTACCAGATTTAGCAGTGTATATAATGCACTTTCCCCAAATCTAAAACCTCCACAAGGCTCAGCTTTAAACAAGTTTCCTGAAGGGTTTGACCCTGAGATGGCCTATCAGCTGAGAGAGAGAGATCCTGCAACTCTTGAAAAGATGCAAAAAGGAGCTTTGGCTGTGGAAGTAAACTTAATGGAGAAGAGAGCAAGAATGAAAAATGAGAAGAGAGTGTCTTTTAGAGAGGAAAACACACCTTATACTTCCAACTCAAATATGGAGAGAATTATGGAGGAGATGATGAAGAAAATGATCATCCTTGAGAGAGCACAAGCAAGCCAAAACCAAAATGCTCCTCAAAACAAAAACTAGAACCAGAATCAAAATCTTAGAAGGAACCAATCTCCAAACAGACCTAGGGAAGATGATCAACAGATCACTCCTCCCTTTCATCAAAACTATGTAAGTGAGGTTGAGGAAACAGATGAAATAAAAGAGGAAGATGATATCAACATGCTGGGGGTAGATAATGATGACTTTGAGGTTCATTATGATAGAAGATAAGGTCTATACACACCTCATGATGAAAAAAGAGATGATGATGAAAATTATTATCAAGACATGGAAAATGTCATCATAGAGTCTAAAAAATAATATGACCTTAGAAGAAAAAATAGTCAACAAACTCCCAACACCAAAACCTCTGACAAATCTTCACAAAACAACACTGCAACGAAGCCTAAAGTTTTCAAACAAAAGGAAAAAATAGTAGCTAGGAATTATGATAATGGTAAAGAGAAAGGCACTCAGAACAATGAAAAATAGAGTGTGGACATTAGTACTACTAACACTTCAGCTAGTACTCCTGTTAAGACCATTTTGTCAAAAGTAAATAGAAAAAATCAGCAAGCTAATGTTGTTGATAGACTGGCAGCTAGTAAGGATGAGACAAGTTCTTCAAAGAACCAAATTCCTTTCAGCCTAGAGCAAGAAATTTCAAAAATCAAAATCTCTATTCCCTTCACTGAGTTAGCTGCCCAGAATGTGTATAGGATCCAAATTTTGAAGGCTTTAAACATTGAAGAGAATAGTGGCATAGTCAATCTTAATGATGACCACCCAGAGCTTATTTTTGGTCCAAAGATTGAAGGTAAATATCAAGAGGGACCTGTTCCTCCCTTTTATGTGAGTTTAAACGTTCATGACAAAATTTTGCACAACGTTATGCATGAATCAGGGGCCTCTCACAATTTAATGCCAAAAGATGTGATGGAAAGCCTGGGTCTAGAAATCACCAGACCTTATAAAGATCTTTACTCCTTTGACTCAAGCAGAGTAAAATGTTTAGGATTAATCAAAGACCTATGCATTAACTTAGCCCAGATTCTAGCCAAATGTTTAGTTATGGATATTGTTGTGGCTGATGTACCCCCAAAGTATGGAATGCTATTATCAAAATCTTGGGGGGCTAAGTTACAGGGGACTATGCAGATGGACATGACTTATGTGACTATCCATTTTTTCAATCAGATCCGAAGACTTTATAGGGAGTCCCATATGCAATACACATTTACTAGCCAAGAGAGACCACAGAAATATCCCCTTTATTCTATAAACACAGGCCTGGATTCATTTATCCTTTTCAATGATGAAACTTTCAGTGAACCAGTGACCTTGTCTGATTTAGTGATAGATAGGGAGGGAGAAGATAACGTAGGAGTGTCCGAACAGTTTGCTGAACCTGTAAACTCTAGAAAACAAAACATAGATATTAAGCTACAAACCATGCATCCATCACTGTTTAACCTTAGCAGTCAAGAGCTTGTTCCTCAACATATTGAAAAAATTGAGGAATTAAAACGAGTCCAGCTAAGTGCTGATATTCAAGAGGCATCCGCAAGCACTTTAATTGAAGAGGACAACCACCAAATAGAAAAAATAAAAAATAGTCCTATGTGGAGTATGTATTTTGACGGGGCACACACTAGGAACAATGTTGGTGCAGGGGTTTGGATTTGCAATACTGAAAACAACCACACAGAAAGCATTTCCTCCAAATTAAACTTTTAGTGTTCTAACAACATAGCGGAATATGAATCCCTTCTCTTAGGCTTACATCTATTGAAAAATTTAGGAGCCAAGAGAATCAAAGCATGTGGGGATTCAGAGTTAGTCATTAGGCAAGTCAATGGGGAGTATAACGCAACTCATCCTAGACTTAGGGCCTATCGAAAGGATGTCATGGACCTTTTAAAAACTTTCAAGGAGTTGAAACTGATTTTTGTCCCAAGAAAAAGAAATATTGTGGCCCACAATTTAGCTTTTGCAGCTAGAACATGCTTAACGCCATATGATACCAAAGACTGCACAACTCAGATAAAATTTAGACTATCCGTTCCCGATAACGAAAAATATTGGTAGGTGTTCGATGGAGACAAACAAATAGAAGATTTCATGCAGTTCAGAAATGAATTCGATCTACACAGTTTGGATTCAGATTATGAAACGGACTGTAGTGAAGAAAATTTTCTTGGCGAAGAAGAGCCATCTCCTGAGCTCATCAATATTAATCTTCTGACTAGCAAACTTAAAAAAAAAATAGAATTGAGTGCAGAGTTAGAAACAGAAGAATTAGAAACTCTGTACTCTAAAGATCAGAGTTTGCCTAAGGGTTTGGCCCCTTTAGAAGAGTTGTTCGATTTTAACGATGTGGCCAACAAACCAAAACTGGAACCTGTAGAGAATGAAGTGGAAGAGCGTAATATAGGCAGTGAAATTAAGCCTATGATGATTAAACTGTCTAAAACTTTATCAGCTCACATTAAACTCAAATACATAGAGCTGTTTAAAGAGTTTTCTAATGCTTTTGGATGGAGTTATGAAGATCTTAAATCCTATAACACTGAAATAATACAACACAAAATCCCTCTCAAAGAAAACCAAAAACCATTGAAACAAAAACTGAGCAGAATAAACCCTATTCAGTTGCTTTTGATTTAGAAGGAGATCATGAAAATGTACGATGCTGGTATTATTGTCCCTATTAGATATTCTCAGTGGGTGTCTAATCTGGTGTTAGTTAGGAAAAAAATAGGAGAAATCAGGCTTTGTATAGACTTTATAGACTTAAACAAAGTTTCATTAAAAGAAAACTACCCTTTACCTAAGATGGATCATATTTTACAAAGGGTGGTAGGGTCTATAAGAATTTCTTTGCTTGATGGCTACTCAGGGTACAATCAGATCTTAGTTCACCCTGCTGATCAATTAAAGATAGCCGTTACTACACCATGGGGCACTTTCATGTATGTGAAAATGCCCTTTTGTCTAATGAATGCTGAGGAAACTTTTCAAAGAGCCATGGACATAGCATTCTCGGAAGAACTAGGCTAATTCATCATTATATACCTTGATGATGTTACTGTGTTTTCAAAAATAGATGAAGAACACTTAGCACATTTAAGATCAGTATTTGAGAAATGCAGAAATTTTGGGATATCTTTGAACCCTAAGAAAACATTATTTGGGCTCCAAGAAGGTAAACTTCTTGGGCACATAATTTTAGAAGAGGGTATTAAGATAGATCCCAAAAGGATTAAGACCATATTGCAAATCTCTCATCCTTGAAACATTAAGGAGTTGCAATCTTTCATTGGAAAGACTAGCTTTTTGAGAAGGTTCATCCCCAACTTAGTTGAGCTCCTTAGAAATATCACACACATATTGAAAAAGGAGCAAGGGGTGAAATTGACCTTGGAAGCAAAGAAGTCCTTTGAGTTGGTGAAACAAGTGTTAACCAAGACACCAGTTCTAATAAGTCCCGATTTCTCAAAATATTTTTATATTTTTTCATTTGCATCAGAACATACCATAGTTGCTGTCCTTTTACAGAAAAATCTTCAAGGACAAGAGCAGCCTATTGCATTATTTAGCAAGGCATTGATGGATGCCCCTCTGAAGTATAACATTATGGAGAAGCAAGCTTTTCCTTTGGTTAAAGCTTTGAAAGACTTCAGAGTATACATCTTGCACTCACACATCATTGCCTTTGTCCCAAATTTAGTTGGGAAAGACATTCTAACACAGGACCCGCATGGTAAGAGAGGTAAGTGGATTGTTGTTGTTCTTGAATATGATTTACAGATAAAGCCCACTAAAATCATCAAAGGCCAAGGTCTAGCTAGATTAATGACTGAATCCAATTTTCTGTTTCTCGATATTAATATGATTAATTCTTTGAACGAACAAGAGGAAATCTCAACTCCCATTGTTGAAAACCATTTTATGAATTCCTCTTGATATGCTGATATTATTTATGTTTTTCTCAATTTGAATACACTTCTTGGTTTGACAAAAAAAAAGGTAAGGTTCCTAAAGTTGAAAGCTGTAAACTATTTCATTATAGATAGATGTATTTATTGGAAAAATGCAAGTGGTGTATTGCTGAAATGTTTGCCTGAGTATGATGTAGAGAAGGTTAGGCACGGGTTCCATGAAGGAGAGTGTGGAGGTCATTTGTACTGGAAGACAACAGTGAGAAACATTTTGAGGGCTGGTTTCTATTGGCCTACTCTCTTTCCTGATATATACAAGATGATCATTGCCTATCATAAATGTCAAATTTTTGAAGGAAAAAGAAAACTGCTACCCCTACCTCTGCATCCAATCACTGTTGAAGCTCCTCTTCAACAGTGGGGACTTGACTTAATAGGAGAAATACATCTACCATCTTCTACTCAGCATAGATGGATTCTCACTGCCTCAAACTATTTCACTAAGTGGATAGAAGCCATACCTTGTAGGCAGGCCAATGATTATGTTATTATAAAACTCATAGAGAATAATATTCTCTCTAGATTTGGTTGTCCTACCAAGATCATCACTGATAATGCAACAACATTTGGATCAAAGAAGATGGTTGAATTCTATCACAGATATCAGGTAACATTGGGGCATTCCACAGCCTATTACCCTCAAGGTAATGGAATTGAAGAATCCTCAAACAACAGTTTAGTGAACATAATCAAGAAACTGTTGGAGGACAACAAAAAGTCTTAGCACATAAAGCTAGTCCATGCACTTTGGGCTGATAGATTAACTTTGAAGAAATCTATTGGTATGTCAGCTTTCCAACTTGTGTATGGTACTGATGCAATTTTTCCAATCAACCTTGGTGTACCAGTGATGAAGTTCATTCAAGAGTTGTAAACTGAAGATAATGACATGATCAGAAGAATAAATCAGACCATTCAACTTCAGAAAACTAGAGAGGAAATTTATAACAAAGCATTACAGGAGCAGGACAACATTAAAAAGCCTTTTGACAGAAGAACAAAGGCCAACAATTTCAACATTGGGGACAAAGTTTTGAAGTGGGAATCAAGGAGGGAAGACAAGGGTAAGCATGGAAAATTTGACAACTTATGGCTTGGCCCTTACTCTATCCATTCAGCTGCGGGTAATAATGCCTATTTCTTGCAAGAGTTGAATGGAGTAGAATTGTTTGGGGGTCCTATCAATGGTAGGATGCTTAAGCATTACTTCTCTTGATCCATGCTATGTTCTGAAAGCCTTTTATCTTTAGTCTCATTTTAAATACTTCACCCATCATTGCATTCAAAGTTATAAAATTCAAAAAATACAAAAACAAAGAAAGAAAGAAAAGAGGGCAGATTGTAAAAACAAGAAAGGTACAGCCCCATACCAAAAAGAGAAACAAATCTGAAAGTGTGCAATCTTAAAGTGTGCAATCTTAAATGCCACTCCTAAAGAACACACTTCTAGTTAGTCAAACAGCCTAATCTTGACTAATTAGTTTTAAATTTTCTACTGATAGGATAGTGAATTCGATTTGCCAAACTTTTTAATCTTGGCTTTTCAGTAGATAGTTTAGGATAGAAATTAAAGGTTCAAACATGCTCAAAATATGAACCTAAGTTTACAAAGGGAATGACTCGAATTTGTTTCAAATTTTGTGTCAAAAAGATGTAAATCTGGTTCCAATTAGCTCAAAATATGAACCAGTTGATCAAAGAAAGACAGCTCAAAACAAAAGTAAAAACAGAGCTGTAAAAAGATGAAGGAAATTCTTTGAAAATTCAGATCTTAAGCCTTCTATTTTTATTTAAATTTATGCAAAATAAGATCTATGTGCAGTTTGTTTTTTATGCCATGGATCAGCAACAAGTCAAATTGTTCAATCCTGGCTTGTATGCTTTTAAATTTCTGTTGTAGAAAGTAGAGAATAAAAATTTGTTAGATAGTTTAATCCCAACAGATAGTAGATTAGGTAGAGAGTCATATGGACTCCACTGTTTAATCTGAGTCCATGGAGAAATAAGGAGTAGAAATAGATTATATTTCCTGCTTTCAAAAGAATAAAATGTTGTGAAATATTTTGCCAATCCAAGTGCACTCTAATGAAGAAAAAATGTTAGATCTTTAGGATTGGGTAGGTAGAAAGCTTGTTGATGAAAGATCCATTGTTTTTATGGTTGCTAACTTGATTTCAGACCAAAAGAAGATCATCGAAGGAAAGAAAGGCAGCCTAATGGATGAGGCACTGATCAGCCTCCCAGGGAATGCAAGTCTGAAAGTTATTGATGCCTTCAAGAAGGCACCATCCCCAAGTGGAGCCATTGTTATCCACTTATAAAAAATTTTATACCAAAAGGTGGCTAAATCATTTTTGGAGCCTTCAAGGAACAAATTTTATTGCAAAAAAGTGTCATCTCTTGAAGAGTCTTGAAGGCCTCATGCCTCTGTCCAAATCTTCCCTACTATGCCCATTTTACACTCTGGAATTCTGCTGATTTCATGAGAAAATACTGCTGCAAACACCATTTCCCCTCTCCTTTCACTTATGAAACTAACCTCATTTTTACCCCTTTATTCCCCATAAAAATCCTTCATTTTCATATTTTTCCCCTTTTCCCTCCATCAAAACCCATTTGATAAGGTTTAAGACTCTTTCTTTGCCTTATCGAAACCCTCAAACTCCTTTAAAAACCATTGAAAATCTATAAAAAATCCATTTTTTGTATTACAAACTGAAGCCCCCTTGGGCTAAGTTTTAAGTCACTTCCCCTCCACATACTCGCACCTTGGAACCAGGTGCTAGACCCACAAATCGCTTATTGCATCGCAAAATCTGAGCGCATAAGTCAGTTCGCCTTGTTTAAAACTCTGATGTCGATTAGCCCTGTATATTATAGCCCGTGATCATATTTCTTTTCATATAGACCAAGGCCCTGCAGTCAGCGCCTATCCACTTCGTATATATAAAACAATCCCAACATATGAAAAATTTGTTTAATTTTTTGTGTTTTTGCAGGGTTTGAAAATATTTCCACAAGTGCAAAGCTTAATTTACTCCCCACCGTTGATCTAATATGCAGATCAACGGTCCACAAATCAATCGCTCCGGTGGTCCCCACAGTAAATCACTGTACAAAATCAAAGCAGTTTTGATCGCACCGCCTTTGTGGGGTACGCAGTATTTTCGATTCGAGCACGATCAATGCCACAGGCCGACACGTGGACATGGGCAGTTTGGAGATACTGCCCTCCCTGGGTGTTAAAGGTCAACTGTGAGCTCAATGCGATATGGGCGTGCGCCATCCGATCTGAGGCCGGCTCATCGGACGGTGATCGCACTCAAAAGGAGCTCATGGAATGAAATAAGGTATGGCACATTCATTAAAACATCTCCACTATTGATCTGATATGTAGATCAATGACCCAAAATCAGTCGCTCCGGTCCCCACAGCTAGGACAGCAATCCGCAGTCCCACAGAATTGGTGGTCCCCAACGCCTAGTTAGCATACACATCAGTGCACACGCGGTAGTAGTGGATTGGAGCGGGCCTTGTTTGTTTGCTCGTATGATCGTGAAATCCACACAGGGAGATTTATAGAGAGAATTTCATAAGGATTTTGGGTCACACTGACCCTGACGTCAGCAGGCCCCAAAACAGACCTGGGGAGATTTATAGAGTGGATTTCATAAGGATTTCCGGTCACACTCACCCTGACATTAGCAAGCCCCGAAATGGACCTGGCAACTTTGTAGGGTGGATTTCATAAAATTTTTAGGTGACAAACACCCTGACATTAGCAGACTCCTTTTGTGACCTGAAATGGTTGTACAATTTGGTTTTATCAAAAGTTTGAAGTCTGGATATATCATTTGATAAAGGGTTATTATATGGTTTTTCCATTATATACTGAAGAAAGGCTGAAGGCTAGGGTTTTAATGCTTGCGCCTTCGATTCTTTAAAAAGAAAGCCATCCATGGGTTCAAATTTCCACGCCTCCTCAATACTCCAAAGGCACTGATGCCTCACGATCCTTGCGCAGCACTGCACACCAACAGAACATAGTAAATCTGTGACAAATCATAGAGGATCAGGGTCGAAGACAGAATGCACCAGAATGGAAGATTGAAGATAGATCTGTGGGGGATTACGGCTAAGATTGATTATCAAAAGCCTTTTCCTCCTAATTAAAACATAGTTTAAAGAAAATCGTAAGTGTTTTATTAAATAGGAAAGCCTCCACTCCCACATCTAAGGAAAATTGATTCCTCCTAGCTACGACAGTGCCACCTGTGCCTCAAAGAATTCAAACAGAGGCTGAATTTATTTATCAAGATAAAATATTTGCCTCAGCGCAGCCAGAGAGTTGATTCTACAAATAAACTTAATGATAGAATATCAGCAGAGTTACTTCAACATAACAAAGAGCCTCAAAAGTAAAAAAGAGCTCCTACTGAGCTTTTATCTTAATGTAAATTATTTAATACAGAGGAAACCTATGTAAGCTTCTTCATCGAGCCCCCAAAGGCTGAGAAGCCATTAAGTCTGTAGTAATTATCTTTGGAGATATTTTATCAGATCTCACCTCCTCATTCTTCTTTAAATACTACTAGAGAAGATGAGAGAGGGGTTCGTTGAGTTAGTTGCTGAACTTTGAAATGTAATTGAGCTTGAGACTTCTACCTATAAATAGTGTTCACTGGCTCTTGGAGCTCTGTTTGTAATACATAAGTTAGTCTGGGAAGTGTAGATGATTGCTAAACTAAAGCATTGGACTTGAAACTATAACTGGTTTGGAGCATCAATAGAAGCTAATTTATGGGATCCTGGTCTATGTTGGCGGTGATGTTTTTCTCATTGTAACTTCTTATTTTGTTTCTATTTTCACTATGTTCATCTTCTCTTATAAAGAACAACATGCATAGAGTTAGGACCTACCGTATATCAGTACCCTTCTCTGACTGAAAATATTTATCTACATGTTTTCTTCCAATTTGTGTTATTTAGGAATGATTTAATTCAGTTTAATCATAGGAATGCTGGCGTTCCCTCGTCCAATTGCCTTAGCTAATTGTTATTCTTAAATGTCATTTTCAGTATATGTTAAGTAGAGATGAACTAAGGAAGATATGGCGTGCCCTGGTCCTAGTGTTATCCCCAAAGACTATCTGAATGTTTCCCTTGGAATGTGTTAAAAGCTGGCTAATGTTGAAACACATACTAGATCTTACGCCATTCTGTGTTATCTTTGTGTTTGTCTTGATAGTAAACAAGTAAAGCAGAGCTAGGATAGGATTTGTGGTGAGCCCGTCTCGCTAGTTTCTCCTCCAACAGTTTCCTTCAAGTTTCCCTTTGTTTTAACATGTTTTTCTATTAAAATTGCATCAAAAGTAGGCTAGTTTAGAAGTACTTACCTGATCTTAGATTACTTTTATGTCTTTCTTAACTGTATGTCAGAAGCAAGCTAGTTTAGAATTACTTACCTGATCTTAGGCTTCTCTTTGTTCTTCATCTGTTTAATTCCCCTTCTTTTCTCTCTTTTCATTCCATAAATCAAACTTCAAAGAGATCCTTAGACATAGATGACTTGCCCCATGGACCACTCTTGAACCTAATTGTTTCAATTAAACACTATTATGACTCCATAGCCCAATGGACTAAAACCTGCAATTATCTATCTTCCTGGCCAAAGCTTGTTCTATTTTCTTGCAACTTCTCACCTTTGAAACTCTTTGCATTTGGAACTTTCCACCTCAAACAGTAATCATGCTCAACCATCCGAAAACAAAAAAAACCCTTGGTCTTCATAACTAGCCTAATATCATTACCCAAGACTTCAAAGACAAATCCATCTTTGCACTTATTTGAGAGATCCCTCTCCGGATTCAAGAGGGCTAGATCTTAGAATCCCAAAGTGGTTGAAATAATGTTCTCCCTGCAGTTGGACGTTTGCCAATCTTGATAATTATAGGGTGCTAACAACACGATCTGCAATAGGTGTAATAATCCTGATGTAGTGTAGGCCACCATAATCCATCCCACAAGATTTTTTGTGTCGTAGCTTGTCCTGCGTAGTGGCCTCCTGCAACTCCTTCATGTGCTTCTACTAAAATGGTGGGCCGCTCATGTTCCAATACATATATGCGTAGTATTTCATCTGTGCCTAGCATGTATAACTGACCAGTGATGATAGTAAAGTCTGTAGCCTGGGTAACCGACTCCTTCTTCTGTTGCACCAAATATTCTACAGGGTCTACGTCCGTAGTAAGGAATTCAATGATATCAAAAAAGTGAGCATCAACCACCCTAATGGTGAAAAACTACGCATCGGGTAATCCCTTGTCCAAGTTAGTAGGTTATTCCCCTGTTTTGATGCGAGACAGATGATCCAGACTTGCATTCAACATTCCCATCTTAAAAATGATCTCAGAATCATATTCCTGGAATAGCAATAGCCAACGAAAAATCTTCCCCCCCAACACAAGCTTGTTGACTAGGTATTTCAAAGCCAAATGATTAGTGAACATCTTAAAGTGGCCACCCAGCAGATAGTGCCGATATTTTTGTAATTTGTATACCATAGCAAATCTCTCGAACTTAGTGGTAGAGTAGTTTCAATCTGTGCCTGAGAGTTTTCGACTCGCAAAGGCAACCAGGTAATCAATATCTCATTCTCCAGGTTGAGTAAGCACCGTGCCCAGGGCAGCGCCTGACGCATCCACATGTACATGAAATTCCTTTGACCAGTCAGGAAATATCAGTATGGGTGCATAGATAGCAGGGGCATTCTTGAGGCGAAAGGGCATGACTATATACTGAAGGAACCCCATTCAGTCGCAAATGTGGTCTTACTGCGATCTTCAGGTGCAATTATAATATGGTGGTATCCTGAGAATCCATTGGTGAAGGAATAGGCCTCCTGCCACCCACACTATCGAGGATTTCATTGGAGAAGGGCATAGGGAAGGGGTCATGGATGCAGGTGTCGTTTAACTTGTGTAGATCCACCTAGATGTGTATTCCCCCCTTTTTCTTCTTCTCGTAGATGACAATTGGACTTACCCAATCTGATTGTTCAACTTGTTCAATGATACCTATGGTAAGAAATTTTTCCAGCTCTTATTTGACCTTTTGCTTAGATTTAGGGTTTAGTCGGTAAGGCTGCTGCTTGACGGGACGTGCCTCGGGTTTCAGAGTGATGTGCATAATGCCTAGGTCCCTAGTGATCCCTTTGAGTTCAAAAAACTTTGTCGGAAATAAGTTTGGATACTCTATAAGTAGCTCTGTAATTTTTCCTACAATTCCTTCATCCCAATAGTCCCCAATTTTAGCCAGTTTAGGGAGTTCTTATGTTCCAATATTAACTTTGCGCAACCTAAGAGGCTACATTACATCACTATTCTATAGTGACGGTCCGATAATGTTGTGTAACCAGCTCCAAAAATAGAAGAAAAGAGATATGAACGCCTTAGAAATAAGCCACTTCGAGGGGGCAACCTCCAATACATTACATAAATGAACAATTCTTGGATGATACAATTTACAAAACCTCCTTTCTATATATAGGAGTCCATGGGGCCATAATGTAATCCTAGTGGGCCACAATGTAATCCTAGCCGACCCAACAATAATAATGTAAGGGCACAATAATAACAATATGGGGGTTACAGGGGTACAATAATAACAATAAGGGGGGCTACACTAACATAATAAGGGGCTACACTATCAATATAGGGACTTAACATGCCCCTCTCCTTCAAACAAGTGTTGTCCTCAACGCTTGATTATTTCTTGATGCTTCTGTATAAAATTCTCATCCTCCCATGTGAAGTATTTTACAGGAAATTTCTTCCTCTTGCTTGGATACTCTGAAATTGATCGTACTTGTCGATTTCTTGTTTCTATGACTGCTTCATAACTTCTTTCGATGTGATGTTGATCTTCCTGTTGTTTCATTAGATTCTGCACCAAAGTTGGGTTATCCTTTGAGAGTTGGAGAACTTGTTGTTGATGCTCGATGTGATCTTCCATTAATTTATCATCAATATTTGCTATTATTTGATCCTTCAAACCATCAACTTAGCCTCCATTTCCTTCTTTTAAACCATCTATTTCGTATGCCAATTGCTCTTGTGCGTTAAATTGTCCGCACTTAGTTACCGTGGTGCATGGTATCTCATCTTCATCGCTCTTCATCGCCATAAGATATAGTATAGCTTTTTGAGGGCTTAATGGGTATGGAATTTTTTTTTGGAGGCATAATATAACCAATTAATAACAAAAATTCTTCAATATGCCCTTGGAATCAATTCAACTTGATTCTTCAAACAAGACTTATGCACTTCGGAAAAAACAATACACACCTTTTTCTTGCTTTTGAGGAGCTCGATATTGAAATTGGATTATCTATGTGATTGTAGCACTTAAATATTTGAATTTCAGTACCAACGTAGCCCTCTGAATTATCTTTCAAATTCCACTGGTCTGACCTAATTTGAATTTTCCAAGACAAAGTTTTGTCCACTCTCCCAAAATGACCTAATTTTGGACTAGTTCAGTAGAGCAAACTTGTAGGACTTGCCACGTGTCACTGTTTCGACCTTTGTCTCTGACATTGATAGCCAGAAAACTACAGTCTATTTACTTGCGACCACTTTTTACGGCACTCCAATCCGATACCTAGAGAGATAGTTATTGAACTTTTCCCACGATCACCTCTTTGAGATGAAATTCAGGAGCCTGAAAAAGCACTACCTTCCACAGATCATATCTCCAAAAGTGTTGCGAACCAAGCTCTGATATTTTTTGACGAATTTCCTCAGGATTTCAGCTTCGTACCATATGAATTTCAGACTCTGAAACTTCGCACAAAGAAATTTATAGCGCAAATGCCACGATGACCTGTTTAGGAGCCTGAAAAAATACCTAACTTCCACAGATGATATCTCCTCAAATATTACGAACCAAGCTCTGAAATGTTTAGACACGCTTCCTCAGGAGTTTGGCTTCGCACCCTAAAAATTTCAGCTTCTGAGACTTCGTAGAAAAAAAGTTATAGCGCAAATGCCACGATGACCTATTTGGAGCAGCGAAACCCTAGAATCCAAACCTCTGATACCAAATGTTGTGTAACCAGCTCCAAAAATAGAAGAAAAGAGATATGAACGCCTTAGAAATAAGCCACTTCGAGGGGGCAACCTCCAATACATTACATAAATGAAAAATTCTTGGATTATACAATTTACAAAACCTCCTTTCTATATATAGGAGTCCATGGGGCCATAATGTAATCCTAGTGGGCCACAATGTAATCCTAGCCGACCTAACAATAATAATTTAAGGGCACAATAATAACAATATGGGGGTTACAAGGGTACAATAATAACAATAACTGGGGCTACACTAACATAATAAGGGACTACACTATTAATATAGGGACTTAACAGATAATGGTACATTCTCCTTCAGAATGTGGGACAGAGATATTTCATGGATTATCTTCTTCTCCATTAATCACTAAGCTCCAGCAGTTGACTATGTCTTGCATCTGGGCTTCCCATGTCAAGGCTGTTGGTGTAGTGCAGGGGTGAGGCTTCTTAAATATAAATGCATCGATATCCTGCAGAGCTTCATCAAGAATCTCCATTCCCCCAATTGGTCTAAATGTTCTGATAAAGTCTTCTTTTAACACTTCCTAGTGGCGGGTACACTGGTGTAACTCCGCATCTAAGTACCAAGCAGCAGGGATAGGACTGAAGGCATGCACAAATAGATGGACCCATTCTTCCGGGGTTTGATCGGACCATTTGGCCATGAAAGCACGCAAATGCGCACGGGGATCCCTGGGTCCAGGAAATGTCTTGGTGCACACGTCAGATGGAGGTGTGAACCGCAGAATCATCCTATCTTGACATGTTTCCCAATCCAAAAATGCTTTCTTGTGCATATCTCACCATTGCGTAGGTGTTCCATGCAAAGCCAGATTGAGGGCCCAGAGCTGCCATTATTTTGGCACCCTAGCTTCCAATGTTCTTAGAAATTCCTAGACATTACTAGACCCATCAAATTGGGGAAGGTCTCTTACCTCTGAAGTAATGCAGTGGAGGGTCCTCGCAGTCTGAGGGCATCGTAGTGCTGAGACATCACGTAACCAGTTCTGCCAACTTTCAAATTCTTCATTAGGGTGAGAAAAGTACTCCCTGTCCTTCTCCTAACAGAGTACTCTGCCTGTTTTAGGGTTACCCCGCTCTTAATCTTGTACCATCACCTAGTAGATATGATCTAGTTCCTCCTCTTCAAATGTTGGTTCTGTATACCACACACCCTCGACGGGATCTAGTCGTACTATTGTGCGTGTACCATTTTTCTCAAATATCATGCTGCGTTTATTCAAATTGATGATGCCCTCCATGTCTATAGCCTAGTTCAGCCTTAGGAGTGCAGGGTAGGGATCCACATCTTCCACAATTTCTATTACTTCAAAATCAGCTAGGACCTTTACTCCTGCAATATATACCATGACGTTCGGCAGCCTTCCCAAAGGGATGATCTTCTGTTGATTCGTCATGTGCAACTAGATGGTGGACTAGTCTAATTTTAGTTCTCACATTCGTTGCCATGTCTGCTTCAGTAAGACATTCACATCTAGTCCTAGATCGAGGATAACTTGATCTATGTTACAGTCGCCAATCTGCACAGTCAACCGCATTTCCCTCCTGGTACGTTTCTTATAGTTGTGTAATTTGTGTACTTCTTTAATATCAACAATTGTGTTGGGTAGGTTTGCGCAGTTATGTAGTAATACTTGAAGATTTTATACACCCTATGGGTCATGCAGTAGTTTTAGACATGCCCTTAAGAAGGGCTCAACCTCTTCCTTCTCTTGGAGGTGCATTGGCAGCTACGTAGGGTTTGCCAGTGACTCTTGTTCCTTGAAATTTGTTCCCTTTTGAGAGGCAAGCTCTTCTCCCTAATTGACTGTACCGCTGGTGTTATGAAATTTATACTCAGATCTACATCCCTCAGCGCGGTTTTAACTCTTTGTAAATTATGTGTAGGAGTAGGTTGTTTGTCCTGCTTTTTTGTTATCAAGATCGGTAGTCTTTGATCTCATGGTCCAGTTGTGAGTAATATTTACAGGATTTCCTGGTGGGATTCGGGTTGTCCCTGGCGAAGTTCCCTACCTCTCCACAATTATAGAAAATCAGCTGGCCCTGTTCTCATCCTGCACTTCCTCCCCGCCCCACGCTGCCCCTCGTAGGGGAGTCACCAAAAGTTGCGGGGGATGTCGGTGACGCGAGATCTGATTGTACCCTATAGAGGTTTCCCCTATCTACCAATAATTCATATGTGTGACAATTCTACTCATCGTGCCTTATCGATTGGCAGAACCTGCGCCATTGTTGCTTCAGATCACCCATACTTAGCTGGGGGCACTGGGCCGTATCATGTAGTCTCGCTACTCGACATTCATCACACCAGAGCACAGACCCACTAGACCTGGGGTGCAACGGACTAGGTCCCCTTGCCTATAGGTAGTCCACCAATAAGGGACACTGGTCCTTGGTATGGCCAGACACCTGACATTGTATGCACCAGAGGTCTGTGCTAACTCCTTTTTCTTGTTCCATCCACAAGCTCTCTATTTCCATGTGCATGGTTGCGAGCTGCTCTTGAATTTGTTGTACTCCTCCCAACATGTCTTCCTTGAGCATGGCTTCGAGTCTCATGACATATTCCAATGCTTTTTCCTGTGACTCTAAGGTCTGGTGGCTCATTGGTATCCGTAAGTGAGGTAGCAACATAGCAATGAACCATTTCGTGTGTTGTCTTTCATCGTACTTGAACCCCCCTTCCTTGATTGCTTTCTTTAACCGCTAATTAGCCTCCCACACTAACTCAGTTGCACCTTGCTTGAATTCTTTCACTTCGGTTACTAACTAAGAGTAAGACTTCAGCTTCCAGGATTGTTGTTTTAGGGTGTCCTTAACATCTTGAAGCGATGCGCTCCCATTTTGAGATATATATCACATATACCAGTCCAGTGCCCTTTCTTCGAAGGCTAGGGATAGTTGTGCCCTTTTCATAGAATTGCTTACTAACCCCTATGCAGTCCACACCAAGGCGGCCATGAACCAAAACCGCTCCATGTCCTTATCGGCTACACCTTTAGAGATAGGTAATTTTAAGTGTACTTCCATGTTTTCCTCTGGTTTATTTTCTCGGAGGCCCGACGTTGGCGCAATTGACGAACCTTGCCTGGATTCTCTTCTCGGTGAGCTACGAGCAAAGCAATCCTCCACTTGACCTATTCGATAGCACTTACCACTCCATGTTGTGCTTTCACCCAGAGTAGTGCTTATTCACCTCTGCTTAGATGTCCAATATTCACTTGTCATTACCCGATCCCTTTCTTAGAATTCTTCCGATCCTGGCAACGGAACCATTTGTTGGCTTGAGTGGTCCTGACCCAGGTTCGGTGTGCAAGTTTTGCCAACAAACCCCTATAATATTGACCTTTTTGGTAGTGACCTGCTTGTGCAGGTCAAAGTGTCACCCAAATTAGTATGGGTGGATGCTGGAACCAGGTTTTCACACCCAGAGAAAGGATGGGTAAGGTAAGCAGAGCTATGCTAGGTCCTGTAATCCTAGATTACCATGTTCTGCACAGGGTTAATTAGGTCTTTTTTCGCATCCACGTGCACTAGATCTATAGTTATATGCTTTTATGACAATAACACAACATTATGTAAACAGAACATAATAGATCCAGATCCAGAAACACACTTACACAGATCTTCATAGCTTAAAGATAGAAAATGCACAATACAAAAATTACCAACAATTCACACAAGATTACTCACAGATTCAGTTCTCTATCAGTCCTTCTTATTCATTCATTCATCAATTCTTCCTTACAATTCCCTTCCCAACCAGCGCACACAGCAGCAGGGTCTGCACACAACTGGACTTGAATCTCCGCGCACACAGCCAACAGGAGTGCTTTCCCCAAAAACCCAAATAGATAGTTTAAACAACAATTTACATTAATAGCTCATCATTCTTGTCCTTTATAATAAAAAATTCTCCTCTATTTATAACAATCTAGCCTAGACTTTCCTATGGTCTGCAAAGCCGTGGTTTCTGGACCCCTGGTTTACCCTTTTACCATTACAATGCTTTCGGAGCTTTGACTCACCCCAAAACCCCTGTGCTAGAATAAATCTAATCAAAAGTATTCAAAATGGACCAGTTTTGCAGCTTGTTAGGAGACCCTGTTCCAACAGGATTCATGTGGTGTACTCATTGGTGATGTTTTTTCTTCTATAAATGTGTTATTCATTTTTTTTCTTTTCTCTTTATTTCTAAAAATCTTAATTTCATAAAAGAAACCGTGACGAATAGGATATGTTACTTAGAGCACCCTATTCTGGATGTTTTCAATTTACATTTTTTCTCCTGAGGTCAAATTGAAGAATACTTCATTGCTCTTCAATTTCTACTGAATTCTACACTTCTTGTATTTTTATAATCCACTTAAAATCATAAAATATCTAGTTAATGCAACTTAGATTTCCCTATGAGAATCCTTCAAAATTTGATGCAGATCTAGTTAAATATTAAGACTCCATAACCTAATGGAATTATAGAAATTTAATCAAAGAACAATCCAAATCAAACAAACAATCAACACATTAATAACTAGCCTAAAATTCACTCAAACATAGCTAAATTTTACAAAGAGATCCCTCTCTGAAGCTGGCAAAGCTAGATCACAACTTCCAAAGTGGTTTTGATGTTGTCATCTATGTTTATTCTCACAATATTGTAAATTAAAGAACAATAACACATCTAAGACTATTAATTTAATTTGATGGGATAATGGTTCATTTTTGGTTAGATGGTAACCCTCTCGAGGCTATGGACGCTTGCTGGCACTAGTGGCTTACCAGTGAAAAACTAGTTTATTTTAATACGCTAAGTTCCAATATTATTTTACTTTAGCTTTACAATTGATTAATGACTACCACAAAAAAAGGAAGAAAAAAAAATTAATTATCCATAACAAGTTTCGAGAATTTTATAGATTAATGAGTTCTTTGGTATTCAGAGTTATCATTATCAATCTGAATTTAAAAATATTTTTATCTATCAGATTTTATTCTTAGAGAAGTTTAAATTTCATCTATTATTACAAAGATAACTGCTACAAACAGTGTATCGCCAATTCTTGTAGTACTCAACAACCCCTATTAAAGTTAATAGTAGAACTAATAAATATGTGGTACCCTTCTAAGTTTCTAGATAAAATTCCTTTGTTTCAATAAAATAATAAAATTCTAGTTTTTGGTTATCAAAAAATGACCTTGAAATGAGAAAATTCCGTATTGTAAATTTATATCGAACTTTAGGTTTTAAAAGAAATTAATCAAGGAAAAAGTGTAGTCAAATGGTTTTACCTTTATCGGGATTGAAACTTGTATGTAGACCATCCCTCTCAAGGAAATCCTCGATATCAATCTTCCCATAAAGAGTTCCAAATAACTTTTGAAACCCTTAAGGTAATAAATTTCTTTCATGGATATAATGATTAAAGGATGGAACCTACAATCACCACGTGGTATTTCAAATTTCTCATGTCAAGATTTTTTATATGAGCATACTCCAAAAAATCATCTATCTTTGATATTATAACTCCTTTGATACCCTCATCTCTCTCATACTCTAATGTTCTTATTCCTATGATCTCTGATATTTTCCATCGCTCACCCTCCGATTTCCAATAAGCCATTCCTCCCAATATTAAAACAAGCATATCACAACTTTTTATCGAATGTAACTCTTGGGAAACCTCTGATATGAAACCCCCGATACGTGACCTTCGATATCGTTTCCCACCTATTCTCGTAGCCGTCACATAATAAAAATCTTATTGGGAAAAATGATTTCTCAGGTTTTCAAGTTACTGATATCAAAGCTCCGATATAATGACCTATAAAAAATACCATGTGAACCCACATTTCATCGATTAATGGCCACGGATAACAAATTTTTGTTTTCAAAGTCTTAAAATATTTTATTTTTTGTGACTTAATATCGATATATTTTTCTCATAAAAGGATGAATTCATATCAAAATTAGTCATTTTACTTAGTGATCTAAATATGAGAAAACTTTTTATTTATATGCAAGCTCCCTCATCAGTAGTAAAAATGTGTTTAAGGATCATCTCATGTTAACCATTTGTGAAGGGGTTTATGTGTGTAGTTTCATGTGTATTTGATGATGAAATTATGAGTTAATTAAATTTTAAAAACTCATATGCAACAAATGAAATGTATTAAAATAAATCACAACAATCACATAACACAATGGATGACGATGATTTCACCCCTCCTGGGCTACATCTCCATGGACCTGCTTTAACTAGCTAGGCCCTCTTGGGATTATGTGTAAAATTTCTGATGACAAGCACCAATATTCCTCCAATTGATTTTCAGACAGTTCCATTACCTTTAGAACACTCAAACATGCCTAAAATGACTTTTCAGTCTATGAATTTGGTTCACAGCTCCTGTAGGCTTGACCTCCAATCCTCGTGGCCATGCCCTTGGTTAGTAACCAAAGTACAAAATCACCTTCAGATGGGCTCCAACACCTCTCTCAACTACACCATTGTGTTTCAAGCATAAAATACATAAAAAATTTACTATTCACTTACTGAAATTGGCCTTTAGCTAATCTGGGCATGGCCTTCCCTCTTGGTGGCCCTAGGCTTCAAAATTATTCAAGTGACCAAAAACATGTTTATATGGGCTCCTTTGCCTATGCAAGTTGTTCCAATGCATTCAGAGCATGCCAATATGCTAGGAATGACTATCCTTGAGAAAACATTTGTTGAATATTGACCAAGATAGGCCTTATTAAAGTTTTCCCTAGATTCCACTTCTAAATCTAGAAAACTGGCAGATAACCCCAACAAATGTGGAAGTAGAGCCGGAATTGGGTATTTTCCAAAGTCTTTACTATATTTAACTGTAGATTAATTAATAACTAACTGCACTTAATGTATTAACTATGCACTAATCATGGGCTTTTAGTAGGCCACTTAGGTCCTGGGCACATGAGAGGGTCATCTGGAGGAAGGCTAGCCCCTCCGTTCCTCTGGCATATGAAGTCTGTATTGTGCATTTAAATAAAATTTTCGCACCATCTATTTCAATGTCTGAGTTTAAGGTGCTTTGTTAGAAGATGGTAGTGGAGAGTGGGAGGTCACGGGGTCGAACCCCGACCTCACCCCTCCATGCACTTCTTTTGGCAATGATTATAATATAGAAACCAACGTTAAAGAACCATTTCCACAAACCTTAATGTTTGCAAATATTAATATTGCACTCCAAACTTATGGTTTATTACCTTTTATAACAAAAATTTTGCACCGTATTAAACTATGGTCCAAATATTTTCATAAAGGAATATGCCTCCACCATACACGGACTTGGTTAAAATTGAAATGCAACCATTTAACTTTGACATGCGGACTATGAAATAAAATCAAAATTTTGAATTGAATTAATATGTGTGGAATAAATAAGGTTTGAATTTAAATATTTAAATATTAATATATATATTATAATATAATATATGATTATTAAAAACATACAAAATATTATATATATATATATATATATATATATATATATATATATATATATATATATATATATATCAACATTAATTAAAAATAAAGTAATTTCCAACACATAAATTCATGAACCCAAATTCAACCTTTGAGGACATTGGGCAATTTTTACCTTCACAAACCAAATTGGTGTATCCAATTGTGACACTTCTCACAATCCCATTGGGCTAGAATTGAAGAAGATTCTCTCCATGCTAACTGGACTACCATCTCATCAGTTGTACCTGTTCTACAACATTTTTTTTAAATTTTTTTTATTCTGAACGACAATCAGTAGACCATAACTTCCTCATACGAACTCGATTTTTGACGAAATGAGTTGCATTGGATTCCTTCTGACAGGTCAGTCACTTTAGTTCTAGTTTGGTGCAATTCTAAGCACTTTAATGTTTGAGCTAATTTTTTCCCCTGATCTAGATTCTAACCACTACTTACCATTGCCATGCTTTTGGACCCACAAAATTTGGTTATCTTATGAGTAATGAACACTCTTCTATTTCCCAAGTTCTATCATCTTCATTCTTGTCTCTACAACCACTACTCTCGTTTTGTTGCTGACCCAATCTAACACTTATTGGTTGCTTGATGATATAACACTTTTGTTGTACCAAATCAATTCCTCAGTTCCTTCCCACTGAGAATCATGTTCCTAGTTTGCACAATGAGTGAACTACAACAATGCGTTCCAACTTCACTAAAAATAAGAAATGAAATGACCATTATTTTGCCTCCACAGTTCCAAATTCCACATATGGAAGTGTTGGAAATACTGAGAGGGGGGGGTGAATTAGTATTCCTTTCAATTAGAGCATTAGTTAATCTTTAATTATTATCAGTGTTTGTACAATGATAGTAGTAAACAAGAGGAACACAAATTCACATAGTTTTTAAGGTGGAAACCCACTTCGGGACAAAAACCACCTAATGCTTTTCTAATAATTCTTTAATATTAAACTCCAATTCAAAATAAAGCTCCAACTTCCTAGAATCTAGAAAAGCATTCTTCTCCAGCTCCCACCAGATGGACGCTCCAATGCCCAAGATTCTTCAGTAGTCAACTAAATGTATGCCCCAACACCCAATGAGCTACAACTCACCCTAGCACCACCCTACTACCCTATAGAAGAATAAAAGAAGAATGGACTCTCGTACCAGGGAAAATGGTGCACTTTACAATGATATAGAATGATGTAGAAGAAGAAGATATACTAGACCATAAAACCAACTTTAACACAACCACCTAATGATGATCCTAGACCTTCCAACACTACCTCTTCAACCCTTGGCAGATAGATACTAGTACAATTTATACAATAATGTATTTACAATGACTAAGTACAATGATAACTTTACAATGATTGTATGCAGTGCTTCCCACTTGAAGACTTCATATGATGAACTTCTTGCTACTGTTATGCACCTTGGATGCTGCTATTTTCATGATACCCTTTGCTGCACCTTTCTTTGCTCTTCTACCGTAGAAATTCTGGTCCTTTGCAACCCTTGAAAACACATGATCTAGCTTTTTATTTCCTTCTAGGAGCTCGATATTGAATCCTGTGTATCTCTGTCATTTCAAATCCTCAATATCTGATTTTTGGTCCTGTAGTAGTCCTCTGAGTCATATTTTCAATTCCATAGGTCTGACCCTATTTGGATTCTTGAAGAGAGAGTTATACCCAATCTCTCGCAATGCCCTAATTATGGACTGTTTCAGCAGAGCGCACTTGTACGACATGCCACGTGTCACTGTTTCTTCATTTGTTTCTGAACTTCATAGAACAAAAATTAAATACTGTGTAATATCTGTCGCTTTTTACAGCATTCCAATCCGATACTCAGAGAGAGAGAGTTATGACGAATTTACCAAGGTCACTTCTTTGAGATGAGTTTCAGGAGCTTGCAAAAACCCTAACTTACACAGCTCATATCTCCAAAACTATTGCGCATCTTCATCTGAAATTTTTTCTGCAGCTTCCTCAGGATTTTTTCTTCGCCTCACAAAAATTTCAGCTTATCAACCTTCGTATAAAAAAATTTAGAGAGAAAATTCCAAGATGACCTGTTTCCGATGGCCGAATCCCTTGCCTAAGGAGGAAATGAAGATCACAATATATATAAATTCTTAAGTTGAGAGGGGATTCAACAAGTGAACGTGGGAGGGATTTCAGGAGCATAAAAAATATTAATTATTACTTTTCAATGACCCATGCCCCAACCCCACGGGGTTTTAGCCCACTAACTGGGGGTACAAACTTCAAACATGAATATCTCTCAAACCGTGAAGAATTACATGGCATGCCATATATCAACGGAAACATTTCGAAAAGTAGAAACCATCAAAAGAATTATTGACCCAGAATATTAATTTGGTAGGTAAAAAATTCCCATGCAATATTGGGTTAGTCCCTGGTGCTTCTTGGGTTGATGTCAATGACAACCGCTGATCAACAGGAAGAATGCATTTGCCATCTCCTTCTCTTCATGGCGTCACCACATAAAATGGTCTACAATGGCTACAAACTTTTCTCTTCGACATCTTGTCACAAACACACAGGCAAGAAACATAACTTGACGATATATCATCTTGCTCCTTCAAAGTAACAATTTTCACATCATGTGAACATCACCATGTACTCTCACATATTGGTGTCAAAATTATCGACCAAACACAAGTAAAAAAAACATGCCTCTTCAAAAGAGTGACTCTGAAGTAAAGCATAAGCATTTATAAAAAAATGAAAATTATTTTCCTAAAACAAAAAGAATTTCACATCTCATGAAACACTTCAACAACATCTCATTTTCATCTTTGGAGACAAAATCAACTCTTCCAAGTCGATATGAAATACATGTAACACAAAATTGACCAACACATGTCGACACTCATGCATGTGCAAATGATCAAAACTCTCAAGTTGACAACATACAAGTTTAAACAAAGCATTCGATCAACACAAGTCAATTACTTATGCATGTTCAAGCACAATCAAATCATCAAAATTCCATTGTTCATACACACAAATGCTCATCCATGTATACAATTCTTCAAATCTCTCACAAGTACAATCATAAGTACAAGAACTCCATTCATATGTACATGTACTTAAAGTTGAAATGAAAAATTTTTCCTACAATAAATTAAGTCAACATACTCCACTTTCCATCACCTTCTTGGCATAAACATGCAACATGCATTCCATTGGAAAATAAATGCATCAACATCAAAATACATGCAAAGCCTTAATTGGATAAGAAATCTAACCATCTATTAGCAAACCATTTCAATGGCGCTTCTTTTATCTGCACATCATCATCATGTGAATCATCTTGTCCCACATCAATTATGGAATATTATTTCCCATTCTTTCCATTCTCTTTCTCCACCTTCTTCAAATGTCATGGAAATTTTCTGGATACAAATTCAAACACTTGTCAACAAGATGACCTTGCTTATGGAAATGAGTGCAAAGCAATTGCATCTTCTTTTCAACAAGGCTTCCTTTGTCTTTGGATTTCTGCCTCCTTTACTTTAAAATTTTCCTCTACATGGCTATCTTATTCCAACACCTCAAAAAATTATGGTTATCGAAACCACAAAAGTAACATGCAAAATGTCTCCAAATCTATGTGAGAATTTTGCATGTTTATCATAATCAAAAGCAACTTGATTCAAAGAAGTTTTATACCTTGAACATTCACCTTTGTCGCCTTCTTGAGGAGGTGAATTTGATGAGGTAGTGGCTCTCTTCAGAATAACAACAATGCATTCAATGACTATACAACTTTTAGCATCCTCTTGTTCACCATTCTCATTAGTTTCATGCTAATGAGCACATTATTGCAAAGTGGGCGTAAAAATTTTTCATTCCTCATGGACTCAATCCTTAGAAGCTTGAGGTAATGAACATGAAATGAATGTCCTTCTTGGAACACCTTCATGCGTCTCCTTGGATTTATATCTTTCTCCATCATGTTATCCATTACCAAGACCAAAATACTTAGGCCTTCCCTCAACAAAAATTGGCTCAACTATGCCTTGTGCATGTTTTCCTAATACTTTACCTTTATAAACCATATTCATTAATAATTTTACCCTATTCCTATAGTGTGTCTTTCAAAAGAACCTACACATTCATGTTGAGGGGAAATTGAAGATAAACTTGAATTGTATACCTCTTTTTCAAGAACATTCTTGGCTAAGGCTTCCTTGGCATCATGGAGTTGACTCTCGATCTCATGCATATTTTCAAGGTTCTCAGTTGCAATATGGAGATGAGTCTCCATCTCACGAAACTTTTCAATTAGTTCTTTCTTCTCCTCCTTCATGGAAATCAACTTCTCTTGAGGTATTTTTATCTCCCTCTTATTCTCATACTTCTCTTGCATCCTATCAATCATGATGTAGAGTTTCTGCAACAACTCTTTATGAAGTAGTTTGTATAAGGAATATAGAGAAGAATAATCATTTAGTGAAGCTGTCATCACACATAAAATGCATAAAAATATTGTTTTATGTGATTTGAGATTTCAGATCTCAATATTGACTTCTTTTCCTTCACACATAAACTTGGCAAACTGTTAAATTATCCCTACACAAATTAAAAAACAAATAACTATACAACCAATAGCTAATTCTTCTATCCAACCTCGGCTAAAATGTGCTAAGAATTTTCTCTGATACCAATGTGACCTAAATATAGGAAAACTATGCAAGCTCCCTCATCAATATTAAAAATGTGTTTAAGGATCATATCATGTTAACCATTTGTGAAGGGGTTTATTTGTGTAGTTTCATGTGTCTTTGATGATCAAATTATGAGTTAATTAAATTTTAAAAGCTGATATACATCAAATGAAATGCAGTAAAATAACGCACAGTGATTACATAACACAATGGATGATGATTGATTTCACCCCTCTTGGGCTACATCTCCATGGACTTGTTTTAACTAGTTAGGCCCTATTGGGATTATAAGTCAAATTTATTATTACGAGCACCAGCATGTTGGAAAAAAGTATTAAACTGATTCACCCCCCCCCTCTCATTTTAATTAGAGGTTCAACACAGCATTGCTCCAATGGATTTTCAAACTATTCCATTGGCTTTAGAACACTCAAATACCCTTAAAATGACTATTCAATCTCTGAGTTTGGTTCACAACTTCTCTAGGCTTGACCTCCAATCCGAGTGGCCATGGGCTTGTTTAATCTCCAAAGTGACAAAATAAACTCCCGATATGCTCCAACGCCTCTGTAAACTATACCACTATTTTTGGAGCATTAGATGCATAAGAAACCTACTATTCACTCATTGAAATTATCCTTGATCTGATCTAGGCATGTCCTTCCCTACTGGTGGCCCTAGGCTTCAAAATTCCTCAAGTGACCAAAAACAAATGTAGATGAGCTCCTCTTCCTCTGCAAGTTGTTCGAATGCATTCATAGCATGCCAATCTACTAGGAATGACTATCCTTGAGAAAATTTTGTTGAATATTGACCAAGATAGTCCTCATTAAAGTTTTCCCTAGATTTTGCTTCTAAATCTAGAAACTGGTAGATAACCCCGACAATTTTGAAAGTGGCACTGGATTTCGAGATTCTACCAAAGTTTGCGCCATCTTTAACTGAAGATTAATTGATAACTAAATTCACTTAATGTATTAACTGTGCACTAACCGTGGGTGCTTAGTGGGGCGCTTAGGTCATGGGCACATGAGAGGGTCATGTGGAGGAGGGTTGGCCCCTCTGTTCCTCCAACATCAGAAGTCCACACTGTGCATTTAAATACAAGTTTCACACCATCCATTTCAAGGTCCGAGTTTGTAGCATGTTGGTAGAAGGTGGTAGTAGAGAGGGGGAGGTCATGAGGTCGAATCCCGACCGTGCCCCTCCATGCACTTCTTTCAATAACGGTTATACTATACAAACCAACGTTAATGAACCATTGGCATAAACATTAATGTTTGCGAATATCAATATTGTTCACCAAAATTATGGTTTCATACCTTTGATAACCAAAAAAAATATGCCTCCACCATACACAGAATTCGGTAAAATTGAAATTCCACCATTTAACTTTGACATGTGGAGTATGAAATAAAATCCAAATTTGGAATTAATGAGGTTTGAATATATATATATATATATATATATATATATATATATATATATATATATATATATATATATATATATATATATATATATATATATATATATATTCAACCTTAATTCAAAATAAAATGATTTCCAACACATAAATTCATGAACCCAAACTCAACCTTGGAGGACATTGGGCAATTTTTACCTTAAAAAACGAAACTGAGGAATCCAATTGTGACACTTGTCATAGTCCCATTGGGATAAAATATGAATAATATTCTTTGCATGTTGACTGTACTACCATTTCATTAGATGTACCTATTCTGCAATATTTTTTAAAAAACTTGTTTGTTCTGAATGGTGATCAGCAGACCATAACTTCCTCATACAAACTCGGTTTTCGATGAAACAAGTTGCGTTGGATTCCTAGCGATTAGTCAGTTGCTTTCAGTTTGGTTTGGTGCAATTCTGAGCATTTTCATTCTTTAGATAATTTTTTCCCCTGATCCAGATTCTGATCACTTATTAAATTCCTCAGTTAAGAAGTTGTAGCTCATTCCCAAGTTTTCTCACATTATAACCCTGAAAAATAGAATATAGGAGAAAGGAATAAGGAAGAGAAAATAATTCAGGACAACAACAACCACCTCTTTCTCATCTAGAACCCACTGAAATTATCCCACAATTTTTAGACACCAGATGCACTCTAGATGCTAGAGTTTATTCATAGAAATCCATGTATAAGCTCTTTGAGGATGAAAAACCAAGGGTAGTAGAGAGAAAATCCACAACCAATAATTCTACCCAGACCCTTGAGTCAACCTTGAGTGATGTCACTAATTTTTTCCTACACATAATTGTGCCTCTGCTAAAGATCTTGCCATACACACAATTGATTAAATGGTTCATCAAAAATTTGAATATTTTAGAGAGAAATTTCCTAAATTCTAAGAAGATTGTTATTGGGTTGTTTACGAGTGAATATTTAAGGATAATGTATCATGTGCCACTACCGCAAATTAAATCCAACACATAATTTGCTGAGAATTTCATGAAATAAAATGAAAATCAAGCGTATCCCATCATGAAGTGGAGAATATACCCTAATAAACACAAGCGTGATGATAAGGGTATGTATTTTATTGACTCTCTTGCTAGGTTATAATGTTATACAACTGCCATGACGTGTAAGTTATATGGATACCATAATACCCAAAAGCTCACAGACAAGTGGGTACCTTGATAGATGTTGCCTTAGATGGATACAAAATATATTGGTGAATATATTATCTAATAGTATAGCTTCCCAAATCCTTGATTTTAGAAAAAAACACAAATTTTCTTAGAATATTATGCCCCCATTCTACATGACTGCTTATATTACGAATGTTTTCTATTTTACTTCTAATTTTACATATATGGGGTGTAAATGTACCCTCAAAGACCCTATGCCTAATCATATATAGCATGATCTACTATGGGAATCTAATTTCTAGCCACATTTATAAAACATATGCCATGGAATTATGCTACTAATATATCAAGATTTATCTCAAGAGAAACTCCCCAAACTTTCCAAAGAAGCCTATAATGACTTTTTGTATATAGGGAGATGGTTCTAGGAGGAATCCTTTACATATATCTGGGTTTTCCATAGTCTATCCAACCCTCCTTTGTTTCCTCTCTATGTTTCGTAAAAGCTCTTAGCTTGAGCAATAACTTATCAAATTGTTGGGAATGGCCTCTCAAAAGTACTAAACCATACTAAATATTATATGTGGCCTTCCTTTCTTATTTCCATTGGATTTTATGCCATGGAAAATTTCAAGCATGCTATTGTTGATATTGATGAAATTCAATGTTTAAAATTCCCAACTATCGCCAATGAACATTTTGATCCTATTTATACCACTAAGAATCCCACAACGCAGAAAAAGATCAAACAATTTACTAATGAATGAGATAAGTTTGATTATTTGTTTAAATTAGCCTCCACTTATACAGAGGTTGAAATATTAGCAACAACATTGCTTATTCTTGAAGAATTGGTTGAGTTTAACCAATATCGGAACAAAATATTAGCTAATATTCCTTTGGATTTGTTGAGAATTCCTCAACAAAAAACACTACAAGATAAAGACCTGATTGTTTTAGCGAAGGATATTGATGCATCACAAGCCAAGGAAACAACCTCTTCATCTGTTGATCAGTCCGAAGAACCTCAAACTAATATAAAGATAGATGAGATTTGGGAACAATTTAACCAGGCTACACATACACCAGGGACTCAGGTATTAAAGACTCCAGTGCAAATGAAATTACACAGACCCCTGGAGTTACTTGGAAGACCTCGCTCACTACTGGTGCTTCCCATGAGGCCATGGATACTAATTATTTGGAAATAATTCCATCTTTTCTGACCTCATGGGTTATCCTGAAAATAGAAGAAACCCATCCTCTCGATGTATTTTATAGTCCCAAATAGAAATTTGTGGTCAGTAGACAGAGAAAAAGGAAGACAATGGATAAATTGCAGGGCTTAGTTCCTATATATACTTATTTTAAAGTAGTATGGGAAGGTGAAAAATCCACTCTTGCAGATGATCTTGGTAGACTCTCAGAGTTTGTAGGGGCATATTCCACCACCACCATTGATAAAGCCTCAGAAGTACAACAACTCCTAAGTGAGAAAGATGAGGGAATTGTGCAACTAGAACAAAGTCTACAAAACCAGAGACAAATCCCTGAACAACAATGAAAACTTCAGCTTGCAATGCTTCAAAATAATTTCAATGATTTAAGGCTTCATCATTAAGTAGATTTGAAAAGCAGGGAAACACAAATTCAGGAGCTACAACAAAACATAGATCAGTTGAAATAAAATCTTCAAATATATGAATTCAAGAAAGAATAAGGAGATCTAAACACTCTCCTTCTTCAACAACAAGTTATCTTCTACCAAAAATTGGCAACGATCAATGACTATGAAAATCAGGTGATTCACTAGTGAATCAATTGTCTGATCTCATGACATCTTATGAAGAGATCAAAGAGAATATTTATGATTACAAATATTGGCAGGATACTACTAAAGGGAGATTTTATTATCTTCCAATAATTGAATAATCATTAATGGAAAACATTTGCAGCAAATGGGAACTCAAAATAAAATGTGTAGAGATGGATATTCTCAGTGCCAAGAGCATTTCCACCAATCTCGCTGAAAATGTAACTGAAAATCTGCTACAGGCCAACCTCGTTTAGTAATTCACAAAAGGAACTTTACCATATGTTAAATTATTAATGAAAACATTGCAAGACTTATCTAAAAGGAAGGATGAAAGTATAAATAACCTATCAAAGGTTAAATTGGAAATCCATTAGCATTTATTCCTCAAACGACAGAGTCAATGGATTATGTTTGGTTATCTCTCGAATAAAACCACTCATCTTCTTCCAGCACTCAACAATGTAGTTTTCACAGGACATATGTGTATGTAGCTTAGTAATCCTCCTAAATTAAAACTTATGGTAGATATATGCGAGCTTCGAAAAAAAAAATGGGAGAACTATCCTCATCTCAACCATATTCATTATTTTTAAGCACAAATATATTATTGTCCCTCAATTTATATTAAGGATGGTTTGTTTAAACCACTCCAGTATTTTGTCTTACTTTTTTGTTCTTGCATTTTTATTAGAAAATATATACTCCCTTCATTGTAATGACGAAATGGTTTTGAATTATCGGAAGAGAGCTTTTAGATTACACTATTGTAACTATGAGTAATCTTAATAGAAAATTTTAACCAATATTGTTTCTCTCATGAGCATATTTCTCATATATCGGGTACTATTATCCATCTATTATTGCATTGTTTAATGAAATTAATGGTAATTTTGAATGTCGTTATCATATATATTTCTTAAAAAAAATCATGAATTATCACTACTGAATTGTATGGTTGTCATCATTTCATATATGTATGAAAAAAAAGATATTTTGTGTGATTTTTTTTATAGTAATTTAATTATTTATTTAATTAGATTAGTTGTATTTATCTGATTTCATCTCATAGATGATTTGATGATCTATATTGTCTTATTTTATATGAGATCTTTAAAAATTCACATGTAAAGAGATAATTGTCCTGGGATATACACAATTTAAGTATATTTATTTTTCTTCATTAGTTTAATTACATTTTCATATTCACACTTTATATCCCACCCATTTATATATTTTTAAATGGAAACTAGTGCCATTATCCCTAGTCAGAGCCAACACTCCAAAAACAAAAGGAGCTACTTTAAGTTCCTGACTAGGTGGGTTTCCCCTATGTTGACGTATAGAATTTTGACATTACAACTGGACCCTAATTCCATTTCTTAACGGTTATAATTTTATCAAAACACTAGAAGAGCTATGAAGAAATCCTAATTGGTTTTAGTGCTTCAGGAACAGGAAAATATGACATGATTAAATTAGTTTCTTCTTATTTAGGTTAATAATTTTATGATTAGGAGCTTCCCAATATCCATAAAAGCACAAAGCTAATATGAATTACACATCAAGACACCAAAGTATGCTATTATTATTCATAATCTTTATTCATTTTATAACTCAACAAATGAAAATATGCTTGTTAAAATGGATGTTAGAGAAAAGTCTTTAATCTTGAGATATAATTATAATAAGAATTGTGTTACCTTCTCGATAAATTTCTTAAGAATACTAACCGCACGTTAAAAATGTAGCTCCAAGAATTAAAGTTGCAAAGCATATTTCTTGTTCACTTATGGCTTATCATGTTAGAGAGAAAATAAATATTGACAATTCTAAAACACACATTTTTCCACTCTCTTTTCCATACATAATGTTTCCTTTTTACCTAGATGTTGTCGAGGATATGCATATCAATTTAAGCCCTTATGAATTATGGTTGTATAAGCCAATAATTTGTGAATGGGATGTCGTTTATAGCATTCTCAAAATATTATACAAATTCAAAGTAATTGAAAGAGACAAATATTCACAAAACATCACTAACATCCAGATGTCAAGAAAACACATGAAATACTATAATATATATAAGAAATTTAAAAATGGCACTTAATTAAATAGACTGAAATTGCTGAAATATTGTTATAGCAGAAATTAATAAAATTTGAGTGCAAATGTATTATTTCCTTCATTTAAAGCAGATTTGTTCTACAAGGATTATAAGATTCACACTATTATAAAATGCTAGTAGTATGATTGGGGAATAATCAATTCAATATAAGAGACTCAAAGTAAACTTCATGCACTCATATTGTGATATGGCCTTCCTTCTAGCACCACTTGTTCACATTGTTGGAAGTCTTCCAAAACAGGAGGTCTCCCTGGTATGAAGTCCCAAGTAGACCTCACATCATTTTAGATATGTTCCCCATCTAAATAATAGGCCCAAATTCCATAATTAAAGGCTTTCCTTGGCTACAAACAACAACATAAGGGAGTATGCAAAAAACCTTTGAAACAAGCACGTAGGCATTGTTAAGAATAGAATTGCAATGTATATGAGGTACTGTCATGGGCAAGAAAAGAGAAAGTGATTATTTATAGGAAAATAAATAATACTATCCCAATAAAGACACACACGAGCATAGAAAGTGTTATTAATTAACTTGAAAAGTAGTTCACAAGGTAAAAATGATCATAAAAGAAAGTAACAACACATATTCAACAAGATATATGTCAAAACCAACAAAATAGTTCAGTTTATTTAGTATGTATGATCACAAACATATAACAAAAAAATTAAGATAATAGTCTTAAAAAATCCATGATATATGCAGGAAAGTGTACCCGTGTTGAGAGCTTAAAATATTAACTGAAAGTTCCAAGATACATAATTACAATGATGCAATACTAGCCCCAGTAGTGGAACATTAAGTCACCACTTTCTCCCCCAAAGAATTATCTTCTCTCCTATGCTAAGGTAGGGAATCCAAGGTGAAAGGTCATTTTTATTGAGCTATGAGGGTTTACTTATAACAAATAAGGTGATCATTAACCTCTCATGTGACTTTTGACCTCCCCCATGAATCTTGACCTCGCACGTGACTTTTCAGATTCTATGTGACCTTTGAGCTCTTACGTGACTATAGGAATTCATAGTAACTTTCCACATTCCATGTGCGACCCTTGAGCTTCCAAATATTTTATATTTTCTCATTTTTTGGAAATAAAAAATTACATTCCACAAATTGTGGCAAAATACATGGACACCATAAGAATTTTGTAATAACACTTTGAGAAGCCATAATTTGGAAATTGTGACATAAGTATTCATTGTAAGGTAGCAATGCCAGATTCCTCTCTTTGTTGCTATGTATATAGTTTAGCATGATATGTCTGAATTATTCCTCATATTCACCCCCAAAAGGGTGTGTACAAGTATTCAAACCCTCCAAGTTAACATGAGTTTCCATTTCTCTAGTCGTGGTCTAAGATTCCTTTACTTTTGCATGATAACAGGATTTGGATATTATGTCCAAAAGTGTCCATATTGTATCATATTATTGTTGACCTCCTTAATAAACATATTTCCATTATTGGATGATAGCACCTTAAAATGTAGTTTACACATGAAAAGACAACATCAGTACTAAAATTACCTTGTATATGTTATCTTTTCTTGCATATCGTGACTGTGATGGGATAATCCACAGTGGTTGATAAGATAGGCATTGTTAGGCATAGTGCATAATGTCCAAAGGTAGGGATTTATAGTCTAGGAACTCCGATTGTGCAATCTGAAATGGAAAGGGAGAAGGGCAGTCAGCGATAACAGATTGGGTAATTTCAAGAGCCAAGGAGCTATGCTTCCTCACTAAGAATCCACAATGTGTAGTGCTTGAGAAGAAGGGTCTAGGGACTTCATAATTGAGCACTATAAGGACTAAAGGATGGCCCCACTACTTATTGAAATTGTATAGTTCACAGTGAAGGGAAGTCTTTTTAATTCATTCCATGGTGGGAATGGATAGGAGACAAGAGTGACAATCTTGGGAGCTATGACAATGCAGCGTGTAGTGGTAGGGGAGGAGGCCCCCGCCCATTATAAATTGTGAAATTAAGCACTGTAAAGGTCCTTGAATGACTGAACTATTAACTAGAAGTCTGAAATGCCATACGATAAGGAAGAAATAATGAAATTTGTGCATTAGGAAATTGTAACCAACAAGGCTAACTGACTGAGCTCCAAAGTTGCTAAATGTACAGTTAGAGGGAAATATCCTTTAAAATTCAGTAGTGAAAAATTGTAGGAGGTAAAGTAATCAACACTATGGCTTAGGAATGTGCATTTTGAAGTAGCTAGAGGATAAAATTTGATAGTTGATTGCACAGGCTGTGAGGATAAAGAAAAATATGAAATCGACTAAGTGTGACATGAGTGAGACAAGAGGGTAAGAGTAAAAGAATATAACAAGTCTGGAACATGATCACACACACATATGTGATTGAACACATGAAAAGAAGATACACAATATTCAAAATAAATAGGTATTCATTAAAAATACAACAAAGGGACACTTATCTCCAAGTGCAACACTTAATATGCAACCTTTTAGGACACAAGTATCAACTATAAAGAGAAAGTGTGAATACCCCAGGTGTTTGAAATACCGAGAGGTGGGGTGAATTATTATTTCTGATCAATAAAGACTTTTAAATATTTTCAGAGCATTAGTTAATCTTGATGTTTATCTAGTAAAAATAGTAAACAATAGAACACATTAGGCACATGAATTTTAGGTGGAAAACCCCCTCTAGTTCAAAAACCACCAAACGTTGTTCTAATAAATTCTATAATATTAAACCCCAAGTGAAATGAAAGGTACAACTGAATAGAATTACGGAAAAATATTCTTCTCCATATCCCACTGGAAGGATGGCCCAACACCCAGGCTTCTTCAGTAGTTAATTGAATGGATGCCTCGACATTTGAGACCGACCTACCACCCTAAAGTATTCATAGGCTCCAACCTCTAGGTGTTGGAGAAAGGTCCCCTGAATGCAATTTTGATGTAATTTTTTAATATTTCAAGAATTTTGGTCATGCGTAGTACAAGTTAAGGGACCTTGGGGCGGGTCAAAGTGCCTCATGCATTTTAGTGGGAACAAAGGGTAGATATAGGGGTAGCAAACCATCGGTTGTGGACCCTAGTATAGCGCAAGATAAAAGTATAAGCAAGAGTCTAGAATGAGTTGAAGAGTCTGTCATTTGATAAGATTATGGTACGTTATGCATTGTGTTAGTGTCAGTTTTTTCATACTTCCATCAGTGATCAAATTTACTCTTTTGCATTTGCATAGTAGGAGTTCCATACCATAAATTTTCATCATTCCATTAGGTCATGGATTCATTGATGGTAGTGGTATTTCATCAAGTTTCCCTCATGTGAAAACTTTCTAATTCTCCTCTCTATGGTCTTCAGTCATGATTCACTTTCACTCCGCAATTCATGTTATTAGGTCATAAGGTTGGTATCACTAGGTTCTAGGGTCTCACCATGGTCAAATTAATGATGAAAGTGTCAATAAATGCAGCGAGGACATGAGGATGCCTAATAAGCTAAAAAACATGGTATCTAGAAAAATCAAAGATTTGTTCTTTCAGATGAATGTAATTTTCACCTCAAAACATGTTTTGAGGTGAAAACAGGGTACTTTGTTTGATTATCATCTTTTATGTAATTTTATGTCTCCATATGTAATAAGTTGAACTACAGAAGCTGCTATCGCCATAAAGCCAAAGGGGATTTTTCTCTGTCTTGTTTCCAAAGGTGTTCTCCATAGGATTTTCAGTGTAAATCACATTTTAAGTATGCTCATCAGAAAGAGACTGAAAATAGCTTTCCAATGATATATCATACTCCCAAAACTGACTTCTGGATTGGAATATAGGCCTAAGTGAATAAAAGCCCCCAAAAGCCTAACCTTACCCTTTTTTCACATTTGGTCCTTTAAACTTTATTCATTGCCATCTCCTAAAAACTTATGATGCGATTGATCAAATCACAAAATTCCATGGGTCGCTAATTGCATACTTCAGATTGAACATTTACGATGTGATTAACCCATCCCTGATACCTCCGATCGCATCGCAAGCCCGATCCCATCGCAATCCCATTCCTTCGATCCCATCGCATCATCGCAATCCCCTTCCTCTAATCTGATCGCATCGCAACTTCGCAGCATTCTCACAATCTCATGACCCCGCTCTTTCGATTTCCTGGTGCGATTAATCGGATATCACCCATTGAAATTGGCGATTCCCACAATGTTTAATTCCAAAACCCCTCCTCTTCCAATCTCTGATTGCGATAACTGGTCCCACTAGAAAAGCCTTTCTCTCTTTTCAAACGAAAACGGGCCTTTCTATGTGTTATAGCGCAAATTTCATTTAATTTTGTTTTAAAGGGAATTTTCCTCCATCGCACCATCAGCTTCTCATCGCATCACAATTTTTCATCATTACGACATGCTCCCGCTCCCTTCTTGCGACGATTTGTGATTGCGATTCCTCCCACTAAAGCTTTCCACCCATTGCATATCTCCCATCGCATTGCAAGTTTTTCATCACAATACTACATTATGACATGCACCATACCCACCTTCCAATGTGATTTGCGATTGAAATTTGGGCCCACCATCCTTACCTTTCACTCTTTTTCAATGAAAAAGGGGTTTTTTCTTCATTAAACAACAAATGTGATTTTCTTTGGTTACAAGGGAATTTTCTTCGGCAAAAGGGTTTCTCTTCGGTAAAAGGGAAAAAGATATTTGTTAAACCATTTTTTGGTCGTCTAACCTATTATCATTAGATGGACCCAAGTACACCATGTAAGACCAATTTTATCCTAAGTAAAATTGCTTTCACTATGTAAAATAACTTAATAAAACACATTTATTAGGTTGTTTATGGTCTAAACTGGAAACCCCAAAAAGAAATATTAAACAAATATATATTTGTTTGATTTTCCTCATGGAATAATCAATTAAACAATAATTTAATTATTATTCCAAGTCATATTTAACCCAGAATAAAGAAATTAATTAAATAAATCCTTATTTATCTTATTATTTTCTAGGAATAATTATTTAAATCTTATTTAAATAATATTCCTTGTTAAATATGACTAAATCATTTATAAATAATTAAATAAATCCTTATTTATTTAATTATCATTCAACCACTTCCTTAAAATAATAAATAAATCGTTTATTTATTTATTATTTACAAATAAAGGGATTTAACCCAAGTCAAATGCCTTTTCCCTCCAACAAATATAATAAAATATTCCATAAAAGGTGGATCTAGATTTGGTTACTATTATTTTAATCATACACCAAGATCTAGAATGACCGAATGTTTTGTTATAAATAGAAGGGTTTTCTCATTCATTTGTCACCTTTTGTTGCCTATTAGATCACTCTGGATCTATGCTCTTGGTCTGACTTTGAGCCATTATCATTATCAAATTTTCCATTATTTCACTTTGTGAGCTCCCTTTGAGTTCTATGTTTGTTTGGGTTTTCTACACCAACAAGAGAGAGACATTCTAGATCTGAAGCATTGAGGACTTTTAAAAACCCATCCCATTGAGGAGAATTGGAAACACCCTTCTTTTCTTCCTCTCAGGTGCCCCTTAATATAAAAATTATTTCAAAAATATTGTTCTTATCTTGTCTATTGGATGCATGGAGCAAAAGCTCATTTTCACTGCTTAATGTCTTTTTATGTATAGATCTGGATTTTTGCAGCACTTGTCTTGATCAACTAACCACAGATTTGAAGATATTGGAAGCCATATTTGATGTTAGGGCTATTTTGTTATGCATAGCTAAAGTGGTATTTTTTCGTACACTTCGACAAAAGATTCATACTAACAATTGGCAAATCCACACGGGTTTTCAATTATGATTGTTGTCATTTTTCATCTTCCTGCATATCCAGCTGCTTTAGACCCTAGGGTTTCTTTTTAGCTTTTTGTTTTTTCTATTTTTCTATCATTTTATCCTCAAACATTAAACTTTCTAACTTCCGTGTGTTTCTGGCCCTATTGCGCAGGTAACCGACATCAGCCGCAACAGAGACGACAACCTTTTCTGAAATCTACCACCGAGACACCCGAAGCTATAGGTCGCACTTTTTTCCCTAGAACCTGTGACTTGGACTGTAGGACACACTTTTCAGCCTAGTGATACAGGTCAAAATACCTCCTCATCAGCTCAGAGGGGAAGACAAAAATGGAAGAAGTACAAAGACCTGAATTAAACCTATTTCTGCCAAGGTAACGCCTATATAGAACAACACAAGAGCATTATAACGCAGGCAATTAGTGCATTGGCCGCGTTAGTGGCTAGGGAAATGCTCTATTTACACTTGAGGGAAGCGTTACCCGTGTTTTAAGTTTGAATCAGGAAAAGAGCGTGGAGAATGATTTGAATCTCCGACTTTCCCTCACAAAGGAGTCAGTTCACAAAGGAAACTGCAGAAGCACCAGTTCATTATTGGTCATTGCCATAGAAGACTGAACTCTAAAGGAGGAAAAAGCATAGAGATCAAAGAAACATCTAAGTTTTTTCCATTCCAAACTAGTGGAAAGAGAAGGGCAACAATGGCCTTCTCCCTCTCCTATAAGAAGGAGCTGAAGGCTCTTAATTGAAGGTCGAAGGATTGCTCAAGGTTCTTGCATACTTGTGGAATAGAGAATAGTGTTACATTGTGAAGGCCAAGAGTCAAAGAGGTTCCTAGGGAGCTTGTTGACTTGGACTTCTTCACTTGAGAGATAAGAGAGATTGGGAGACTGAGGAGGGCTTGGTACAACCGACGGTTGTAATCCTCCTTCTTTCAAAGTCAATAGAACTGTGTTCGTTTTGTCCATTCAATGCTTAATATTGTCATTATTGTTTGAACATTTACATAGTATGATATGAATGGCTCGGATGTGTATAATCTAGATGTTTATTGTGTATTGATTTAATTGATAGGATACATGTTATGTTAGAAATTACGCGAGTGCTTTGACTGATTGCAGGACTAAGATTTGGAGCCGGTGAAGAAGGACTCTTGCTTCGCTGCGTAGCGCTCTCCAAGGGACTCCAAGACTGTCAAAGAGGTAATTCTCTATCGTATTCCTTCAAGTTATTTCAAGCTAATATGAACTTGCTCGTGCCATCTTTGTGAACAACATAGCTAATCTTACTGTCTGCCTCGGGCACCGGAAAGCCCTGAGAGGGATATTCGAAAACCAACAACCCAAGCAGTTTACCCTATAGCAGAATTGGCGACTCCACTGGGGAGATTTCCCCCATAGTTTCCGGACTATTTTTTCCTTCCTTTCTTCTCTTCTCCTCTGTTCAAAGATCCTTCCGACCATTTTTGATGCCCAGTAGACATACCAAACGCTTGCAGAGTTCAATCCTGTTCCTGTCTGGCCAACTGAAGAGCTTTTCCATGGTTAACGCGACCTATGCAGGCTATCCAGTGCATTATAACACAGTCTAGGCTTAAATACAGTGCGTTATAACGCTGTATTTTCTCACAGACAGAGCGTTACTCGGCCAAAAACCTTGTTGTTCACTGCTGTGACCGTGTTTTAGATGTAGAGTTTTTTGGCCATCAGTACCTTTCAGCGACTGAATCCCTGTGCTTGTCTGCTAAACTGGCATTTTTATTTGTTTCTCTTATTTAGTTAGTGTGCAAAACATTTACTTTTTAAAAGAGAATTTTTTTTTTATTTTTCTGCATTTAGCTGAGTTTGTTCTAAAAATTTTAGTTCACAGACTGTTAAAAGAGGTAGATAGAAGTCTGAATCTTCAAAAGTTGAGCTGTGTTATTTACATGTTGGTGCATGGATGATTGAAAAAGAAACCTCTCCCTGTAGAAACACTCTTCATTGAATTTAATATTTAGAGCATGTTTTGCATGGTTTCTTGAGTCAGAGTCTCACTATACTTCACACGTCCACTCCCCCTCCGCAAGACTAATAATAAAGTACACTACAAATAAAGCGATAATAAAATCAATCTAATTAATCTTTTTTGAGCTCACACAAACAGTAGTTCAGGCTAGGATCTTGGGTTAGGAAAGTGAGAAACTACCCAAGATCTCAAAACTTGAAAACTAGAGTCATTAACGAGTGAAATCCTGCTGCACTCATATTATCGGGACTGTTCCTTTACCGGAGCTCAGCACGAGACAACACTTGGGTGCACTAGAAGGTAGCCTGCCTTCGACTGCTTCCTGTGGGTGTGTTATATATTGGGGTTCCCTTCGGGGATGTCGAAACTAGATCGGGGATCTAGGTATTCTGCCCATATAGCACACTGTCCTTGACCATGGACCGCCCTGATGATGTCTGTGATTTGAGGTATCCTTAGTGGCCATACTTTTAGGGACTTACACAAGGTGACTGGGACGGGCTGTCCTGGTACCTGAAATAGACGGATCCACTCTATCTTCGGTCTTTAGGAGGGTACTAGTCTTCAGAAGAGTGCTTACACCTATCGTCTGAGGTTCGGGCGAAGCTCTAGAGTGACCGTAACTGTACTTTTGACCAACCCTCTCTGTATACTATTGTGATACTGGATTTCATCACCAACGAACGGTAGTACTCAAATAGGGCACCCTATTCTGGATGCTTGCTGATTGATTTTAGAGAGTCCTTTTTTTCTTTTTTTCTTTTTTAGGTGTGTGGTTACTGTCATTGAGACTTTATAATACATCACAATTTAATAAAATTTGTTAAAATTAAACTGGTCACCATGGCGTCCCCTGACCCACGCCATCTGTCTCGATGACAGCAAGGTCTACCTCCTCTCACTCTTGAGGAAGAACTGAACCTTGGTGAACCCAGACCTTCTACGGAAGAGCAGTCTCCTTTGACTAATCTTGATATTCATGTAGCCCCATATCAGCTGGAATTTTCAGAGGACCCTTTCACTGAAGGGGTTGTACCTAATTACAATCCTCCTCTCACTGATCCGTTAGGGCTTGTGATAGTCCAGATTCCACCACGCCAAGATATGTCTGTGGCTGCACCAACACCCATTTCACCACCGGCATCCACAGGGTCGATACCAATGGCAACCATCCCTGGTTCGCCACCATCCTCCCCGTCGGTGGTCAGTTCTATGCCATTACTGGGTAACCCCAGTAGTCAACATATACCTACTCTCAACCCTATGGTCAGCACAACTGTCAGTAGTTTACCGAACCCTTCGGCATCTACTCCTACCGTGACGACGTTGGGACCCACGGTAGCTCCTCCCGCGAGTATGACTACTTCGGTACCTTTCAGCAACCCTTTTGGTTGGAACCCTCTGTTGAGTTCAAACCCCTTCGTCTCTATGCTAGGGGGCAGTGTCACCAGCACGCAGGTAGCAGGGAACATATCACTTCCCTTGCAATCCTCAGGACAAATGGGACAACCCATTGTAAATACTATCCCCTTAAGTGGTTCAAACATAGGTGTAGGATCTATACTGTTGCCAAATTATGCAAGTACTAGTATGCCTCCGAGAAAATCTATTGCATCCATTTGGACTAACCAACCCCAACCTCCATCTGGAATGGGAGGGCACTTTTATACTGGGGGCAACCAACCGTTTTCCCCGCAATACACTATGCCCTATGGACAGTAACCGTATGTTCCTACTCCTCCACCTATGGGAGGTTTTTATCAAAGTCCCACTTACCCTCCTAGTAACACATTGATGGGGGGACCCTATGGTCTAAGTAGTCAACCCATACTGCCTTGGTTAGGTTCGGGGGAAAATCCACAATTTCCATTTTTGGTAGCCTTGGATATCCCCGATATCCATAAACTGACTAACGATCCCATCAATCATAGCTCGCTTTGGCCTCCAGTACCGCATAAGATTCCTTCTGATATCCCGAAGTTCGACGGGAAACATGGGGATGACCTAGCCGCACACATCACTACCTTTCATTTATGGTCCATATCCAATTCCATGGTAGATGATAGTGTCTGGCTTCGATTGTTTCCTCGCACCCTTACAGGCAACTCCGCCAAGTGGTACATTGAATTGCCACGTGCCGCCATCAATACGTTTGGTGCTTTAGCGACGGAGTTCTTAAAGAACTTCCAACTACCAATTAGAGTGGAAACCGGAACAAAATTGTTAACCTCGTTGCGTCAAGACACCGCCACCCACATCTCCGATCATATTCATGAATGGAGACGTAGGAGGAGGCTCGTCAAAGCGCCAATACCGGACCATCTCTTGGCCAATTGGTTTTGCAAGTCTCTTTTACCCCACATCTCTAAAGACATTGGCCTTTCTGGTGCGGTGACAAAAGATCAATGTATTCGTCGTGCCCAACACCTGGATTTAATCTATTCACAATCTGGCACGCTTTACGATCTGCTCCCCCATGCCCCTGGTAACCCAAATCCTCCGGCTACTCAGAAAACTAGAGCTCATGCCGACGGTCTCGTTGGCGCGATCTCTGGTGTAGCCACCAAACAGTCTCGGGGGCAGGCCTCCCAGCCATCCTCGGCTGCCACCGCCCCCCACCAAATGACTCCTCTTCCTCCCGCTGAGGTAAATTCGGTGCAAACCTCACAAAAACCTAGCGGAAAAAATAAGAAGAAGAAGAAAAAGTCGTCTTCTTCGGAAGAGCAGTCGGATAAATAGAATAACCCTAATAAGAAAAATGCTGCCAGAAATGACAAAGGGAAGGATAAACCCATGAAATTTCCTTGCAAGATCTGTTCGGAGGACCACTTGACCTACAAATGTCCTCGGCTGCAGGAATGCACCGATTTTATTGCAAACAAGGATTCTGGGTGAACACCTGTCGTTCTTCATAATCCTTTCCCTAATCAACAACAGCAACATCAACACATGGTTGACAATCCGCCACAACCCCATCAACGGGGCAATGGTGGTTCGCATCCTTTCGGCAAATGACCATCTGCCATTTATGGCATTGAGAGTGTGGACCTTCAAACTCAAGCTAAGCTTTATGGAAATCCTACCTTTGAGGCTCAAGAACCTGGTACTAGTTCAAACCCACCACCGCCAAACGATTTTCATATCGAACGGCCTACTGTTGAACCTGTAATTCGTCCCCCCAAAGGGACAGTTCGACGCACGACTCATAACACCTCTGCACGTGTAGCCCAAAACTACAATATTGTAGAAGATTGGCGCAGGCACCATCATCCATGTCTGCTCTCGAAGTTTTACAAACCTTTCCAGCACAAAGGAAAGCCTTGCTTTCAGCCATTGGTGGAATAGACCCCCAGGATTCTATGCTAGCTATCTTTGATATGGAAAAGGCTAAACCTCACCTCTCACACCAAATTGCATTCTAGGTGCAAGTGGTGTCGAAAGGGAGGCCAATCCATCGCACTGTCATAGATGAAGGTGCTTCGACTTGCGTTATGTCACAAGCTTGCTGGCTCAATTTAGGTTCTCCTACTCTAACCCCGCCATCGAATTCCCTCAAAGCTTTCGATGGCCACACTTTCCTCCCAAAATGATACCTTGCTAGCTTTCCCGTCACTCTGGGTGGGAAAACGGTAAACGTGGACGTTGAAGTTGTCGAGCGACATCTCGACTATAATCTATTGCTTGGTCGCAGTTGGTCTTATTCTATGACCACCATCGTATCTTCAGTATTCCGACTCATCCTATTTCCATTGGATGGGAAAATAGTCACGGTCGATCAGCTATCCTTCTGCACCCCTGATTATGCCACTTTACCAAGTAGCACTGTACCCCTAATAGGAGGTGTCCCTGACTCTTACGTCAGTATCGGTACCGGTCTTCTGAAGGCATCTTCCCTACTGGGTTGTTTTCCTCTACCGTCGTCAGAGATCTCAAACACGGTTGCAATGATATCCACCTTTTCGGATGGCTCTATCGACCCATGGATCATCCCAGCACCTTCAGAAATCGATTCCTATGGAGATCAGATGCCACTTTCGTCGGCCGAGTTGGTTTATCAAGCCATCCAAATAGCATCTGAACCCTCCACTAATATGGTTTCAACTGCAGGTACAAACCTCCCTCCCATCACAGTTCTCTCTAAGGATCTCCTCAATGAAGTCTGGCCTACAGACGAAGCTATTCAAGAGATCATGTAATTAGAAGAACGACCTTGGGGAGATTTTCACCATCGTGCTTCGATGATTGATTCGGAGGTGATAAAAACTGAAATCCCCTCTTTTGACCAACCTGAGATAGTTCCTTCCTCTTATATGACTGTTCACACTATCGATTCAGAAGGGAACATGGGTAATATTTCCAAGACAATGCTCATTGACATCTCGGTAAAAATAGGTATCGTGGAAAGAATTCCATATTGCTTTTCGAATATCACACCATTCCAACTTGCTTTCGGCCTGGAGGCAGTACTTCCAATCGAGTGTGAAATCCCATCACTCAAACTTGCCGTTGAACTCCTGCCTGGCACCACCTCCATTGAAGAGCGCTTGCTCTCACTCGATCATTTGGACAAAACTCGTTGAGATGCTACACTAGCACTCGAAGCTCACCAGCGCTGAGTTAAGGCTCAATACGACAAATCTGTCAAGCCTCGTTCTTTCCAAGAGGGCGATCTTGTTCTACTTTATGATAAAAAACATGACCTCTTGGGGGCAGGAACACTCCAACCATTATGGCTCGGTCCTTACATCATCACTAAGGTCCTCTCAAAGGGAGCTTACGAACTCCAGGACTGTAATGGAATTCAACTCAAGGAGCCCCGCAACGGGCTCTACCTGAAGAAGTATTTTGCCTAGTTTCGCACTAGGAATATGCTTTGTAATTTTATGTATATAAGTTTTGCCTATTTTTTTTGATGCTTCTGGATTATTTTATTTTATTTTTGGTCTAAGGTGTTTTTTTTTCTCATGTAATATTTTTCTTTCGCACAGATGTCATCACACTCGTTATCATACGTCAGATATGCGGATGGTGCTAGTCGTCACACTAGACGCATTGCTTCAGCTGCTTGGGTTCTCTACACTCCTGAGTCAGACCTTCTTGGTTCTGGGTGAATCTTCCTGGGTAACGCCACCAATAATGTTGCCGAGTACATGTCAGTGATCCAACTCCTCACGGAAGCGGCATCTCGTGACATCTCCAATTTAGTAGTCAGGTTAGATTCCCAACTCATCATTATGTAGTTAAAAAATCATTATCGTGTCCGCCATCCTGTGTTATTACGTTATTTTTTATGAGTGCGACTTTTAGAGCGTCAATTTCAAACAATCACATTTGAGCACGTTCCTAGAGAATTTAATGCATTAGCCGATTCTTTGGCGAATTATGTGTTAGATTGGCATTTGTCACATTTATTGTAAAATATTTACTCATGATTACATATATTTTTATCACATCAAAAATACATAAAAATTTAAAAACACAAAATCACCAAAAATATATATACATATATATATGTCATGTCCAGTACATAGTAACATCAAAAAAATCTTCCAAAACTTGGGGTGTTTTACAAAAATATGGCTATACTAAGCCACGCTCTGACACTAATACATCCACTCCACCAGCTAAGCTTGATGCTCACGATAGCATACAACTGCTCTAGCTATCCTCCTCAGAGTAACTAGGTATCTCTCCGGAACACCTACAGTATGCCACTGCAGACGAACTGGAACCTCCCGCATAGGAAGCAGTGTTATAACCATACTCAGACCCTTCAGGTTCCTGAAGAGTTCATGTAAAACTTGGGTATCATCATCGTCGCCAGCTTCCACATCCTCCACTGGTGCACCAGCCCCGGGTAGCTGCAATCCTCGCCGTGCATAGCAAGGGACCCCAACTGGACGTGCAGGTGCCACATCTGTGTCAAGCAAACAAAAGATTCATGTCAAAACTTAATTTTCACCCTATTTCAACAAAAAAATTACATAAACATTCAAAAGCTAAAAACACAAAAAAATTCTTTGAAAAACACTGATCATTTTCTTCTTACCATCGGGCTCCCACTGGGTTCCAGGGGGCAAGAATAAATCCGGATCGCCTGTGAAGTTCATCCCTGCATAGGGATAATCCTCAATCATGATTATCTGGGAGTCTAGCCAATCAAAAAACCCGTCATCAAAACAGTGACGGACGGGACCCTCTCCAGTCCGCGGAAGCAAAGTGGCCCACCGAGCTTGCCTTGGCTCGCGTGGACCCAATGGCGCTGTAGCGATCCTGGGCCTCATCAGTTGTATCCGTTCAAGTATAAATGAAAAAATTAGTGTGTCGTATCCAAACTCTCTCTGGGTATGGGTCTTACATGCAGTAAGTTCCGCTCGGACTCGACGGACAACTCCGTCACACCAGTCAAAAACCTGAGGCTGCATGCAATCCAAGGCTAGGAGCATCTGGGCCTTGGTGGCCACATGATGACTCTTGGCACCTGCCAAGTGAACAATCATCCATAGTATAGACCGCAGTGGTCTCAAAGTCACCTGTGCAATAGGTATCCGGTTACTCACAGCCTGGGTGCCACGTATGCAGTACGCATGGATCAGATCAGTAGTGGAACGAGGGTCAGCTCTAGACCCCGTCAAATTGGGCCTCGCCCCACGACATGATAGGCCGGTCAAAAAGTACACATCATCCTTTTTGATTGCGAGCTCGTTTCCCCCAATCTGAAAGACATGATGTCGTTCGTCCCACTGCTGGATCAGCCACCTCAGGAGGTCCTCTTGGCCCCTCATCAGTTCTAAACGGGCATACTTGAGAAATCCACACCTCCGGAGAGCCATTAATCTTACCGCATCCGTCACCATCTCTCTTTCTTCCAGCTCATGTTCTCTCTCTCGCCAGATACTCATGATTAACAGCTGAACACCTGCAAATGCAACATTTTCAAACGATTAAATCTTGCCTGGACCACTTCAAAATGAGAAAAATTGAGTTGTTAGAAAACACAGTGCGCCTAACGCTGGCTCTAGTACAAAACAGAGCATTCTAACATGGCACTCCTTCACGGGTTGTGCGTTTAACGCGCCTATTGTACTCCTGACCCATGTTAGGTGCAAATATTTTTCTAGGGCCTCAAAATTTCCTAATTTTGAACTAGCAAAAACTAACAAAACGAAAATTAAATGATAGCAGGAGGTTCTAGCTCTTACCTGGATCTCACGGAATAGAAAACCATTGCCCGGATTGACCGTAATCGTTAGCTGAAGTTTTCACCTCTTTTTCACCCCAGAGCTTCTTCGCAGCACTCAAAACAGTGAAAATGAAAGTCTTCTGACCTTCTTATAACAAATTCTGGGGCATGACTCTCTTAAGCTAGTCGACAAAGTCATGATTTCTTGCTACGCATGTGTCGCAACTCTCGAGATTTGGTACTGATGTTCTATAAGGGATCAAGATTTATGAGTAGACATACTCATGTTTTACCGAGCATTATTTTGACGGTATTTTTCTTGCTCGTTAATCCAAAAAACCTCGAGTTCCCTTCTTTGGACTCGTTAAACTTACACAAAATTGATATCGAGCATTCTTTTTGTAGGTCTTTTTCTTGCTCGTTAATCCAAAAAACCTAGAGTTTTATTCTTCAGACTCGTTAAAGCTATGAAGAAGCATTGAGATTTCTTTTTAGGAATCTTTTTCTCTCTCATAAAACCGAAAAAATCCTGAGTTGCCTTTGTCAGGCTTGTTAAACTACCAAGACAGAGGACAAGGAGCCATTCTTTTCCTCTTTTTCAAAGCTCTTTAAACAGAAAAAGTAACCGAGTTTTCTCCGCGTGACTCGTTAAAATTTCACAGAGGTACCGAGTTTTCTCCGCGTGACTCGTTAAAATTTCACGGAGGTACCAAGTTTTTCTTTGTTGGACTCGTTAAAATTTCACAAAGAGTACTGAGTTTACTCCGTCTCCTCGTACTCATAACAAAATGAGGTAGACTTCTATCGAACATAGCTTTCTCACCTTTCTGGATTCGATGGACTAACTTACGGAAAATGAACAGTTTCGGGCTTACTATTATCCCTTTGCCGTGCCCGGTTATCAAGACATGACAAAGGTACCCCAATGGAGTCATCTTTTATGATATTTTTCAGACTCTCTAAACATGAAAAATTCACCGAGTTTGCTCATCTGGACTCGTTAAACTTAATCAGATGCGGAAAGAGTTGTCTTTCCTGACATTTTTCAGACTCTTTAAACATGAAAAATTCACCGAGTTTTCTCATCTGGACTCGTTAAAACTAATGAGATGAGGCATAGAGTTGTCTTTCCTGACATTTTTCAGAATTTTTAAACATGAAAAATTCACCAAGTTTGCTCATCTGGACTCGTTAAACCTAATCAGATGAGGCACAAAGTTGTCTTTCCTGACATTTTTGAGACTCTTTAAACATGAAAAATTCACTGAGTTTGCTCATCTAAACTCGTTAAACCTAATCAAATGAGCAACAGAGTTGTCTTTCCTGACATTTTTCAGACTCTTTAAACATGAAAAATTCACTGAGTTTGCTCATCTGGACTCGTTAAACCTAATCAGATGAGGCACAAAGTTGTCTTTCCTGACATTTTTTAGACTCTTTAAACATGAAAAATTCACCGATTTTACTCATCTGGACTCGTTAAACTTAATCAGACGGGGAAAAATTTGGACAAAATGGATACTACCTCTGTTACATTTCAAAAAAGGTTGATTTGGCAGCAAAATTCTTGAACATGGCACTTCCCAGAAAACTCTTTCGCAGTCAGCCGAACCCTACCATCTATGAGTAATTAGCCTTCATTTCCCAGTGTCCCCACATCGGTAAATCCTAACACGCTCTTTGGTGTTCATCAAGCTTCCGCTGCCTAGTACCCTGATAGAGTGCCTTCTATTTTTCAAGCAGATCTCACTATCTACTGCTCATATTATCAACCAAACTGCTCATTATGCCAGAAATTATTTGTCGTCTGACGTCCCCATTTACTATTCATTATCTCAATCATAAACAAAATCAGTTGGTTTCTATTTCGTGTTGACTGATGTAGGACGCCTCAGTGCCTACCTTTCAATAGATCACTTCTTATCGACTTCAACATCTTATCTAGGAAGATGATCCAGAAACATGTCAGTACCCGGATACTTGCAGACATTAGTGGCAGGTAGTCTTGTGTTTGATCAGGGGTCTTCATCATTGGCTCCTGGTCGAATGATTCTACGAGTGTTCGACTTCAACTCCTTTTATTCACACTCGCTAGATTGTACTAGGCATGTTAGGGACCATCATCATTATCGGTGGCCACCTTTGCGTCTGTTAACAGTTTTCATTATTGACTGGTAATCATATGATTTCTCACATGTTCGACGACAACTCCTTCATTCACATGTTGAGAAATATGCAGTTTAAGTGAATCGGCGGTCAAGACCTTGGGGCAAAGGCTACATCATTAAAGTTGTGTTTCCTTCCCCAAGTTGTGATATTGTTTATGGAGACAGCTTCTTCAGCCTGATCTTGTTATGACAGACACTTCCACATTGTGCCTATTGGTGGATAGATTCTTCATATCTCTATTCTAGAGAAATCATGTTGTTTAAGCTACTGAGCATGGGAAATGCCCGACTCAAGGCAAATACTATATTTTCTGACATATGTTGTTGTTTCAGGTTTTCCTCAGTCTTTCAATCTCTCTATCTCTACAAATTATAAAGTATTTCGGCCATCTTCTTCGTCTCTGACCTCACACTTTAGGGGGCATCTATTACAGGTCAAAATACCTCCTCATCAGCTCAGAGGGGAAGATAAATATGGAAGAAGTACAAAGACCTGAATTAAACCTATTTCTGCCAGGGTAACACCTATATAGAACAAAACAAGAGCGTTATAACGCAGGAAATCAGTGCATTGGCCGCGTTAGTGGCTAGGGAAACGCTCTGTTTACACTTGAGGGAAGCATTACCCGTGTTTTAAGTTTGAATCGGGAAAAGAGCGCGGAGAATGATTTGAATCTCTGACTTTCCCTCACAAAGGAAACTGCAGAAGCACCAATTCATTATTGGTCATTGCCATAGAAGACTGAACTCCAAAGGAGGCAAAAGCATAGAGATCAAAGAAACATCTAAGTTTTTTCCATTCCAAACTAGTGGAAAGAGAAGGGAAACAATGGCCTTCTCCCTCTCCTATAAGAAGGAGTTGAAGGCTCTTAATTGAAGGTCGAAGGATTGCTCAAGGTTCTTGCATACTTGTGGAATAGAGAATAGTGTTATATTGTGAAGGCCAAGAGTCAAAGAGGTTCCTAGAGAGGTTGTTGACTTGGACTTCTTCACTTGAGAGATAAGAGAGATTGGGAGACTGAGGAGGGCTTGGTACAACTGACGGTTGTAATCCTCCTTCTTTCAAAATCAATAGAACTGTGTTCGTTTTGTCCATTCAATGCTTAATATTGTCATTATCGTTTGAACATTTACATAGTATGATATGAATTGCTCAGATGTGTATAATCTAGATGTTTATTGTGTATTGAATTAATTGATAGGATACATGTTATGTTAGAAATTACGCGGGTGCTTTGACTGATTGCAGGACTAAGATTTGGAGCCGGTGAAGAAGGACTCTTGCTTCGCTGCCTAGCGCTCTCCAAGGGACTCCAAGACTGTCAAAGAGGTAATTCTCTATCGTATTCCTTCAAGTTATTTCAAGTTAATATGAACATGCTCATGCCATATTTGTGAACATCATAGCTAATCTTACTGTCTACCTCGGGAACCGGAAAGCCCTGAGAGGAATATTCGAAAACCAACAACCCAAGCAGTTTACCCTATAGCACCTAGAATCTATAACCTGGATAGAAAATAGGTGAGAACCTACGATATGCACTTTTTACTGCATTTTTTCAGCCATTTTTATGGGTTTTTCTAAAGCTTCTGTCAGGGTTTTCCAGCCTCTGTCTCAACTCATTTAGACCTATTTCTAAGTTGTTTTACTCAACTAAGTGGGAATCTAGCCCCTTAGGGATTTATTACCCTCCACTTTTTGTGGAAGAGTTTTAGCCGTTTCAGACGTCTGAATTTTCAGAGCTTCAGCCTCTGTCTTTTTAAATCTGATACCTCACTTTCAGATCCCTTTTCGATCAGCTCTTCTCCCCTTCAAATCACCTCCTATAGTTTTGTTTGGGTTTTCCTCTAGGGTCACCTCCTTGTCCCTTCTGCCTTTAGCTGATTTCCTCCTTTTTGCAACAACCTTGCCTCTACCTCTTTGCTATTTTCTGCACCTCTTTCCAACAGATTTCTCCTTTAGATTCCTGTCCCTCCCGACCTTAGATCTATTGCCCCCCTTTTAGTGTGTTTTGACTAGGTTTTTTCCCTCTTTTAGACTAGTTTTGAGAGACCCGCCTTCTTTGGTTAGATTAATGCATTGTTAGCTATTAATTTTCTATTCTCTCAATTTTATATACTGTTATCTACAAATTTATTTTCAGTTACGCAACACACTTTTTTCTTTTACTCTCCAAACGTCTAGGTTTAAAAATTAAAATTAACACACGCCACACACTAACCCTAAGCAAAGAAGAGCCTGGTTAACATCGCCAGGCAAAGACTTTAAAATCAATTGACACTGCACCTGCCCTTGTTTCGACATTGTAATCACTTGATTTTGCACCTCCCTGCCTTTTTTGGTCATTCTTCTTCCTTTTGTGCCGTCATAATTTTTCCCCCAAGGCATATATCCTAGAGACTTATTGGCCTTCACCCTTAGTTTCCAGTTGGTCGACTTACTCCTTCCCGCCGTCGTCGAGTTAGTCCTCCCCTGAGTCCGCACTCTAGCTCTTCTTCTGATTCTTTGGGTTCATCCCCTACTTTGAGTTCTCCCTCTGTCACCTTCACTATGTTTGGTCCAGGGCCTAATGCTAGCAGTAATGGAGCTCTTTCTCATTCATACGCTCAATCTCCTATGGGCTATGGTCTCCCTCTGGGAGGGGCCAGCACCTCCAACAATTTTACCCCTCTAGGTAGCATGTATCCGGGGTATGACATGCCTCATCCTTTTGCCCAACCTCCTGCTTACCTCAATGTTTCCCAATCTAACCATTATCCTTATCCATAGCCTGGTGCCCTAGCTCCTCCAGAATTTGCACCTCTGCCTCCCTTGCCTTCTCAACCCCAGCAACAACAATTACCACCCCCTTCGGGGCAAGTATTTGCACAGCAGGGCAAGACTATTCCTCCTTCTTCTCAAAGGAAGAGGAAAGTAAATCAAAACCAATCTGCCCTTGGTAGTCGTGGACCTAATCCTCAAAGTATCGCCTCTAACACTGCTAACCAGCAATAGGGCACTCAGCCCAAGCCAGACAGGCCTATTCGGACACATAAGCCTTGTTCATGTTTGATCTAAAATGTGTGAAAAAAAATATTTCTTATACAAAGATTGACAGTAGGGGCTTTTACTGGTTATTTCACCTTTACAAGAAACGATGAAACCAAAAGCCTCTGGCCCTCTTACTGGCTCTACCTAAAGAAATATAAGGTAAAAACTAAATTGATCTGGCAATGAAAGTATTTGTTTATGTTTTCAAAGTATTCATTAACCAAATTTTATGTGTGAATAAGCAATTTCAAGTATTCTGCAATGGAAGTAATGTGATTTGAAGTGAAACAAAGGAGTTTTGATCACTATATAAGTCTCATTGTGAAAAGTGGACTTATTAAAAATTACTGTTTAATGTAGTAGAATCTGGAATATAGCAGCAAAAATGCATAGCATAACAGTAAGCATTTGTTTAAGCAGTTCACCCCTCTCTTGGGCTACCTCTGCTGGGTCCAAAAGCCTCCAAATAGGCTTTTACCTCTTTCATTAATTCTCAAAATAAGTATTACACTATGAAGAAAGCCTCAAAAGGCTAAAATAGCTGCAAAATCAGAAACAGAGGACTGAAAACAGTAAAAATCGACTATTCATTCACGTCAAATGGATGAGTATAGTCCAATACAGCTGATCTTTCACTAAGCCCTGGTGGCTCCACAAGAAAATTCGCTGCTAAAATCACTGACAGAGTGCCCTGATGGCTCTACGACATGTCCCAAAAGCTTCACAATGTTTCAATACCCCCAAATCAAAAAACAATTTGCTTCAAAAGGACTTCCCTAGCCAAAGTTATGACTGAAACTAACTTTTGTCTAGTTAGGGCTAGGAAAGCTCCACCAAAAGTGGTGGAACTCCAGATAGCTCCGAAAAAATAGGAACGGACACCTAAATAGGTGGAATCCGCCATACTGACCACCAGTTAGAGGTGCTACGGATAAGGCCCATAGGACCACAACCTCCGGAATTGGTTTTACGAACTTTTAGTTTTATGCGGAGTTTACTAAAGTTGCAACCATATATATTTAAACCACTGTCGGAATGCACGTGACCATGACCCACGGTGTTATCTGCCCATTTTTTTAGGCCCTGGGTTCCAAGCGGGTGGTCATTTGTTGAGGGGGCTAGCCCCCTTTCGGACCCTGCCTAAAACACATTCAAACCTTAAATATTAATTCGAAGGGATGGTTTAACAGGAACCATCATATGAGCCAACAGTCGGGCTACTTCGTTATCATTTCCCTGACCCGGGGTCGATCCCTACTGCGACCAAGACAATTTTGAATTTCCATTTAATTTGGTTCTTGGGGCCACATGTCGGCCTTCGGGCTGGCCACGTGGCGCCCTCTGATTGGTTGCCTTCAGAATATTTTGCAAAATATTCTATGGAATATTCCACAAAATGTTCCCAGAATATTCTGTGGAATATATATTTTTTAATAAAATATTTTTGTAAAGTCAAATTGGCCATTTTTTTACTGAAATTGGCAAACTTCAAAGCTAAATAACTTTCTCATATAGCGTCAGTTTTTAGTGTCGTTCGTGTCTACAGGATCGTTTTTTCGAGCTCTTTCCTATTGTTCTGGTTTGGACCAATTCTGAGCAACTAATTTTTTGAGCATTTTTCCATTAAGGATTTGATCTCATGATCAGTGTTGCAGTGTTTCCAGTCATTACACTCACGATTGTCCCCTTTAACCACAAATGCAGCAGATGTGGGAGTCTCAAGCCACATTACACAGACAACATGCCTCCCCTACCCCCAATGTAGCCATTACTCAATCGACTGTGTTTACTGATCCTTTCCCTCAGCAAGGATTCGTGGCTACCCAACCACCTCACGGACTGGTAGCGCCCCAACCTTCCCTGTTTGGTTCCTCCGATTACCAGCTCCTCATGATGAACTCTAATACACCTTTACCTATCGACCTTAACCTTCAAACTCAGTCTCGTCAGTACCCCAAGCCTCCCACTCCGTTTTTCCCTGATTCACGTTCTTCAGGTTCTACAAAGCCTCTTTCTACATCTAATGGTCCCTTGCATGTCCCTCAACCCAAAGTCAAGGTTCATACCAAGATTCCTAAGGGCCCATTACGCCAAAATGTTTCTTCTGGTTAAGCTTCTCATTCGTATAGCATAGTAGATGATTTGGCGCAGTCTCCTACTTCCATTTCAACACTAGAGCTCCTCCAGTCATGTTCTTCTCAATGGAAGGCTCTACTATCCGCCATGGGTGCTATAGATCGTACTGATGACCAATTGATTGTTTTTTATGCCCATCAGTCAAACCATCCTCCCCTTCCTACTTCTGTTGCTTTCCAAGTCCCCATCAAAATCTGGAACGCTAACATGTGTCGGTGTATTATTGATGAGGGGGCATCTACCTATGTGATGTCTGCTTTGGTTTGGAAACAACTCAGATCTCCTAAGCTGGCCCCTTCCACAATCACCCTTCATGTATGGGATGGCCATGCCTCCCAGCCCATTGGCCTATTTTGTAATTGTCCCATCGCTCTTGCAGGCAAGATTGTTTGTGTTGACGTTGAAGTCATCGATGCCCCTCTTGATTATAACATTATTTTAGGGTGTAGCTACACCTATGCCATGTCTGCTGTCCCATCCGTGGTCCACTGCAAGATGTTTTTCCCTCATAATGGAAATATAGTCACCATTCACCAGTTGACATATCATGAGCCAAAATCTCAGACCTTCCCTGAGTCAACCATCTCTTCTGTAGCCAATAAGCAAACCATTGATTCTTTGACCAGTGTCTCCCCCGACGTCTACAAAGACTCCTCCTTGCTTGGAATCTTCCTTACTCTTCCTCCTCCTCCTGTCTCTGATACCAGTTTAGCGAATGTTTTCATGATGCAATCATCTCGAACTGACCTTAAGCAGCCTGCTTCGACTAGTCAGCAACCTCAAGCTCGCCCACCACAACCTGCTCCTAGCCCTTCACCTCAGCCAGCTGGAACTCTTCCTTCTGGACCTTCTCATATAGCTGGTACCCATGAGCCTCTCTACCCTCCTGGGTCAGTTCCACTAGGTCTCAACCATCTTGGAGCCATCCCTCCTGGCCACTACCCCACTGGTCAGATACCTTTCCTTTCTCCCCCTCCCGGAGTCTATTCAGTCCCCATCATGGCCACCCTTTGCCTCCCCAATTTGACCCTAGGAATGCCCATCTGGTACCTTTACCCTCTAGCCGCTACCCCTCCAGGTTACCCCAAACTGTACGTTTCTTTGACACCAGTTCAACCAATTCCCCTAGCTTCTTCCATCGCTGTAGTAACACCAGCACCTCAATAAGACCCTTCTCCTATTGTGATAGCTATGGGAAAGAAAGGAAAATCTCGCAAGGGGGCATCTAAAGACAAGGCCACCCCGACTGACCCTACCCCTCCTCTACCCACCAAACCTTGCATCTTGTGCGATGTCGTCGGTCATGCCACTCATACTTGTTCCGAGTTGCCCCGTATTAAACCCATGGTTAAAGTCACGTTCCCTGAATCTAAGGTCCTTGAACCCTCTTCTTCTTCCTTGTCTGCAGCCAAGAACCCAAAGACTCTTCGCACCAACAAACCTTGCACTCTATGTGGTGTCCATTGTCATTATTCCCACCATTTTCCTCACCTAACACATTACCGAGCCTCTTTAGAGGTCATTCGCGAGTATGGGGTTGAACAAAATCAATCCACCTCTCCTATCCTCACACAGTATGCATCAAGCCAGCTTGATGATCCCCCTGCTACCATTGACATTCCCCCCCTGATGTTGAGATGACTGAACATGCCGCTCCCATCCTCTACCTATCCTCATCCATGAGACCCTTGGAGTACATTCCCTCTGAATCCCCTCCTCTTGTTTTTATTGATCTCCCTTCATCAAAATTCTTGTGCTCCACATCATTTGACCATCATTTTACTTGTTCTTCTATCGTTCCCCATGACGATTCGTATATGAGCCTCTCTTCCCATGCCGATTATTTAGGTAGCCTTGTAATGTCATATAGTTTCCCTGACCTTTTCTTACCCACCCATAACTGGGATGATATCATCTGTATCTATGACGTTCTCCACAGCATGAGCACCAACTATCCCTCCTGTAGCCCTCATACACCACCCTCTAGTCAGTTTATGATTCATAGCCATCCTATCCAAACTACTCCCTCCCGTAGTTATCGTTTGATGTCTACTATCCACTCACACTGCCACCATTGTTCTTCATCCTCCCACTTCTTGTCTTGTGACATTATTTTACAGGACCTCCCGTCCACACCTTATATCGGCTACGCCGATGGGGCAAGTTTCTATTCTCGGAATCTAGCCTCGGTAGCTTGGGCCATCTTTACCCCCTTGCATACCTTCGATCTCTCCAATGGGGTCTGCATTGGTGTTGCCACCAATAATTAGGCCGAATATGATGCAGTGAGTGGCTTTTTAGTCGATGCCCTCTCTCATCACATCCTCCATCTGCATTTCCATTTATATTCCCTGCTTCTTTTTATGCAACTCAATGGTGTCTATCGTGTGTATAGTCCTATCCTTTTTCGATGATATTTAAGAGTGAAACTTTTGATACATGAATTTAGAGTCATTACTTTCAATCATGTACCTAGAGAACAAAATCACTACATAGATAGCATTGCAAACCATGTCCTAGATTGGCATTTATCACACACATTTCCCACAAGACAATAACATTCAAAATCATCAAAACAATGCATATCCATAATGTGTGTCATACAACATGTTCTTAGAGTCCATCTACTCTCATACATATGACATGCCCATAGCATGTTACAAAAAACAAAACTCAAAACTGGGGGGGCACCACTTGCCCCTACATATACACTAGGGGGCACCACCCGCCCCACGTCTAATCACTATCTGGAGGATCCCGAGCCAATGGCTCTGCTCCCACAGCTTGTAGATCATGCACAGTCTAACCAGCCATCACCATGTTCCGCATCATACCTCACCATTCCGAGGGTAGCCCAATACATAGCTCTATGTACTAGTCATCTAAGTATTGCCAACTCGTCTCCGACACACCGGTCAGCAGCCCCTCACATCTACGACAGATTTCCTCTAGGAGGGCACTCATATCCTCATTCTGTGCCATTCTCGATCCACTAGCACCTGTAGCTCCTGATACTATGGGTCGTCCAATATATCCAGCCTATTTTACCAAAGCTATATCTACATACCAAAAGTATAGGAATCAATACCATATATAATATTCAGAAACTTCCACATGCGTATAAAAGATTAGTCACTTGACACTTACCATTAGGCCCTCATACTCAACTAGGCGAAAGTGGCAAGTCCGTATTTCCACAATAACTCATCCCACTATAGGGATAGTCATATATGTACAACAACATCTGATCCCAATGGGCAAAGAACTCTGGTTGGAACACCCACTTGACCACCCCTCCTCCTCCTCTACACAATAAGCACCCCCACCGGTGCATCTCGGGTTCTCTCAGACCCCCATCTGGTAGCTGTACAGGAGGTTGCAAGGTCAGGATCTTTTCGAAAAATAAGGAGCACAATACAGTCCCATACAAGAAATCATGGTTCACTTGCCGCTTGCACAGTGATAGTTGTCATTTCAACGACACCAACATCATTTGGGCCCACCCATTGTAGGTCCCACTCAACACTTTTTGAACAATCGTCATCTGCCCTCTAGTGATGTGATGGAGCGACTGGCCGCCACTGCACGGGTCTCTAACCTCTCTAGATCCCCAATCTGTATCCAAGTCCCCTTCACTTGGTGGCCTAGTCGACAATGTCGCTCTATAAACTCCATGATGTTATGCCCCCTGTGGTAACACTAGCTATGTATTTCCCACCATCCCTAATGGTGCGAGACCAGTCGGGAAATACAAATCCTAGACTGTCAACTCGATCATGTGCCCCTGCACTATAAAGACCTCATGATCTAGATCCCAATAACTGACAATCTGGGCCAACAAGGGCTCCCCAGCTCTCATCAAAGGGTTCTCCACAAATTTCAGAACCCCAAACCTGGCCAGTGCATGACAGACACCCTGATCCACTTGGATCTTCGACCGTAATATACCCAGGTCTCTCTCTCTCTCCTGTTGATCCATATATCTACCATATCTGGACAAAAACATCATATTTATTAGTATACAGATAGGAAAAACTGTATCCAATTACAAAAAACCCAACTCTCAGCCCATAGCAGCACTGAAATCACCTCCATCTGACAGGTCCCACTTTTTGACCAAATCCTGTGAAAGGTCACACTTTTTAGGCCAAAACCTACTTCCCAGGCCACAATTTTTGGCCCAAATAGTGCGACTAAGCCATGAAGATGAGGGAGGGGTTGTTCCTAAGATTTGAGACCCTAATCTGAACTTTTAATCCATCAAAAAGAAAGAGTAGGACTAGGCCTCTTACCTGTAACTGACAGATCTCAATTCCAATGGTCAGTTTGTCCGCTATGATTGCCACAATATTTAGGGCCTTATCTCGTCTCTACATTCACCATAGCTACACATGCAAATGAATGCATTTGGAGGGAAAATGCCTTATTAGAACAAAAACCCCTAATTTTTCTTTCACCCGCTGCGACCAAACCGTAGCCCCGTTTGACACACCGTCTGCACTATTGGAAAGATCTCACCGAGCACTCAAATGGGTATCTGTTATTTTTTCATGACTTGATACTCCACCTGGAAAAAATTTTCTACGTATAGTAAAATTATAAATGGTTCACCTAGTAATGGGCTATGTATAGTAAAAGTATAGTAATTTCTAGTCAATCTAGGTTGTTCATTAGGCGGATGATCTAACGGTAGAAGTTATGTTTAGTTTAGGGTTTTTTTCCCTAGAAGGATACTCCTCTCTTTGTATTAGGGTATTGTATTGTGGCTCTGTATTGCATGTGTATTCTCGAAGTGAGAAACGGAGAGGGGGAATGTGAGAGAGAACAGATGATATTACAGTGAATCTGCTGTAGGTTGTGTCTCTTCATTTTGCTAGATAATAGAAAGGAAGGACTGGCTGTTTGGGGTGGACATAGCCCAAATTGGGTGAACCACGTATATCTGTGTCTCTCTTGTTTTATGTGTTTTGTGTGCTTGTATTTTCTGCATATTTTATGTGTTGCATTGCTCTGTAATATATATTTTTCTAACAACTGGTATCATAGCCAAAGGTATATTTGGCTGATAAACTTACAGGAAATAAGGGTTCCTGGTTCGAGTGGGAGAAATGGTGAAAGATGGTAAGTTTAGGGTCGATAAATTTAATGGCAAAAACTTCCCACTGTGGAAGATACAGATGGAAGATTATCTGTATCAGAAAGATCAATACCTACCATTGAGTGGAAAAACAAAGAAGCTGGTGGCCATGAAAGACGTGGAATGGAACATTCTCGATAGAAAGGCACTCGAAACAGTACGATTGTACCTTGCGGCATCAGTGACCTTCACTATTTCAAAGGAAACAACAATAGGGAGTTTTATGCAGACGATGGTGAAACTATATGAAAAACCCTCGGCCTCAAACAAGGTATTTCTTATGAAACAACTATTTAATATGAAGATTTCAGAAGGTGGATCTGTTGCAGACCATTTAAATTATTTTAATATAGTTACCAGTCAGTTAAGTTCTGTAGGGGTAAAATTTGATGATGAAGTTAGAGCTATGTTATTCTTGTGCTCATTGCCAGAGAGTTGGAATGGTTTAGTAATGGCCATTAGTAACTCTGTCTCTAGATCTAGTACTTTAAAGTTTGATGATGTTGTCAGTGCTATCCTTAGCGAGGAAACGTGATGGAAAAGCTCCAGTGAGACATTGGGTAATGCTTTGAGTGCAGAGTCTAGGGGAAGAATAATGGAAAGAGGAGAGCTCGGGATATCCAAGTAAATCAAGGAAAGGTATATCCAAATCGAGATCGGGGATAGTGTGCTAGAAATGTAGAAAGAAGGGACACCTAAAGAAAGACTGTAGATCTTGGAAGGGAAAAGAAGGAGACACACAACAAGAAAGAAATCATGAAGCAAATGTGACTGGTGATGTGTCACAAGATGCTTTGATTCTTTCTTTCGAAAATGTTACTGATTCTTGGGTTGTAGATTCAAGGGCTTCATTCCATGCCACACCTGATAAGAAATATTTTCATGACTATGTTCAAGGAGATTTTGGACAAGTTCGTTTGGGTGATGATAAACCCTGTAAAATTGCTGGAATGGGTAAGGTTATTGTAAAACAATAGAATGGAAACCAATGGCTATTAAAGGAGGTAAGGCATGTTCCAGACCTAAAGAAAAATCTGATTTCTCAGGGCAGTTAGGTGGTGAAGGTTGTGTGACAACTTTCACAGAAAACTTGGAAGGTCACCAAAGGAGCCCTGGTAATAGCAAAAGGAGAAAAGGTTGGTACATTGTATTTATGCAATGGTATTTCTAACTTTGTTAATGGTTTAACTTCCAAAGGAGAAAATGCAACATTATGGCATCATAGGCTCGGACACATGAGTGAGAAGGGGATGAAGATTCTTCACTAAAGAAATTTTTTGCCAGGTTTGAAGAATGTTGATTTGGATTTTTGTGAGAATTGCATTTATGGAAAACAGAAGAGAGTCAGATTTCTCAGAGTTGGGAAACAAAAGAAGAGCGAAAAATTAGAGATTGTGCATACAAATGTATGGGGAGCTGCTTAGGTATCATCTCTCAGTGGCTCTTGTTATTATGTTACTTTTATTGATGATGCAACTAGAAAAACATAGATTTATTGTATTCATAAAAAATCTAATGTATTTGATACTTTCAAGAAATGGAAAGCTTTGGTTGAGATTGAGACAGGAAAGAAGTTGAAGTGTCTCAGATCAGACAATGAAGGTTAATATTGCAACAAAGAGTTTGATAGGTACTGTTCAGAGCATGGAATTCGTAGAGAGAAGACAGTTCCAAGAACACCATAAGAAAATGGTGTGTCAGAAAGGATGAACAGAACAATCATGGAGTGTGAAAGGTGCATGAAATTACATGCGGGATTGCCTTTACAATTTTGGGCAGATGTTGTAGATACTGTTGTTTGTCTAATAAAAAAAGGGCCTTCAAGTTCCTTGGATGGTGGTATTCTAGAGGAAGCATGGATAGGTAAAAAGGTAAACTACTCTTTTTTAAAGCCTTTTGGTTGTCAGGCCTTTGTCCATATTAATAAAGAAAATAGAACAAAGCTTGAGGCAAAATCAAAGAAATGTACCTTTATTGGATATGGTGTTAATGATTTTGGTTATCGATTATATGATTATGAAAATCATAAAATTATTAGGAGTAGAGATGTAATATTCAATGAAAAGGTCTTGTATAAGAATCAATTGCAAGAAAAAAAGTAGGAAAAAGAAAGCAAGGAATACACAGTTCTTGATGAGATAACTGAAAAATTAAAGGTTCCTGAAAACAATAATAATAAACAACCACAACAGCAGCAAACACCACAACAGTAACAGGCACCTCAAACACCTGAAAGTGGTGTTAGAAGATCTACCAGGAAAAGTAGACCCCTTGAACAATACTCTCCTTCATTATATTATTTATTGTTGATTGATTCCGGTGAACCCAAATGTTATGAAGAAGCAATGCAGGTTGAAAGCAGGAAGAAGTGGGAGCTAGCCATGGAAGAAGAGATGGACTCCTTAATGCATAACTAGAATTGGAACTTAGTTAGGTTTCCTGTAGGTAAAACTACATTGCATAATAAATGGGTTTATAGGCTGAAGGAAGAAGATGGAGGAAAATAGAGGTACAAAGCTAGACTTGTGGTGAAGGGGTTTGCATAGAAGAAAGGTATTGATTTTGATGAAATATTTTCTCATGTTGTTAAGATGAATTCAATTAGAACTATCTTAAGTCTTGTAGTAGCATAAGATTTACATCTTGAACAGTTAGATGTAAAGAAAACATTTCTCCATGGAGATTTGGAGGAAGAGATATACATGCAGCAACCAGAAGGATATGAGGTAAAAGGGAAATAAAAATTGGTGTGCAGGTTAAAGAAGAGCTTGTATGGCCTAAAACAGGCTCCAAGGCAGTGGTATATAAAATTTGACAAGTTTATGTTTGAACAAGGTTATACTAGATGTCACTCTAATCATTGTGTTTATCTGAAAAAGCAAAATGATGGTAGCTATATTATATTGTTATTGTATGTAGATGACATGCTTGTTGCAGGGTCTAACATGCAGGAAATAAATGTTCTCAAAAGAAAATTGGCAAATTCATTTGCAATGAAGGATTTGGGAGCTACAAAACAAATCCTTGGTATGAGGATAACTAGAGACAGGAAGAATTGCAAATTAAAACTATCTCAGAATGAGTACATAGAAAATATGTTGAAAAGATTTAATATGTAGAATGCAAAACCAGTTAGTACACCTTTTGCCAGCCATTTCAAACTTAGTAAGGAGATGTGACCCAAGACCCACAAAGAAATGGAATATATGTCTAAATTTCCATATGCATCAGTAGCTGGAAGCTTAATGTATGCAATGGTCTGCACAAGGCCTGATATTGCACATGCAGTGGGAGTTGTAAGCAGGTACATGAAAAATCCAGGAAAAGAACATTGGATGGCAGTAAAATGGATTCTCAGATATTTGAGAGGTACCACAAATCAAGCATTATGCTTTGGTGGTTCGAACATTGCTCTACAGGGATATGTTGATGTAGATATGGTAGGTGACAGAGATAACAGGAGGAGCACTACAGGATATGTATTTACTGTATGTGGAACAACTGTCAGTTGGGTTTCAAAAATCCAAAGTGTTGTTGCACTTTCAACAACAGAAGAAGAGTATGTTGCTACTATAGAGGCTAGTAAAGAAATGATTTGGTTACAAAGGTTTATGGATGAATTGGGTAAGAAGCATGATATGGGGACGCTATATAGTGATAGCCAAAATGCAATTCATCTTGCAAATAACTCATCATTTCATTCCAGGACTAAACACATACATCTCAAGTACCATTTCATACGGTCAGTATTGGAAGATGGAGAGTTGAAGCTGGAAAAGATACACACTAGCCAGAATCCTGCAGATATGCTAAAAAAAGTTATAACCAAGGAGAAATTGAGAATGTGCTCAGTTTCAATTGCTCTTGAAGGATGATGATGAAGTTGAGAAATAGCCAGGTTCAAAGAGGAGTCATTGTCCAACAAATGAAGCAGACGTGGAGTTGCTACAATCAATCTCCAAGTGGGAGATTTTTGGGTGTGGAGCTTGATTATCTTGTTTACTTTGTATCACAACATTGGACCCCTGTACCTTAAATGGGGGCGGCAATGCTGCTAGTAAATTAATCGCTACTGTGGGGGGTCCAGGGGGGGCGGAAACGACTTTATGGAGCCCTCCCTTGGCGAGGGATTTTGTGGGCAGTGCCCCCGAAGCTAAAAACAAATGTAAAATTACCTTGTAAAAGTATAGTAATTTCTAGTCAATCTGGGCTGTTCATTAGGTAGATGATCTGACGGTAGAAGTTATGTTTAGTTTAGGGTTTTTTTCCCTAAAAGGCAACTCCTATCTTTGTTGGAGTGTATTGTATTGCGGTTGTGTATTGGATGTGTATTCTCAGAGCAAGAAATAGAGAGGGAGATTGTGAGAGAGAACAGAGGATATTACAACGGATCTGTTATAGGTTGTGTCTCTTCATTTTACTGGATAATAGAAAGGAAGGACTGGCTGTTCGGGGTGGATGTAGCCCAAACTGGGTGAACCACATATATCTGTGTCTCTCTGGTTTTAGGTGTTTTGTGTGCTTGTATTTTCCACATATTTTATGTGTTTCATTGCTTTGTAATATATATTTTTCTAACACTGCTCCAAATCGAATTTCATCACTTACAACACTCGTAATGGGGGCACCACTTTGTCTCTTTACTCGTCCTTGTTCGTGTCGATTTTTGTTATGAGATAGCCCTTGGTACTCATGTTTTTATGGTCCCCCATCTGGACCTTTACTGTATGGTAGCACCATCGAGTCACCCTTGTTTAGAGCATCCGAGTTGAGTCATCATCGCATTCATGGAGTCTATCCTCATTCCCTTTATATCCCGCTATTGTTCTCCATCCTTCATTACTTGGTCCCTCTCTCGTGTCACACATTATGGCCTTCAGTCCCACTATCCCCTATCCCTCATGATATTGTGTCAGTCACTACCAGGTCATCCATGCCCTTTATGCTCTAACAAGGGAAGTCATCCATTCGCCACTCAGTACCCCCCATTTCATCATCATCATTGGCATCCGTCTGTTAATTTTTCCACTATTTTCTCTCATGCCTTAGCTGATGATTCCTTATTGCCTCACCTATGGCAGACCTCCTTCTGTCGACATCAGCTCATTCATTCCAGAAGACAGGTCTAGAGGATGGTGTGCCTTCGTTCCAGCTTCCAATCTTGTTTGGCGCCCCGGATCAGGAAAAGGGATTACTTATTGCCCTTCGACTTGGTTGTTTCTCACCTTCAGCTCCTTTCAGCATGATCGAGATCCGTATAATTGATGGTCCAGTGACGTAGCATATTTTCTCCATGATTGCCGCATGTGTGCGAGATGTCTCAACCCTCATGAGGGGGTGGCCTTGCAGGAATCCCCCCACATGCCTAAATGACCTCTTCCTCATAGCCTTCGATGAAGCTCCATGCATTTGATGATTTCGGCCTTAGCCACTTGCAGCACCTATTTGATTTGCATGTATTAGTCAGATTTTTCAAGCCCTTCCCCATTGATAGGGGGCATTTGGGTTGTATTTGTATCTCATGTACTCAGATATTATTGTATAATTCCTGGCTGTTATCCCTGGCACAACATGTATGTGGGATTCATCATTATATCTTTTATCTGGCTCATGTTTATGCTAGCATGTACTTTATAGTTCGGTCCCTTGTTTACTGGATGCATTATTCTTTTGTACTTCATGTCGGCAGGCATAGTTATGCCTCCCCTGCCGCCTATAGCATAGGTACCCTCTCATAACAGTAGACTTGTTTCACCTATAAGTCTTGTATCCTTAGGGTCTAGTTCTTTAGCACCTTAGACTACCTTACATTTCTCTCTCTGACTTCCCTTTTGATGTCTAGCGATTGAGTTCTTACAATGTACTTCGGTCATACGATTTTCTCCTAACACTTGCACGCTGGGGGGAAATCTGTTACACCTTTCTTTGGTCATCTAACCTATTATCATTAGATGGAACCAAGTACACCATGTAAGACCAATTTTATCATAAGTAAAATTGCTTTCACTATGTAAAATAACTTAATAAAACGCATTTATTAGGTTGTTTATGGTCTAAACAGGAAACCCCAAAAGGAAATATTAAACAAATCTATATTTGTTTGATTTTCTTTATGGAATAATCAATTAGACAATAATTTAATTATTATTCCAAGTCATATTTAACCAAAAATAAGGAAATTAATTAGATAAATCCTTATTTATCTTATTATTTTCTAGGAATAATTATTTAAATCTTATTTAAATAATATTCCTTGTTAAATATGACTAAATCATTTATAAATAATTAAATAAATAATTATTTATTTAATTATCATTCAACCACTTCTTTAAAATAATAAATAAATCATTTATTTATTTATTATTTACAAATAAAGGGATTTGACCCAGGTCAAATGCCTTTTCCCTCCAACAAATATAATAAAATATTCCATAAAAGGTGGATCTAGATTTGGTTAATAGTATTTTAATCATACACCAAGATCTAGAATGACCCAGTGTTTTGTTATAAATAGAAGGGTTTTCTCATTCATTTGTCACCTTTTGCTACCTATTAGATCACTGTGGATCTATGCTCTTGGTCTGACTTTGAGCCATTACCATTGTCAAATTTTCCATTATTTCATTTTGTGAGCTCCCTTTGAGTTGTATGTTTGTCTCGGTTTTCTACATCAACAAGAGAGAGACATTCTAGATCTGAAGCACTGAGGACTTTCAAAAACCCATCCCATTGAGGAGAGTTGGAAACACCTTTCCTGTTTTCCTCTCAGGTGCCCCTTGATATAAAAATTCTTTCAAAAATATTGTTCTTGTCTTGTTTATTGGATGCATGGAGAAAAACCTCATTTTCACTGCTTAATGTCTTTTTATGTATAGATCTGGATTTTTGCAACAGTTGTCTTGATCAACTAACTGCAGATCTGAAGATATTGGTAGCCATATTTGATGTTAGGGCTATTTTTTATGTGTAGCTAAAGTGGTATTTTTTCATACACTTCGACAAAAGATTCATACTAACAATATTTTTTAAGGCCATGAGCTAAATATAAACACAGAGATCATTCCGGCATTGACATCAACGATAAATGAAGGGATTGTTTCTAGATTTGTCTCTCTTCTCCTTTGTTGAGTAACAATAACTGCAAATCCTCCAGATGGCCAAAGTGTATTGTTTCTTCTTTTTTTTAGAGACATTATGTTGGTCTCTTTGCTATATTCAGATTTTAGTTTATGGGCAGGTGAAATAGCTCCTCCTTCTATGGATCTCCCCCCCTTGAAACTAATTTATTTAATGTAATTTCTGAGTCACTTGAAAGGGGGAAAAAGGTGGAATAAGTTGGAAATCATTGAGGACACTCTATGCTCCATTTTGTAACAGTTTGGCAGGGAATTAATAAATAAATGCAACACTGATTTATGGCATCCCTATGGTATGGATTTTAACACTGTTCTTTCCTTTGTGATCATTTGTTAATTTTTATGTTTGCCATTCATTCATTCATATTTCTGTTTGGATGTTTTCAAGATAGATAGGTAGAATCCATTGTATAATGCTCTTCCTTGGGAAAATATTTCAATACTTTATGTTTTCTATTGTTTGAAGAGGATCCATCTCCTATGCCCTTTTTAGTTTCTCACCAGTCTTAAACACTCTATCATCATTTAAAACAAAGTTGTTAAAATCCCTGCCTACCTCGCCCCATAGAGTACCCTATGTCTCTGATTTAATTCCCCATATTCAAACTTCCCAGCCCCATCTAATCCATACAACCTAGGAAATTGATAAAACATTTTGAGCTACTATACCTAGCCTAAATTCAATTTGTAGTTATATTTCATTGAATATTTTTCACGGAGAGAGCCCTATCCTGACCTTGTAGGGATAGATACAAGGCTGAGCATGGTTTGAGGTTACCTTGATTTTCCTTCCTTCAGCCTGAGGTTCAAATTAGGTGCTAACATTTCTGGCAACCATACTGGGGATGTATTTAAAACAAAAGACTGATCACCCTAGCAATATCTTCCATATAAATTCTTGGACTCTGGATGATGAGGTTCATAGTTTGCTAGGCTGAAATAAAACATTGCTAAGTAGAAATTTGACCACACTATCTTCAAGGACATACAAAAGGGCTAACCCTAATCCAAATCCTTCCCATATATTTGAAAATCCTAATCTCATTCCATGAATAATCAGAAGAAAAGAAGTTTTAGTAAGCCCTAGACCTATTTTCAGATCCCATATCTGGCCAAGTGAGTGGTTGTTTGTAGAAGACCTCTATTTTGATGAGTGTTTTGAGCTTTCTTTGTTTAGAAACAAATTTGAAACTGCACTTGATGACACAGTTTTAGACCCTGAGTTTCTTGTGGATCTTGAAGTTCAAAGGGAAAACACATCAATTGATGATTATATTTTAAATTCCCCTGAGACATCTATCACTGTAACCAATACCCCTAAGCCTTCAGAGTTATTAGAAACATCATTTCCTACCCTTAATTCATCAACATTCCCATCAGTTTTAGAAGTCAATTCTCATCTTTTGACTCCTCCACCAATAGCTCCCTTGAATCCTAGTAGCACGAACACTGTTGTGAATCCACCTCAAGTCATGGCTTCCCGGTATGCACCCATGGTGTTACCTCAGAATATAAATGATATTCCTACTGATTATCAAATTAAAATACCTTTCTTTGATGCCACCCAAAGCATCAAAGCCGAGCAACATGTTGATAAGATGAATGAATTATTTTACCTTCATGAGGTGGAGGCAGAAAATGTGAGCACAAGATTGTTTTTCCAAAGCTTTGGAGGTGAAGTTCGAAAATGGTTTAGATCCTTACTAGCAGCCTCTATCCACACTTTTCCGGAGCCACATATACAATTCTTAGACCAGTGGGAGGTAAATAAAAACCCACTCCAAATCTTGTCTAAATATGAAAATATTAAAACGAATGTAGGTGAAAGTGTACAAGATTATTGTGTGAGATTTAATGTTGTGTATAATGCTATTTTGGCCAACCTAAAACCCCCCATGGGGTTAGCTTTGTTCAAATTTATAGATGGTTTCGATGCTGATATGACATATCAGCTATGAGAACGAGATCCTACCACACTTGAAGATATGTAGAAAATAGCTCTAAGCGTAGAAGCAAATTTGCTAGCCAGAAGAGTGCGGACAAGAGCCGAAAAGAGGGTAACTGTGAAAGAAGAAGCATCTCCTTCAGAAAATAAGATGTATACTTTGATCCAAACAATGGAGAAGATGGTTGATCGGTTGACTATTTCAGATAGACCTAAAGCACAAATCAGGAATCGAAATTTCGGAGGATAACAACAACCAAAATTTTGAATTAACTAGAGGGAACATAAAGTGCAGGACCAAGCAATGCAAAATCAACAGATCAGAACTCCTTTGCAGCAAAATTATGTTCAGAGAATGGAAATAGATGATGATGATGATCTTGTAGTTGAAGATAACCATTTTTTCACTGCCGATGGTGCGCCCATATTTCTCACAAAAGATGAAGAATATACAACGATTCTAGACACTCGGAGAGATGAAGATTTCATATTGGCCAATAATGTAGCAATAGAGGAAGATTCTGATGATTATCAATGAGGATATATGAATGCTTTTTCAGTACAACAGAAGCAGTATTCTTTGAGGAGTAGAGATGTGCCAATCAATCCCATTCAGAAAAGGAAAGAGCTGCAATCAATGAATGATTCCTCAAATACTCAAAGGAAAGGACTAGGAACTCTTTGAGCTACAACTGTTTAAAGTGGAATCTGGTGAATCCTTCAACTATGAGCAACATTATGATTTCGAAATCAATGAAATTCACAACCAATATAACCTTACGAGCGAGAAAACCAATGAGTCTACTACAAAAAGAAATTCTCCAACCCAACAAATCCAAAACAAAAAGAATATTGAGGCTCCCAAAATGAAATTTTTGCAGATTCTTCCCAGAGAAAATAAACAAAATTCAAACCCACCCAGTCCCAAAAAATAACATAATCCAAATATTGTAGATATCACTGATGAGGTGGCTCAATCCTCTAAAGATGCCCAAAAGGCTAACACCACAAAGACCACCAATTCAGTAACATTCAATGAACCAAAAAAGAACCCAGTTGACTCAAAATGATCAAATCCTAAATCTTCTGCTGAGAATTCCAAAACTAATAAGGAATCTGCTAACACTCAAAATGTTCCTGAAAAACAATTAAAGATAGAAGAAACCAAGAAACTCAAAAAGAAGACATAAGAAAACCCCAAGCCAAAGGTAAAACTTTTGACACACAAGAAAAATCATCCCAAACAATAGTTCCAAAAGATGAAATAATTCAAGCCATCAAATCTCAGTAAAAATTTAACATGCAATCTGAAATATCCAAATTAAAGATAGTTGTTCCCTTAGTTGAATTGGCTAAAGATGACTTGTATAGATCTATTATCACTGAAACATTGAATGTAAATGAAAATGAGGATACAATTAATATGAGTGAGGATAGACCTGAATTAAACTTTGGTCCAAATGTAGATGGTAAGCATTCAGATAGGTCAGTACCTCCATTTTATTTAAGTCTTACTGTACATGAATAGATATTACATGATGCTATGCTAGATACTTGAGCTTCCCATAACCTAATGCCCAAAGAAATAATGGAAACCCTGAATCTAGACATAACCTGACCATATAAATATCTATTTTCATTTGATTCATCTAAATTCCAATGCATAGGATTGATTAAAGATCTGTGTGTAAACTTAGTCCAATATCTCGGTAAAAGCATGATCATGGATGTTGTGGTAGCTGATATCCCACCAAAGTATGGCATGCTTCTTTCTCGCTCATGGGGAGCAAAGTTGTAGGGATTTCTACAACTTGACATGAGCTATGCCACTATCTTGGTATTTGGACAGCCTAAAAAGCTTTACAAAGAAACCTTAATGAATTTTATCATCAACACTACTAATAGACCTACCAATTACCCAATCTATTCAACACCTACTGATCTTGATTCCTTTATTCTCTGTAATTCTGATCATAATAATAGCCAAACTGAATTCACTGATAAAAAGCTTAAAATAATGGATGATTACATTGCTCATGAGGCTTTATGGAATTTTCATTTTGATGGATTAGTGAATAAATCAAGATTTGGAGTTGGTGTAAGGATTACCAACATTGAAACAAGCCATTCCCAAGGACATGCCTTTTGATTAAATTTCAAATGTACCAATAACATGGCTGAATATGAGGCTTTAATCTTAGGTTTTCAAATCATTAGAAACTTTGGAGGGTAATGAATATTAGTCATGTGAGATTCAGAGTTAGTTATCAAGAAAATAAATGCAAAATAATCAATTCACAATCCCAAACTGGATAGATATAGGGACACACCACATGATTTGGTTGAAGATTTGTTAGAAAACAAGTTTGCTATCATCCCTATAAAATAGAACATGCAAACTCATTGTTTAGCAACCTTTTCCAGCCCTTGCAAACTTCCATTTTCACCATTTCAAAAATACACTGTTGAAATCAAACACAGGCCTATTGTCCCAGATAATGTAAAATACTGGAAAAATTTCTCAGAAGATGAACAAATCTATCACATTTTGAACAATGAATGAGAGTTTCAAAATTTCCAAATTGATAATGATTGTAATATAGATTTACCTTGTAACATAGATTCAAATTTTTGTCAGATAGATGATTTAGAAGATTTAGATGTACATAATTTTGATAGACCTACTATATTTACTCAGAGTGACATAGATGAATTGGAAAAAGTAGATATAGAGTAAATGATGGAAGATGAACCAGATTTGATTTATTTAAAACATAACATTTTACCCAGAGGTTTAACTCCCCTAGAAGACTTGTTTGATTCATATGATGTGCCCAAAAGGCCAAAAATGGAGCCATTCAAGTCTGATATAGAAGAGTATAACTTAGGTACAAATGAAAAATAAAAAATGATCAAACTATCAAACTCCTTGTCATTAGAAGAAAAGGTTAAATACATAGATCTTTTGAAAGAATATCAGGATGTTTTTTCATGGAGTTACGAAGATTTGAAAACTCACAACAAAGACATAATTCAACATAAGATTCCTTTGAAAGAAAATCAAAAACCTTTTCAACAAAAAATAAGAAGGATTAATCCAACCTTGTTACCTTTAATTAAGAAAGAAGTTAAAATAATGTTTGATGCACAAATAATTACACCAGTCAGATATTCTAACTAGGTATCTAATTTAGTGCCCATCAGAAAGAAAAAAAGAGAAATTTGACTGTGTATAGACTTTAGAAATCTCAATAAATCTTCCTTGAAAGACAATTACCCCTTGCCTAAAATGGATCATATTTTGCAAAGGGTGGCAGGTTCTTCAAGAATTTCTTTACTAGATGGTTTCTCTGGTTACAATCAAATTCTATTTCATAAAGAAGATCAAACTAAAACTTCATTTACCACTCCTTGGGGCACATTCATGTATGTGAAAATGCCTTTTGGATTGAAGAATGCAGGAGCTACTTTTTCAGAGGGCCATGGATATTGCCTTCGCTAAGGAGATCCATGAATTTTTAGTTGTCTATCTTGATGATATTACTGTATTTTCAAAAACAAATAATGAACACTTTGATCACCTGAGACAAGCCTTTATCAAATGTAGAAAATATGGTATATCCCTTAATCCTAAAAAGACTCTTTTCATACTAGAAGAAGGAAAACTTTTAGGTCACATAATATCCAAAGAAGGCATTAGAATAGACCCTGCAAGAATTGAAGCTATTTTGAACATTCAACCACCAAGAAACATAATTGAACTTCAAGAATTCTTGGGTAAAATCAATTTTTTAAGAAGAATTATCTCTAATCTGGCTGAAATCATAAAAGATCTCAACAATATGCTTAAAAATGACTCTGTAATAAAATGGACAATAAAGGGCAGCCAATATTTCGAATCCATGAAACAAGCCTTGACAAAAGCACCAGTCCTCATCAGCCCAGATTATACAAAGATTTCATAATCTTTTCCTTTTCATCTGAACACACCATAGCTGTAGTTCTTCTACAGAAAAACAATCAAGGTTTTGAATAGCCAATTGCATTCTTTAGTAAAGCCCTCAGAGATGCACCTATTAAGTATAATATAATGGAAAAACAGGCTTTAGCCCTGGTTAAAGCCATCAAGGATTTCAGAGTTTACATACTTCATTCACACATCATTGCATATGTCCCTAATGCAATAATTAAAGACACTTTTACACAAGTGGACCTAATAGTAGGAGAGGAAAGTGGATAGCCACTATCTTCGAGTACGATCTAGAAATCAAACCAACTAAGCTCATTAAAGGACAGGGTTTAGCCAGATTGATGGCTGAATCAAATTGCAATGCTTTAGATATTAATTTCATTGCACAAATAGATGACCATGAGGAGATGGTGACTCCATTGATCAGTGAGGCCTATCTAGACTCACCATGGTACTCTGATATTATCTTTGTAATAACACATTTACAATCTCCTCCAGGGCTAACTAAAACCAAAGAAACATTCATCAAACATAAAGCAATGAGGTCTTGTATCTTAAACAATGCACTTTACTGGAAAGAAAATAGTGGGATTTTACTAAATTGTTTATTAAAATCTGAGGCTGACAAAATTCTTGAAGAATTTCATGCAGATGACTGTGGAGGCCACCTATACTGTAAGACTACACCTAAAAAAATACTAGGAGCTAGTTTTTACTGGCCAACTTTGTTCTCTGATGTTAAAAAATTTGTCACCTCTTGTCATAAATGCCAAATTTTTGAAGGGAAAAAGAAACTATTGCCTTTACCTCTTAAGCCTATATCAACTGAAAAACCATTTCAACTATGGGGGTTAGATTTCATTGGTGAAATCCATCCTCCATCTTCAGGCCAACATAAATGGATTTTAACTGCTACAGATTACTTTACAAAATGGATAGAAGCCATTCCTACAAGGAAAGCCATTGATTTAGTTATAATCTCATTTATAGAAAGTAATATGTTATCAAGATTTGGATATCCACATAAGATTATTACTAACAATGAAGCAGCATTCAAATCTAAGAAAACAATTTCTTTCTGTCATGAATACCATATTACCTTAGGGCATTCCACAACATATTATCTGCAAGGTAATGGTTTAGCTGAATCATCAAACACAATCTTAATCAATATCATCAAAACTTACTCCAAGACAACAAAAAGACCTAGAACAAAAAGCTGCTATATGCCCTATGCGTTGATAGAATTACCACAAAAAATCCTATTGGAAATTCACCTTATCAAATTGTTTATGGAACAGATGTAGTTTTCCCTTCTTCCTTGGGTGTTCTAGTCATGAAGATTATCCAGGATTCATAGGTGGAAACAAATGATATTAAACAAAGAATAAATGAAAGCATACATCTCCAACAAACTAGGGAAGAAGTTTATGAAAAATGACAAGTTTTACATGACAAAATCAAAAATATTTTTGATAAAAGGGTTAAAGAAGATGATTTTTTTCATAAGAGATCAAGTTTTGAGATGGGACTCATGAAGAGAAGATAAAGGCAAACATGGAAATTTTGACTTTCTATGGCAATGACCCTATGTGATATATGGTTGTAGAGGTAATAATTCCTTTTTCGTCATGAATTTGGATGGAAATGAACTTCAATAAGGACCAGTGAATGGTAGGATGCTGAAAAACTACTATTCTTCAGAGTCACTCAACAGTTAGATTGATTTACTTTATCATTGTAAATATTCATTGCAAGTGTGTAGATTGGATTGGAGATTTTATATACAAATTTGAAGCCTGAAGAGAAAGCCCTAAGCTTTACAATATAAAATGTCATAAACATGAATTGTTGCAGAAAAATAGAAGAGAATTACAGGATCACCATGGTCAAAGATGAAGGCTACTAATCTCAGAGTTCTTGACATTCCACCAGGAAATGCAATCCCCAATTGAAGCTGATGTTAGTGACCTATAAATATAGGATTCATAAGTTTGACTTGACTGATGGTAATCTTGTAAATATGTACATAATTTTCCTTCTGCAAGTTGTATTCCCATATTTTGTAAAAAAATAAAAAAATAGAAAAATCAAAAAGAGGGTAAAATGTCCTAAAAGAACAATTAAAGGACTTAGAAAAAATAATAGACCCCACAAGAAAAAGATGAATAAAACATAAAAGTGTGCAAGTCTAAATGCCACTACTTTTACCTTTTGCAGTTGATTATGGCAAAGTGTCAATAAATGCTATAATCCATGATGAGTTAAACAATTTAATATTGACTTGTCATCTTCTAATTTCACTTGTTGTAGATAGGGAATAAAGAATTTTGATACAATTTAATCATGACAATTCAGTAGTTAGGTAGAGAATCAGTGAATCCAACAGTTTAATCTGGATTCTTGGATGAAATAAGTGTAGAATTAGATAGTTTTATTTCTTTCAGAAAGAATAAATGTTGTAAAGGCTGCTAGCTCAAATGCACCTAATCAAAATGGAAGAAAAAATGTTAGCAGTTAAAATTCGGTAGGTAGAAGAATGTGAGAAGCCTCATTGTAAATATTGTTAACCAGGGTTGCAAATAACTAACTTCTCTTCCCCATAGCCATTTATTATTCTAAACTATCAGTAAAAAAGACTCAAGGAATTTCCTTGACTTCTGTTGGGACCAGACCCAAGGCTCTATGGCTGATTAGTTGAAAATGTTAAAAGTCTATATTAATCCCACAAATCACATCATTTTCCATTCATGCATTCATTTACTAGGAAAAATCATAAGTAAAAACCTCATTTTTACTTAATGATACTCTAATACTCACTTGATTAACTTCCTACATCGTATGAAGTATAAAACCCTAAAAATGGCATTTTATCCTAATTAGAAGTGATGAAATTATCATAAATTCAAGTTTTTCTTTGATCTTCACTTTTCTTGGTTACAATTGTATGTTTTGAGTATTCACTTTTCCCTTTTCATATTAACACCTAACATATTTTATTTACTCCTTATCAAATATCCTAGTCCTATTAATATAGTTCCCTTCTATTTAATATCCCAAAAACCCATTTAATATATGCTTTTGTGTCAAAGATATTAAGAACATATTGAAAAAGATCCTGAAGTTATCCCTTTGACACAAAACTACCCATAAAAAATATATCCCCTCTCCCCTATAGTTTTAGACCTTTGAAAAATTTGAAACTATATAATAAAAATAATATTGAAAATGCGCTATTTATTTACACAATGTGTATATAGAATAGCGAAGAAATGGAAGTGTATTCACCTTTCCCTTCATAAGCTTTACCCATGGTGAATGTTTTAACCTTATCCCATTTTCCCGATACATATTCCCCTACCACAATATTAAGCCCTGGTTAATATAATAACCAGTCCATTACATGAATAAAATCCTTTTATACATAAATGTCATTAAACATAAACGAAGCCTCCTCGCATTCATTCCTAACCCCCCGATCATCTTAATCCCTTTAATCTGACGATCCAAATTAAATCCGATAAATCCTTCCTCGCATCCACCATTTCCTATCAGATCAAATTTAAACCATTTATCTCCCCTTACCAAATCAATGGCACAGATTATAGTACCTGGTCCCACCTTATTTCAGCACATCTTCCCGACACATCTTAGCCTTTCACTTCACTCAACTAGATTCGAAGGCGCGGATCCCATATCGCATTTCTAAAGTGATCGGGCAAAGTTGCCGAAATTTTTTGCGAAAAGAGTTCTTTTGTGAAACCATCGCCCACTATGTGTCCTAATTATATTAGATTGCATCGTAAAAGCTAAAAATCAGCTACCGCTCGAAAGCAATGCGATGACCACCACTAGTTTTTTCTCTCAAATGAAAAACCATTCCCGCCATGTCAACTTGACCTGCAATTAATACTCTGCATGATCCATAAAAACTAAATTTTTAACCTTAGTTATTTATCATTTTTCATAACTGTGCGCCCTATTCCTCTGAGAAATAATCACAGACACCATTACAGAGCTAATTTCGAAATAATTTGCCATCCAAAAATAATTTCCACTCTGAACGGTTACTACCAACGACTCCCAGTGCCTTATACCAAAAAAATGCAACCAGTTTGAAGACTCGTACCACCTGTAATCCTCTTTTATTGCAACGATACTTGTTTAAAGGTATTTTTCTGTAATCCAAGGCTACAAATTTCAAATTTATGAGTACAAAATCAAACTAATTTGAAATTAAAAAGCCAAAAGTACTCATCTGAGAGTACTTAAACCTTGAAGAAATAGGGGAAACCCTGTCAAAATTTTCCTAGAATTTTCCGCTTCCTCATTAAGAATTTTAACTACCCAAAAGCTATTCCTACGATTAAAATACATTTGAATTCCCAAAGAAACCATTCAAAATCCATTTCCTACCATCTGCACATTGCAAATCTTCATTTTCCTCATAAAACCCTCGCCCATATTCCAAGTTTTTCTCAAATCAGCTTAATTGACCTTCTGCTTCCATAAAGAGCTGAGCAAACAGTTTAATCTTGCTAATTTTCTTCAAAATGACTAAGAAGTAGGTAACCCCTAGAACTGGAGGTCCTAAACCTCAGAAGCCTGCCCCCAACAAGCTTCCAAATCCCAAACCTCCTAAAATTGATAAACCTACACCTGTCCTAATTGTTGATTCTACTAAACTAGTCAGACCTTTACAGCCTCCTATCACTACTGAAGAAAAAAATCCTTTGATTGACTTAGATTACATAATTACTGATGCTACTCTTGAATTTGATCTTCTTGAAGTACATAGCTGGTGTCAGGAAAAATTTGAGAAGAAAGTGGCAATGATATACCTGTATGGGACTCCAATTTGCCCAAATATGTGGTTCCCATCACCCATCCTGCTCAGGATTTCATTAGGTTGTGTCAAATGCATTTTATTCCTGATCAAAAGTGCACGGTTAACAAATATAGTGAGGTCCTATTTTACATAACTGCTGAATCAATCAATGACATGCTCCAGTTAAGCCATGATCCACGAGCAATATCATTGTCAATTGAAGACTTGACTCAGATGTGTTTAGACCTAGATTTCCCTAGGAAGTTTGAAATCATTCAAAACTTCATGCTCAGTCATGTCAAACTTCCCAAGGTAAATCCACCTTATGATACTTTTGATTTTCCTGAAGGCTCCAAATCAAGTCCTTATAAGATTTGGTAATAGAAACAGAAGCAGATCCTTCTAATACTGATGTTGCTAAGAAGTTGATAAGGCAAAAGAATGAGGATATTGTAGCCTTAAGAAAGCAACTAAAGTTTCCACAAAGTGAGCACCCTCAATCAAAAGAAATTCTTCAAGAGAAGATAGAGAGGGAGGAAACTATGCAAGTAGTTTTGAAAATGACATCTCAGATTAAAGATGTGGAAAATCAAATAGAATCTTTAATGCAAGAAAATGAAAGTTTGAAGAAAGCTTAGGAAGTCCCCATTCCCACAGTTATTCCAACTGTAAGTACAGCTATTCCCTCTACATTGGCAGAACATTTGGCACCTAAAGGAGTATTGGCACCATCAGACATCTAAAAACATCTAACAAAGATGCATTAATCATTTCCAAAGGACATGAGCAGAGAGCCAACAGATTGTAGGAACAGGTAAAGATTCTTCAACAGCAAGTTAGTCTCACTGAGAAGGTATCATATATCAAAAATAATCTTTGGAACAACATCATTCACGACATACATTTGCAATGGCCCTCAATCCAAATTATTTATGAACAAAAAGAGTTACTCAAAGCAGGCCAAATAGAAATGCAAAAGACAAAAGAAGAACTGGCTGATAAACCTACTCAAGCCATGAAGCTTATGAAAATTTTGAATAGCAAACACAGAGAAGAGATTTAAGAGCTAAAAATTTAGGATAGAACTGAAAGTATATTAAAAATTAAGAAAGTCCTCGATAAAATAAATATGATGAATAATTTGGAGGACAGGTGCAAGGATATGAACTTAGCAATCACAAAATTTTGGGCCAAATACACAGTACTAATAGAAGAAGACCTACTAGATATTCATGCTTTAAATGAAAAATTGATGCCATAGAAGGAATATGATAACAAAATCAGGGCTTATGCCAAAGAGCAAGTCAAGAAACCTTTATGACAAGGGTCTCCTACTGGTAAAGTCATTTTGGAATATTTTGAAAACTTTTTCTTTTTGCAAAATGAGATCAAACATATTTTCATTGATAAGCCCAATTTTGCTAAGTATGCAGAGGCTGATGAATGTTATAGGAAACTGAAGAGTATGAGAATTCCCAGTGCAGAGAAATGGTAGGAATTCACTGATTTATTATGAAAATTTACAGTCAAAGTATATCAAGATGAAAAATCAGTGGTTAAAGAGTATCAGTGGTCAAAGTCTATCAATAAAAATAAGAATTACTGCTGGTTATTTTTAATTTACAACAGAAATAGTGAAGAAACATAGTAAAATAGTATCAGAGAAGAACGTGAAAGAGGAGGAGTATACTACAAGTCATCTTCCACAATATATTGTCCCAAGTTCCAGCAATACTTCCAGCAAGACAAATGATCTGTTTGATTAGACAAACTGTTCTATTTTTCTTGTAAAAGAGGACAACTTTCCCATCTGTTTTGCACCTGTCCCTCTTCTTATTTAATAATTCCTATTTTCTCTTGAGATATTCTCTCTAAATTTTGAGATATTTTGTAAACAATTTACTTGTATAAATACTTCATTATTCGAAGTATTTTGGGTGGAATAAAATTATCAAGACTACTATAGACTTTCTTTTTGAAAACATTGGGATTTTATGTGAGTTAATTTGAAGTAGCAGGCTGGAAATTGAAGCTAATAGACATCATAACTAATGATCCTCATGTTGATCAGATCAGTATTGTATCTTCTAGTTTTATTTGTTTATTTCTTTAAGTTTCGTTCACACATCTTGTGTTATTTTCCATCTTAAATGAATAACTAGGAAAGGTATTACAGAATCAGTGTAAAAAGCTGTTCGTTTTTACTATTTTTCATGTTTATGTTTTCTGCTAATTTCTAGAATTTAGAATTCTTAATTTCTCTTTAGTCTTGTTTGATCTTAATTTCCCTCTTCCTTTTATGTGATCTAAGGATTCTTAACTGCCCTTAGTCCAGATCTTACCACTTCATCAAAATATCTTTTTTTAAACCCTCTGAAGATCATCTATCTTGCCCTTAGTATATTTATTCTTTTGACCTTAGTTTTCTAGTCTTGTTTGCTATAAATTTGACTCCATTGCCCAATGGTTAGGTAGATCTTTCTATGGTTTCCCTTGTAGTCCTTTATTCCTACCAACATTCAAAAAATCAAAACAAATTTTCCACAAATAGCTAGCCTAAAATCCATTACAAAAAAAAGCTAAATCTTAAGGAGAGATCCATTTCCAAAACTCAGGAAGGCTAGATCCTGAATTCTAAAAGAGGTTCTTGGTTACCCATAGTTTTCTTTAACTATAAATCAAAATCCCACAACCTAAGAATTACTAGGGTGATAACAGATACTATCCATGATTTGTCACCCTTCCACATATCATGTTTGTTCGGAGGAAACTAGCAGCGGTAGCAGGGGTTTGAGCATGTTGGTAATCACTTTGGAGATGAGTTTGTATATGAAATCGCAAAGCATAGTCAGTTTGTACTTGTTGGGAGTGACATATTTCTCTTCCTTTGGAATGAGAGTTAGAAAGGTGGCATTGAGGGTAGAAAGGATCCAAAGCATGATATGAGATTCCTCTGCCAGTTCTCTGGCTTCCAACTTAATGTCCTCCAATAAAAATTGGAAGAAGTTGGTGGTGAATCCATCTGGTCTAGTTGATTTCTGAGTCTTTAGTTGTGACATGGCTAGGCCAACCTCCTGCAGCAGAACCAAAATAAAAAGAATTTAATTTTGATCCTCCATAATTAGAGTGGTAATGTGTTGCGTGATGTTGTTCATTGTGGGTTGCCTCTCTGCTATGAGCTCTGTCAGAGTATCCTTGAAGTAATTCAGTAGTTCATACTCTATGATAGTGTGAGCTTCAAGTTTGACTCCCTGATAATTTTTTAGGATAGAGATGCGATTAATCATTCTTCTATGAATGGTGGAGTGATGTAAGAACTTGGTATCTTTTTCCCCTTATTTTGAGCCATCAAATTCTAGACTTTTTCTTCCAGAGAATCTCTTATTGAAGTCTTCAATCTTCTAAGTGGTTCATAAGATATTGTTCTTGATGGGCCCATTCCTCCCTATGATGATTGTTTTCTAGAGGTCAACCATCTGAATTTCCAGATCTCATTGGATTTTGAAAATATTTCCAAACACTATTTCGTTCCTGTGCTTTAGGCAAGTTTTCAAAATCTTCAACTTTTGCTAGAATTGATACATTTTGGAGCCTTCCAGAGGGGTGATGCTACACCACCAATTTTTTACCATGTCTTTAAATCTGGGATGAGAGAGCCAGAATTGTTCGAAATGAAAAGGCTTATTGTTGTGGTTCCTAGGCACGTCCATTGCAGTTGTATGCTCCAGTGGTCAGAGTTTGAACTGGGAAGGATTGTGGAGAAGATGTCACCCCCTAAATGAATAGAAGTGTCCCATATTAATAAAAATTTCAATATCAAAGCGATTTGCTGAGATCCTCCCCGAATATTGTTTCAAGTGTGGAGATCGTTGGTAGTTGGCAAGTCTATCAAACGATTCTAGAGAATGAAGTCTTTAGATCTGTGGTTCTCAGTGTCTAATTTGAGTCAGCCTCCTGTTTTTTTGTTGAGATTGGTGATCATGTTAAAGTCGCCTCCAAGTATCCAGAAGGGATAGGATCTCTGAGAGTTGAGGAGTTCAATGGAGTTCAGGACATCAATTTTTAGGGTAGTGGATTGGGGGAAATTGACATTGGTGAGATGGCAATGGATATTGGTGCCAATCAGATGAAAGGAGGCATGGATGATGTTTTTAGAGGCATGAATATCATTCAGGGAGAGGATGAGGGGATTCCAAGCAATGGAGAGCCTTGTAGGGGTCCCATGGCATGTATCGTGAAGATGTTGCATCGAGGCCACAACCTAGATAAAATCGAGCGCAAGGTGGTACTTGTACATTTAGTTTCCTACATGAAGAAAATAGAAGGATTTTACTTATTAATTATATTCTTCACCATTTGGTGCTTTGAGGGAATATTGAACCCTTAGATATTCCATGATGTGAGCTTCATCATTGATAACTATGAGGGATGATCTTATAGAACCTGGTCAGCCTGGGATATCGACTCGATTCAACCAATTGTACTCCAAGCAGGATTACTCACTAAATATCTATGTGTCTGCCCATTTTCCTAGATTCTCTCAGAATAATTTAAGTGTCTCGAGTAAAATATCCTCCTTGAATGCCTAGGGAATATAGTAGTTGCGCTCTTAAAAGAACTTCCTCTAAGCTGTTGATTTGCCTTGTTGGGATAGTTTGATACTGTCGATTGTTCTAGGCGATTTCCAATAAAGTGATGTGAAGGTCCCTAAATTCTATGATTTCTTGTTCCTTTTCGATATAGGTGGTATGACTTAGTTCCTTTCCTTTGTCTTCATTATCTTGCTGATTTTGGTTCCCTTGGGTGTCCTACTCGATGTTGTTAGGGTGATCGATTGGAGGTTCTTGGATCTATATGGCTACTGTCTTCTTAACCTCTTTCTTCTTATAGTTGTTCTTATCTTGGGTTTTCTTTACCTTTTTCTACTTATATTTCTGATTGCTAGATTTTATTTTGGATTCTTCATCATTTTTCAGGGACAAGGTGGAGGAATTAAAGGGAGAAGAGGGATTCGAGAGAGGAGTAATGATGGGAGGGGTTGTTTCTGGGGAGGAGGTGGGGACTCCATCTGTCATAGTTTGACTGCATAGAATGTCAAAGCTATTTCTTATGGAGGGTTTAGAGGATTTTGGGGTAAAGGAAGGTTTTCTGGTATGTGTTTTGCAGCTGGAAACTTTGGTGAAACCTTCAGGGTTAGTATTCTTAGAGAGAGAGGAATATTTCAAAGGTTGGTTGAGAGGAAAATCCATAAATGGATTCCCATTTTCATGTCATTTTTGGCATCATAAAGGCACATGTTCATAATAAATCGAGTTGACCCATTTGAAATCATCATGAATGAGGCTTATCAAATCCAGGAGAGCTTTGGCAAGATGCATGTAGACACAGATCGTGGCATAGGTTGTGTATCAATTGAACTTGATTTCCTCTGCGATCTTGATGAAGGTTCCCAGGTGGTTTCCTATTTCTTGGAGGGATAACTTGTGCCAGTTTTATTGGGGAAGGGAATAGAGTCTGATCCACAGCTATGCCCTGTTGAAGTCTTCTTTGTTGGGGTTGAAACACTCAATCCAGTTTCTTAAGAAGAGGTTAGCCACATTAAAGAAATAGGGGCCCCAATCCATTACCTTGTTTTTATCCTCTATATAGGTGAAGAGGATGTTGAAGAAACCTTTGGGACCTACCTTGAGCGTGACTTGTCCTTTGGCCTTCTACTTGGAGTTTATCCAACTGTATAGGTGTTACACAGTAATTTGTCACCGTCCCTACCATTCCCCATCCCGCACAATGGAGGACCCATTATGTGACCTGTGAACACTGTCATGCCTTGAAAACATCATCAATGCATCCCTCTGAGTATGAACTTCATTTTCCCTTGAGACATCTCCTTGCAAAATCCATGAAAAACAGCTCTTTTTGCATTGGCGCAGGTAGACAGTTCAGTGCTCGCGCCAATCAGGGAAATCCTGTAAAGAGGTCGCGCCACTTGGCGCTCTGTCATAGAGCAGTAATCGCGCCACCCATTTTAGGGACTGTTTTTTAAATATGGATGGCGGAAGTTGAGTTCAAACAAACTCACAACCATTGCCTATCTTGAGTTGGGAGGTTTGGCTACGGGAGTTCTATGGAAGGGAAGTGGTTTTGCCACCTTCTATGGAACCTTCCTTGTTGATAGGGCCAATCCCATAATAATAGGGATCCCAACTCCCTCCTTCCCCATCTATAAAATCTTGCTCAGATCCATGGCAAGCTAGTCTTGAAGTGCTGAAGCTTTGCATCTCCCTATTCCCAAGTTCCTTTGTGCTGTAAAGAATCCCTTCTTTCCCTTAAGGCCCATTAAGCAAGGAGACTATTGTTACAAGACTCTGGAGAGGTTTCCCTTTCCTTGGCGAGCTTTGTTGCGAGACGTGGACGACCGGAGACCCGTTCGAAGGAAGCTGCGACGTCAGAACTTGGTTGTAACTTCTATTCGTTTATCATTTTAATAGATGACTATGATTATGGTTCCACTCATTTTTCCATCATGTTAATGCGAGTAATATCTTTTCTGACCGATGTTTAGTTACGTATGTTGGTTCCTATGCTTGTATCTGTTCGTTTCTTCTGTGTGCAGGTGTTCATCCGCGGGGATCGTGGAAGGATTGTGATCTGCCAGGGCTGAAGGACGGGGACATCTCTTCTTCAGATCTAGCGTTGGAATCCGGGTAGGCTCTTATCCCAAGTCTTTCATTCGTAACTAGGAGCTTGCGTCATAGCATTGTTTGTTTGTTGCTAGACCCCTGCTGGGCTAGTAGGGATCGCCTCTGTCCGCAGAGGGGATTTACCTCCTCAACAAATTGGCGACTCCGCTGGGGATCGTCCAGTTTTCCTTGTCCCGTTTATGATTGGTTCGCTTTGATTGTTTCTCCTTGCTTGATGAACCTTCTGGGTTGGATTCTTTCATTATTTTAGCCTCTTGGTTTGCTTAGCTTGTGTTGGTCTCTTTTCAGATTAGCTTGTTTTTAATTTTCATTGAAGAACTCGACTGGCGCGCGTTTTTACCTGACAGTCGCGCCACTTGGCGCGTGTTGCATTTGTCTGTCTCGCGCCACTCGGCCTCTGGCGCTAGTTTCAAGGCCACAGTCGCGCCACCCCTGTGACTTTTTTGAGTTTCTTCAATTTTTGGCTTTATGAGCTTGACCAGTACTTTTCTTCTTGATTTCCTGATTGTTTGAGTGTATTGGAGTCTTGTTTGACTGGAATTCACCGCTATCCTTTGGTTGTTTGCCTCTGTCTATCGGTTTCACGATTTGAGCCCTAGGGCATCTAGTGGCATAAGTGAATCGAGCCCTCCTTGGGAGTTTTGGTGTCTTGATTGTCCTGTCAACTTGTTGATTGATTCTCCACGCCCTCTTAGCAGTCTTTGATTGTTTTGTTGCGTCTTTTGAGTGATTGTTCATTCTTTCATTCAGAATTCGTTTGCCCTTGCTTTGGACCCAGATCACACGGTCCATTGGGTGTTTTCGAGTCTTTCTTTGATTTGAGAGGCTTTGGGTCGATTTAGAGATTTGGTTGCTTGCTTTGTTGAGTGAATGTTGTTTGCTTCGCTCTCTTAGTTATCATTTCTCAAAATTGTTCCTTTTGTTTTCAGTGCACATTAGCCATTAAACATTGAAAATCAAAAAAATATATAGTCTCTTTTGTTTTTTTTTTTATTAGTGCAAATTGTCATCTTTTCCATATTACTAGTGATTAGTGTTTGAATGAAAAGTGTGCAATTGCATTAGTTGCATTAGAGACATTCTTGTTTGTATTCCGTTCATTTCGTTGGTATAAAAGCTCTCAACTCTCATTTAACTAGTTTTCATCGAACGAAATGTTGCATCGTGGCATATAGCTTGCATTTAGGAGACACTACATACGATAAGGCCTGGAAATTGAAACTTAATTAAAGATCAACTGTAAAATGCATTCAATTAACCTAAGGCAACATTGGAACTTAACGCAACATATTTAGAAGGTCTAGGCTAGAGACGTGTTCCGGCGTCGTTAAACCTAGCAGCTGTCGTTCGCCTGTTGGCTTTTGACAGCGCTAGTACGGACTTGCGCTCCCCGTACCGTCGCGTATATAAAGGGAGACCCCTATAGGTTTTCAATCCTTTATCCACAGGAAGCCAAGTCTGCCGCCCTATACCCGTGATACACCGAACACAGCATTCGGGGAGACTACCTGCACGTACGGAAAGTCCTTGGTCGATTTCTGTTTCATTATTGAAACCAAGGTGTATATTGCAGTTCACAGATATTTGGTACACCCTTTGTGCCTAGTTTTTCCTGAGCAGTCATTTGGTCTTTTTTGACTCCCTAAACTTGAAAAGACCGTCAAGCGCTTGTCCTTTCACGCTTGTGTCAACTCTGAAAGAGATAGAGTCATCTTTTTATCGTTTCTCGACTCTTAAAATATGAAACGGTAGAACTTATTATTTTCCAATGTGGTAAAATTAATCGCCCACGATTTCACACCTATTTAGACATTGCTTGTTGACCGTTTGATCGTGTGTCTTAACTCGTTTTCAGCCCGTGTGTGGTTTTGAGTTTGATGGCAACTTTTTCAGAGTTTACCAACCAAGGAATCCCCTCAGAAGGGAATCCTGGTCACTTTCCTCCTTTTGGAAATGTTGGCGCTCCTTATATGGCGACGTTGTCCCTTCCTGGGATAACTGTTGGGTTGCCTGTCTGGTTGTTCTCAACCTCTGTCATTCCAAATGTCTCAGTTACTGGTCAATCAGTTCCTCCACCCGAACCACATCATGTTGATTCTAAGGTGGACCTCTCCCCTTCTTCGCCTGTTTCTGAGTCCTCCTCCTCCTCTTTGCCTGGTGAAAGTCTGGATTCGAGTAACCAGGTGGCTAAGAAGAAGAAGAAGAAGACAAAGAAGAAGAAGTCTGATAAGCGAGAGATTAAAAGTGATGCTATTGCTCCTGAAACGTCTCCTCTTGATAACCCTTCCAACCCTCCTCGGAAAGTCAAGTTCCCCTGCATGTTGTGCACGGGAGACCATCTTCTTCGAGACTGCCCTGGCATTCCCAAGGTACTCGAAGTATGGTCCAACGGTCCCCCACCGTTGTCTTTGGCTTCTGGGAGTCAGGTTGGGGGCACTGGTAAGGCTCCTAAGAAGCAGGGTAAGATCACCAATCCCTGTAAGTTGTGTGAAGGGCACCATGCTATTCACCTTTGTCCTTATATGGATGAAGCCAAGCGGGTCTTGGACAACCTGACTGTTTCTACACCACGCCTCCCGGCTGGTTATAAACATCTTTCTTTGAGTCTTCCACCGGCTGATGCCGTGATTGGTCAAGGGTCATCCTTGGTCGATCCCACTCCTCCAGAAATTCAGATTCAGGAATCCGTTCCCGACCAACCATTGGTCATGGGATCGGTTGAACTAGCCCCATCTGCGGTGCACCAGGTCTTTTCTGTTGAGAGTGGACCCCATAACCCTCATGTTCTTCTGGTTTCTTCAGATTCTTCAGACTTGGAGAGAGATTCTCCTGTCCCTGTACTTCAAGAAGTTTCTCCTCCGCCTCCCAAGATGGAGGCTACGGAGGATTTTCCTCCTGCCTTCGAGATGGAGGTCATGGAAGAGGCTTCTGCTTTCGTAACATTAGGGGAAGACCTTCGCATTTCGATGGTAGCCCCTCCGAGTAGTTTGGTCGCTTCCTTTGACTGGAATCGATTTGCAGGATTTCGCCTTCTGTCTTATGTACCTTTCGAGATCACAGTGCAGGCTCTTGGTCTGGTTGTACCCAGCACCATTATAGACGAAGGTGCGTCTGTTAGTATTCTGTCTTCAACTACCTGGCAAGCTTTCGGTTCGCCGCCGCTTGTGCCTGTTACGCAGAATCTGCTCACTTTTAACAGAAGGACGAGTCAACCGTTGGGGATCCTTCCAAGGTTACCTGTTACTTTGGGAGGTAAAACCGTCCATATAGACGTGATGGTCGTTCCAGGCCCTTTGGATTTCAATCTGCTCCTGGGGCGCGATTACACCTATGCCATGGGAGCACTTGTCTCCTCCCTCTTTCGCGTGATGTGCTTTCCACATGAAGGACGGATCGTGACCATTGATCAGCTTTCGTTCTTTGGTCCTAACGTGGCAACTGGTCCGCCATCACCCCCTCCTGGTTTTTATCCACCTGTTGTATCTGCCCCACCGCAGGTCAACTATGTGGCTACTTACCTCGTACCTATGCTCAGTGATGATGCCGTTGTGCATAATGTACTGGGGGCATTGGGTCCTGACTTCCAGAATGTTTTTCTTCCATTGGGAGTAGAACTCTTGGAAGCATTGACTTCTTATTCATTATGATGAGGTCTGGTCGGAGCATAGTTCCTTGTCTTGTGTCAAGCTCCTTAAAAAATGAAACAAGGTTTGTCGGAGCACAGTTCCTGGTCTTGTGTCAAGCTCCCTAAACCATGAAACAAGGTGTTTGAGGATAGTTCTTTTAATGTGTCAACCTCGTTAAAATAATGAAACATGTTCCTGTTCAATTCGAGTCTTTGATAAGTTCTCGTAAAATACCAGTCGAGTCTTTAGGTCTCGTAACTTGAACCTTCATTCCCTCCATCTGTTTACTCAGGTGCATGGAATGAAGCTTGGGGGCATGTACCTCGAATTGAGTCACCATGCTGGGGGCATGCTCACTTTTTCAAGCATAGTTTGTTTCCGTTTCAAGCTTGTGTAAAAATGAAACCGGTTTCAAGCATAGTTTATCTTTGTTTCAAGCTTGTGTAAAAATGAAACCATTCTTATTTTACCTCTTGTGATTGCCATTTTATCAGCCTGTTTCGCCAGATGAGCCTTGGTTTTTTTTTTTTTTTTTCACTCCATCGTCACTGTTTGCTTGGCCGATCATATGCCTTCACTTGGTTGTTTTCTCCATTCCTGAGGAACCGCTGCGATGAGTGGTCTTGTTAGCCAACCTCTTGACTTTTATCTTGTTTTGAGCAGTTCCACCATTACCGGAACCAGTTGCTACCCTTTATACCACTCGTTCCTCCAGGAGGAGTCATCTTTCAGCTCTTTTCTGACTCTCTAAATATGAAAAGATTGCCGAGGCCCTTGTCATTTCGATCTCGTTAAAATGGACACGAATCGACATCCACCCAGTATAAGTTTAACCCTTTTTCGGGCTGGGATGGATTGATTACGAAAAAGGAATACCCTAGCCTATCGCGACTAGGAGGTTTTCTCAGACATAGTTTTCTACCTTTTCGGATTTGAGAAACTATTTACGAAAAGGGACTATTGGAGTTTACTTTTCCGCTGTCTTTTCAAACTCTCTAAACATGAAAAGACGCCGATTTCTTCCTTTGTCAGACTCGTTAAACCTAAATGACATCGAGGATTGTCAATCATGACGTTATTCGAGTTCCTCCTTCCTAGGGCTCGTTAAATGTACTAGGATGGATTCGCCCGAGGGGCGGACTTATAGGACAAGCATATGGTATCCTCTTCAAGCTTGTGTAAAAATAAAGAGGTACTCACCAAGATGGTGGGGAAAAATGGAACCATCGTCGTTGTCGACGGCAGTATGTCGCTCTTGAACATGGCACTTGTCGGCATTCGTGTCGGGTTGGGGACATCTCATCTCGCTGCTTCACTTTGCTTCCATGGGTTTGGGTAATCTATTTTGACCTCTCATCTGTTCACTGCCTCGTCGCCATGACCCCTGATCCGTTGATGTCAAATACTGCCAAATCCATTGTCGTGCCGTTTATGTGTTCAAGAGAAGTTGGCCTCTGCAAATATCAACCTTCCTCTGTTTCTCATATGATCCTGATTCACAACAAAACATTATGTTTCTCTGTCTCATGTCGATGATGTGGGAATCATTATGGCCCACCTTCGATCAAGGTCACTTCGTGTCGACTTCAACTCATTATCCAGGAAGCTGGTCTAGAGACTCCTGATGGTACCTTGGAGCCTGCATGCCTCAATGGCAGGTTCGTCGCATTCGACGTGAAGTTTACATCATTGACTTCCGATCGAATGATTCTGCGGGTGTTCGACGTCAACTCATTTATTCACACGCCGTGGATTGTACCTGTAGTACCTTGAGGACCATCGTCATTATTGGTGGTTTCTCTCGCGTCTGTTAACAGCTTTCATCATTGGCTGGTAATCAGACGATGTTCTTGCATGTTCGACATCAGCTCACACATTCGCATGCTAGAACTTGTACTTGTTTGGGTCGAGATGGAGCGCAAGACCCTGGATTGTGTCTGTTGTAATCCAGGTTGCGATTGTGGATTATTGTCATTATGTACATGACTCAATGATTGGATGGCTGCGACCATACCCGAGTCTATTTGTTTGATCTTAGTTGGATGGCTGCGCCCATACCCTGGATCCAGATTATAGCATACTCTGTTCGGATGGCTGCGTCCATACCATATATATACATCATGTACTTGAGATATCAGTTGTATCTTTCTGTGCAGGTTTTCCGACGGCGGGCCTTCAGTTGGACATGTTCTCGTAAAGCATTTCACCCCTCTTTCTCTCGGGCCTCATGCTTTAGGGGGCATCTGTTACACAGTAATTTGTCACCGTCCCTACCATTCCCCGTCCCGCACAATGGAGGACCCATTATGTGACCTGTGAACACTGTCATGCCTTGAAAACATCATCAATGCATCCCTCTGAGTATGAACTTCATTTCCCCTTGAGACATCTCCTTGCAAAATCCATGAAAAATAGCTCTTTTTGCATTGGCGCGGGTAGACAGTTCAGTGCTCGCGCCAATCAGGGAAATCCTGTAAAGAGGTCGCGCCACTTGGCGCTCTGTCATAGAGCAGCAATCGCGCCACCCATTTTAGGGACCGTTTTTTAAATATGGATGGCGGAAGTTGAGTTCAAACAAACTCACAAACCACTGCCTATCTTGAGTTGGGAGGTTTGGCTGCGGGAGTTCTATGGAAGGGAATTGGTTTTGCCACCTCCCATGGAACCTTCCTTGTTGATAGGGCCAATCCCATAATAACAGGGATCCCAACTCCCTCCTTCCCCATCTATAAAAGCTTGCTCAAATCCATGGCAAGCTAGTCTTGAAGTGCTGAAGCTTTGCATCTCCCTATTCCCAAGTGCCTTTGTGCTGTAAAGAATCCCTTCTTTCCCTTAAGGCCCATTAAGCAAGGAGACCATTGTTACGAGACTCTGGAGAGGTTTCCCTTTCCTTGGCGAGCTTTGCGAGACGCGGACAACCGGGGACCCGTACGAAGGAGGCTGCGACGTCAGAACTCGGTTGTAACTTCTATTCGTTTATCACTTTAGTAGATGACTATGATTATGGTTCCACTCCTTTTGCAATCATGTTAATGCGAGTAATATCTTTTCTGACCGATATTTAGTTACGTATGCTGGTTCCTATGCATGTATCTGTTCGTCTCTTCTGTGTGCAGGTGTTCGTCCACGGAGATCGTGGAAGGATTGTGATCTGCCAGGGCTGAAGGACGGGGGCATCTTCTTCTTCATATCTAGCGTTGGAATCCAGGTAGGCTCTTATCCCAAGTCTTTCATTTCGTAACTAGGAGCTTGCGTCATAGCATTGTTTGTTTGTTGCTAGACCCCTGCTGGGCTAGTAGGGATCGCCTCTGTCCGCAGAGGGGATTTACCTCCTCAACAATAGGGCTTTCTTAGTTGCCTAGAAGCTGATAAAATTCCCAAATAGGGCAAGATTGTGCATTTAATGTATTATGCCATTGATACATTCAATAGGAAAATGGATCTCGCGCTTGTTGGCCGTGATGGGGATGCATGTAGAAGAAGCGGTTTTAGTTTTTCCTTAATTATCTTTTTCTGATTCTGGCTGTGCTTCAGGGGTTATGGCAAGTTTAGTGTTACCTGTCGTTTCATTAAGAGATGGGTCAGTGTGCTTGGAATCATGTTCTTCAGCCAATATTTCAATGGGGGGGGGAGGGTTGTATGTTGCCCCCCTTCAAGAACTGTCATACCATTAGCTCTTTGTGCATAGGTAAGTGTGATGGCTGTAGAACAGAGGAGAAGGTTCAGGAGCTCTGTCGATGCCCACTATAGGGGCGGAGGAAACCCTAGGTTTCCAAGACATAGCTCAGCTCATCCTCTAACTGTGCTCCTCGCTATTCTTTTTGTATATCTCTATACATGAAATTATTGATCAATGTCATATACACATTGGAAAGAAAGGGTTAAAAGATATTTTAAGGGTTAACAAAGTTTCACAATCAAAATACAACCTTGCACTTGTGGAACCAACACATGGATTATTGAGGGTAAATGATAGTTTAAAAGCCATTATCCATGCCTCCACTAAAACACCTGTAAATCCCAACGAGGTTTCCACTAGAATCACTATAGGGTGGTTGGAAAAGTAAATAGTAAATAATGATGATCATATTTTCAACCATAATAGATAAGAATGAGGAATCTATCTAAACCATAGGGTAGTATTAGTTTCAACTAATTATGTGAGGGTTTGAAAACATTATCTAGAAAGTTACTATTCATGAAATCTCCATTAAATTTTACAACCATAGAAAGCACCAAAATTTGGAGCTACATTTCAAATATCAAACGCTATGTAAAATATTCACACACTACATCATAAAGGGGGGTTTTTAGACAATATTTAAGACAATTTTTTGGTAAATTGTCTTAAATTGAGACAAAAGAAAACTTGTGTATTGTCGTAAATATTTTCTTTAAGCAGGTGTCTCAAATTAAATTGTCTTAAAATTAAATTGGCTTAAAATATTGTCTCTATAAAGACAATATATAACACAAGAATTTTTGTCTCTCTAGAGACAATTTCATTTTTGTCTCTCCAAAGACAATTTCATTTTTGTCTCTACAATTTGATTTTTATCTCTCTAGAGACAGTTTCATTTATTGTCTCTTATGAGACAATTTAATTTGTCTCTCCAGAAACAATAGTTGGAATTAAAATAAATCAATATAAAAATATTTAATTAAAAAAAATATACAAGATAATTAAATAATTCATGTTAGGGTATAGAGGAGTCGAACCAGCAACCTCCTGCATGGTAGACGCTCTTCCATTGAGCTAGCACCCTTTAAATAATTATGTGAGGATTTATGGTAGTCCATTTGTTCCTTTGAAAACAGGAACTCTAAAGTCTTTAGGAAGTCCATATGAATAGGACTAATGGAATGGTTATTCAAGGATATCTTTACAAAAATTAATAAATAAAAAGTTTATAAATTTAAGTATAACTTAGTCAATTATATCTCTAGGTATTGCCCAGTTAGGCCCTTCTATTGATCCTAGGATCACCAAACCATGCCCTCTCAACCATAGGTACATCACTGACGAGATTATCAAGCATTGCATTGGCAAATTATTAAGCACTTCTTATGGAATTTGTTCCAGACAACAGATAACTTTTAAGCCTTCTGTGAGATTTCTTATTCTTTATTTTTGTTCCTAAAGTGAAATAGCTTGAATGAATGCATATTTTAGTGCCAAACGCTTGTATAATAGCCTTAAAAGGTGTAGTGGAATGGACCTAACATTCCTACATATGGAAAAATCAAGGCTCGACACCATTTCAAAAGTTAATATAAAGCATACTCAGTTCCGTGTAGGATCAAGCCACACAAATATTTAACCTTTGATTATGTTAGCGTGACTTCAAACTAGAGTCTCACTACTAGATCCTTCCACTCACACTATAGACTCTCACTGCTGGATCCTTCCTCTCACACTATAGACTCTCACTAGTGGATCCATACAAAACTCAAAAAAAGAAATAGACTGCTAACAAAAACCATACATGATTTTATGAAAGATAAAAATGGCAAAGCCTAAGGAAAATTACCACTATGTAGCTACAAGTCCCTTATAACATTGATTGTTTATCTCTTCTACATTTATGAAAAAAAATATGTTTCTTAATTGTCTCTTCAGGTTGAAAGAGTTATGGTAATGTTTCCATTTCGAATCTGAGCAAGTTTTGGCGGTGTGAGTCAATGATTGATTTATTTGACATACTAGTGTAATTATCTCCAACAAAATCCTATTGTATTACTAAAAATTCTATTGTATTCTACTAAAATTTGCAATAGACAATTTGAAAATCTTGAAAATATCAAAAAATTTATAATGAATTAGCTTAATATTTCATTTTGTTAATCAAATTTCACTTTATTTTTATCCAATCCATAAAATAGAACCAATAATTAACTTACTGAAAAATTCTTTATATTTTCTTTTATAGCATGGCACTTGTACTGTACCTTTAACCTTGTATCAAAATTTGTGAGACCAATTGTCTTCTCAACCAGAGATGGTAAAATAAATTGTACTGAAATTCTTATATACGTTGACAAGTGTAGTTATTGTGGCTACATTTATTTTCTCCCTTGCGTAAATACGGGAGATAATCACAAACCTACCTCCTGATGTCATTTGATGGATAACACTTCTAGATACCCTCCGCTATATTTATAACACGAAAGACCTTACCCAGTTCTACAATACCTAGTGAGAGTTTGTTGATGGAACATTTAAAATCTTGAATGAGCATTCTCAATCATGAACATAAAAATAGCAAGTCTGGCTAATCGAACATTTAAAATCATGAATGAGCATTCTCAATTCATGAACATCAAAATAGTACATTACTTGTTCGACGGTAATGGCAATACAAAGTGCAACAATTTTTGAAAGATAAGATTTCTTTCATAACACAGTCACATGCACTGTAAATATGTACAAGTTAATTTGGAGTCATTTCCACTTTTTCATCATTTTAGGCATTAAATAATTATATTATGTCCCTCTTCTCTGAATATGATAAAGCATTAAAAAAATGAATAAATAATTAAAAAAAAACAGAGCTGCATAATTATAATCACTGCAGAGGTGGCACATGAAATAATATTTGTCTGTAAATCATCTCAGCAGCTTTACAGTGACTGTTTTAGACTGTGATAGGTGATGCAGGTAGTCAAAAACAAATAGGTATATACCATATGCTCCAACAAAGCAAAAATATAATATTAAATCATAATAATGAAGGTAATTTACTCAGTAGTAGAAGCTGTTTTAGACTTGTTTTCAATTCGGAGAATTATTTCCCTACTGCTAACCAAACTGTATCATTTCAAATCAATTAGAATTGGTGCACTAGTTGCTCCATTTTCTCCTATAGGCTGCACAACAGAGACAAATGAGTAGGTTAGATGAGGGAAGGGGAGGAGAGGGTAGATTACAATGCTTTTACATATGCACCATAATTATTCTAAACTTGAGCTAAATGAAAGAAACACATTTATATGTATACCAGAATAGAATGTCCAATCAGACTGTTTAATGTAGTTGACTTTCCAACACCCCGCATACAAATATAGATCAAATAAATTAGAAATATTCTATATGATGTATAAAAAAGAGATATGGAAGACAAAAAAATAATTAAATGGTATAAAATCCTCAAATAACCAGAAGAATTCAACATGACTAACATTCATCCTAGAATCAACAGTGTAAATGCGACTATGATTTACATCCAGAAAATAAAATATAGTGACGCAATAATGTTGATAATATTAAGCAAGAAGTAATGCATGGCACCAAACATTGATCTCACAATAATATTTTCTGGCCTATTTGTTGAGACTAGGGTTTTAGGATGGTATAACCTAAGAACCAAAATATGACAACTTCAGAAGGGAATTGGCACAAGCATCACAAAAATGTCTACTCATATCAAGGAAGTCGACATGATGCTATGCACAACAATCTAACTTAAAGTGAACCATTTCAAGTTAATATGCCTATATCATATGTGCCTAGAATCGCTGAAATAGGCACATGTCCATGTCTAATAAGACACGCATTGTGTTTAATTTCAATAGGGCATCTAGTTCTAGCCCTTTTGTTGAGACTTGAGGTTTAGGATGGTATAATACAAGAACCAAAATATGACAACCTCAGAAGAGAATTGGCCCAAGCATCACAAAAATTTATAGTCTTACCAAGGTAGCCTACACGATGCTATGCACAAAAATATAACTTAAAGAGAACCATTTCAAGTCAATATGCCCATATCATTGGTGCCCAAAATCCCTGAAATAGGTGCATGTCCATGTCAGTAGGGCATCCAGTTTGAGGGAACTTTACAAAACGACTAAACAAAAAATTATGAGGGAAGAATTCATACACAGAATCCTAGAATTCTGAGGGAAGAATTATGTAGATACTAATAAATATGTGGTTAATGTTCTTGATAATGGAGTCAAGGAAGTTGCCAATTTCCTCAGTGAAGTTGCATCCATTTGCAATCACCTCATTAGACATATATTCTTTGAATGGATTATCCAATTCTGAATAAAGATCATTGATGGCCTCTCTTCATGCTTTGTTAAATACAGTGAGTAGTGAGTGATATTATTGATGGCCTCCATTCATCCTTTACAAGTTTAGTAATCTCCTTGCACTACAAGGAAAATACCCTATAGTAGATGGATTTGAGGAACCCCTTATAAAAATACCCCAAACATTCGTTTCTAGCAGAGGTTAGTAGAGGAGGTTGGCGGGCAGAGGTGTTTGTGGATATATTTCGTACGGTGTGCTTATCACTATAAAATACACTGGTGCATTCAACATAAGAAAGCACCGGTGCGCACAAAATGTTGGCACACCATACACCGTGCGCTCCGTACAAACTCACCTGGTGCATTTAATTTTTGTAGCGCACTGGTCCTTTACAACACATCCACACCGGTGCCTCATAAAAAGAACGTGAAAGTAGAAACCACCCGGTATGGAATGAAGAAAACGAACCGATGTGCTCATAAACCCCACATACCAAAACGAGGTTAAATTAAAAAAAATATTACGGCCAAAAAATCACACAAAACATTGGCACAATAGACACCGTGTGCTCCGTACACACCCGCCTAGTGCATTTTATTACTCTAGCGCCTCGGTGCTTTACAGAGCATCCGCACCAGTGCCTCATAAAAAGTGTGTCAAAAGAGAAACCACCTAGCACAGAATGAAAAAAATGCACTAGTGTGCCCATAAACCCCTCGCACCAGAATGGGATTAAATAAAAGAAAATTACGGCAAAAAAAGCACACAAAACATTGGCACACCGAACACCATGCGCTTCGTACACACCTGCCCGATGCATTTTATTACTGTAGCACCCCGATGCTTTACCAAGCATCTGCACCGGTGCCTCATAAAAAACGAGCGAAAATAGAGACTGCACAGCACAGAATGACGAAAGCGCATGGGTGCACCCATAAACCCTGTGCATGAGAACGGGGTTAAATAGAAAACAATTACGACCAAAAATCTACACAAAACATTGGCACACTGAACACTGAGAGCTCCATACACACCCTCCTGACGCATTGTATTACTATAGCGCACCGGTGCTTTACAAACCCTCTGCACCATTGCCTCATCAAAATCACACGAAAATCGAAACCACTCGGTGTGGAATGAAGCAAACACACCGGTGTGCATATAAAATCCCACCAACTGGAACAAGGTTCAAAAACAATTACGGCCAAAAAACTGCATTTTTCACTTTTTTCAGTGCTATAGAGCTCTCAAGCCCCGATGCAACTTATCCTTGTCTAAGCCGCCCTGACATCAATGCTCCCATTGCACTCATTGCACGCACTGATATTGTGCATTTCCCACCAATCTCTAGCTTGAATTTTGCAAAACGGTGGACAAATTTTATTTTGGAAATTCTATAGCCAATATACCTCCTCGATGAGAAAAAATACAGGTATTTTTCTTGTTTTTCGATAATTAAGCCTTTTAGCAAATTAGAATTTCAAATAACCTTAAAATTAACCATTTAAAAGGAAAAAAAATTGTCATGCGGTGCACTAGAGATGTTTGGCTTGCACCGGTTTGTGGTGCTGCTTGTAAATTTATAGGTCACACCACACCCGGTTCTAACGGTATCAACACCGGTTCTGGGGTGGTAATGATAGTCGCACCGTGTTATTTTTTTTAAAAAGTTCAAAGCGCAGTGTGATCATTTACCAGGCTGCACCGTTGACAATGTGGAATAGTAGAAACATGTTGTCTTGAGTAAATTATTTCTCTCGGGGCTGGTAATGTTATCAACGCACCATGTTTCCACTATTCCACATTGTCAACGATGCGGCCTGGTAAACTGGTGCTAACGGTATCTACACCGGTTGTGGGGTGGTATCGAAGGCACACAGTGTTATTATTATTTTTTTTTTAAAGTACGATGCAGTCGCTTATCTGACCGCACTGTTGACCTAGTGGAATAGCTGTGACGTGGTGCGTTGACCAAAATAGCAGCCCTAGGATGGCTATTTTTGTCAGCACAGGACTCTTAGGTTTTTTTCTATGGTAGGTTCTTAGAATATCATGTGGACAATGTATTCACAACTCTGGGTCACTCTTCTGATATTGGTTGCAGTGGATGTATCACATAGGGATATAGCCATAGATGCAGATTTTAGGTTGTTGATTTTGGAGATCTTAAAGGTTCCGTGTGCATTGAGTTATGGATAGTCACTTCACTTGCAATTTTTCTGGTGATTGATGTTGAGATTTTAATTGTTGATCCTGCTAAGGTATAAGTTGCAATGCACGAAGGCAGTATTGGGTTCTATTAGATCTTGCAAATTTGTGCCGAGAGGGGTACATATAGAAGCAGCAAAGGTACACAAGTGCATTTTATATGTTCTTTTACAGGCCTCTATTTTATTTTCTTTATTTATATGTGATGTTATCTGATATTTTTGAATGTCAGACATCGAGTCTGTAATTAGAAGATCCTGTGGCCTTTTTCTATTTCTATTGGAAGATAGAAATAGTTTAATTTCTGGAAATTATAATTGGCAGTAGTTCCACATGGCAATTTTGGGATTAAATGTATTGTTATTCGATTCGATGTTATTTTCTTGTTTTGGTCTGTTCATTTCAAATGTTGAAATATACAAGAATAATCTTAACATATGCTATCTACCTCTCAAAATATGACACAGGCTCAATATCACAGGCTACAAACAGTTTCCAGTGGGGCTTGTTGTAATTTCCAAGATGACTCCATTTACCATAGCTTTATTTCTTTAATTGCGTGATCTAACACTATGCTATGAGTGAAGATTTCAATCTATCTTCTGTACAATTCTTTAATATTTTTTATCAAAATTTGAACTCAGGTTTAATTCTGAACCTAGAACGCATGTGAGTCATTGAATACCAGATACTTGTCTTTGTCAGTCATAAATTATATAACGACTGAATTATTTGTTAAATCAAAACGAATTCTGTTTTTGTTTAGTCGTTCTACAAATTTCCCTCAAACTAGATGCCTTGCTAAAATTCAACAAAATTCATGTCTTATTAGAGATCGACATGCCCCTATTCTAGGGATTGTGGGCACCAATGATATAGGCATACTAACTTGCAATGGTTCACTTTAAGTTATATTGTTGTGCATAGCATCATGTAGGCTTCCTTTGGTAAGAGTAGACGTTTCTGTGATGCTAGGGCCAATTCCTTTCTGAAGTCATAATATTTTGGTTCTTTGATTATACCATCCTAAACCTCTAGTCTCAACAAATAGGCTAGAACTAGATGCCCTACTGAAATTAAACATAATGTGTGTCTTATTAGACATGGACATGCGCCTATTTCAGGGGTTGTGGGAACCTATGCTATACGAATATTATACTCACCTTGAATATATATTCTACTCTTCCATTAATTTCATAAGCAGCACATTGTTAAGAGTAGGATAATTGTCAGTTGGAATGATTAACAAGTCATAAAAAATAATGTTGAGAGATATTTAAAGCCATCTTGGTGGTTGGTGTACATATTCTAAATTTTTGGTTGTGTACGTAATAGATATTGCCATTACAAGGGTAGTGATGAATACTCGTTGGAGTAATAATTTGGACGTCTAGTATTTCATCCTCATCCCATTAATCCAAAATAAACTAAAACTCATCTCACTAACTGCTCACTGTAATTAAGAAGGAGATTACTAAACTGGTAAGGGATGAGGACATGCAATCAATTATCTTTATTCGGAATCAAACCTTTGAATATAAAATTAAACCAAACCTTCAAATATAAAATGGTTATCCAAATTAAACTAAAACTCTAAACTAAAAGTCCCATTAATCTAAAATAAACTGAAACTCACAACTAAGTGTCTCACTAACTGCTCATTGTATAGTTAACAACACTACAAGGAAAAGACCCTCTAGCAGAGGTTATAAAGGAGGATTTTAGTGTTATAAAATTGGCCAAAATTGTCATAAAAAATTTTCTATAACATCCGTTTATGGTTATGGAAGTTTTGGTGGAGATTTTAATGGAAATTCAACACAACTAAAAAAAAAATGGGTGGCTGGAGGTTATTACAAATGTTTTTTCATTGGTGCACTACTCAAGATTTAATGCACTAGTGCATACCTGTACCAGGTGCCTTAGGGAAGTCGAAGGAGAATGTACCGGGTCATTAAGGTATAAAACCACACTGGGCATAGTGTTGGTGATACAACGCATGGGACTGTTCTAATTGGCATTGGGATTTGTGCAATTCCCATAGGTCATATCAACGCACTGGTACATAGACTTATAGAAATGCACCGGTGCGCAGTATCACACAAATGAATCGATATTTATAATTGGTATCGGTATTTGTACGGTGCCCATAGGTCGTAAAAATGCACCGGTGTGTATAGGCACATAAATGCTCTGATGCGCAATATCACACAAATGAACTGAGATTTATAATTTTTATCAGTAATCATGCAATGCCCATAGATTGTACAAATGCACCAATGTGTATAGAGAAATAAATGCCCCTGTGCGTAGTATCACAAAAACACATCGAGATTTATAATTGGTATCTATATTCGTGTGATGCCCATAGGTTTTACAATGCCACTGGTGCGTATAGACACATAAATGCACTGGTGCACTGTATTGCACAAACGCCTCAACATTTTTAATTGGTTTGGGTATTTTTGTAGTGCTCACAGGTTGTAAAGCATCGGTGCTCTTAATAATACAAACGCACCAGTGTATAGTAACTAATACACACTAGTTTTCATTTTGTATTTCTTAGAAACATCAACCTGTGACAGTGCAATTATTGTGATTGTTTTAAATTCATTATTCATCAAAAGTCGACACATCTTATAGCAATATTCATATTAATTAATTTTTTATTAATGCATTTCAATGTGATGCTTGGATTAATTTTTATATCATATCATAATTATTGTGGTTTTTTAAAATTCATTATTCATCAAAAGTCGACACATATATATCTTATAACAATATTCATATGAATTAAATTTTTATTGGTGCATTTGTGAATGACAATGGAGAACGCAATAGAATAAATTAAAACACACACACACACACACACACACACATATATATATATATATATATATATTATTCGTCATACAAAATGGGACAATTATTGGTATGTGTTTGTCTTTCAATTGGGACACTATGTCCATTATATTAAATAAAATGTCTGATTTCACAGCCATATTTCAAAAAATACAATGCCTTGCTTTGATATCCAAACATAATGATCATCATTCCTCGCTTGAACTACTGTCACTACTAGAGCTACTTCCATGACTTGGGTTATTTTTAGGAATGTTTTGTTCACGACGTTGATTGTTTTCTTCTTATTCACCTTCCATCTACAAGCATAAAAATAAATTGTATTGAGTGGATATACATTGGTGAGAATAATGAAAATTACAATATTAAATAATATACATCAATGAAAATAAAAAATAAATGACATACCATTACAACAATTGACTCACAAACTATACACATTCTTTCAAAACCATGTAACATGCCATCTTTCAAGGTTTCATCTGTTGGCGCAGTTCCATACTTTGTTTCCTGCAAGTTTTATACCCCATAACAAATCATATATTTAATACAAAATATTTTTTTTTGTATTAATTATAGACGGAGCTAAGTAAAACAAGATCGATAAATGTTTACAAATTCCACAATTAAGTTTTGATATGCCAATATATACTCACAACCCATATTTAACCCAATTTCAATCAATTCCTCTAATGGTTATTCTTTGTATGTTAGCACCTATTTGAAGACATTCAATGATGATTTTTATAAAACAACTTAAAAAGTACAAAAATGAAATCTAGTTAAGTTGTTATAAGGAAGTAACAATTACTCACAAAGTTAGATATCAACCATTTTCTTCCTCGTCATCCTGTTTTATGTGCTAAATGGGTTCCATTTTCTTTTCTTTTCTGCAAGAAAATACTTGAAAATTAATATTTAATTCTAAATTGTTTATTTATTGTGCCTAATGATCAAAAAATTCAATGATTACATATTACATTTGAAGCACGTTGTTGTTGAGATGGCTCCTCTTGCGGTGCAATTTTGTCCATTTCTTTGACCATCTCCTTATACACCTTTTTGGACATTCCTACTAGCATATTTCTGATAACAGCTCGTTCATATTTTGAGATTTTCATAATCTTCCTGAAAATGCAACATGAAAATAAACTATTTAATTTTTATATTGATATAAGAAAAGTAAATATAACAAAGGTGATATTTATAAATAATTATAGACAAACATTTAAAGGAATATTACTTTTTCATTCCTTCTTTTCTTTGTTGTACATTTTTGCTATTAAAAGTCTGACATGTCTCATTGACCAATTCTCTAGAAATTCTTCTTGTAGTTTAGATAAAATTTGGTTCTTGGAATTATTAGATTGGTTTTTGTATTGTAAGTGGAAAGAATATATATACATTCGTTCCACTAGATCCCTCAAACTTTTGTAAAATATTTTCCCCCTTTCGTTAACCTCCAGCACCACTCAAGATGAGCTAAGGACTAATTAATTTTCATTTCCATTATCTATTTTTTTCTTTCCTTAGAACACCATTCCTTTTCTGAGTTGTTGTTACCTGTACAACATTAAATAGATGTGAATTAATAGACTATTTGACACATTTTATCTAATAATTTTAATTATATTATTAATGTAAATTAAAAAAAGAAATTCATATTGGATCGATAGTATTTTTTCATTCACCTGATTCATCATTTTGCAATTTTTCCATCAATATTTTACCCTCTTCTGGTCCTAGATCATAAATAATATTATCGAGTTTCATCATTTTGTGGCTCTGCATGATACACAATAAACAATACATATTAGTTAAACTTTCATATAGTTCAAAAATAATATTTTCCCTTACTTGATGTGTTATTAGTATTTTTGTTACTTGATCTCTTATCATTCATTTCTTTAACAATCTCAAACCTATAGCATATCATTCATTAATATATTTATAAATAAATTATCAACTTTTGAAGTAAAAAAATTCTCAAGAAATAGGTGCACCATTCATGGTTTACGCAATGACACTAGTGCATGGGTGTCTTAGAAACGCACTGCACAAACAGTATAATAGACCGTACGGTGGTCTATGACAACAGGGAGCATCGGCGTGTTACATTTTAATCACCGCATCGATTAACCATGATAAAATAATAGAAATCATCTAGTGTTAGTTTTGTAGCATAAATTGGTGCTATATTTTACATATGGCACACCAATAAAAAAAAATCCTTTTTAATTTTTTATCATATTACTTTTGCGGTGCACTTGTACAATACAGAGCAGTGGTGTGCTAGGTTACATCGGGTGCCCCGATGAAAACAATTTTTATTTTTTTTAAATTCACGCAAGGGCTGACATGGATTGGGATCTAACTATGTAAATCGTCCCATCGGTTGAATGTCTTAGGTCTATATTTACCAATACAAACCCTATAAATCTAAATTGAAAAACTCTAATTTTGAAATCATAGAAAGAGGGAGAAGAAAGGGTAGAAACAAAAATAATGCAAGCTTTGTATTTTTTGAAAGTTTTTTTTTTCGAAACAGAATGTTCGCGGTGTGCCATAATGAAATAGCACACCGGTTGCATATTTTACAAATAACACACTAAGAATATATATATATATATATATATATATATATATATATATATATATATATATATATATATATATATATATATACACATGTGTGACCAAGTAGTATGCTGGGACAGAGCACACCGGTGTGCTCTGGTACACAAGGAGCACCAACAAAATAATAATAATAATAATAATTTACGCAAGGGCTGACATGGATTAGGATCTGACTATGCAATTCATCCCATGGGTTGAATGTATTAGGCTTATATTTAGCAATAGAAACCCTATAAATATAAATTGAAAAGTCCTAATTCTGAAATCACAAGTAGAGGGAGAAAAAAGGGCAGAAACAAAAATAATGTAGGGTTTGTTTCCAAAATGTATTTTTTTTTTACGAAACAACACGTTCCGAGTGCACCATAATGAAATAGTGCATCGGTGCCATATGTTACATATGGGATAGTGATAAAAACATATTTTTTTATTTTTTTTATTTTTTTCACAGTGCTTTTGTGGTGTGCTGGTATAATAGAGTGCATTGGTGTGCTATGTTACACATCATGCACCAAGGAAAAAAAATCTAATTTTTTTTTAAATTCACGCAAGGGCTGACATGGAATTGGATCCGACTATGCAAGTTGTCCCATGGGTTGGATGTCTTATGAATATACAGAGCCTATAAATCTAAATTGAAAAGCCCTAATTCTGAACTTATAGAAAGAGGGAGAAGAAAGGGCAGAAACAAAAAAAGTCCAGGGTTTTTGTTTCTAAAAATGGATTTTATTTTTTTATTTTGTTTTTAAAACTGTAGAAAAAGTAAAAAAAGAATAAACTTTGATTTTTTTATTTACTGCATAAAAACAACTGCATAGAAAGTAAAAAAAGCAATAAACTTTGATTTTTTCTTTTACTACATTAAAAAAAATGTAGAAAAGGTAAAAAAAACAATAAAATTTATTCACATTGTTTGAAATTCTATGGTACAGGGTTTGAATCACCAGAGGTTTGGAATTATTATTGTATAAATAAATTTGTTTGAATGTATTTCCCTGCTCCATAGTGCTCTCATGCTCTGTTTGCTCCAGGTATGTATCTTGCAAATCTCTGGCTGAATTTTTTTGCAAAAATAGTGAAATAATGAAAAGTGTTAAGTATTTAAAGAAATGTTTTATGAAATTAGATTTTTGAAAATATTTGGCTCTCCATTTTTCAATTTACCACTTTTTTCTTACTTAAAGAAAATAAATTTTCACTTTTTTTATTTTTTTTTATTCTTCACCGGTGCATTCCTTAATCGAACCGCATCGGTGCATTTGGGTATAAAACAGCACCAATGCACATTACCAAAAACGCACTGGTGCGGTGAGCTCTACATTATGCACCGAAGTTACATTTAGGTGTGTGCACCAAAATTTATGGTTGTTTTTCTCAAATGTAGGGAGAAAATATCATAATTATATGCAATGGAAAATTCTTCAAAATCTAGCTCGTTCCATAATATTTCTCAAAGTTGATCGTAGAGTTTTCCCTATCCATCTCGAGACGCAATATTTACTTCAGATTTTACTTATATTTTCACTATATAGTTGAATTTATATTTTTTATCCATGCAGTCAATCATGCAATTCTTAATTAAATTTGTAATGTATAAAAATTTTCAGGTTCATGCAGATGCAACATCGAGATCAAATGCAAAAAATATTCAAATTTCTCCAAAACATTGGAAGTTCTTATCAAGATTTGCATACCTCAAGGCACATTTGGTAGATTGAAGTGCACAACCGCTTCACCCTACCAATCGTAATAATGTTATTTCATGAATATTTATACTTTTTAAGAAGGGTTTCTCCAAAAATTATAATATGTATTTTGAATTAATTGGTAATTTTCATTGTGTTAATGTTAAAATCAATAATTCACTTGATAATTTGCAATTATGTTGATCTAAAAAACAATGGCATAATTTATAAATTTGTTCTTTTTCTATATATAAGATCATAATAAAATAATGATAATTCTAAAGTACATGAATTTATTTGCATTATTTTATAAACTTTATTGTGTTACAATAAATCAAATTATTCTAGATTTATTATTTTACAATTATTTAATATTTATAAATTTACAAATTTAAAAATTTTAGTAAATTCATTTCACATTAATAAAATTAAAATTTTACAAATATTTTACATGCAATTACAATTAAAATTAGAATTAGAATTACAATTACAATTACAATTTTACAATTTGACATACAATTACAATTACAATTTTTGAATTTTAGATACAATTACAATCAATTCGCAGTAATACAATTAAAATTTTACAAATATTTTATATACAATAAGAATTACAATTACAATTACAATTTTACAATTTCACGTACAATTACAATTACAATTAAAATTTTAGAATTTTTCATATATACAATTACAATTTTAGAATTTTACATACAATTACAATTACAAATATTACAATTTTACAATATCATGATCATTTAGTATTAAATTAATTGATAAACATCATGTTCATGATAACCATCATACAAACATCATATTTGACTAAAAAACACATTCAAATCACCAACATCATCATGATCATGATCATCTAGTAAAACACAATTAAAATTATATATTAACATCATCACAACAAAAACATCGAATATACATCTCATGTCAAATAACTTATGCTATCATCACATACACATCTATTTGCAAGTTGCACATTAAATGAACATATCTAACATTACCTAACAATATACACATCTTGATGATCACCAACATGTAAATTAAGTACAACTGCAACATGAACATAAAATACATGGACCATATATATATATATATATATATATATATATATATATATATATATATATATATATATATATATCACTGAATAATGTTAAAAATATCAAGTGTAATATAAATGTCGTGGATCAACTAGTGGTAGTACAAAATCAATATCAGTACTAGTGGAGGCCTACTCAGTCAATGGTGCGGCCTCAATGGTCGATGGTCTAGCCTGCTCATGATCATGAGTATTGATGGATGCTGCAGGCGGCTGAATGGACATGGCTAATGGTCCAGCCTCATCTCCATGACGAATGCTGTTGGATGCTATTGGAGTCTCATGCTGATTTGACACGTCACGAGGTGAATGATCATGAGATGAAGAGTCACTGCTTATGGACTTTCCATCACCTGATGCGTCTTACCCACACCTATAACGTTCAACGATCCTCGTCAGTCACGTAAAAGTTGTCGTAACTCCTACAACATGCCACATCAGGTTGTACATGTCATGCGGCATTCCTCTCCACATATGTAATAACATATCATTGACCTCTATGTCTCTTTAATGAGTGGGCCCAATGCCCAACTCAATAATCAATGCAGTGATTTGGTCACCTAACTCCATCGGGTATCTAGCATCAAGTCGACCACGCCTAGCACCAGCCTCCTGATTATCCTCAACATTTGGCATGCCTTGATCATCATTAGGATCCACACCTAGATCATGTGGTACTGGTGTTGGCATCTCCTCGCCATCAAAAAATCCAATGTATACAAAATATATACAAGAACACAACAATAATTAGAAAATTTCATTACACAATTTAATAAAAACAAGTTAAATAACATGGTACAATAAATTTAAATATATAAAATAGTAATATTACCTCTATCCTATGGTGGCTCATCAGCTGTGGAGAGGATGTTGGCAGACCCTCGCCAATCCAAACCCACGTAAGGACAGGGGACCATAAGGAAGGGATGCTCATCAACATTGGCTAGCAACTCTAGTGCATCCTACGATATCCTCGCGAAAAAGTCAGTGTCACCCCTCTTGGGCATCATCTGTCCCCACATGTGCATACGTGCCTCAAACGTCATCCTACAAGGATGCGGAAGAAAATTAGGCCTCGTCTCTAGAAACCTCTCAAAAGATAAAGAAAAAAGTTCTTAAGAAAAAGGGAAGTTCACCCTCCCTTTTGCTTGAGCATGACATCTATCTAAGACTATACAGAACTGCTGCAAAAAAATTGCAGACCACCTGACAAGTCGTGCCTCTTCTACTAAAAAATCAACATAATATAGAAGCGAGAAAATAATTGGTTTCCCTCCACTGGTGTTGTGGGAAATGGTCGAAATGATAAGTGAGAGATGCTGCACCTCCTCCCTACTAAATGAACCAATACGTAACTAACCTCCTACAACCCGAAACTTTGTAGGAGACAATACATTTTATCCAATGCATCTCTAGGAGTTAACTTACTGACTCCCTGCTACACAGCCATCCAAAACCTCTGGGAATGAGGGAAAATCCATTCCTCTCCTTGATAGCCTTGTAATGAAGTATATATCATCCTCAGTGGGCATGTACCACTGGTTGATACCAACCCAGAAAGCCTATTGCTGGTAATTCCACCTTTAGATAAGATGTCTCAAAAACAAACTATGGCCCTTTAGGGAAGTAGCCTCCTCATAGAACTTGAGGAGGCCTACCTGCCTTAGGAGCCCCTGCATAGCTACTTTAATAGGGCGAGGGTATGCATATCTCTCCCTCTCTCGTGCCTCCCAAAGGCGAACAATGTTATACTACTCTTCCTATTATTGTTGTTGTTCCCCCTCTTCTCTCCTTTCATGTCTCTAAATGATTGACATATTAAACAATTTTTTTTTATTAAATGAGACATGTATTTAGAAATATACATATATAAATTTTGTTTGAAAACAAAATAAAAAAATACTCGGTGTGCCAAAAACATAGTCACACACTGGTCCCAGTGCGTCTTTCTATGGAGCACACTGGCCTCGGTGCACGTAATAATATTAAGCGCCCTGAGGACGGTGCTCCAGAAGAATTTACAGTGCACTATTGACTATGTACGGTGTCAGGAGGGCAGTGTGCTGACGAAACTCTATGCCTCGGGGCATATAGTTAAGTTAGTGGACCCACCTCCTGCCATCATGACATAGTGAATGGTGTGGCCTCTTAAAAGGCTGCACCATTGACCCAAGCGAAATAAGGAAAGTCCTGTGATGACAAAAATAGCCATCCTAGGGCTGCTATTTTGGTCAACGCACCATGTCACAGCTATTCCACTAGGTCAACAGTGCGGTGAGATAAGCGACTGCATCGTACTTTAAAAAATTTAATAATAACATTGTGTGTCTTCGATACCACCCCACAACTGGTGTAGATACCGTTAGCACCGGTTTACCAGGCCGCATCGTTGACAATGTGGAATAGTGGAAACATGGTGCATTGATAACATTACCAGCCCCAAGAAAAATAATTTACTCAAGACAACGTGTTTCTGCTATTCCACATTGTCAACGGTGCAGCCTGGTAAATGATCGCACTGCGCTTTGATTTTTTTTTAAAAATAACACGGTGCTCCTATCATTACCACCCCAGAACCGGTGTTGATACCATTAGAACCAGGTGTAGTGTGACCTGTAAATTTACAAGCAGTGCCACAAACTGGTGCGAGCCAAAGAGCTCTAGCACACCGCGCGACAATTTTTTTTCCTTTTAAATGGTTAATTTTAAGGTTATTTGAAATTATAATTTTCTAAAAGGCTTAATTATCGAAAAAGAAGAAAAATATCTGTATGTTTGCTCATCGAGGAGGTATATTGGCTGCAGAATTTGAAAAATAAAATTTGTCCACCGTTTTGCAAAATTCAAGCTGGAGATTGGTGGGAAATGCACAATAGAGGTGCGTGCAATGAGTGCAATGGGAGCATTGATGTCAGAGCGGCTTAGACAAGGATAAGTTGCACCGGTGCTTGAGAGCTCTATAGCACTGACAAAAGTGAAAAATGCAGTTTTTTGGCCGTAATTTTTTTTCAACACTGTTCCAGTTGGTGGGATTTTATATGCACACCGGTGCATTTGCTTCATTCCACACCAAGTGGTTTCTATTTTTGCGTGATTTTTATGAGACACTGGTGTAGAGGGTTTGTAAAGCACCGGTGCGCTACAGTAATATAATGCATCGGGAGGGTGTGTATGGAGCTCTCAGTGTTCGATGTGCCAATGTTTTGTGTAGATTTTTGGCCGTAATTGTTTTCTATTTAACCCCTTTCTCGTGCACTCCACTCATTCAACCGAGATGAAAAGAAGTCAATTTCAATAGGAAGAATTGATGGGATGAAGAGGCTTGAGTAAGTTTCAATCCTTGCATCCTCCTTGACTATTCTTGTGACTCAACCATCTCAACTCTCCCTCATCTCCTTCAATTTGGATACAAAGGCTTCAATTTAATTAGGAAGAATAGGCGGGATCAAGAACCTCAAGCAAGTTGTAGTCCATGCATCCTCCTTGGCTTCGTCTGCAACTCAACCCCCTTAGCTCCTTCAAGCTGGATTAAAAGACTTATATAGGATGAAATGGTAGGATCGAGAACCTCCTACAAACTGAAATAGGAAGAAATGGACGAATCAAACTGTGCCATTCAAAACAACAATATGAAAATATTTTCTCTCATGGGGTATTAAAAAAAAAATTGTTGAAGAATTTGTTCCATATTTGAAATTTTAATAGACAAGAAGCTTAATGATATATAGACAATTTAATTGTGCTTAGTAATAAATTAGAGGTTTCTAATGAACATTGCAAATACGACGTTTGAGATTAAATATATTGGGGGAGAAAAGGACATACATGTTGTGCATCTACAACACAAAACCACCTACATATTGAATGGTAAGTCCTCCATTCAAATAAGAGGAAACTACAACCAATTTTTCTTGGATCATAACCTAAGAGGAAATAAATTTTAAAGGAAAACCAATCCAAACCTAGGTAAGCTAATAAAAGAAGGGCCTAAAATTTCAGGAGTAGATTTAAGGCTTATGCACCATGTTCATTAAATCTGGATAGATGCAATATTTTATGATACTTGTCAAATTGAATACAATCTTCATAAAGACACATCTAAAAACCTTGGATATGTACAACATCACCTAGATGCACTAAAATATACCCAAAATGTCAATGGCATGCACTTAAGGAAATACTTTGTTCCAAAACTAGTAGAAGTTCTAGAAAAAAAGGGTTTTCATGAGAGATCTAGTGAGCAAAAATTGATTGAAAAGATACAGGAGAAAGGATGAGGGAAAAAATGAAATCTAAATAATATACAATAACACAATATCATTTTATCCCTAAACTGCTCAACCCTAGCAATCTTTTGGTGCATATAAAATTTTTACATTGGCTTTTATTTATTACTTCATTCAATTGTAAAGGGAGGCAATTTACTCACTCATAAAAACCAGGCCCTTGGAATCTGAACTAGAGGGGAAGGCGCAAGATTTTATCCTATGTACACCCAGCCTTGCACTCTATAGCAAGAGGAAACCAAAAAAAAATATGGAAATGAGAAATCAATGTAAGAACAAAGGTCGACATCTAATTAATTACAGTATATAAGCCCAAAAATCGCTTCCCACCATACCTCTGAGTCTTTTTGTCCCATGGGTGATGGTAAATGATGGTGAATGGCCGTGATATTGGTAGTTTTTTCGTTATCTATTTGTAAGGAAAGTTCCCAACTAATGAATGAGTCTTGTGCCATTGGTATTGGGGAAAGCAACTTATCTGCCAAATATAGTATGGAGGTGTGAGCCAAAATGTCCATTCTCCTTTGATACGATCCATTTCATCGTTGTTTAAATCTTGGTCTTCACAAACAGATCCGTATTGAGCATTACAGGGACCCATCAATATTTTTCTCAAAAAATATCTAAATGATAAAACCTCTAAATTTCTAGAGGGTGCACCGTAATGCTACTCATGGTAGGTTTTTGTCTTTCCAGATGATGTCCCCATTAATATTTGGGAGAACTAGAAATGAGTAATGACCTCATCCAAATCCCAGAGGTTCTTGTTATCTTTACTTTGAACAAGGTCGTACAATTTGAGATTTAGTAATATATGTTTACTCCCAACTCTTACTGGCTCAAATAATAAGGGTAGATAGGAGAGTTTTCTCATGTTGAACTCTTTGAGTGAAAGCTCTGTTCATTTCTCTTTCCAATAATACCACATGAGCACACCCGAAAAATAGAATATTGCAAGGGCGTTCGAAAGTGGAATTTATAGGCCAACAACTCTCATTATGTTTTGTAGCAAGTGATTGAATTCACAAATGAGGAATTTTTAAAATGAGGGATTTTTATATGACCGATGAGCTCAACACTCCTCAGCTGGGGCTCAATATTCATCCCATATGCCATGTTTGTATAATGGCTTGATGGAACTCAAGGAAACTTTGTAATGAGAAATTCCCCAATCACACACCCATTGATGGCATGCAAATATGTCATAGATGAAAGTATTATAACCCTAAACCTCTTATGAACTGAAATAAAAGGAAAACCTAGCTAACCCAGTCATTATTATGTCCCCTTAACCTAATTTTCTACATCCTTCTTGATTGAATATAAAATGCAACCCCTCTCCAATCCTTCAAACTAGATGAAAAGGTTTCAATTTCAATAGGAAGAACCAACGAGATGAAGAAACTCGAGTAATATGTATTCCCTACATCCTCCTGGACTATTCATGTGACTCAACTAGATCAGCTTTCCCTAATCTCCTTCAATTAGGATAAAAATGCTTGAATTTCAATAGGAAGAACACGCAGGATCGGGAACCTTGAGAAAGTTGCAGTCCATGCATCCTCCTTGGCTTCGTCTGCAACTCAACCCCCTTAGCTCCTTCAACCTGGATTAAAAGACTTAAATAGGAATAAATGGTGGTATCAAGAACCTCTTGCAAACTGCAATAAGAAGAAATGGTTAGATCAAATTGTGGTGTTCCATCACTAAGAAGCCTCGGTTTGGAAGGCATTGATTCACATATGTAGTGAGATATCATCACAAAGAAAGAAGAGGAAAAGACATTTACTAATGTGTTATAATTGTTTGAGCTAGAGGAAGGTAAAGTAGTAGACATCCTAGAGGTAATCCAATCCTAGAGGTAATACCAACTTTTTAATATACTTTTGACTTGAAAGTGCATTTTCTTAATCTCAATAAATGAAGTAAATAGTCTCAACCACTCGGAGAAGGGAATTTGAGAAAAAAAAATTAGCATGAGCAAACAAAGAATCTAATGAGCTAAACTGAGAGGGGTTTTCCTTTATAAATAAAAATCCATAGGCTTGTTGGAGTTAGTATGAATCTTTACTAGAAGGTGAGTAGTCTTCACATCACCAACCACATCCAATAGAAAGGTACCAACCCCTACAATAAAAATTAAGTCTCCAAATAAGGTGTATTCAATACTAATAATATCATCTTATGAATCTATTACAATATGATTTGAAAATTATGTTTCCATACATATGTGAAAGAAACAATCCATTTGGTTAGCAAAAGAAAGTCTTTGTGAAGTGCTTAAGAAACCCCCTTGAAGGAGACAATAAGGATTTGAAACCATAGAGTACAAGTTTATCTATGAACACTAGTTCTACAACTCTTAGGATAAATGTTAATAGTCAATAGCCAAATCTCATATGATATCCTAATCTCAGATCAATCTTATATAGCATTATTGTTTCCTTCAATTGATCGAAAAAATCATAAGTCCTCAACAATGGAATACTTATTCTTAGTGGTCACCTTGTTCAATTTCATGTAATGAATGCACAATTTGAGAGTACCATCCTTCTTCTTCATAAATAATACTTGTGTGCCCCAGGGTGATACACTTGCCCTTATGTATCCCTTGTACAACATTTCCTTCAACTAATTTGAAATAGTCATTGCACGACTCGCATAATCCATGCACGACCAACATAAAGTCACAAAAAATACATTCAACAATGACACCATCAAATTTCACATGGAGACACCACAACAATCATCACCAATGTCGTGCATACACAACAAGCACATAGATTAGAAGCATAAGGACCTATTTGCAACCAACATGTACATTCGACAACACATCTATCCAAGGGGAATAGAAACCAGACATCACCCAAGGAGAACAAAACCATGCTATGATACCACTCTATAACACACTCCTCCCACATCTACCCAAGTAACCTGCCAAGCGGGGCAAACATGTGATGAAGAGTTACTATCATATTATTAAACTCCCTAAATATCAGTGAAGGAAGTGGAACCGATGGAACACAACCAAACTGACCTTCTCCACTTGCAACAGAACCCCCAGGAGCCATCCAACCTATCGAGGTGACCAACCCTTGAGAAAAACTGACATTTTTCTTCATCAAAGCCTGAATCACTCTCTTGACATGGGCATGCTTGCGACTTAGAACCTCCAGCCACTCCCACAACAAGGCATTCATGTGACTAGGGACTTTTCCAAGTAATTTTGTGCCAATGACTCTGGATTCTGAGCCACTTTTTCAGATCGAGGACTCATGCCACTTCCCAAAACTCCATGAAACTTCCATAAATTAAAAGTAACATCAAAATAATAATAAAAATGTAAATACTTGAACAAGGACTTGAGTGGACCCCTACTACAACCATTTTGTCAAATATGTCACAAATATGCATTCTACAGGTTAAAATAATAGACATGAGCACAAGGGTCTCATATTTATCTGAGAATCACTAAGAAGCATTGATGCCGCATCATAATAATTGTATTACCATATATTAATCCATATAGTTATTTTAAATTCAGTGGTTAACCAAAACATTATGAGAGCCATACATTATCATTTTCATAAAACACAATGAAAACCAAAATATAACCAACAGAAATCTGAAGGATATAACAATGATATAAGTGACATATAAACAAGTATATTTACCCATAAAATACCAAGGATAAAGAGCTCTCATTGATGATTGCATAGGCTGACTAGTTATGGGACTTCCATGAACCACCCGACCATAAGCTAGGATGAACCAAATATTTCTTTCATCCAGTCACCCTCATGCCATATTTCAAGCATGAATGTGTGATCTCATAGAACAAATCAATCAAAACCAAACCAGGGATTCCAAAGGCCAAAACACCTCAACCCTCAATCAGTGATTCCACTTCATAGTCAAACATCACAAACCATCACCATATTGGTCTCTACCCAAGTTGTCTAGGGCTCCCATGCATTTTTTCCAACCAGGGCTTCTAGGACTAGAAACTCAACACACAGTTGTTGTCTAGCTTCCAGAGCACTTTTCTGACCAGGGCTTCCAAGAATAGTAACTCAACCCACCATGGGCTCCTTGAGAATTTTTCCAACCAAGGCTTCTAGGAACTAATAACTCAACCCACAACCAAAGTCACAAGAAAACCAACCAGAAAATAAAATTAAAACCCACAACAACATGGCTATCCAGGAAATAGCAAGTCTAGGCAAAACCACTATCAATCCATGTAATCCCCCATGACATTGAAAATTCATAAGCAAATAACCACATGGATTTACCATGCATGCCAAAACTAGTAAGCGAACCATACATGAAACTCAGTACCTGCAAGAAAAACCCACTATAGCTATCGATCTCATAGTCCTCTTGCGCTTTCTTTCTTTTCCTTTGCCTTCTTGCTTCAAGTTCAAAGTATGCCATAGTCCTCTAAGAGTGCTCTAAGAAAACGCAAAGAGTCCAAGAGTAGGAGAGAGAGAATAGAATGAGAGCTCCAAAACTAAACTGAAATGTTTTTGTGCAAAAGCTACCAACTGATGCTCATAAGCCTTTTTATCAATGAGGCCTATAATTTCTTTATTTTTCCATTATTTTCCTTCATTTTCCTTCTCACATGAAACATGTGACTTTTCACCTCACTTTTCTCCTGTTTTCCATTATTTTCATAAATAAAATGCCAATAAATTCCTCATGCCTTCCCAAATCCTTTTCCAATTTCCATTACCATTAATATGTTGGAGTATGTAATTCCTACTTGTTTGTGGTTGTGACTCTCTATATAAGGAGTTTGTTCCTATATCATAGGAGGTAGCTAGAACTATATATTCCTAATTTGGTGTGTCGTTGAGATATTATTACAAACACATTATTGTGCATCCAAGATAGTTTTCCTATCTTAAGACCATACTTCATGTATATATGTCTTTAATCTCTTTGATTAATTATATATTTTGCATAGTGAGGTTTTATCTTGGTATCATAGCCCATAAGGGCCTGTACCTTGGCCCCTCGTGGGCTAAGGGAAATAAGAGTATTGTGTTTCAGTTTTTTGGTTTTTCCTTCATTTGGCTGGAGGTGTATTGAAGCAGCGGTGCACTCATTGTCAAATGTGTAAGTGCCGTTGGTTTGCAGGGGCGAGATTACCTATGTTTGCTGTGTTGTTGGGTTTGCTGCCCATAAAAAATACTCCTATAACTTCCAGTACCATCCTTGGAAACCGCAGTTTTGTGCATTATATTCGCTTGAGAACTCTGTAGAAGCTTTCTCTCTCTCTTGGAGTTGTACCCATCATTTGAATTGGTGAGAGATAGACTGCGAAAGCAAGTAGAGAGTGCAGCTACGTGGTGAGAGTTGGGTGGAAAGTACAGCAACATGGAAGCACGGTGACAATGTGTTGCATAAGTCCAAGGGTTGTTTCTGAAGGAGCCAAATGTGAAGGTTGATTCCTGCTTAGAGGTCGTGAGCATTTTTGGAGCTGCGTGTCTGGATTCTCTAGGGTAGTTGTTGATCTATGTGTGAGAATCACAAAAAATTGTAGGATATGATAAAGGCACGATACTAGAGATGGCAGCATCAGATATTGGATGAGGATGGACAATCAACTTTGTGTTTTTTTGTGAGTTTCTTGGAAAAGACTCTTGATGATGAGTCACACAGTTGAATGGTAAGCAAGTCTAGGATGGTTGTGTAGTGGTCATTGTATGTATCTGGTAATTTGAAGAGTTGGAGTATGTAATGTAAGACTTGTAAAGGCATATGTATCCCCATGAAGTTTGTGGTTATCTAAAAACTACTTTGTAATTGTCACTTTGTAATTACAGGTTTATGGTTAGCCGAAAACCATCTTTTGTCAGTTTAAATTGATGGTTTGTGGTGAACCGAAAACCACATACAGAGCCTTCACGGCTATAGAGCCTTAGTGGATATGGTGACTCGGGTGCACACAAGAGCTTTAATGCTCATAGGGGTTGGTGGAATACAATAAACACCTCACTCACAGGGCTCAGATATTTTTGTTTCTCAGCACAAGCGTGTCAGTGCATTTTTTTATCTGACAGTCGCATCGAAAGGCACAATCAGCGTGACTATTAGGGATTTTTATTTAGGCAAGGATATTTGGCTTAGAAAGGTGCTGATCTCTCTTTTGGAAGTTCTGCACATGGGATCTGACCATTTGTGGTGGATCTGAGTCACAGACATTGTTGCTGGTTTTGCACATGGGATTCACCTATTTGTGGTGGATCTAAGTCGCAGCTAGATATTCTGTTATGATTGACCACAACTATATTTTGTGAATCGATATCACGACAATTAGTCATTAAGGGAGGGTGTTGGAATATGTAATTCCTACTTTTCTGCGGTTGTGACTCTCTATATAAGGATTTTGTTCCTATTTCATAGAAGGTAGCTAGAACTATGTATTCCTAGTTTAGTGTCTGGTTTAGATATTCTCTCAACCACATTGTTGTGCGTCTAAGATAGTTTTCCTATCTTGAGACTGTAATTCATGTATATATGTGTGTAATCTCTTTCATTAATTATATATTTCGTATAGTGAAGTTTTATCTTAATAAATTGAAATGAACATCCACTAGGATGTTTTTGCACAACATTCAACTTGGAATATGTGTCACATGACCAAGGTCTTATTTTAGCTTTATTAACTTTTACATAAATTTTTGACCAGGGTTGTTACAACTTGTTACTACAACAAGGTAGCTTCAACCTTCAATTCTTCATCAAACAAGGCACTTTCCATATTTCCAAAATCAATCCTTTTTTCGAAAAAGAGACTAAGAATTATTTCATCAACATAATTTTCATCGACTTTGTGGTTATATATATGAGCATGCATCTGCTCATTAACAAATTCAACTTCATCAAATTCATCATTTGTTGTTGGATTCATGAGAGATGCACATTCAGCTCTACCAACCATTACTTCATATGAAAAATTGTCTTTGTTATTCTTAAAATTAAATGCTTCAAACTTTGATGGAAATAGGCCATCATAAACTACAATCATACCAACTATATCACACATGTTATTCACTTAATTATTGGAAGCTTCACCATAATCAACAAGGACTATTGTTGGATTCACCAATTCACTACTCACTTTGCAGTCACCATCCACATGTGTCTCATCAGAGTGGGATCCGTCATCATCTTCTCCATCCATGTTACAATGGGGTTCTCGAAAATTTATATGTTCTTACTCTACCTCACACATAGAGGCTTCAACTTCTCACTCTGTAATATTTTATGTGTCTTCTTCATCCATATGCATGTCTGCATGATGCGTTTCACTTTTATGTTCTTTATGACCATCATGCACATTTGAGTGGGATTCTCCAAGCTTTGTTTTCCTCCTAAAGTCTTGCTCATTTAATCTGAAAACTGCAGTTAACTTTCTATTGGTTCTTCAATAGACTGTAACATAATTTGTTGCTTTATGTCACTTCCTTTATACCAAATTCTACTTCAAGGGTCTTTCATGCTTCCTAGGAAGATGTATCTTTTGCTACCTTACATAAGGACTTCTCATCCAATGCATGTTTTATAATATCCAATACTAAGATATCACATACTTCATCACATGGTTTATTACACCGATACTCAATCAACTCTTTACATGGAAGAAAATTTTCCATTTTGATAGTTCATAAAAAATAAAATGTTTACTAGTAAATATTGGAAGTGTTATTGGATTTACCCTCATCCATTCATCCTCAATTTTTTCTACTTTGTCTACTTGTCTTTTAGATTCCTCGACTATGGAGAGAGCCTCTACTTTGGCTCTTCCTCTCGATTTATTTTCTCAGTTGCTTCATTCTTACTTTGTGACCCATGGTTGTATTATTTATTTTTTCTTGTACCTTCTTTTCTTATTGTGTTAGCCTTCTAGAAATTAACATCACATACACTTTATTATCTTTAAAAATAGACATTTTAACCTTAACTTTAATGGTGGCTCGCAACACCTACTAGCAAGTTTGCTAAGCTCTTCCATGCATATTCTTATGGACGCTCATGGCTAAAACTTATGGTGGAGACTCCTTCTTCGGTCAGTGGTGGTGGCTCTTTCCTCTTGATATGGTGGTGGCTCTATCGGCCACTCACCCTAATATTTTAGTAGTTGGGTTTACAAACTCTTAACAAGCTCTAGTTTCTACTTACGGACCAATGGATGCAAACTTCGATTTGTAGACTACTCAAAATAACCAAGGATGTTAGTGGAAGTAGCTCATGACGTTCTTAACTTGTTTGGTTCTTTGAAACCTTGCTGTGATACCACTTGTTATTTAGATGCAAATATGAACATGCAAACACAAGACAAATAAGTACACAAGCTTCATGAATAAATATCTTATATTCAATAATTATTCTCTCATATACAGCCACCGAATTTTTGTTATTCTCTCTTCTTACTTCACATTACAATGACCCAACCATGAGTATATAAGCAATGAACTTTCTAAATATGGAATCATGCAAACTCTAACTTTATTTTCTTCATGCAAACTATGACTTGACACTTTAACTAAACTTTTCGAACTTCACTTGAAGATAAATTGACATTTTTCTTTTCCTTCACTTAGCTTTTCTTGACAAGGCATTACCTTTCTAAATTTGACTCACTTGTGTTCTAATATTAGACTTAATTAGACCTAACTTGCTTTCCTTAACTTAATTTAACTCTTCATATATTGCATGCATACAAGAGTACTTACTATTTCTATCAAGTGAAAAAATTTTAATCTATGACAAAGTTGCGATCGATCATTTTAAATGAAATCGGAAATTTGGCTATAGGTTTGTATGAATTGTGTGCTCTTATAATTTAAATTGTTATACGTGACTAGAGTTCACTTGATTGTAACACATTTGAATATTTGACAACTGTTAGGCGAGTTAGGTTGTTGATCTTATAAGATTACTTTCATTCATATTATTTCCATATTGGTTATGTGAAGGCATAATTGTACAGAATTATTATCTACATACTTTAATAACTATTAAACTTATGAATTTTAATGATTGTGAAATATAAAAAGTGAGGTGTAGTATATAATCACATAGTTTCATATTAAGAAAATTGATGAGATAAAATGAGTCATATGCACCACAAACCTATAGTGATGGGCCATCTTGGTGCGCTAAGTGAGTCTCCAATATGGGTGACTATAGGGGCTTGACAATGACTTTTTAGGTTAAATTAAAGTTTACGCTAGAGTGCTCTTTCAGCCTCATTCACAATTTAATTACTTATATCTCTATTAAGTGAGGAAGATAAACCATATAATTCTTATTACCTAGATTGAAATGATATCAATTACTAATATTACTTGGTTTCTTAATAATGCATTCATAGTTTTTAAATTACGAGATGAAAATCTTTACCAAGAGCTTAATACCTAATAATAAATTAATATATAAAAATATTAAACTGCATTTTCTATATATATCTATATATATTACAATATTTGTAGAATTTTTTTTTACAATAAGAAAAAATTTAAATACTAAAATTTTATTACGCTGTAAACCATTCTTATTTGAAAACAAATTTCCAGAACTGCGAGGTGTACTATTGTGCATCATTGATTTTAATGTTAAACGATTGAAATAGTATGTAAGCTAGGATTAAATACTGTTATTATTAATAACTTACACAGAAAAATAATTTTGGAAGTTTTAGAAATAATAGAGTTGATCATCATGGCGAGAATCTTCAAGTGCCTGGCTTTGCCACCATGAATCCATGCTCGTCAATCCATCCTTTAAAAACAGACATAAATCCCCCTTGGCCGAGGATGCTATCTGGGTGAAAATTCCTGGTTGCATTCTTGAGGGCATTGAAGCTGAAAGCCAAATTCGCCGAATGCAGGATTCGACCTTTGGGTCTTGGAGTCGAAGGGTGGCTTTCGCTAATCGTCATACCTCTTTCGCTATCTCTTCTAGCTATTATAGTACCCGCAGAAACTCTGTCGAATTGCGAAAATACTAATAAACAGAGTTTGATGTCTAATTTATTTTGGAGGATATCTTTGTGGATGGAAGTGATACGATTGCAGAGACAATAGAGTGGGCGATGGTAGAACTCATTCGCAATCGTGAGAAATTGAAACAAGCCCAAGCCGAGCTAAAAGAGTTTATTCGCCTCAACCCTAGGATGGAAGAAAGTGATACCGAGTGTCTCCCTTAGCTCCAAGTAGTGGTGAATGAAGTGTTTCAATTGCACCCGCCAGGTCCTCGGCTCGTCCTCTGCTCATTCCACACAGAGCAAATACTGATTTTGAGATCGGGGGTTCGTGATACCCAAACACAGCCGAGTTGTGGTGAACGTTTGGGGTTTGGGGTGAACCATTAAATTTCATGCTGGTAATGAGATGTGTAGTCATGGGGATTACGGAGGAAAACACTTCGCGCTGATACTGTTGGGAGCAGGAACCATAATGTCATGCTGGTGATGAGATGTGTAGTCATGTGGATTACGGAGGAAAACACTTCGTGCTGATACTGTTCGGAGCAGGAACCATAATGTGCGTGGGGCTTCCATTGGTAAGTCAGATGGTTCATTTGACGTTAGGAGTTAGACATGAGCGACAAGTTTGGACTAGTGCTCCAAAAGGCCATACCCTTGGAGACAATTGCCATGCCAAGCCTACCATCTCATTTGTATTAGAATTTCGAATTAGTGTTACATTTAGGTTTTTTTCCATATACTTTAAATTAATACAATGCATATAAAGTAATTAATAATAGGACGATGTGCTTTTAAGGCTTTTTTTTTTTTTAAGCGCAAGTGAGTTTGCAACATTTTTCTTAGGTTTAATTTTCCTTCAAATTTAATTATTTATAACTTTAATTGTATGTAAAGTTTCTATATTAAATTTATTATTTAAAAGTGACTTTATATAGTAAAAAAATATATGAAAAAAAATAGTTTTATATAAATTATGGCTATACAGACTTTTAGAACTGTGCATTTCCCTACTGAAGCATAACAGATTCCCTACTGAAACATTTTTAAACCTAGTATTATCATGACAGTTTTTCCTCCAAAATTGTGCATAGCAGCATAACAATTTCCCTACTGTTCACCATTTTATATAAATTATGGCTATACAAACTCTTAGAACTATGAAGTAAAGTGCGCTTTCCACTCAAAATAAATTTAATCTTTGGACATGATGGTTGTTGAGGTCATTGAATTTGCCGGATTGTACCCAGGGGACTTTTTTGCCCTTTTTGGGGCCACATCAATTTTTGTAGCTGCATTATAATTATTGAAATTCTGGAAATTGTATTATAATTATTGAGCATTTTAATGTGGATTTTTTTTTTTTTTTCATTTCAGAAATAAGTTTTTATTTTTTATTTTTTTTAGAAAATAATTTTTGTTTTAGAATTATGAGAGATTCACGTGTTTTAATTTTTAAAATATAATTTAGGTGTATTTATCATGTAATTCTTGCTAGGGAAATTGGATTTTGTGTTTAGTTTTAAAAATCAGTTAAATGTTTTAAGAAAAAAATTGTTTGAGTGATTTTATATTGAAGTAGTGTACTTAAAAAAGGAAAAACGGTATTAATAAGTGGTTGTAATGAAATTGTGTTGGCAAAGAAAGAATATTAATGTAGGTAATGTAGGTAGTTGTAACGAAATTGAGTGGGTAAAGATGGAATTCTATTATCCATAGTTCCATTAAGTATATTTTAATGAGTTAATGGATGATTATCTTATTGATTCTGATTTGATTTTATATTAGCATAGTTCATATTTATAAGTTAAATATTCAATTAAATTACAGAAGATATCACATTTTTTTCTCTATACTACTCTTTCCTATATTACTATGTTACTGCTTTATAGCATTTCCTTTGCAACATATGGAGCAATTGCTAGTATAAGAAATAATTAAATTATTGTTACTTATCTCTTTGATATATTTGCTCAAGAGTGAAAAGAAAATTGACATGTGACTATAAGACATATTCAAGAATAAAAATTTTGAATTTTCATTTAGAAAGAAAAGAATGAAGGTTTAAAATGCATATATGGATGAATTTGTATTTATTTTATTTTATTTCTTTATGTATAGTTTTGATATATATATATATAACAATTGCAAAAATATTAATTTTTTTTTATAGTTATATTGTATTTAATTTCTTGCAAATTTATATCAAAGTTTAGTTGAAGTAATTTAAATTATTTCACATATTTAAAAAAAATAAAAAAACTTTGTTCATGGAATGTAACTCATTTGTCAATCACCTTGTTATGAAGTATTATGTTAAAACATAACATTCAAAGTTAAATCCCCTTCCTTAGTAGTTCAAAATAATTATATTATTTTGTATTAATGGAGAAAAGGTTACACAAGTTGTAACGTATCTCCTTAGTTTAAGATTTGTTCCTACAATTTAGGAGTTTGTTCCTGATTCCTAGAGATGTAGTTAAAGATGTACTTTCTCATTCATGAATGTAGAGTGAACGTAGAGTGATCTCTCTATTTGAGTGTAGTCTCGAGGTGAAGTACTCACCTGAAAGCTACTACTCCTTCTTTTCAGTTTTTTCCATATTTTATCTTGGTATCAGAGCTCAGATTGGGTGAGCCTGATCTTTTATCGCCTTTGTGGCCAATTTGCCTTTGTGGCTGAATTGCCTTCGTGGCTAAAAGTGCCTTTGTGGCTGTGTGTATACGAGAGCTGTGTGCTCACAGAGCTTTGTGCTCGATCAAGCAGGTGGACTGCAGTAACACCTGGCTCATGGACTCAGATGATTTTTTAATCTTTGAGCAGAAGGGGGTTGGCGCACTTTCTTCACTGAAAGTCACGGAAAGAAGTGCAATTGGCGCGTCTGTTTAGCCCATAATTGCGCCAAGGCGCCAAATCGCGGGATTGGCACCGAAGCGCATGAAAAAACCGTGCCAAGGATTTTGCCTTGCATTGTTTGGATCTGGGCACAGATTTTTTGCTTGGAAAGGCACCACCTCGCCTTCAGTGGAAGATTCACGGGAAGCCTCACCTTCAATGGACGATTTGCGAGAGTTGCAGATCGGATAAGTTGCGGATCTGTCCGGGAGAGGCAGATTGAATCAATTTTGTGGTTGTATTGGAAATAGAAGATTTGGTCATTGGAGCGAGATTATTTTGCAAATTTGCCAGATATTGCTCGATCTAAATCGAAGATACAGTAGGTGGATCAGGAGACTAGCAGATTAGTGGTAGATCGGTGGTCAAGATCTAACAGGTATTGATTTTTTTTTCTGAATCAGTTGGGTAGATTCATTTACTTGTATCTCAGTTCAGAATGAGTAATACTATGGAATCATATATCCCCAAGTCTGGCAAACTTGATGGATCTAACTTCACAAATTGGAAGTTTAAGATTCAGACCTTGCTTGAGGGTGCGAATGCATGGTTGATAGTTATAGGAGATGATCAGAGGCCAATTGCAATCGTAGGGGTGAATACACAGGAGAAAGAATGGGATAAGAGAGAAAACAAGGCGAAATTTTTGCTGAAGATGTCCTTCAAGGACAACATTATCCCTCACATCAGAGAATGTAAAACGTCCTCTGAGATCTGGACGACCATCAAAAATTTGTATCAGACCCAGAATACAAATCGAATTGTGGCACTCAAAAGCAAGCTGTTTTCAATGAAAATGGATGAAAGTGACACTGCTGCTGCATTTATCGCGCGAATTAAAGATGTGAAAGACGGATTGGGAGACATCGGAGAGAAGGTGAATGATTCTGATCTCGTTACAATCACACTGAATGGGATGAGAGATGAATATCAAATTTTCATGACTGGATTGGAGGCAAGAGAGAAAGCTCCTACATTTGAAGATCTGACATGGATCTTGCTGCAACAAGATGAGTGGTGGCAAAATTTGAAACCCCAGAGCAATGATCTTGCTCTGATGGCAAAACGACGATCATTCAGAGGGAAGCAGCCACTGCAGCAATCACAGTCGCAAATGCAGAAGAGAGGAGGTACATCGCAGAAGATTCCGTATAAAGGTATGACTGTAAATCATCCTGTAAAAAGATGTTATTATTGTGGAAAGAAGGGTCATATACAGAATGAATTCCTTAAGAAGTAGGCAAACGATGCAAAGAAAAAGTTGGCGATGGCAAAGGAAAGAGGATATTTTGTTGAAGAAGATGAAGATTTCAGTCACAAATTTCAACTATTCACAGCTGACTGTGCCCTTTCAGCATCAAATGAAGATGAAATTTGGTATGTCAATTCTGGTGCATCCTCTCATATGACAGGTAAGAAGGAATGTTTTGAAAATCTTGAAGAAAGTACATATGGAACAAAAATTTATTTACGAGATGATAGTGGATATGAGATTAAAGGCTATGGGGATATTCCGATAAAGTTTCCAAATGGTGGTATTAGTCATCTTAAAAATGTTTTATATGTACCTGGAATTAAGAAAAACTTGATATCTGTATCCATGATAACTAATCAAGATATGCAAGTCGAATTCTGCAAGACTCATTGTGTCATAAAGGATTACATGAAAGAAATTGTTGCAACAGGCATGCGTGTAGGAATTCTATACAGAATGGATGTAAAAAGTATACCACAGCGAGCCATGGTTGCAGGTGGATCGAAAACCGAAAAAATCTGGCACCAGAGATTCAGTCATTTGAATTTGCAGGACCTCATGTTATTGCAAAGAAAAGGTATGGTCGAAGGACTCCCTGTCTTTCATAATACTCAGTTAAATTTTTATGGATGTGCCTTAGGTAAAATGCATAGAGAAGAGTTTCTTGTGCATGATAGGAGGAAGGGAAGAGATATCCTAGAATTAAGGCATACTGATATATGCCGACCTATGCAGACGAGGTCGCTAGGTGGAGCATATTACTTTGTTTTATTTAGAGATGACTGCACTAGATATTCATGCGTTTATTTTCTGAGTAAAAGGAGTTAGAATTTCCAGTATTTTATAGAATTCAAAACCTTGGTGGAAAAACAGTTTGGAAAAAGCATAAAAATTCTCTGCTTTGATCAAGGGGGAGAAAACTGATTAGGGGAATTAATGAAATTCTGCAAATCTCACGGGATTTTTCAGCAGTTTACAGTGCCACACACACCGCAGCAAAATGGAGTGGTAGAGCGCAAGAATAGAACCTTAGTGGAGTGCGCAAGGAGCATGTTACAAGGTAAGGGTCTATCTAATATTTTTTGGGTAGAAGCTATTAATACTGCTATATATTTAAAGAACAGAATTCCTACCAGATATCTTGGCTTCAAAACCCCTTTTGAAGCTTTACATGGACTAAAACCAGTAGTAAATCATTTAAGAGTATTTGGGTCAAAAGCTTTTGCCCACATACCCAAAGCTGATAGGAAGAAATTAGACCCTAAAGCTGTTAAATGCATCTTTGTTGGATATGGCACAAAATTTAAAGCATATAAGTTGTTCAATCCTGAGTCTCATAAGATATTTGCAAGCAGGGATGTAGTGTTTCATGAACATGTTCAAGAAGGGAAAGATGACATTGGTGATGATTGGCACATTCCATTGTTGGTGGATGAAAGCAGCGAGGATGAACGAGAGTAGGAGCAGAAATAGGAGCAGAAAGAAGAGCAGAAAGAAGAACAGGAAGAAGGTGATAATGCAAGCCCAAACAGATCTGAATAAAACAAATTTGAGGTAAGTCCCCTACCAAGGAGATCAGGTAGGAAGACTCAAAAACCATCCAGATTGAAAGACTATGCTTTGATGTCAAATATGTTGAACATTTTAGAGCCCACTAATTTCAAAGAAGCTAGTCAATCTAAGGCATAGAGGGCTGAAATGAATGAAGAGATTGAATCTATTCTTAGAATTAACACTTGGGATTTAGTTGAACTGCCTAAAGATAAAAAACACATAATATGGCTTAAAGCAAGCACCCACATCTTGGTATGAAAAGATTGATTCTTTTTTTTTTTAGAGCATGGTTTTCATAGGAGTTTGAATGACCCAAATTTGTATACCAAGTACAATAAGCAGGGGAAGATTATTTTGATTTCTTTGTATGTGGATGACATGATTATAACGGGAAATGTAGATAATTTAATCAAAGAAATCAAAAGGCTTATGGCACAAGTTTTTGAAATTAAAGATCTCGGAAGTCTCCATTACTGTCTGGGATTGGAAGTATGGAGAGATACTTGACAAACTTTTCTTACACAAGGAAAGTATGCCAAAAGTCTACTGGAAAAGTTTGGCATAGATCAGTGTAGGTCAGTAGCAACACCTTTGCAGCAGAATTTGAAGTTGCGCAGTGACGATGGCACTAAGGAGGTGGATGCCACTATGTACTGACAGCTAGTTGGGAGTTTGATATATCTCACAAAAACTAGACCAGACTTGGCATACTCTGTTAGTGTGTTGAGCCAATTCATGTCAACACCACTTGAAAGTCACTGGGTTGCAGCGAAAAGCGTGTTGAGGTATCTTTGTGGTACTGTTAATTATGTCATTTTATACACTGACACATCTGATGTTATTCTAGCAGGTTTTTCAGATTCAGACTGGGCAGGTAACTTGGATGATCGAAGGTCAATCACACGTTATGCTTTCAGCATAGGATCCGGGATCATAGCATGGAGTAGCAAAAAGTAAAGCACTGTAGCATTATCTTCATGTGAAGCTGAGTATCAAGCATTGTGTGCAGCAACGTGTGAAGCGATCTGGTTGAGAAGGCTTCTCAATGATGCGGGAGAAGAACAAAAGAATTCAACCTCCATCAAAAGCGACAACCAGAGTACCATTAAACTACCATACAATCCAGTGTTTCATAAAAACACCAAACATATTGACACTCAGTTCCATTTTTTCAGAGGGAAACTATAGTCAAAAGAAATCATCGTTGAATATTGTAAAACTTGTGACAATATGGCTGATATTTTTACTAAGCCTCTTGCACGTGTGAAGTTTGAATTGTTTAGAAGGATGCTAGGAGTTTAGGATAATCCCTTACTCCAATAAGGGGGGGAGTTGAAAATAATTATATTATTTTTTATTAATGGAGAAAAGGTTACACAAGTTGTAATGTATCTCCTTAGTTTAGGATTTGTTCCTACAATTTAGGAGTTTGTTTGCAACTTCGTGATTCCTAGAGATGTAATTAAAGATGTAATTTATCATTCATGAATGTAGAGTGAACGTAGAGTGATCTCTCCATTTGAGTTTAGTCTCGTACTCACCTGAGAGCTACTACTCCTTCTTTTCAATTTTATGCATATTTTATCTGTAGCCAACCAAAAAATAATATTTTTTTATCTATTTTACTATCTATTTTTTAATTTTATTTTTAGAATGTGGTTTAATGAAAAATAGAATAGAAAATAAATAAATTTGACATGATCAAATTTCATGTGGTTTTAATATCTATTTTCAAAAATAAAAAATATAATTATCCACTATCCACTCATGGAATTTGAGTGAAAAAATAAAGGTTTAAAATCCATATATAGATGAATTCGTATTTTTTATTATATTTCTTTATTTATAGTTTTGATACACACATATATATACAACCATTGAGAAAAAAAAAAAAAAAAAATTATCGTATTTGATTTCTTGCAAATTTATATTAAAGTTTAGTTGAAGTAATTTAAAAATTTTTCACATATTTATAAAAATAAAAAATTTTAGTTCATGGAATGTAAGCCATTTGAAAATCACCTTGTTATTAAGTATTGCTAATGGTTTTGTTTTTATTGCTAATTGTCTTAAATGGTTGTTTTAAGTTGTCATTGTGTTAAATATAAAGTTTTATATTAAAATATTGTTGTGTCAAACTGCTTTTGTCTTAAATATAAAGCATTGTCTTAAAATATTTGTTTCAAACTATTTTTGTCTCACACTACTTTTCTCTTAAATTTTATATTTAACACAATTTAATTGCTATTAAATTTTAATCTAAAATAACTAAAATAAAAAGTGACTTTTTAAGACAAAAGATTTCTTTTGTCTTAAAGAAATGTCTTAAAATGCCCTTAGTGTAGTAGTGACATATGCTTGTTCTTTTCTTCCCACTTTTTCCTTTGAATTAGTTCTACAATTACTAGTATACCCTATGGCTTTCAAAAAAAAAATGTGTTGTTCCTTCTGAAACAATTTCATGAAAGCCATGGGCCTTACTAAAGTTATAATGGGTTCAACCTACTATTTCTTGGGAATTGTCTATGGGTGTGCAAAATTTGGCAATGGTTTTGAGCTAATCATGATATCCAATGACTATTCCATGCAAAATTTTAGGGGCTAATATTAGTAAGTTGACTAATTCTCCATTTCTCCAATTCTCATTTTTCTAGAAGTGATTCTACCATATTTTAGAATTTGAAATTATTTTACTTTAAATGTAGCCAAAATTTTATATCTAATAATATAAAATATTTATAAATCTATATATTGCTTATAAAATTTTGATTTTACATTTTGCATATTAATGACTATAAGATTGACTAAGGCGCTTAAAATTTAAGTTAAACTTCAATCCTTAAAATTTTTCCTCTGCTAATCAATTCTACTACATTTATTTCTTAGATATCAATACTTTCTTACGATGTTGCACACTTGGAAAATGAAAATACTAGATCATAATAATTAAAACCCTAACAACAATTCAAGGTAAGTACCTATTTGCTTACTACCTCCCAACAAGAGCCCTTCTTCTTCAAATTATCTTTCCTTTTCAAGGTGATCATAGAAAGCCTTGTAGAGAAGCAATTTTGGTGATTTTTGTCACACTAGGGATATGATAATGATGATGAAACTATAGGTGAAGTTATCTTGGAAATGATGGGAAATATTTTTGGTTGACCCAGCTAATGAAATGTACACTATGAGAAAAATAATTATGATACTTATATACATGTTAGGGATTTCATTTCTATATACATACAATGCCTAAACAAATCATAATTTTCCTTAATTATAGAATTCACATTGATTAAATATTTCATTTTAAAAAAAGAAATTGCAATAAGACTTAAGGCTAAATTTGAACAGTGACATTCTATTAAAGCATTATAAAAGCTCTACTTCTTTTATAAGACTCTACCCAAATGTACTCATAATTGAATCCATTGCTCCTTATTTAATTTAATAAGTTTAGGATTTAGAGCTTCCCAAAATTCATAAGAACACAAAGTTAATAAAAATTACTCATGAATTAAAACACCAAATATACTATTATTATCAAAATATTGTTGGTTAACTTTATCTCTTAACACATGCGAAGATTCTTATTAAAGTGAATCCCTTCCTGCACAATTATTGTGATACCTTATCCATAAATTTATTATAAATTCCCAACTATTCTTCTCATTGGTTTTGGGCTTGAGAGAGAAAAATTTGGCTGAAGATTCTAAGAAATTACAATATAATCTCTCTTTTTTGACATAGAACCAAGCACTAACGATTCTGGCTAAAAACGAATAACTTGTCTGTCCAGTTGCGCGGAAGATTTTGGCTGAAAATGAATAACTCGTCGGCCCCATTGCACGAATAAATTTGAGTAGTTACATCTGTAAATAGGGCAGAGAATTTTAATGTTTTTTCCCCGAAAACAATAACTAGCCTGTCCAATTGCGTCGACCATATGGATCCTCGATCTATGTCATCCTCGTGACCCTGGACTTCCCACGTTTGATCATGTTATTCTCGTGACACTCTTCTAAATTAAAGTATAACACTTTCTCAACTTTAGTGTGAATTTTTCCCTCACATCAAACATTCTTGTAATTTAATACATGAAACATCAAATGGTTCTCACATGCACTAAAAACTTCAAAGTTTGACACTGCTTGGGAGTCTAGATAGTTTGCAAATTTGACCCTGGTTGGGAGTCTAGATGGTTTTCTAATCCGAGTTTGGAGTTAGCCTGCTTCTATATAAGGCAGGCTATGCCATTGTATTTCTCATCTTTTCCTTACCGACTTTGGCCTCGAGTTGAAGCTATGGTTGTATATTTGGTGTAACATATGTATTGCTGTATATTTCGATTATGTCACATATCAATGATTTGTTCAAATTCTATGTCCACTTTATGCATTGATGCGCAACTATCAATGATCTGCTCAAAATATTATGTATTTATGCACAGTAACTCAGGTCATGATGCACTTTAGCATATTGAGTTGAACTGAAGGCGTTTTTTTGCAGTAGTATCCAGTGAAACTCAGCGGCAACAACATGAACCTCGGCGGCAGCAACAACATGGTCGACCGCAGGTGCAACAGCGGCGACAAGAACGTGATCGGCCCCAACACCCACATCGACAGAGATCCCATCATCGGCGATAACAGCGGCAACACCACCAACAGCGGCAACGAAATCAATAGCTGCAACAACAACATGGTGAATAGCAACAACGCTTGCGACGCCTGCAGCGACAACGAAGTCAACATCGGTAAAGGAACCTTAAGTAACTTCAAGTAGAGCAAGTAGAGCAGCCTAGAGCACCAGGTAATGGCAACTTTTGTTTTCCTCTCTAAAATTTATGCTCTGCTCTTTCTTCAATACTGCACTATATCCACAAATATGTCACGGTTTATGATTTCGCTTTCTTTTCATCTCCACGAACACGTCATGATTTTTTTTTATATCTTTGGCTTGATTACATTGTTATTGCATTGCAGGTATGAGAACGAATAAATGCAGTCGAAGGTTGTCCGTTTATCTAAGACTGACTATGTGATGATATATAGTTAGTTATAGTATACTTCTAATGCATTCCGATATCAATTCTAGTTGGACGCTGATATATTGTAATTTTAATTTATGTATTAGCAAATTGTAATTGTAATTGTAATTTAGGTATTAGCAAACTACCTTCCTGGTTACTGTGTTTTAATGGTTTAGTTGTCATACTTTGAGGCTGTTGTATTGTAATTTTAAATTATGTATTTTTGTCCTCATACTTTATAATAAAGTTAATTGAATAACTAATTAAAGAAACCAATTAATTTAATCCCTGAATAGGCATAGTCATGGATGGTTCGGCCACATTATCATATGCAAAATAGATGTGTATCACATTCACATTTTGTTGGAATATTGAAAATTCCAGAACAACAAATGGAGAATAAAACTCCTTTCTTTATATTAAAATTTCACCCACAGGAGACAGAGTTTTTACTCTAAAATTATTTCATTAACTTTCAAAAAACAAACTGATACAAATCTGGACTGCTTCAAAAACGCAGTGCCAATCAAAAGACTTCACTGTCTCAACTAAAACAATACACTGTATGTGTATTTCTTAACGCTCTTTCTCTCACAAAATAACATTGTTGTGTTATATGCACTGCTGTGCTTTCAAATTAAAACTTTTCACTCTTTCTATTGTAAAAACAAAACAATACTTTACATAGGCTCTCGGCCTTTTTCTTTTATATGATGCACATACAATAAAACCTTACAACTATATTAAAACTTAAACAAATATGTTTTAAAACTATTGGGGGCTCCACTGGCTACATTACAAAAGACTTTGTAATAAGACTCCATCACGTATAAAACACATTTACACAAAACCTTAGTAAAAAAATTAAACCTTCTGGTCTTCGCATCGCACGAATAAACTTCAGAATTCAATGAACTATGAACCAAAACACATGAACGTTTTTGCGTCACAAAAGTGGGTGATGTCATACAAACATTTGTGCACGCGATGAAACTTCAAATCACGTTTATTAACTATTTCGGGTCCACCCAGGGCTTGCTGACGCAAGCGCCAATTGTAACGTGAAACACAACTATGAACTCTGCTTTATAACACCCATGGGGTCCGTGTTATAACAAACAAACGGATCAATCAAATAAAGTTCCGATGCCGATCAAATAAACAGACGCAATGAAAGTTTTAACTCTGCTGCATTACTCCATCGGGTCCGCACATTAAACATTTCAATCGGCCCACAAAAGTTCCGATCGCCGATTGAAAAAGCAGATGCAATGGACTATTAAACTCCGCCCTAAACAATGGATTAGGTCTGGATTTGAACTCTATGCAATCGGGCCAATAAACAATGTGCTCCCGATTATAAACTTGTGACTGTTGATTGAACTGCCGCGTGGTCTGTGGGACCCGCAGACCTTGGCTTATAGTGGAGGGCGATTTTAAATGGCTTTGGTATTATATATATGATACCTCCGATTGTGTTGAACGCATTAGACCTCCTTCATTAGCAAGACACTTTGACTCTGTGGGACCAATGGGGTTTAAAACTAAAACGCCCCCGTACACAAAAAATATCTTTGTGTATAAAAAAATAAAAGGTACTCTATTTTTCCAAATACAGTGTCTATCCCCGAAAAAATTAAAGGACTCTGTTATACGAATAAAATGACTCTGCTGATTCAAACAAAATTGAGACTGACTATTCACTACATTTAGAAAGCGGCTAGAGGACATAAAACTGGAAATTGAAAATGGAAAGCGGCTCTGCACAGCCACTGTTGAAAGTAACACTTCAACACTCCCCCTTACTTTCAACTGTTGGGTTATCAGTCATACCCAAGCATTTTCTCAAAAATTTGAAACTCTTTTGTCCCAGTGGTTAGTCAGAATGTCTGCAAATTGCTCATGAGTTCTGTAGTGTTCCAAAACAATTTCTCCATTGCTTACCAATTCCCTGATGTAATGAAATTTTGTGTCAATGTGTTTCATCCTCTTGTGAAACACATAATTCTTATATAATGCAATAGCTGAGCTATTGTCACAAAAAATCACTGTTAATTTTGCTTGCTCTTGGCACAAACTTCTTAGCATCCTCCTCATCCAAGTTGGTTGACATGTTGCTGCTATAGCTGTCACATATTCTACCTCTGCTGTAGACAATTCTACAATCGGCTGCTTTTTAGAAGCCCATGAAATGGCTCCTGAACCCATGTGAAAAACATAACTGGAAGTGCTCTTCCAATCATCTACACTTCTAGCCCAGTCACTGTCAGTGTATCCAACTAAATCTGAACATTCTGAAGCAGTATATAAAATGTCATACCTTTTAGTTCCTTTAACATACCTCAAAATTCTCTTTGCTGCCTGCCAATGTGCATCCTTTGGCTTCTCCATGAATCTGGAAATCAACTAACATCATGCATTATGTCGGGCCTAGTTGCAGTCAACTACATGAGGCTGCCAACTATGCTCTTGTACAAGCTAGGATCAAAATCCTTCTTGTTATCTTCTCTGCTGAGTTTTAATCCCATCACTGTGGGAGTGATTGTTGCTTTGCTCTCCTGCATAATAAATCTTTCGAGAACTTCATTAAAATATTTTTCTTGTGAGATAAAAATCCCATTTTCATTTTTTTCTACTTCTATTCCTAAGAAGTATTTCAACAACCCCATGTCAGTCATTTCGAATTCTTCTTTAATGACTGTTTTAAAATTTTCAATAAGGTAATCATTGTTACCTGTGAAAATAACATCATCAACATATAAAACTACAATCAACATTTTACCATCCTTTTCATTGATGTAGAGGGTGGGTTCTCCCTCATACTTTTCAAACCCATTTTCCAGTAGATAGGAGTCTATTCTACTATATGACGCTCTTGGTGCTTGCTTCAGCCCATAAAGAGCTTTCTTCAACTTGCACACCTTGTGCTCTTCGCCTTTCTTTACATACTCGAAAGGTTGTTCAATGTAAACCTCTTCCATTAACACTCCATTTAGGAATGTTGACTTCATTTCCATTTGGTAAACTTTCCACTTGTTTTGTGCTACTATGGACAACACTGCTCTCACGGTTTCCCTTCTAGCAACCAGTGCGAAAGTTTCCTCATAGTCTATCCCATGCTTCTGCTTATATCCTTTGACAACAAGTCTTGCCTTGCGTCTCTCTATTTTTCCTTCAGCATTACTCTTGGTCTTGTAGACGCATTTAACTCCAATGACATCTTTACCTTTTGAGAGTTCAACCAAATCCCAAGTCTTGTTTCTTTCTATGGCATTAATATCCTTATCCATAGCTTCTATCCATTTCTTATCCTTAATAGCTTCTTCGAAATGAATAGGGTCATCAACATGAAAATATAAAGAAAACAAAGAATTGATACCTTCATTTGCTACCTCTTGTTCATAAATGTCATTCAAATTTTTGAACTTCTTACCACTTTCATTAGGTGTACAAATGCTTGAAGAAGCACTTGAAATTCCTCCTTGTGGTATGCTTGGAGAAGCACTTTCATTTCTCATTAAGGGTGTGCCTTGCTACCCTTGTGTTGGTGCTGCTGTTTGGTGATGTATTTCAGCCAACTCATCATCATTTTCGTAATGAGATAAATAGTGTTTAACATTCACTGTTTTCTCTATGCTTCCATCCCAAGCTTCCTCCTCAATGAACTGAACATCTCTACTCACAATAAAATTCTTGGTGGATGGGTTGTAAAACCTATAAGCTTTGGATTCCTCACTGTATCCAATGAAAATACATTTCTCCCCCTTGTTGTCCAACTTCTTCCTTATTTGATCTGCTATGTGTGCATAAGCCACACATCCAAAAACCTTCATGTGTGACACCTTGCTTTGTGCCACTCCATGCCTCTTCCGACAATTTTTTCATAACTGCTTTTGTAGGGAACCTATTCAAAATGTACGTTTCACAATGTACAGCTTTAGCCCAATAGTCATTAGGCAAATGCTTTGCCTTTAACATATTGCTTACCATGTCTATTATGGTTCTATTTTTCCTTTTGGCTACTCCATTTTGCTACGGAGTATATCTAGTTGTAAACTACTTGTGTATCCCATTTTCTCTACAAAAATGTAGAAAATATTTAGAAATATACTCACCTCCTCTATCAGTCCTTAAGACTTTGATATGAAGCCCACTTTGGTTTTCTACAAGTGCTTTGAAATTGTAAAATCTTTCAAACACTTCACTTTTGTTTTTCAAAAAGTAAACCCAAGTTTTTCTTATAAAATCATCTATGAATGTTAACATATAGTGGTTGCCAGCAAGAGATGGAGTTTGCATCGGTTCACACAAATCTGAGTGGACAATCTCTAAGGGTGCCTTTGCCCTTATGCTTTTCCCCGAAGGAAAACTTTCTCTGTGTTGTTTCCCCAAGATACAACCTTCACAAAGGCTGTCTGGTTTCTCTATCAATGGTAAACCTCTTACCATTCCTTTTCTATTCAACAGGTTAAGACCTCCAAAGTTGAGATGTCCAAATCTCAAGTGCCACAACCAATTTTCATCTTTTGGCTCATTTTGGAAAGCCTCTTGTGTCACTTCTGCCATCTCTTCTTCATTTTTCAAATCTTCTCTCATTCTGAGAGGGAACAACCTATTCGTTGTCATCTTCACTTCAGCAATACATTGTTTGCTAGGTGGCTTGTCCATGATGGTACAAACATCATCCTCAAAAAAGACATTGTACCCCTTTTCAACAAGATTTCCAATACCTAAGAGGTTACACTTCATTCCTGGAACATAATAGACATCTGCTATGGATTTATTTGCACCTTTCATTGTTAAAACATTTACATTTCCTTTTTCCATAACAGAAACTTTACTATCAGTCCCTAGTGTGACTTGTGACTTCACACTCTCATCTAGCATAGAAAACATTGTTATCTTTCCTGTCATATGGTTACTACAACCGGAGTCTAGAAACCATAAGTCTTCATTCTTTTCTTCAGCCACATTACAAGCTAAATTTTTTTTGTCTTGGTTGATATTTTCTCTAGTAAAATTGCATTTGTTCTATTTCCCATATCAACTGCTTCTTTCTACATTCATTAGCATAATGACCATATTTTTTACAATAGTGACATTGGACATTGAACTTATCATACTTTTTTCCTTGAGCATTCTGCTGACCACTTTGCTGGCCGCTGCCTTGACCTTGATGCTGATTTGGATTGCTGCCCCTTCCTTGAGCATTTGTTGGACTGTTCCCTTCACCTCTGTTTTGGATTCTACCTCTTCCTCTCTTGTTTCCTCTGCCTTGCCCTCTTCCTCTTCCGAAAGACATCTAGGTCTTAAAGGCATGTTACAGAGATGTGTTTTCACTTCTATCCAATCTCTGCTCATGGGTCATCAGTGATGCATGTAGCTCATCCATTGAAAAATTTGTGAGATCCTTAGTCTCTTCTATGGTGGTGACAATCACATCGAATCTTGAGGGTAGACTCCTCAAGAGGTTTTCCACAATCCTCTTCTCTTCAAGAGTCTCTCCATGAGACCTTATATGTGTGACCATTCCAATCACATGAGTGAAGAATGAGTCAATGTTATGTGACTCCTTCATACAGAGATTCTCAAAATCTCTCCTCAGCAACTGAAGTTTTGTTTTCTTCATTTTTTCCATGCCTTGATAGGCTGTCTTAAGATTTGTCCATGTTTCTTTGGATCTCTTGGCTATTTCTATCCTAGGAAACACACTCTCATGGATTTCTTGATACAAAAAGTAGAGGGCTCTTGAATCCTTCTTCTTATTGCTCTTCAACAGTTCCTTCTCTGCTTGTGTTAAATCATCAAGCTCAGTTTCATCTGCTGGCTCATAGAAGCCATCCTCAACAAGTTCTGATAAATCTTGGGAAGCAAATAAAGCTCTCATAGTTATTGACCAGTAGTCATAATTTTTCCGATTAAATTGTGGGAGATGGGTATTTCCAATACCCATGCTAATGCTGGCTCCAGCCATTTTTCACCCTTAACTATGCTCTTAAAAACAATTGACTGTGTATCTAAAATAACTGACTATTCTGCAACAGTAACACAATAAATTGTATAGAGAAATACCTTGGATTATTTTTGGCTAAGTCTTCACACTACCCGAGAAGCTGCTGCAACAAAGAACTCCTTTCCTTCAACTTCTTTGACCTTCAAAGAGCCTGGACTAGCTCTGATACCATGTTGGAATATTGAAAATTCCAGAACAACAAATGGAGAATAAAACTCCCTTCTTTAACAAAGAGAAAATATTAAAATTTCACTCACAGGAGACAGAGTTTTCACTCTAAAACTATTTCATTAACTTTCAAAAAACAAACTGATAAAAATCTGGATTACTTCAAAAACGTAGTGCCAATCAAAAGACTTCACTGTCTCAACCAAAAAAATACATTGTCTGTGTATTTCTTAACACTCTGTCTCTCACAAATAACACTGTTATGTTATATGCACTGATGTGCTTTCAAATTAAAAATTTTCACTCTGTCTGCTGTAAAAAAAAAAAAAAACAATACATTACATAGGCTCTCGGCCTTTTTCTTTTATATGTTGTGCATATAATAAAACCTCACAACTATATTAAAACTTAAACAAATATGTTTTAAAACTGTCGGGGGCCCCACTGGCTACATTACAAAAGACTTTGTAATAAGACTCCGTCACATATAAAACATGTTTACACAAAACCTTAATAAAAACATTAAACTTTTTGGTCTTTGCATCACACGAATAAACTTCAGACTTCAACGAACTATGAACCAAAACACGTGAACGTTTTTGCGTCACAAAAGTGGGTGACATCACACAAACTTCTGTGCACACGATGAAACTTCAAATCACGTTTATTAACTGTTTCGTGTCCGGCCAAGGCTTGCTGATGCAAGCGCCAATTGTAATGTGAAACACAACTATGAACTCTGCTTTATAGCGCCCATTGGGTCCGTGTTATAACAAACAAACAGATCAATCAAATAAATTTCTGATTCCGATAAAATAAACGGATGTGATGAAAGTTTTAACTCCACTGCATAACTCCATCGGGTCCGCACATTAAACATTTAAATTGGCCCACAAAAGTTCCAATCACCGATTGAAAGAGCGGATGGGATGGACTATTAAAATCCCCCCTAAACAATGGATTAAGTCCAGATTTGAACTCTGTGCAATCAGGCCAATAAAAATTGTGCTCCTAATTGTAAACTTGTGACTGTTGATTGAACTGCCGCATGGTCTGTGGGACCCGCGGACCTCGGCTTACAGTGGAGGGAAATTTTAAATGGTTTTGGTATTATATATATGATACCTCTGATTGCGTTGAACGCATCAAACCTCCTTCATCAGCAAGACACTTTGACTCTGTGGGGACCACGGGGTTTAAAACTAAAACTCCCGCATACACAAAAAATATCTCTTTGTATAAAAAAAATAAAAGGTACTCTGTTTTTCCAAATACAGAGTCTATCCTCGAACAAATAAAAGGACTCTGTTATACAAATAAAATTACTGTGCCGATTCAAACAAAATTGAGACTGATTGTTCACTGCATTTAGAAAGTAGCTGGAGGACATAAAATTGGAAATTGAAAATGGAAAGTGGCTCTGCACAGCCACTGTTGAAAGTAACATTTCAACACCTTCTACTCTACTTGGACGCTGGCATATTCTAATTTTGATTTATTCTCCCTGGTTTTTCCGTTTTTATTATTTTAATGGTTTGGTTGTAATATTTCTATTAAATAACTAACTAAATCAATTAATTAATTCAAAATTTAATACAAGCTTTCTAAAAATAAATTAATTCAAAATTTAATACAGGTTCCTTTAAAAGTAACTATATATAATTCAATGAAGTACTCCATTACTCCATGCTTCTGTTACATTGAAAATGACATTTATAGTGACTCAAATTATTGGAAATATTTTATAAGAAATATTAATTACCAATTTGTGGTAGAGGAGGTCACCTTTTATAGAAATTTCAAAACAGGTGTATTTTTGTATTTATATAGGAAAACCTGTGTATTTCTGTACTTACACAAGTGCCTTTAGAATTAAAATCTCTCACATATTCCTCTTCTTCGTTTATTTTTTTGTGGAATTTAATAATATTTTTTTGTTGAAAAGTGTTAAAATCAATTAAATGGCTCTCTAGGTGAGAACCTAGAGAGTGTACAAGCACACTCAAACAATCTGATACCATGAATCAAGAGAATAGACTAGTACATATAGGCTTTCTCACAATTGAGTGGTTTGAAACACTCCCTGAATATTAGGATCTGAGATCTAGAATTAGAATCTCAATCCTATCCTAACTGAACTTTCTCCATTAATTTCTAACACTCCCCCTTAATAGAGAAAGGGTACAGAACAATAACATATTATAACATACACCTACTGGTCTAGTCTCAGCTAGGCTTGCAATGGTAAAAAACATAAAAAAATGGTAACAGAGTTTTCATCTTGGTCTTTATGCTTGTGAGACCATATTTGTTCATTCGTGGATGAGGCTTCATCTTCACTCTCCTTGTCATGAGCTAGTGATGTATCTTCGCCTCATTTCTTCCCTAGTGATAGAAAGCTTGAATGCTTATCTTCACCCTTTTGAAAATTATGATAGGCTTAATAGGAAACTGTTTTCTCTCACCATTTTTGGTGTCACACATGTAAATTTCAGCAATTTTGTCATCTGCACACACATAAATATTGATGAGATTATCACATTTTAAATTCTCTCCAGCACTATCTTCTTCTGCCACATCTTTGTAATCAGCTTCATATGGCTCGTCGAATTGATCTGCAACACTTTATTCATCTTTACATCCTTCCTGAAGATTAACGTGTGACTCTTCAATATCAAGATCTTGCACAACACATTGTGCCTCTTGTTTCTCGTGGTCATCAATAGAACCACATTGTTTTTCTAAAAAAAATCCAGAGTTAAAAATACTACTCGTGCTAATGCCTCCAAATGCCAACATGAGAATATCATCATCATTAGAATAAAAAATATCTAAAAATATAGACATGTTGTTGAAAGGTCCAGCTTATTTGGTTTTGTTTTTTCTTCTAGATTTCGACACCACTCAGTCCTCTTACGAGCTCCAACAACCCCGTTACCAGGTAGGCAGGAATCCTCCCGTTGGCAGCTCTTCAATAGTAGAATGTTGTAGACTGTGGCTTCTATGCCACGCAGGGCTTAGTTCCCTCAGTTCTTGTGACGAGCAACAAATGACCTCTCAACAAACTGTCAACGCTACCAATGTCTAATTCCAATGCATGTAATTAATAATTTCTCATATAACACATATTTCTAAAAAAGACGCAGCAAATCAATTAATATTTTTTAAATGAATGCTTTCCACCCAACCAAACTGAGGAATTGGGCCTCATCCTATAATTTGATTTAATTGATAATATCGCAGCACTCGAACTTGAAAAACTACCAAACCCTTGTAGGATACAGAAATAATATCCCGTTTCAGGGATATCTCTAAAACACGGAAAACTCCAACCAGAAATGGACTAGGAGGGCATTTATTGGATATTCTGCCTCTAAAAGAGGACAAGATCCGGAGGCTATCTAGCCCTTTACAGAATTTGTCTATAAATTTTCTTGAATAATACCACTCTAAAGTGACTTGTAGCAATATTCAAATGCATATATGAGCATACCATGAAGAGACAACGTTTTACAATGAGCTGTAATATCCCAAAAATGGATTTCTCAGCAGATCATGCCTGAAAAACGCATTTCTCAGGAAATTTTGCTGCATCCATCATAAGAAGTGTTTAAAAACACTCATCAACCCACTCCAAATACTGCAGAAACCTTTACTCAGCTTTTATGGGCAGAAAGGTGGGGAAAAGTGAGGATTTTTTCCCTAAAATGAGTATATAAGATAATCTATGTAAAATTAAGGGTCAAGGTTATAGAATATGTTATATTAGGTCAAGAGGGATACACATGTCCAATTTTACAAAAACAAAATGTGTTTTACTAAGTTAAATAGTTCCTCCTTCCCGACTATTCAAGAAAAACCTTGATTTCTCATGACTTTGAGTATTCAGAAATTTACTGAAGCAAGGGCAGCATATTTTCTGAAAGTATAAGATGTAAAATAGCATGAAAACATAGATAATGAGTTTAGGAACATGGAATAGGCATTAAGCAAGGTTAAACAACATTTTTACATAGAAAACCCCTCAAGATTGAGGTGCTGCAAGACAAGAGAATGACCCAGAAACCCTTCAGCATTATTTATAGGAGGAAGAAGCTTATATTTATTATATTATAGATCTGAAACTGATAAATACATGAAAATAGAGATCTATAATGAGACAAAATGCCCAAAGGGCTCTTTATTACATTCCCCATGGGGATTTCAGCAATACATGAAAATGTCGGAGTTGCTGGGAAGTTGCTGCAACTCAAATCTAGAACTCAATAGAGAAGTCTAAATATGATGAAAAAACTGAAGTAGACCTCCTCCAATGGATCTCCCAAGTGGAAGGCTGATCCTTACACTTGAGACTTCACCCTCAAATCAATCTCCAAACCCTCACTGGAGACACACCATGAAAATAACGCAGTCACTAAGAGGGACTGTTCAGTGAGTGGCATATAAAATTTTTTCCAAGTGTCAAGATCTGTAAATCAGCTCCGATGTCCTCCAATTTGATCCCCCAAAGGGAAGAAAGACTCTCCCTCTGAAAAACAAGAGAAGGAAGAGGTGTTGTGAAGTCTCCACGGCAACACCCTACAACACAATATTATGCTGTTGCAGCAATAACGCTATCCTGGAGGATGATGGTAAAAAACCAACCTTGCCCAAGTAGGCACTCGAATTCCCTTGGGGCTAAGGGCGAGATCTCTGACTGGAGATACTCAATGCACTAAATAGTGCTGCAGACTAGTTAAACAACTAGCGTACTGAAGAAGTCGAAATAAATAACTCAATATCACAAATATATGCATGAATGGAAATATCTCTCCTCCCCTCCATTTATATAGCAATTGGAGACTCCTCATGGGCCCTTCCTCTAGAAGCTTCCCTTCGTCTAGAATTTTCCCTCCTATGTAGTGCTTTCCAACTGATACCCTGTGCTGGTTGACTTGGTCAAACCTCTTTGCAAATATCTCCTTTCACACATGAGGGTGTGAAATTTGGTTCCATGGCTGATCCCTTTTCATACTAGAGGGATTTTGTTTATTTTGTTTATTATCTTTGGGCCTCCTTAGCCAATTATTCATCTCCTAAATGAGTTTAGACAAAATTTAATGTTCCAATTTATTGAAGAAAAATTTGGAACATTACAATCCTCCCCTCCCAAATGTTGCTTGTCCCCAAGCAACTGCAAGGATAGAACTGAAGAATCTCCACTCAAGGCATGGATTCTGGAATATAATGAGGAACATCTCCCTCATGTGGATCCTCCATCCCCAAGAAATCATCTAAACAGAATGAGCCACCTCCCAACAAGGCAACTCCTGAAAATCTCCTTCCACCTCAAGCTCTGGTAATGAAGGTGGGCTGAAAATATGAACTTGGAAAGTATCATAGCTTACCCCATGCTATCCTTTTGTCCATTCATGACAATTTTAGAGTGTATGTTGATCCTGGGCTACAAAATTATTGCCCTCCAATGGCAAAGTGAAGAAAAATTCTCCAAAGAAGGCTCCTCCAACAATGAAGAACAAGCTGGCCCAAAACAATCCATCCATGAAGAATATGACATGGTCATCATGGAACATCCTAATGAGAGTTTTTTTGAAGGTTTTTCATGATGATACATGATGCAAAAAATTTCTCACAAGGATACAACGCAGTCTCATCCACTGTAACTTCAGAAAATTACATGGCAAGCAATGCCCATGTTTCATCACATCTACTAAAGGATAGTAAATGGCTGAATGTAACAACAATAATACATGATCAAGCACTTGCCCATGGCTGTAAAATGGATTAATATCAATCTTATGGTCCACATCAAAAGAGAAAAAACATTTTTCTGTGGTGGCCATATCTCCTCTCATGCTCCCATTAGAACATGTAGTGCAGAAATTGTGAGAATTTTTCCCACTCACGGACACATCCAGCTCATGTGTCTCCCTCATAATCAAGCCTCCCATACAAATCCGATCTATATCAGCACATGAATACATGATCAGCAGCAAAATAAAGAAAATGCTGAAGGTCACAAGTGATGCAAGAAGGTACCAACAGCTTTCCCCATAGTGACAGCGCAGTTTTACAAGTTGCTGCTTGATAAGAGTACATGGAAAAATGTTTCTTCTTACATGGTTAATCATGCATGTCTTTATATGATACATGCTATAGTGCAGCAAATGAACATACATGTAGTGATAAAATATTTTCCCAAGGCCACAAAAGAGATGGCTACCTCCATCATGTAGATTGGCCCAATGCAATTCATGGAGCAATTTGACGAGCTTGCCCTCTTGTGAAGCAATGCACTGTATAAGAATGGTAAGAGTGTGCAAATCAATGAATGCATAAACAAGCTTCTCACCATATGCTGGAATTAAGATGGTACATGGGTCCATACATGATTCCTTCATAGTGTTTTGGCATGCTATGAAGAAGAATGAACCATGTGCTGCAAAAATATAATCCTCCTTATGCTTGAAAACCCAAGTCAAGAAGAATATGCCATAGATGTCTCTATCATCATTACCTCCTCTTTGTTCATAAAGTGCAACAACTATGAAGTTATCCTGGGACCTATGGTTTATGGATCCACCATATCTCTGCTGGGCACACTTCATCCATAAGTCTTTACTCCAAGGTGACAACGCTGTAAGCTTATGAAAACAAGCCCATGTCAATACACATCTCTGTTATTTGACATGTTCCTTGTCAAATATTCTTCCAATAATGCTGCAACAAATATGGAAAACCTCCCAAGATGGAAGTGCTTCCCAATCATCATCACAGACCAAGGAGATAGTGCCATCCCCTCCTCCTACAACATCATAAAAAGTGTGAGAGAAAATCTGCCCTTGCTCTCCCAAGAAAAGCAACAAAGTATTTTGCTGCCTCCTCATACTTTCATCATACAACTTATGTAATGAAGACACATCAACATCATGCATCCATTCTCTATGCTACTCAATGATGCAAGTATCTTGCCATCTTTTCCTCATCCTCCCACTCTTAGGAAGAGTGTTTCCCAAGTGATGGCCAAACTCTTTCAAGAGTAACCAGTGCAGCCAAGTCTCCTGCTACCCGGTATCATAGATCTGTAAGTAGCCTCCTAGTTCCTTGCTCATCAACCACATCCACTCAATCACCTGTGGATTCTTCCTTCTTCTCCTCATGCTGGTACTCCTCCCATGAGGGCTACCATCCTCCCAAATCAAATTCCTGTCTTTGCACTTTATGGGATTTTGAAATGTAAGCTTCTCAAGGATTGATGAGACCCTATCAAGAATCAAATAGGTGGTAGGAAAAAACCTCCCATCATGATGTTTATGGCTCAAGGGATGTCCAACACAAGCATGAGAGATGTTATCCATCCTAATATGTCCTCCATATTCTATCTACTTTTGTGAGAAGGGAAGAAAAGTATTGCATTCCATGGTGTGTCGAAGTGCATCTCCAATGAGATCTCTCCTTCAGACCTCCCTTTCATCCACAGTCTTCCAAAACCAATGAGGTCTTGGATCTGAAAGTAGAAGTTCCTCTTTGAGCTGAGAGGAGTTCATTGAGAAAGTGTCATCTTGAAGGGAGAAAATTATTCTTACTCCAAGATGTCTACAATCAATCTTCAAGGCTTCAAACCCCAACCTCCAATGTGATGTACAATCCAACAATGGCTCATGAGAATGATGGTTATATTCCTTCTCGAGTGTTTCCATGTTGCACAGCGTAGTGCAGCCAAGCTGCTCTTGATGTGTATTTGGAACTTCTTGTAGGGCTACAAGAGTCCCTTCCTAGAAAGTGTTGGCTACTGTTGGAAATATGATGCAGGATGTTGTCCTTGATGGCAACCCACTGAATGAAGATAAAGACATGCGACTGTTGACATATGTTGTCCTTGATGGCAATCCACCTGATGAAGTTATTCTTGACTTGATGGACTTGGTAAATGATGTAAATCTGATGTGATATGATGTTTAGATGATGCTGAGTGTTGTCCTTGAAAGGCAACCCACTTGATGAAGATGATGACAACTTACTTGATGAAGTTGTGCTTGATAGCATATGTCCTTGATGAAGGAAATCTGATTTATCTATAAGTGTGAACAAAAGGCAATGAAGAAAGGAATTCAGAATGTACTCAAAGTATGATGAAAAAGAGTATGTCTCTTGGTATACGTGGATTGGACTAGGGGAAATCGCGTATGCACGCGGAAAAGAACGTGCCAAGTCGCGTATGGGCTAAAGCGCTCAAAAAGTGAAAATCTAGGGGCCCGTGGTATTGAAGGCTCATGGTATTGGTGCCCGTGGTATTGAAAAAGGGGCTCATGGTATTGACAAAGGGTAATCATATATAAGGAGAAGAAATTCATTGTGCAAAGTATGGGTGTGGGAGCAAGATGTCTGAACTTGAATAAATACTTCTCTATGGAGTATATCTGTATGGAAAGGGTAAAGGTTTGTTGATAGATCTGAATCTATGATGCACTTATGAAGAAATGATGAAGCAGGACTTCTAGATCTGAAATGTACTTGTATTTGCTAGATCTGTTTATGGAAGGCCTAGATCTGTGATGAGGCGAACATCTAGGCGAACATCTGTCTAAAGTAAAGGGTTAGATCTGAACTGAATATCTGATCTGATGAAGTATGCTGCTCTGTAATGATTGAAGATCTATACGCTACTTCGCCGCGGAGGAAGCGCGTATATACGCAGCTTCAGCGAAGAGAAAGCGCGTATGCGCAATAAAATATACACTGAGGTATACGCGGGTTTGTGTGGACGGAAGCGCGTATATACGCGACATCAGTGAAGTAAAAGCGCGTATTCATACTAGGGTTTGCTGAAGCAAGGGGTATGAAATATCTGATCTGTTCTGCTGTGTTTCTTCTATCTGATCTGTGTTGATATGAATCTGTTAATGATGTATGGTTGTGCTTAAAAGTATGGAAAGGGTTCGGTCTGGAAATATGATGAATTGTGGCCTGCAAGTTGTGTTCTATTAAAGTGGTTGGATCCAGTGTGAAAATTGATGAAACGTGGTCCAAAGTGGTGCTGAGGGTTGTAGCCTTCAGTCAGGGGGTCGTAGCTCCCTTCCAGGTGAGGCTGGTAAACGAGATCGGGGGGTCGTAGCTCCCTTCCAGGAGAGGCCGGTAAACGAGTCAGGGGGTTGGAGCTCCCTTCCAGGAGAGGCTGGTAAACGAGCGCAGGTGGGTGCCTGCGTGCTGGTCAAGTCTGCGCCAGCACATATGTTGTAATATGTTTTCTCTATAATAAAATATTGAAGGCTGAGCAACTGCAGCGGTGGTTTTCTCCCGATTTGGGTTTCCACCTAAAAATCCCGGTGTTCATGTGTGATGCTTTGTGTGATGGTTTATTCTGTTCTTACTGCACCTGTTTACTGCTTATTGAATATCTGAAGAATACATGATGGAATGATTTAAGTGAAGATTTAATGACATATCTAAATCTTTGTGTATACGCAAGTTTCATAAAGGGGATCCGCGTATATACGCTGGTTTACTGAAGTAAAGTAGCGTATGGGTTTTTAAGGAATGAAAAGTAAAAGGATTTTGATTATGCAGTAAATACTGATTCACCCCCCCCCTCTCAGTATTTTTCCCAACAATTGGTATCAGAGCAGGTCCTTGTGCAGAAGCTTGATCGCTTAAAGGAGATCCGTCGCAATGGGAAGTCAAGAAGGAGTAATGTCTATAAAGCCACCTTTATTCAATGGAAGCAATCTGATATTCTGGAAGGTACGTACAAAAGCATATCTGCAAAGTCTTGGTGCAGATGTATGGGCAATCGTGGAAGAAGGTTATCAATACCCGGCAAGTATTCCTACTGATGCAGCTGAAAGAAGGAAGTATGAAATCAATGCCAAAGCAGTGAATGTCTTATTGGGAAGCATGTCTGAATCCGAATTTGCTAAAGTGATGCAGCTACATTCGGCAAAAGACATATGGGACAAAATCATTCTAAGCTATGAAGGAGACACAAAGGTAAAAAGTGCAAAACTCCAAACTCTTAGAATTGAATATGAAAATTTGAAGATGCATAGCGATGAGAGTGTTGCCAGTTTCTTTCTTCGTCTGGATGATATTGTAAATCGAATGAGAAATTTGGGGGAAACCATAACTGATACTACTCTGGTGGAAAAGGTCTTAAGATCATTGACTTCAAAATTTGACTCTAAAGTTTCTGCTATTGAAGAAAGACAAGATTTGCAAACTCTTACTATTGTTCAATTACATGGTACTCTGACTGCTTTTGAAATGAGACAAGGAGGCCCTTCTCAAGTAAGAGAAGCTGCTTTTAATGCATCTACAAAAGGAAAGGAAAAGGAAGTTGTCAAAGAATCCAGCTATATATCCGATGAAGAAGAAGCGAATTTCGTGAGAAAGCTCCAACTAGGTACTGGAAGATTCAAAGGTAAGCTTCCCTTCAAATGTTTTGAGTGTGGAAAAGTTGGTCATTATGCTGCCAAATGTCCTTATAGAGAAAAGCATGGTAAAGGGAAACAATTTGAGAAGAGAAAGAGTTATTATGCAAAAGAAGATGATGATGAAGTGTCCAGTGAAGATGAAGAAGATTCTGACCAAGATCTCAAAGTGCTCATGGCTAAGAAGCAAAAGAAGAAGGTTACTCGAGGAAAGGAGATACCTCAGAAATCATGTATAGCAAAAATTGAAGAAGATGAAACAGATTCTGACGAAGATCTACAAGCACTCATGGCAAAGAAGAAAAGGGAGAAGGCCACTTGTAATACTCTTCTTTGTGCAAACAATAGTAAAGATAGTGAAAGTAAAGTTGTGGATCTAGAAGAAGCTCTCAAGATTAAAGAAGAAGAACTACAAAGTTTATACAATAAGCAAGAAACTATCTATAAAGAGATGATCTCACAAATGAAAGATCAAATAGAAATGCTGAATGAACAGATGGACAAGTATCAAAGGTTTCATACTTATGCATCCAATCGAATTAAAGATCTAGAAGCAGATTTTGAAAAATCAAGCAAGAAAAATGAAGGACTTGAAGCTGCAATCATTTGTCTTCAGGAAGATTTAGAAGCATCAAGTAAGAAAAATAAGGAACCTCTACAATCATTTGAAAAGGAAGGCCTTGAAGCAGAAATCATCTCTCTCAAAGAAGATCTGGAAAAATCAAATAAGAAGAATGAAGAGCCGCAACAAACATGTGAAGGAAATGAAGATTGGTTGAAAGAAGAGATTCTAAATCTGAAGGATCAAGTTGAAGATGGAAGAAGAAAAGAAGAAAGCATGACAAAGCAATGTCAAGCCTTGGAGGTTGAGGTAAATATTCTCAAAGGTAAATTAGAAGAAAAGGTTAAACTTTTGAGGTTTCATGATAGTACTAAAATCTTGGACAATATTCTGAGTAATCAAAGGTCTCCTGCTATCAAACATGGTCTTGGTTTCCATGAAACCATTAAAGGTGAATCTAGTTCACAAGGGAATGCTAATGATTCAAAGGAAGACAATGCAAAACCTGAAGTGTTGAAAGAAACAAAAGGTCAACCAACAGTCATGAATACTCAAAGGAAATCATTCAATAATGTTGAATGCTTTAGATGTCATAACTATGGACATGTTGCAACAAATTGCAGAAGTAGATTGTTTCAGCCACAAACAAACAGATCCTACTCAGAAAGGTACTCTAGTCTCTTCAGAGGATATTGTTTCTCATGTAACATGTATGGACATAAAGCAGCTGATTGCAAAAGGAGGAAGATTAGAAATACTCTTTATGATTCTTATGCTTATTTTCCTGACCACATGAGATGTTATGCTTGTAATAAGTATGGACATGTAGAAAAGGAATGCAGGATGAACAGATCTGGGAAAGTGGATAACTTCCAGCACTCAAATAGAAAGTTCAAGCAAATTTGGAAAAAGAAGGAGGACCGATCAGAAACGTAGGGAATTCAGACCCCACTGCAGTCATCCGCTTCTGGAAGCTTACTTCTCTGATTGACTGCAGGAATGATGTGGGATACATTAGGAGATTTAGTAATGTATCGTCACAGGGGGAGCAATGCATGATGACTCTCATGGTTGATTTGATTATTCTGGTTAGATGTATTTCTGACAGTGTATCTGGTGTGAAGAAAAGACAGGAACAGAAGGTAAATTTGCAGAAGAAGATGAAGGTGTAAAATTTTCTATATTACACTTTCCATATGCGAGTTATATTCACAAAAGTCGCGTATACACGCGAGTTTCAGCAGACACAGTCGCGTATGCATTGATGATAAAAGAATTTATCTGATAACTGAAGATCTGGAGCAGAGGTCCAGGGGGAGCATCAGTCTGACTGCTGATGATTGCACTGTTAGCATTATTCTGGTTATACTCATAATAATGAAATGATGCATGGGTTCTTATGTTGAAGGTTATGGTTGAGTCGTGTTTGCTTGTTGATGAAGAGTATTCGTTGAAATCTTATAATTCAGAGAGAAGGACAGATCATGCAGAGATTGTTTGTTGTTGAAGGTGTTTCAGATTGCACAAGTTAAGAAAGAGCACTGGTTTAGGGGGAGCAGCAGGTTGAATACTAATGATTGCATTGTTGGCAATATGATTGCTTATTCTCTGGTTTTTGTGATACTCATGCTCAAATGAAGATGACTTGGTACATGGCTCATTATGATGAGATTTTGAGCCCTGGTTGCTAATAAGTATCTTTTGTACTCACACATGGATGAGTTGGGTGTCGTGTGATTCAGAAATAAGATTAGATCATGCATAGTTTGTTACTATGGTTGAGATCTTTTGCCTACATATGTTACTTCATGGTCATGGTGATGTAGGATGGTGGTGGACCACATGAATGATTGCTTGACACTTATGGGAAGTTGTTGTTTTGATATGATAAACTTTCTTGGAAAGATTGTATTGATGTTGCAAAGAATCTGAAGGCTTGGTTACTAATGTGCTTATGCTACAACCGTTGGATGACTTTTGAAGAAACTACTACCCTGTTCCATCTATCTGTAGTCCAAGGAAGCATTCAAATACCTCAGAAAGAAGCTGAAAACTGCATTTTTCTCACAGAGGATCAGTTCTGGTTGAATTTAGAAGATGGCTTTGGATACGCGGGTTTACTGAAACACAGTCGCGTATACACGCGTGTTCCTGCACAGAAAACCGCGTATGGTTGGTTGCTAGCAATTTTTGGTTGGTTCAGCTCTCTTCAGCATAGCTATAATGCTGTTTGGTATCTCTGATACTGTTTGGTATCTCTGTGGTGCTCCAGTTCTCATAATTATGTTTCTAATGTTTTGATGAAGATGCCTTGATGATTTGTTGGTGGAAGTTTTCAGGATGCACAAACTAAGGGGGAGCCTTAGTCATTTGGAAAGATTGCTTGGTTGCACAGATTCAGGGGGAGCATTAGTTTTGCCGAGTATAATGCATTGCAGGCATTATGGTGGTTCTGATATATGATCTCTCTTGAGGTCTTCTTGGTATTGGTCATGAAAAGTCATATTTGTAGTTTGATGAAAAGGTCTTGTTGAGACTCATGTTGTAAAATTGTATTATTCAGTCATGTAAGGACTTGTCAATTTTGTAAACCCACTTGGTTGGGTAGCTGAGTCAAATTTTGTAAACCCACTTGGTTGGGTAGCTGAATCAAATTTGTAAACCCACTTGGTTGGGTAGTTGAGTCTCATATGTAAATCCACTTGGATGGATAATTGATGTAAGTATGAGTCTTTGGTGATAGGAAGAGTCATGTACTTCATTGACAAATATGTTTGAAGATTCAGCATGAACTCAGGGGGAGCTTGGCCACTTCAGCACATATCAGATCTGCAGAATGTTTCTTCCACATGAGGAGAAAAGGGGGAGAGTGTGTTGGTTTTGATCTGCTGGTTTTGTCCGTTGCCCTTGATGTCAAAGGGGGAGAGTGACATGGTGAGTGAAAGAAGATAATGATGTGCCCTTTGCCCTTGATGTCAAAGGGGGAGAGTGACATGGTGTTTGAATGATGCCAAAAATGGAGAGAGTGACATGGAAAATAAGGAGAATGACATGGTGTCATTGTATTCTTAATGTATCTATATGTTGTGGTAACCAAACACCATCATGGTTGCCATCAAGTCCAAAGGGGGAGATTGTTGGAAATATGATGCAGGATGTTGTCCTTGATGGCAACCCACTGAATGAAGATAAAGACATGAGACTGTTGACATATGTTGTCCTTGATGGCAATCCACCTGATGAAGTTATTCTTGACTTGATGGACTTGGTAAATGATGTAAATCTGATGTGATATGATGTTTATATGATGCTGAGTGTTGTCCTTGAAGGGCAACCCACTTGATGAAGATGATGACAACTTACTTGATGAAGTTGTGCTTGATAGCATATGTCCTTGATGAAGGAAATCTGATGTATCTATAGTGTGAACAAAAGGCAATGAAGAAAGGAATTCATAATGTACTCAAAGTATGATGAAAAGGAGTATGTCTCTTGGTATACGCGGATTGGCCTAGGGGAAATCGCGTATGCACGCGGAAAAGAACGTGCAAAGTCGCGTATGGGCTAAAGCGCTCAAAAAGTGCAAATCTAGGGGCCCGTGGTATTGAAGGCTCATGGTATTGAAGAAGGCGCCCGTGGTATTGAAGGCTCATGGTATTGGTGCCCGTGGTATTGAAGGCTCATGGTATTGAAAAAGGGGCTCATGGTATTGACAAAGGATAAACATATATAAGGAGAAGAAATTCATTGTGCAAATGATGAAAGTGAGAGCAAGATGTCTGAGCTTGAATGAATACTTCTCTATGAAGTATATCTGCATGGAAAGGGTAAAGGTTTGATGATAGATCTGAATCTATGAAGCACTTATGAAGAAATGATGAAGCGGGATCTTTAGATCTGAAATGTACTTGTATTTGCTAGATCTGTTTATGGAAGGCCTAGATCTGTGATGAGGCGAACATCTAGGCGAACATCTGTCTGAAGTAAAGGGTTAGATCTGAACTGAATATCTGATCTGATGAAGTATGCTGCTCTGTAATGATTGAAGATCTATACGCTACTTCGACGCGGAGGAAGCACGTATATACGCAGCTTCAGCGAAGAGAAAGCGCGTATGCGCAATAAAATATACACTGAGGTATACGCCGGTTTGTGTGGATGGAAGCGCGTATATACGCGAAATCAGTGAAGTAAAAGAGCGTATGCAAACTAGGGTTTGCTGAAGCAAGGGGTATGAAATATCTGATCTGTTCTGCTGTGTTTCTGCTATCTGATCTGTGTTGATATGAATCTGTTAATGATGTATGGTTGTGCGTAAAAGTATGGAAAGGGTCCAGTATGAAAATATGATGAAATGTGGCCTGCAAGTGGTGTTCTATTGAAGTTGTTGGATCCAGTGTGAAAATTGATGAAACGTGGTCCAAGGTGGTGTTGAAGGTTGTAGCCTTCAGTCAGGGGGTCGTAGCTCCCTTCCAGGTGAGGCTGGTAAACGAGATCAGGGGGTCGTAGCTCCCTTCCAGGAGAGGCTGGTAAACGAGTCAGGGGGTTGGAGCTCCCTTCCAGGAGGGGCTGGTAAACGAGCGCAGGTGGGTGCCTGCGTGCTGGTAGGAGTCTGCACCAGCACATATGTTGTAAGATGTTTTCTCTATAATAAAATATTGAAGGCTGAGCAACTGCAGCCGTGGTTTTCTCCCGACTTGGGTTTCCACCTAAAAATCCTGGTGTTCATGTGTGATGCTTTGTGTGATGGTTTATTCTGTTCTTACTGCACATGTTTACTTCTTATTGAATATCCGAAGAATAAATGATGGAATGGTTTAAGTGAAGAATTAATGACATATCTAGATCTCTGTGTATACGCAAGTTTCATAAAGGGGATCCGCGTATATACGCTAGTTTACTGAAGTAAAGTAGCGTATGGGTTTTAAGGAATGAAAAAGTAAAAAGATTTGATTATGCAGTAAATACTGATTCACCCCCCCCCCTCTCAGTATTTTTCCCAACAGCTACCCCAACTGTTGATGCATGTAGCTACTCCTCCATGAGTGGGACAGCGTTATCACAAGCCTCCTCAAGAGGTTATGTGATCTCTTCTTTCTTTTTTCTTTCTCCATAAAAGGTTTGGATCAATCTTTGAGTGAACTCTGCAAAATTATTCACCCTTGCATGGCTCAAGTGGCTGCACCACCAATCATAGGCTTCGCCCTCCAAATGCAGCGCTGAGATTTCAACAGCTTCTTTCCCTGCTACAGGATGTAGTAGGAAAAATGCCTCCAACTTTCTCACCCAAGTTTTTGCATTAGATGACCCATCAAAGGTAGACAACAGAAATCTATTGCCTTTGATTACTTTTCTACTACATGGTCTCTTCTCTTCCTTCAGTTGGATGAAATGAGGAAAATCTAGAGTCTCCCTGAAGGCTATAGGTTGAGATCTATAGTCAACAAGGTAATCATTGAGAATCTGATGATCCAAATATCTTCCATGCTCAATATCTTCTTCTTGATGAGAATAGGAAGCACATGGTACTTCCTCTTCTTTTTCTTCAACCTTCTTGACCTCCTCAAAGGTGGATGCATTTCCTATGGATTTGAAAATAGATGAGAATAAACTCATCTTTTTCAATGTTTTCATATTCTTAGGCCTAGACTCACAGGGATCAGTCGATCCCTCATATGTGGGAAAAGGTGACCTCCCAGTGTTATGCTACAACTTTGAACTCTGTGTGCTAGATCCCCCATTGTTCCATTCACTTTCATCCTGCTTGAGCTGACAATAATATTTGAAAGGTAAAGCTGCTCTGAATTCTTCCCCCATGTACTGCCATTTACGGAAATAGTCTCCAAATGGTATATGATCATGCTGCCTCCCTTTCTCACTCGGTATTGGAGGTAAGAATGTAGGCATTGTGAATAGAAAATTTCCCCATAGTTTCTCTTCCGGTGTCATAGATAACTAGCTCCACAAGTTGAGCCCGAACTATGCTATGATACCACTGTAATATCTCATTTCATAGATATCTCTAAAACATGGCAAACTTCAACCATAGATGGATTGGGAGGGCATTTACCAGATATTCTGCCTCTGAAAGAGGACGAGATCCAGAGGTTATCTGGCCCTTTCCAGACTCTGTCTATAGAGCTGATTTAAGAATCACACTCAAAATTGACTTGCAGCAATATTTAAATGCATATATGAGCATACCATGAAGAGACAATGTTTTACAATGAGCTGTAATATCCCAAAAATGGATTTCTCAGTAGATCATGCTTGAAAAACGAATTTCTCAGGAAATTGTGCTTCAGACATCATAAAAGTGTTTAAAAACACTCAGAAACCCACTCCAAATACTTCAGAAACATTTACTCAGCTTTTATGGGCAAAAAGGTGGGGAAAAGTGAGGATTTTTTCCCTAAAATGAGTGTATAAGAAAATATGCGTAAATTTAAGGGTCAAGGTTCTATAATATGTTATATTAGGTCAATAGGGATATGCATGTATAATTTCAGAAAAAACAAAGGTGTTTTACTAAGTTAAACAGTTCCTCCTTCCCGACTAGCCAAGAAAAACCCTGATTTCCCATGTCTTTGAGTATGCAGAAATTTATTGAAGCAAGGGAAGCGTATTTTCTGAGGGAATTAGATGTAAAAAAGAATGAAAAAATATATAATTATTTTAGCAACATGGCATAGGCATTAAGCAAGGTTAAACAACAATTTTACATAGAAAACCCCTCAAGATTGAGGTACTGCAAGACAAGAGAATGACCTAGAAACCCTTCAGCGTTATTTCCAGGAGGCTGAAGCTTATATTTATTATATTATATATCTGCAACTGATAAATACATTAAAATAGAGAGCTATAATGAGACAAAATTCCTAAAGGTCTCTTTATTACATTCCCCTTCGGGATTTCAGTAATACATGAAAATGCCAGAGTTGCTGGGCAGCTGCTACAACTCAAATATAGAACTCAATAGAGAAGGCTGAATATGATGAAAAAAATGAAGTAGACCTCCTCCAATGGATCTCACAAGTGGAAGGCTGATCCTTACACTTGAGATTTCACCCTCAAATCAATCTGTAAACCCTCACTACAGATACACCATGCAAATAATGCAGTCACTAAGAGGGACTGTGCAGTGAGTGGAGTATAAAATTTTGGCCAAGTGCCAATATCTACAAATCAGCTTCAATGTCCTCCAATCTAATCCTCCAAAGGGAAGAAAGACTCTCCCTCTAAAAAACAAGAGAAGGAAGAGGTGTTGTGAAGTCTCTAGGGAAACACCCTACAACAGAGTATTATGCTGCTGCACCAATAACGATGTCCTGGAGGATGATGCTGAAAAACCAACCTTTCCCAAGAAGGCACTCGAAGTCCCCTGGGGCTAAGGATGAGATCTCCGATCGGAGACACTCGGTGCACTAAACAATGTTGCAGACTAGTTAAACAACCATCATGCTCAAGAAGTTGAAATGACTAACTCAATATCACAAACATATGCTTGAATGGCAATAGCTCTCCTCCCCTCCATTTATATAGCAATTGGAGACTCCTCGTGGGCCCTTCCTCTAGAAGCTTCCCTTGCTCTAGAATTTTCCCTCCTATGTAGTGCTTTCCAACTCATACCCTGTGCTGGTTTACTTTGTCAAACCTCTTTGCAAATATCTCCTTTCACACATGAGGGTGTGAAATCTGGTTCCTTGGCTGATCCCTTTTCATACTACAGGGTTTTTATTTCTGTTTTTATTATCTTTGGGCCTCCTTACCCAATTATTCATCTCCTAAATGTGTTTAGAAAAAAATTAATGTTCCAATTTATTGAAGAAAAATTTGGAACATTATAGCAGCAATCGCAGATCTCTGCCACGGCCTCTTCAAACTGGTAACAAATTTCACAGAGGTATACACAGGCCTCAATTGGCTTTTACAATTGAAAAATTCCCATAGCATTATAAAGGATAACATGCCTCACAATCCTTTCGAAGAGTGAAAACGTGAAATATCCAGGTTGCATGTCGATATTTAATGGAAGAAGAAAAAAAAATATTTACATGGCTTAGCTTCCACTTCTCTGTTAATTGGTATATAAGGTCTCAAACTCCACCAAATGCCAAAATCGAGCAAAACGAGTGGAAAGCCAAGCTCAAGCGATGTCCATGCAAAGCCGAAAGAAAACTAATTGAATGAAACAAAAAAAAAATGCCAATTCGGACACAGTGCCAAATCATCGGAAATCGTTCTTCCTCGTCGGATCTTTAAGGCCAATCCTCTTGTTCAGCTTTGCTCTGAAAGCGTAAAAGTCTTGATCAGTCCCAGAAATAGTCAGCACATAGGAATCGATAAAAAAATGGGAGAGGAAATAATCCCAAGAAAAACTTAATTTTGTCCTCTCAATTCCGATATTTTGAATTGTAAGAATTATAACCAATATAGAATTAATTTTCCAATAGATCTATATCGATCAAGAATGATATATTCAAAATGAGGCCAGGCCAGACTAGCATAGAGGTTGCTCACTTTCCCACACACCTGGTTCTACGCTTTGACAACTTGACTTCACAATATGGTCTCATTGGTATCTTTGTTTATTCATCGACTATTGATGATGCTGTGACACTGGCTCCGATGATCTTACATGCACCGTGCGCTCCAAATTTCTTCTTCACGGAGATTAGAATAGTCTCTGTCTTTGGGAAGACTATGTATTTCTGCATTTAAATCTTGGTAATAAACACCCAGTCATTGATAACGTGACAGTCATCAATATTTTATTGAGGCACTGAATAACAAAATTCCTATTTAACAGAAATGCCTACCTTCATGAAGACATCAACATATGATTCCAGTTTGATGCTGGCCTCCTTTTCACGTATTGAAAGTTCTTGCAACAGCTCGTATCTTGCCCTGATGCCTTGACAATGCCCAGAGAAATCCAATTTTCACACAAACTAATGTGAAGGCAGATTTCTCTTTGTCCTTGGGTAATGAGAGGCAATGAGCAACAATTTTGTTCAGATCCCGATGCTCCAGATTGTTTCCCTTTCAACCTTTCTTTCAGTGACTTGAACGATGATCCGTAGCTCATACCAGCCTGGGTGCAACATGGGTCAACTCTGGCCTCTGCCACAGCTCGTGGCCTTCAAAATACTCCAGCGACGATGTACCTTCCCTCAACTCAGTGTACAACATACAGGCCTCTCTTTCCTGCAGCTCTGATACCATGTTGTAATCAATGAAATGTCTCTCCATGTGAGAACCTAGAGAGTGTACAAACACACTCACACAATCTGATACCGTGAATAAAGAGAACAACCCAGTACATATAGGCTTTCTCACAATCAAGTGGTTTGAACCACTCCCTGAATATTAGGATCTGAGATCTAGAATTATAATCTCAATCCTATCCTAACTGAACTTTCTCCAATAATTTCTAACAAAAAGGATTCCCATTAACAAATTGCATTCTATTGATTATTATAAAAATATTTTTTATATAATTTTTATAACTTTAACTTGATTTACTTATATTTATAAATAAATTATATTGAAAAAATGAATATCTTATTTATTTACTTACATAAAATTTTCCCTAAAACTAAGGTAATTGCTCCATGTTTTGTGGGAGGGCTGTCCAAATTTCTCACATTAAATTTTAATTGTTCAATCTAATCATTAATCAAGGTTACATAAGTTTAGAAAAAAAATATAGAAAAAGATATAATTTAATCATGAGAGTAAATCATATGATTACAAAAACTTTTAATTCAATTTTATGTACAAATTTATAAGAATTCAATCTTTATTGAGTTATTTTAATGATTTATAGTTGATTTACAAAGAACTAAATGAACTTCAACCATAACTAATATAATAACTACTCATAAGATTATTATGATAGTCTAGTGAAACATGCAAGCCAAATCTTTGCACCTAGATCCATGTATGATGAGTGTTATGCAAAAAAGATTACTTTGTTGCATCATTCAAAGGTTTAGTTGTTGCATATTTTTTTTCTCATATTCCATTTATTTTTTTGCAAATTAAAAACTAAAAAAATCAATTATATTTCTTGTAAATTAAGAACTTCAATATCAACCATACCACTATATTACATATGCTTCCATGACATATATTTTCTATTATATCACCTGTATATAATTTTGACTTAGCTCCACCAAATGATAAAAGAAATTGTACTTATTTTATTAATTAAATAAAATATTGATTAAAAATAGGAACATGTTTTACAAATAATTATTTTCCTTTTTAATAAATTATTACCTATATTTTGTATGTTTTTGAAATTATATGGCATTAATAAAATTAAGATGATGGTGAAGGCGAGTGATTTTAGATAATGGTTACTCACTTGGAGATAGCTAAGCATCTAGGAAATAGTTCAACAATAACCTATAAATATAAATACAATTATGTAAAACATTGTAGAGTCTATATGCTACTATAAGAAATCAAATGTTCATTCTATAGACCAATCATATATTACAAAAATATTTTTTCCACCAATATTTTACACACCAAACATACTAATAAGATGTGTAATTTTTTCCATATTTAAATGTCACAAATTATAAATCATTTTTCAAAGTTTACAAAGTTCACACAATTATAAAAAATTATTCTCTAAGAAATATAATCCCTCTAAAAATAAATATAAATGTCTTATATAAAATTTTGAAATCTTTTTCTTCATAAAAATTCGTATTCTTCTAATTTTTTTGTTTCCATAAACTAGATGGTATACAAATTTTCTTCTCTATAAATTAGATATCTATTTATTTGTTAAATATCTCTTCATAAACTAACTATTTCAAATTCTTATTTTATTTAACCTCATTTAGAATATGTTTAAATTATTCAGTTTTTAGGCATTTTTTTTCACTTTCAAAACCTTTTACATAAAACATCTCATTTTTATATTTTTTTTAGCAAAATATCTCATTCTTCTAATATTTTATTGAAATGGTATAAAAAATTTCATTTCCATAAAATATAGGTTTATAAATTAAATATTTCTTTATATACCTACTATTTCAAATTTTATTTCACTCAAACCTTATTCAAAATATGTTTAAATTATTCATAAATTAATTGAAATTGTGGATTAGAGTTGTATAGGTTTTATAATGTTGCTACTAAATAGTACCATAAAAATCCATGTTTAGTGAAAGAATCCTCAATAGGAAACTCTAGTGAACCAAATCATTGGTTGTTTAAACAACCATTAATGAAAGTCATATAAATATAGTTGAGAGATTATATTACTTCATTTTTTTTTTAATATGATAGTAAAGTTTTCATGGACTAAATTGTGATTTTTTCTGATAATTAAAAGTATGTTTTTCTTGAAACACTTAAATTAGAAAATTTTGATTGCAATTAATGGTTTTTAAAATTAAGCGTTACATAGACCAAATTAGTATATTATATATGTAGATGTTTTTTCCCCTTCATAAAGATTTCTTAAAATCATAAGTTTAAATTTTGTAATCTGCGAAATATATATTCAAAACACATTTTGAACAATACAAATTCATAATGTCATAAAAAAATTAGACATCACATTTCAAAAAAATAAACAAAAAATTTAAAATATACAAAATAAAATATAACACATATGCCAATAATAAATAATACAAAACTTAAAAATCGAAACTATACCATAAAAGTCTAACTACAATGAATCCATATTTAAAAAACAATATTTTATTATCTCATCCACATCAATACATGACCACTCACGACCATTGCCTTATCAACCACTCCACTATTATTACTATTTATAATATTCTACTCCATATTCCAATTTTTTTAAATGACACATTTAATCAGTTTTATAAGATATACATAGTTAGTTATCTTCATAGTATTCTATTTATAGTATTCTCTATATAAAAATTTTAAATCATTTTCCAATTCATATGAAAGGAATACTTCATCTTAATTTATCAATATTACAAAACTAAAATGAAATTATTTTTTCAAATTGAAATGAAATCCTTTATTATTTTAGTCTGTTTTAAAGTTTATAATATTTTGAATATAAAGTTTGGCCTCACGAGTTATCGGGAATATTTCTAAAATATTTAACAACAATCAAATTTCACTTGAATCATTTATAATTTAATTATGAAGTTTTGATTTGTATGAGAAATTGATTATGAAATTTGTTTTCCACACATTTTTGTTCCTTTTAAAATTACACAAAATAAAAATTCAACTACTAAAAAAATGAGCTAAACTTAACCGCAAAGACATATATAGTTGAATTCTAAATTCCATAACCTCCTAAACTAAACTATAAAGCCATGTAGACCTTCTATTCATCATTAAGAAGAAGGTTAACATTATTAGGATGAACAAAATTCAATTCACAACAAGGTTATCATCTTTCATTGACATAAATGTTGCTAGAATCAAATACCACTAGAGTTATTTTTCTAAGATGAAAAAGGCATCAGTGGAGTTGGACTATGAGTATTTGTATTTTATTATATTAGACAAACAAATTCAAAATAAATTCAATTGTATATTAATAATGGTGTCAAAGAACGATGTATATAATGTACATATAAATAGAATAAGAAAATTGTTGATTCAGTATCCAAGTTTTCTTGGAATCTAATAACTAATCATCATAATACACACTAACCCAAATCCCAATCTCAAGTATTATGTTCGTATCATTCACCCCTAATTCGAAGGGATGTATCAAAGTCCAAGAAGTGTGGTTTTTATGAGAACCAAAAACACACCAAAGATGGAAGAACTCAAGGTATCAACCAGTGGTGGTTTAAGGATGACCACCAAATCTACAACTATCATAATAGTTCCTCAAACAAACCAACTTCGAAACTATCAAATCAGTTCATGGGATAATTCGTATTTTAGCATTTTTTTTCTAGTGGAATTTCCCCTTCAAAAATATCAGCATGCCAAAAAAATGCAATCATGCTCATTGCCATAGAGCATAAATAAAAATGACCCTATCTACAACTCTAAATTTGATTTTTGAACTTGAACTTTGGGTTTCACTAGTACAACTCTCGTTATATATAACTTAGGATCAGTTGGAAAATCTTTAAAACTATAGCAGATAATCAATTCCCTCAATTCCTCCCTTGTGATATACAATGTGAGAAGATGAAGTACCATTCATTTCAAAGTTGGTTAATACCATTGAACATATCCTGTGGTATAATGTGTAAATATTATTGGTAGTTTTAGACTAATCCCAAGAAGAAATCCATCAAAAAAAAGTTTCTCTCTTGCAATAGTCTTATTCTTGGAACATCTATTTGAATGATGATTCTTCTTTCCAAATACTCACAATGATTAAGATGAAAACAATAATATTTCTCATGTCTAATTCTATCACAATATTGACATCCAACCATTTTTTGTAGGACAACATCATTCAAAAATATAGTACTACGAAATTGTATAAGTTTTGAAATATCAGGAACATGAAGAAATCTATATTTATAATATCCCAGACAAGTTATGTTTTTTTTTATGCACAATTTCTTCTCAAGGTCGAACGAATGCTTTGGGAACTATAGGTTTCACATTTGTATGCAAATCACCCTTAAATATATTTTCTCTTTTGGTGCACTAAAATTCTCCATTATCATTTTCTAACTATTGATCAATCTATGAGTCAAACAAAGTATTGTTTTGAAAAGAAACAAGTTCAAAATCGTAATGCTTTTGTTGAAGCTCGTCTCCTTGTAATTGGGATTTGAGTTGCAGAAACTTGCTTAAATAAGATTGAATAAATATATCTTTTTTCATCCATCTTAATGCATTAAGAGTTGAAAAATTGGAAGAATCATCTCACACGACCGTTTTAACCGATGAGACCTAGTTTGGTAAAATGAGGTATGAAATATTCTTAGAACGTTTTGAGGCATTGAAAACCATCTATTTAGGGGTAAAAATTTCCTTATTTTTTGCAACACCATTTCATTATATTCTACACATAGATATCTTTCTAATGATGAAAGAAGCACATCAATCGCTATCAGTTTTCAAACATTGAGCAATTTAGAAATCAACCCTCATGTTTTCACTCCTACAATTTGGGAGGATGTCGCATCAACCACCATTATTGCTGGAAAAGGGGCTAGCCATGTGTTTTTGATGTAAAATCATCTATAAGAGTCTATATTTCAACTCTATTTAAGAGTTGATGCAGTCAAAATTAACCACTAGTAGGCAATAGTTTCCTGGAAGTGGAGGTGGGGTCATATAAAATGGAGGGCCATAAGGAATACTAGGCTAGGTAATAAAGGATTATGTCCCCCAAGATACAGTTTCCCCTATTGATTCAATGGTTGTTTAGTAAGGGGGTATGTGATATATGCAAGAGGTCAAGTTTGAGGGATAATGTTGGCCACATAATATGTAGTGGGTGTAGGAAAACCATCGGTAGTATGTCTACCATGAGGAAGCATATCAATCGTCAAAGTATCAGATTGTACCGTAGTAAGTATATGGACTATCATGCCCCCAATGGGTATGTGCATACTAGAAATAGTGCTCCCATGTGTAAATTTCTATGGGTTAGAACTTAAGAAAGGGTTCTAAAGAAATGGATTGCTCAAGGTAGTTGTACTAGAAAAAAATATTGGGGTGATAGCCTAAGGTCCACGAGCTGACACAAAGCGGGTAAAGAAAGGAAGATTTTGAGCTCCACTTGTAGAAGGTGTAGCTGGAATGCCTAGAATAGGCATAATATTAATAGTAGGATAACCAATCAACTATGTTGAATTGGTTATAGGTGGGGGAAGTGGCAGTGGAGCAAAGGTGTCCATAAAATACCACGACCCACTAGTAGTCATTGGGACATTGGGAGTGGAAACTTATGAATACATTATAGGAAAGGGTGCAACTGGAACCAAAAGAGGCCCAAGAGGATCAATAAGTGGAGGATTAAAATGACGCAAGACACCTTTAGTAAAGAGGTCCTCTGGTAAAAGAGTAAAGTTGCCATGGTGAATGATATATTTTAACATAATTTTAGATTAAGTGCAAAATATATATTAGTCTCAATAACAAAGAGCAGAGACCTAAAAATCAGAAGCTCTAAAAGAGATCAACATGGAGCCAAGGGAAAATACTTTGTCTCATAGACACAACTAGCTGGAGATGAAACCAAAGATATGTTTGGTCCAAATTTGAAACTCTCTTCAAAGATAAAAGGTAAATTACTTTTTTACTTCAGTCATGGATGTCAAACCAAGAGTCATAATAATTATATCCATAAATATTTGAATCACACATGAATACTTTACAACCAACCTAGATCCATCTTAACTCTGGATCTATCATGCGCCAAGAGTAATGAAATCCCTTTTGAATTTAATAAATGTTTATATCTCAAGATATTTGATCCCTTTTAACCCTTGGTACATTTGTAGTTAAGATAGATTTAGGATAGTTTTAAAAATAATATAAATTATTCCATGTTTCAAATATATTTAAGTATATTAAGTATTTTTTTTTTTTTGTTGAATATTTTTTTTATTAATGAATATAAATTATAATATACTCATAGTAATTTAGATTTAAAATTATGAAAAAGAATAATAAATATTCATTTATTATTTCTTTAAATTATTAATTATTAATTGTTTAAATTTAAACTTGTTTATTATTAAAAGTTAATTTATACCTTAAACTTAATTTGGTGCAGTCTAACTAATAGATCAAATGGTTTTTGGCTGAAATTTGGTAATACAATTTCTAAAAAGGTTGTGATTTCTTTTTGTTAAAATTATGATTTTGGATGCATAAATGGATTTTGCACCTTAAAAACTTCTTAAGCACTTGATTTATTTATTGAATTTTTTATAGTTTTACTTATATATAGACATTAGTTATTATAATTATTGTTAAAGTGTTAAATGGGTCTTTTATCTACAAATATTTGCAATTATTAAATCATGAATATATATAGTTATATTTTTTATTAATTATTTTAATAGACCACACACATAATTTGTATAATAAATTTATTACTATAAAAAATTTTGATGATCAAATTCAAGTACACTACATTAATATTAATTCTTTTTTTATTAATCATAATTGATTTTTAAAATATTATTAAATTATGATTTTTATTTTTTATTAAATTAAATATTATATATAAATATCACTTGAGTAACTTAGTAAACTATTCATTTTTAGCCACTAGATTTGATTGTGTACTTTATATTTATTTAATATATTACCTTTTTCCATGATTTTGTAATTTATATTTATCCAATTTATTAATTTATATTTGTTAAATTTTATAATATAACCAAAATAAATTATTCATAAGTGAAATTTTTTTACTTTTATTTACATTTTATATATAATATTCATATATGTTATATATAGATAGATATGGAACATTTAACATCATAACAAACATTCTTATATTACATCTACACATTTTCAACTATATTAAATTGTAAAGAGCATGTAAACAATATAATATTTTTATTGTTTGACCACATTATTACCCATAATCTCCATTAAACTATATTAATAAAAAAATCTTATTAGTAAAATTAGCCAAATTTGCGCGTCAATAATAATAATGTCATGCGAAATCATCTAAATTGAGATCAACCACAACATATCACTATAATGCCAACAATTATATTATATTGTCTTTTGGTGGATTAGCGTTACTAGCATTAGCTTTATAAAAAGAAATAGCAATTCAGTGAATCAGTTATTCCAAGATTAGCTCCGCAGTTAGTTGTTTCATATTCATAGTCCTTAGAGTATCTTTGAAACAAACTCATCACAACGTTTAATCAAGCCATTAATTGGTTGGTGCAGCTATTACGTTGTTTATTTTAAATATTTTCATAGTAAAAATTTTTACATAAAATGTCAATCATGAAAAGTCTAGCGTTACGATAATGACATGATCAATCGTGAAAAGTATAGCGTCAGCAGAATGAGCTGAGCAAACATGCAAAATCCAGCATCAGCAGAATGCCATAAATCGACGTTCGATATGGTGAACTAACTCGACTAATTCATAAATGTTTGTGAGCATTTCTTAGAGTTTGGCAACGAGGGATTCTCTAGCATTGCCAATGTGATTTAATTCGTTGATTTAATATTTGTGACCCTTCCTTTGTAGTGACTTTTTACCATAATGTTGAATAATCACCATTTCATCTTTTATTAGTGACCTTCCACCATAATCTTGCATGTGAATCTAGGTGTCACATATTAGTGTATATCGCATAACGAAATATAATGTAGTGTATTTTATGCGTAGTATTTCACTAATGGTTAATAATAATAGGATTGCAGTTTAATATAATTTTGTTTGGGTAGCTATGTTAATTAATTTTTGTCATAACTCATTGAGAATCCATTTCCACAAATTCATCTTAATCTTTATTTTTTTTCATAAATAAATTTTTAGTGGTTAATCTTTTTAAGGATATATAGTTTTACGTTGTAAAATGGTATATACTATTTTCAAGTGTTTTTGTTTAAATCATTATTAAATATTTTTTTGAAAAGGGGTTATGAATTCAGATTATTAAGAAAAAATCTTGTTAAACACACACATGGTGTATGAGAAAGATAAACACACACACACAAGAAACTCAACACACAATGAAGGATAAGCGTGTAGCTTTCTTATTTTTCCATTATACATGATGTACATTTATAGTACAATGGTGTGACTCTTGGTTTCACATTCCACACCTACCCATGGAGGATTAGGTGTTCCAACATTCCCACCCTTAATCCAAAGGGGTATGTGTGAGTCCAAGAAGAGAGTTGTAATACAAATCTGCAAAGTATGCATGGTAGCACTTGGGCTGAATCAACTCTCTGAAATGTTGGCAAAAAGAGGTGGTTTAAGGATGACCACCAACACTGGAATGCAATACTTGTTGGAGTTCACGGAACTCTTCCAAAACTTGCAAGAAGCTGAAAGCTTCCGCTAGAGGAATTTTCCCTCATAAGAAAGGGAGACCTTCAACCTAAAAGAAGGGAGGTCTACTACCTGTGATGGTTTAAGGATGACCAACAACTTTGGTATGCTTGAAGCATTTCCTGGAACTCAACCAAAGCTGGCAAGAAACTGAAGGCTTCTGCTAGAGGAAGTGTCCCTTATATATGAAAGGGAGACCTTCAACCTAAAAGAAGGGAGGTGTACAACCTGTGATGGTTTAACGCTGTCGACCAACCAAAGATGATGGTTTAAGGTTGTCCACCAACCAAATATGATGGTTTAATGTTGTCCACCAACCAAAGGCATACTTATGGGCATCCGTGTCTCTGGCTACATCTCTGAATCTGGAATGACGAATTGTGGCTCAGGCTCGCTTGTACTGCTCTATCTCTGGCTACAACTCTAAACATGGAATGATAGATTGTGGCTTAGGCTCGCTTGATCTGACGTCGAAGCTTGTACATGACCACCATTTTCCCCGGTGTCAGGGACAAGGTGAGATGATGGCGAAAACACAACTACAAGTTTGCTTAATATTCATGAACAAGTTCTGACATGTTTCTTAAACATATTCTTGGCTGTTGATGCCCATTGCCAAGAAGCAATCCATCCAAGATGAATCTTTGTTCTTGCAGGAGGCTTGTTTCTGAAGCATCTGTCTGTCTGAAGAATGGTTGTGCCAACCATAGTGCTTGCATGGGTGAAGATAAAAAAAATGATCTTTCATATGGCCAACTCGATCACAGTGTTGGTATTTTACAATCTGTTGTTGTTGTGGAAGTGGAATGGAATCTAGAACAACTGCAAGTGAACTGTGATACAAGAATATGGCACTCTGAAATATGATGGGGTTGTTGTAGTCTGGAATATGAAAGGACACATCCTTTTCATATCCAAGACCAGTTCGGTGCTAATTGTGGATAAGCTCTTTCGAAGGTTTAATGATGGGCTTGAGAAGTGCAGGCTGAGCTGCTGCATTTGCATGTAAATCTACACTTGTACAAGGAATAGAATGTGAATCAAATTCAACTTTACTGACTTGCTGCTGATGGGACTCCTTCTCAATCTTCTAAACAGAAACAGGTTTAGAATGGTGACTCTTTTGCTGAAATTCATCTTGTTGAAGCTAAGATTCCAACTACAAAAACTCAATCTTTTCTTGTGCATTTTGTAGGCATTTTTTAATGTCAAAAAAGGAAATTTTACTGATCTTATCAATAGTGGAATGTATAAAAGTGTTCAACAACTCTAATGCATCATCAATTTCAGCCATTTTTCTCACCAACTCAAGTTTATACTACTATCAACTAAAAAACAGTACAATACAATGTCACAGCAAGAAGGGAAGCACTCTAGTTATAATATTTTAACCTTTAAAAATATTATATAATTCTCTATAAAAATAACATACGCTACTCAATGCACTTTGGAAAAGGAGCCCCACTAGAATAATGTACTTCAAAGTCATTCACGCTACTCTGAAACAGATTTCAAGGAATGTGTAAGACTGATGGTAACATTCCATCAAAGATTGGTAGAATTCAAGGTGGGTGCACCCTTTAAGAAGTACTCAGAGCCTGAGTACCACTCCGTGGCACTTATCAAGCTTGCTAAGCTGCTTGCATAAACTTTTGATTGGATGTTCAGGCGTAACAATAGGTCATCGCCTACCAGCACCCTCACAGCAGTACGCACACAACATCCAATCACCCTCATAGCATTATGCATGCAACAAATGAATAACTGCACATCCAAAAAATGAATATTGATATGTCAATCAGAACTTTAGCATGGAAGAACTCTATTCATAGTCTCCTTCCCCTTTGCAACTTTTCTAGTTTTTTATTTTCACAACTCATTTTTCCTGCGTGGAGGCACCAAATTTTGAACTGATATATGAATTCTTTAATGAAGAGAGGTAACCATACTCATGCCACCTTTTCCGCGAGTGAGGAAGGCTTGAGCTTTGGCTTCACTTTCTGCTTCACCCACCTCTCTAATGCTAGCCCACCTTACCTCCCATCGACTCACCTTCCCCGGTCTCTTCGATTGCCTTGTCTCACTCTTAGAGCCATAGACAGAGAGTAGCGAGCCACATATTTTCAAGCCAAGAAGCAAGAAACAGTAGCCCTCTCAGAATTTTAAAGGCGTTTTGTAAGTAAAAAAAAACAGGCTTTGATTCTTGGCCAACTGTGTGAGCAAGTAGGAGGACCAACTGTGCAGATGGCAACAGGACAGGTTTTGGGGGGTTCAATGCAAATGAAGTGAATTCACACCATTCAATGATGTATTCACACCATTCAACACATATAATGGCATTAACACAAAAAAATTATGCACGAAACAAATGTATGCATAATCATGCAATGCATGGTCTTCAAAGAATTTAAGTGCATAGTCTTCTTATATATGAGCCAATATACCATCCTCCAACATACCATTAATGAAACATTCTTTGCACAATACAAACAACGAACATGCAGAGAATAGTTTACATATGGCATACAATGCACAAATTTTAAAAAGAAGCATACGGTCTTCAATAGTCAACATAACAACATTCACGATTTTCAGCTTTCAAAAAGAACTTGTTCAAATGCAGAATGTATTCTACAACACAAACATACCACGAATTTCAGCAGAGATGAAAGATTCAATGCCATTGTTCCACAGGAAGCTTGTTCCTATAGTGATCACTTGCCTAGCAAATAAAAGGGAGTGACTCGACTCTCTGAAAGAGAGAAAATTGTGCTACGAGTGGCCTTCAATGCTCAGCAGAACCAAAAATTAATGCTGACAATGGATATTCAACACTAGCTCTGATACCATGTTAAACACACACATGGTGTATGAGAAAGATAGACACACACACACACACAAGAAACTCAACACACAATGAAGGATAAGCATTTAGTTCTCTTATTTTTCCATTATACATGATGTACATTTATAGTACAATGGTGTGACTCTTGGTTTCACATTCCAAGGTCACTTGGACTCCATTGTGACTTTTCGCATTCCACACCTACCCATGGAGGATTAGGTGTTCCAACAAATCTTTTGTCACTTTATTTAGTTTTAAAAGCTATTTATTTGAATATAAGTTGGTGTTGTGGAGAGCCTATCCCCTACCTCTCTTTTTTTTCTTTTTCTTTTTATTGAAAAGGGGGTTTATAAAGCCTTTTCTTTTACTCCAATATTTCTTTTAAGAAAAAGTTTAATATTTCTCGTGTTGTAATCATATTGAAATTTTCATTAATAAAGGTGACCTCGATGATCTCGTGCACAAATTAAGGCTTTGTGCTACATAATCTTATGCATCATTTTTAATTATAGTTCGAAAGCACCATTACAATCATGCCAATAGTTGGTAGTATCAATATATAAGTCCCAATCAAATCCATTCACAAGTTCTAAGTAAATCCATGGATTACTGAATGAAAAATGTTATGAGATGATCAATGTCATATACACATTGCAAATAAAGGGTTACAAGATATTTGAAGGGTTAACAAAGTCTCACAATCATAAGAAAACCTTTCACTTGTGGAACCAAAACATGGATTATTGAGGGTGAATGGTAGTTTAAAAGCCATTAGCCAATCCTCCACTAAACCACTCATAAATCCCAATCATAAATCCTAATGAGGTTTCCACTAGAATCACTATAGAGTGGTTGGAAAAGTAAATAGTAAATAATGATGTCTATTTTTTCAGCCACAATAAATAAGAATAAGGAATCTATCTAAACCATAGGGTAGTGTTAGCTTCTAATGCAGGAGCATCCAGCTCAGGGTAAACAAAAGGACAGATGTTTGTCTTACTGTTACAATTGATTGTTGATAGGTCATTGAACCTAGGTTATCTTATTTCATTTTATTTTATTTTAGGAATTCCATCATTAGGGCCTAATAGTTAATTAAGTTCTGTAGTTTTCACTTAAAATTTTTCTTTTAATTTGCATTTGAAATTCATTCTTAGATTAAAAGAACAAAATTCAAGAATGTAACTATAATAAACTGTTGACAGTTTCAAACCGACAAATTGTTTCATACAGTGATACAAAAGGAAGAAAATGCATTCTAAAGGGATTGATGTCCATCACACAGAGAAAGAGAATAATAAAAAAAATCAGGAGAATTTGTTTCAGAGAAACCATCCGAGTCTATAAATTGCAGCCAAATACTGTTATATTACTTTTCTGTCTATTCATATATCATTGTATGTGAAAAATTGACTAATTGCATGACTGTAACAAAAACTAATAGAAGCAAATTCGCACCCAGGTGCTGGAGTGATTAATCATCTTAACAAATTGAAGCCTATATCTACTGGAGAGTCTACACAGACAAGAGAAATTCAAAGATATTTCTTGAACAAGCAAGTGTTACAAAAACATTGCCAGGTATTCATCATGATATAATCACAGAAGTTAAGTTCCACTATTTACAAGTAAAATTCAATTTCTTTTTGACAAATTCTGGAATATTATAAAGAAATATATATTATAGACTTAGTTTGTGGTTTGGGTTGGAAACCCCACACAAACAGTGTTCATGCCCAAAGGAAAATTACAGAGAAACGAAAGAACATAACCCAGAAGTGACTGCATAGTCATTTGTAGACATTTTGTCTTACTACCCAGAAGGGAATTTATACACAAATGGAACAATGGTGAATACATAGTAAGAAAGAAGGCACATAGGCCAGTTTCATAAATGAACAAGTTACAAAATACCAAATATTTCTTAAAGGAGATGACCCTACCCATTTGGGTTTCGAAAGCTGGAAGAAGTGAATCATGAACTGAAGGGTTGTAAATACCTGCAAACAAGAAAGGTGTTTTCAGAAATTAGAAGTTCGAACTATTTTTTAAAACCAAAAAAGAAAAAAAATCTAAGTGAGATAAGACGAGTGGGGTTATTTGGATGACTTACCAGAAACAAAGAAACGACGAGCAAAGGAAGAAACTTTGGTCGAAATTAGCAAGGGTCTGCTCACAAGGAGCAAAGACCGTTAGAAGTTCCATCAAAATGCAGAGGAGATTGAAACAAAGATAGATAGATTACCTTTGAATAATTTTTAGCTGAAAGCGGACAAATAAACCCTTAGTGACCTCAACCTATAGGCGTAAAAGAAATTAGTTATAATTTCAAGTAAATCTGAAGGTGGAATCCTAAAAAAAAAGGGGACGGATTGAAATGTATATAAAGGGAGCAGGTAAGATTTATAAACCAGAAGATACGATATCAGCGAAGTGTTGTTGAACGCCACCATAGGGTTTGATGAAGCCCTTGCCACAGCAAATAGTGAAAAATATCAAAGTAAAGCTACGACATTGGCAGAAGAGTCACAGAACAAACCTCACAGAATCAGAATAGTCATAGAGAAAACCACATAAAAAAAATTAGAACAAACACAAAGCAGAAACCCTCACAGAATTCGAGCAAGTGAAAAGTGATTATCGACTGATATTGTTAGGGTTTGATAGTGCGGGAGAGTGAATTTCAAGAAGCCAGGACAAGTGGCAAGTTCATGCTAGCTCACAAGGATAAGTGAGAGTAAATAAAGATTGATTGCAATTAAAAACCAAATCTGCCATCGTACCATACGAATACCACAAATATCAAATCATTAATTTCACAATTATTGATTTTGTAATGTGTATATGATATAGCAAATCATATAATGTAAATTTGTGACCTGTATTAAGTTTTATTGCATAGTTTTTTAGCACATATTTAGTGTTAAGGGCTAGGCCCCATCAATTTTTGGTATCAGAGCAAGGTTGTGTGATAGAATAAATGGAGGTTGGTCAACGAGGTCGAGGAAGAGATATTCTAAGAGTAGAAGATGAAGGATTACAGGAAGAGATTTGAATTTTGAATGCCCGTTTGGTAGCAGTAGAATCATGAAGGAGAAGAGATCTTGAGGGAGGATATGATAGTGATGAAGAAGCTGTAAAGATGACAGACGGTTCAGATGGAGAAGGACCTCAACTCAGAATGTTGAGGTCAATTTTGTTATCAAGTAGTAAGCCAAAGCATGAAATTTATAATTATGATGGAAATTTATTAGCAGAGGCATTGTTGGATTGGCTCAGTGAGCTGAATAAAAATTTTGACTATGAGGGGATCAGTGAAGATAAGTAAAATTCGCTGCCACCAAGTTGAAAGGACATGCATCCTTATGGTGGGATAGTGTCCAGGAAGAGAGGAAAAGGTTGAATAAGAAACCTATAAAGAAATGGGCCAGGATGGAGGCTAAATTGAAGGGTAAATTCTTACCCAAATATTACCATATTGTGATGTACATATAGGTACAAAATCTGAAAAAAAGGGGTTAACTGTAAAAGAATATACTGAAGAATTCTATATAGTAAATTTGAGAGCTACTTATATAGAAGACACCCCTGAAAATACAACAAGGTTTGTGAATGGATTCAGGTGGGAAATACTAGATGAAATAAGTATTCTTTCACCTAGAACTATAGATGAGGCATATCAGAGTGCCTTAAAAATAGAGGAGAAAATAAACCGTAAGCAAAATTCCAGAAGAGGAGGAGGATGTGGCAGAGGGAAAGGACGGGCCTATGGCAGAGGTAGAGCTGCCAATAACACTAGAGGGGGAAGACCATACTAGAATGGAAGAGGTAATGGGAGAGGCAGAGGAGCTGCTATCCTATGTTATAGGTGCCATAAGTGGGGGTACAAGTCTTATGACTGTCCTGAGGGTGAACCAACAGGAGGTAGAGGAACTTATGTTGCCCAGATGGAGGAAGCAGAAGCACCACCCCAAGAGGTAGAGAATGTACCAGGGACATGGGAGGCCTTAGTGCTGAATAAAGTGTTGCTGAAACCGGCAAAAGAGGGAGTTGAACCGGATCAAAGAAAATCGTTATTCTAGATAGTTTTCAAATCACATGGTAAATTCTTCAAACTGATAAATGATAGTGGAAGTATATAAAATTTAGTAGCCACAAAAATGGTGGAGAAGTTGGGGCTAAAGAGACTGAAACACCCCACTCCTTACAAGGTGTCATGGTTACAGAAAGGACATCAACTGTTAGTTGATGAGCAGTGTGAATTTGAGTTCCATATTGGCAGGTATAAGGATAAAGTTATTTGTGATATCATGCATTTGGACGTATGTCATATACTGTTAGGGAGACCATGGCAGTATGACAGCAAAGTGGTACATGATGGGAAGACAAACTGTTACAAGTTTTTTAAGGATGGGATTAAGCATATGCTTGTACCCATCAAGGAAGAAGAGACAGCAGAAACCAGTGGAGTCAAAGCATTATTGGTGGGATGAAAATAATTTCTAAAGTACATCGAGGATAATGAAATAAAATTTGCTGTCATAAGGAGGCCAAAAACAATGATATTGCATACAAAAATTACAGATCTACCTGAAGAAATCCAAGATATGTTGCAATATTTCAGTGACATTATAGTGGATGATTTACCAAATGAGTTTCCTCCTAAGAGAAGTATCAGTCATCATATAGATTTTATACCAGGAGCTAGTTTACCAAAAAAGGCAGCATACTGAATGAGTCCTAAGGACAATGAAGAGATTAGGAAGCAGGTACAGGAACTGTTAGATAAAGGGTTGATAAGGGAAAGTTTGAGCCCCTATGCAGTTCCAACAGTTTTAGCTCCTAAGAAAGGTGGAGAATGGCGGATGTGTACAGATTCGAGAGCTATCAATAAAATTACTATTAGATATAGATTTCCATTGCCACGAATGGATGACATGATGGAATTCTTGAGTGGAGTATCATACTTCTCAAAGATCGATCTGAAGAGCAGTTACCACCAGATTCGAATTCAAGAAGGGGATGAACAGAAAACAACTTTCAAGACAAATGAAGGGTTGTATGAGTGGTTGGTAATTCCATCCAGTTTGAGTAATGCCCCTAGTATATTTATGCACCTGATGAATGAAGTGCTGAAAGAGTTCATTGGGAAATTTGTGATTGTTTATCTTAATGATATTTTGATTTTCAGCAAGACTAAGGAAGAACACTTTCGACATGTTCGAAGTGTGTTGGAGAAATTGCAGCAGAACAAGCTGCTAATAAAGCTAAAAAAATGTACTTTTTTCAGAAGGAATTGGTTTATTTGCGTTTTTTTATTGCAGATAATGAGTTGAAGATGGACCGAGAAAAAGTTGCAACTATTGTTAGCTGGCCATCCCCAAAGAATCTGTTTGAGATTCGAATTTTTCAAGGGTTGGCAAGTTTTTATCGAAAATGTATCAGAGATTTTAGTGGAATCTGCAAACCTATGTTGGATACAATCAAAAAGGAAAATCAACCTTTCTGTTGGACAGAAGCAACATAGGGAAATTTTCATATTTTGAAGAAGAAGATCATTGAAAGACCGATTTTGAGGTTGCCTGATCTTAACAAACTTTTCCAAGTTCGTTGTGATGCTAGTGGTATAGCCATTAGGGTAGTACTTAGCCAGGAGGACAAACCGGTCGCTTATTTCAGTGAGAAGTTGAATGAAAGTAGGAAAAAGTACTCATCCTATGATAAAGAATTTTATGCTGTCATCCAAGAACTGAAGCATTGGAGACACTATTTATTAGGTAATGAATTTGTTTTATTTTCTGATAATTCTGAATTACAGTAATTATGCAGCAACACAAATGAAACCATAAGCATGTATAATGGTTTGATAATTTGCAGAGTTTCATGTTTGTGTTGATACACATTAGTGGAAATGCCAACAAGGTGGTAGATGCGTTGAGCAGAAGAGATTTGCTCTTACAGGAGAGTATGATACAAGTGTTGGGTTTTGAGAATTTGAAGAACTTGTATGAGACAGATGCAAATTTTAAAGAGGCTTATGAAGCCTGTCAAAACCCTTTGTTGAGGAACAATAGTCCATGGCTAGACTATAATTTTCAGGAAGGGTTGTTATTCACAGGAGGATAGTTATGCATTCCCGACTATTCGACGAGGGAGAACATTATTCTAGAAAAGCACAGTGGAGGTCTAGCCAGACATTTCGGCATAGATAAGACTTTACACAGCTTGGAAATTTTTATTACTGGCCAAAGATGCGATGGAACTTGCAAGAATATGTGACCAGATGTAAAGTGTGCCAATTGGCAAAGGGACACAGCCAAAATACATGACTTTATATGCCACTGCCTATTCCAAGTAGACCATGGGACTTAGCTAGCTTGGACTTTGTCTTAGGTCTACCCAGGACACAACGAGGTTTTGACTCGGTGATGGTGGTAGTAGACAGGTTTTCTAAAATGGCACATTTCGTTCCTTGTCGAAAAACCAGTGATGCCACTCACGTAGCACACTTTTTTTTCACAGAGATCATCAGATTGCATGGCCTATCGAGGTCCATTATTTCTGACAAGGATGTGAAATTCAGAGACATTTTTGGAACACCCTATGGAAGAAGTTGGACACTCAATTGAATTTAAGCTCCGCATATCACCCACAAACTGATGGGCAAACAAAGGAGGTGAACAGGAGCTTGGGAAACCTGCTAGAAATTTTGATTCATGAAAATTCACGGATGTGGGATTGTGTACTTGCTCAAGAAGAATTTGCTTATAATGATTCACCAAATTGCAGCACATGATACAGTCCTTTTCAGGTTCTGTATGGCATGCATCCTCGCAGAGTGCATGAACTGTAGGATTTGGGAAAGTTGGAAAGAAGGAGTGCTAACGGGGAAGATTTTGCCCAAGTAATGAGCGATTTACATGAGCATGTGAAGTCAAAATTGCAGGAAAACAGTAAAAAATAAAAGAAGGAAGTAGACTTAAAGAGGCGGGAAGTTCAGTTTAATGTAGGGGACGAAGTTCTTGCACATTTACGCAAAGAAAGTTTTCCTAAAGGCGAATATAACAAGATGAAGTTTAAGAATATTGGCCCTTGTAAAATTCTTCGAAAAGTTCTTGCCAATGCCTATGAATTATAACTGCCACCAGGGATAGGCATATCACCCATCTTCAGTGTGGCAGATCTGTTTCCATATACTGCCAGTCCTGGAGATGACAGGGCAACATGGCCGGAACAGGACACCCAGTTTGGCAGTGGTTCTTAGATGAGGAAAATGCCTATGGCTCAGCCCCTTGAGATTGAGAGCATTCTTGACAACAGGTAGCCAAGCGCACTCGTAGGAAGGAGTACTTACGGTACCTTGTCAAGTGGAAGAACCATCCCATTGAGGACAGCTCATGGCTTGACAAAGCGCAAATACAACAAGCAGGCTATTCTGTTGAGGATCTCATGGAATGGAGCCATGAATTTTTGTTACCTCGGGAGCCTGATGTAGGAGTATCCAGCTCAGGGTAAACAAAAGGATAGGTGTTTGTCTTACTGTTATAGTTGATTATTGACAGGTGATTGAACCTAGGTTTTTTATTTTATTTTATTTTAGGAATTCCATCATTAGGGCCTAATAGTTAATTAAGTTCTATAGTTTTCACTTAAAAGTTTTCTTTTAACTTGCATTTAAAATTCGTTCTTGGACTAAAAGAACAAAAGTCAAGAATGTAACTATAATAAACTGTTGACAGTTTCAAACCGAAAAATTGTGTCATACAGTGATACAAAAGGAAGAAAATACATTCTGAAGGGATTGATGTACATCACATAGAGAAAGAGAATAATTAAAAAAATCAGGAGATTTTGTTTCAGAGAAACCATATGAGTCTATAAATGCAGCCAAATACTGTTATATTAATTTTTTGTCTATTGATATATCATTGTATGTGATAAATTGACTAATTGAGTTACTGTAACAAAAATGAATAGAAGAAAATCCGCACCCGGGTGTTGGAGCAATTAATCATCTTAATAAATTGAAGCCTATATCTACCGGAGAGTCTACACAGACAAGAGAACTTCACAAATATTTCTCGAACAAGAAAGTGTTACAAAAACATTGTCAGGTATTCATCATGATATAATCACAGAAGTTAAGTTGCACTATTTACAAGTAAAATTTAACTTCTTTTTGACAAATTCTGGAAAATTATCAAGAAATATATATTATAGACTTAGTTTGTGGTTTGGGTTCGAAACCCCATACAAATAGTGTTCACACCAAAAGGAAAATTACAGAGAAACGAAAGAACAGAACCCAGAAGTGACTGCATAGTCATTTGTAGAAATTTTGTCTAACTACCCAGAAGGAAATTTATACGCAAACCGAATAATGGTGAATACATAGTAAGAAAGAAGGCACGAAGGCCAGTTTCATAAATGAAGAAGTTACAAACTACCAAAGATTTCTTAAAGGAGATGACCCTACCCATTTGGGTTTCGAAAGCTAAAAGAAGTGAATCACGAACTGAAGGGTTGTAAATACCTGCGAACAAGAAAGTCATTTTTAAATATTGGAAGTCTGAACTGGTTTTTAAAACCAAACAAGAAAAAAAATTAACTGAAAGAAGACGAGAGTGGTTATTTGGGTGACTTACCATAAAACAAAGAAATTTCGAGCAAAGGAAGAAACTTCAGTTGAAATCGGCAAGGGTCTGCTCACAAGGAGCAAAGACTGTTAGAAGTTTCATCAAAACACAGAGGAGATTAAAACAAAGACAGATAGCTTACCTTTGAAGAATTTCGAGCTAAAAGCAGACAAAGAAACCCTTAGCGACCTCAACATGTAGGCGTGAAAGAAATCAGTTAGAATTTCAAGTAAATCTGAAGGCGGAATCCTAAAAAAAAAGGTGACAGATTGAAATGTATATGAAGGGAGCAAGTAAGATTTATAAACTATAAGATACCATATTGGTGAAGTGTTGTTGAATGCCATCGTAGGGTTTGAAAAAACCCTTGCCACATCAAACAGTGAAAAATAGAAAATTAAAGATACCACATCGGTGGAAGGGTCATAGAACAAACCTCACAGAACCAAAACAGTCACAGAGAAAACCTCATAAAAAAATAATCGGAACAAACAAAGAGCAGAAACCCTCAGCGAACTTGGCCAAGTGAAAAGTGATTGTCGACTGATAGTGTTAGCATTTGATAGTGCGGGAGAGTGAATTTTGAGAAGCTAGGACAAGTGTCAAGTTCATGCCCACTCACAAGGATAAGTGAGAGTAAATAAAGATTGATTGCAATTAAAAACCAAATATGCCATCGTACCATATGAATACCACAATTATTGAAACATTAATTTCACAATTATCGATTGTGTAATGTGTATATGATATAGCAAAGCATATAATATAAATTTGTGACCTATATTAAGTTTTATTCCGTTGTTTTTGAGCACAGATTTAGTGTTAATGGCTAGGCCCCATCAGTTTCAACTAATTATGTGAGGGTTTGAAAACATCATCTAGAAAGTTACTATTCATGAAATCTCCATTAAATTTTACAACCATGGCAAGCGCCAAAATTTGGAGCTCTGTCTCCATTTCAAATATCAAACACTATCCAATATCCAAAAGGTGTAAAATGTTCACATATGCTTGTTCTTTTATTCTTATTTATTCATTGAATAAGTTGTACAATTACTAGTATTCTCTATGGCTTTCAAAAAGAAATGTGTTGTTTCTTCTAAAACCATTTCTCACAACCTCAAAGCCTAAAGCATAAGATTTTTTCAATTTCTCACAACCTTAAAGCCTAAAGCCTAGGATTTTTTCAAAACCTACATTATTAAGGAAACTCCATAAAAACTTTACTAACTGGGTTTTGGAAAATTGTTAAATTCCCGTGATTTAATTCCCACAAGGGATTGTGGTCGTACTAAAGTTATTGTTCATGGAACCTACCATTTTCTAGAAATTGGCTATGGGTGTGCAAATTTTGACAATGCTTTTCAACAAGCCATGATCTCCAATGACTATTCCATGCAAAATTTTAGGGGCTAATATTAGTAGGTTGGCTAATTTTTCATTTCTCCAATTTCCATTTTTTCCAGAAGTGATTCCACCAAATTTTAGAATATCAAATTATTTTACTTTAAATGTAGCAAAAATTTTATATCTATTAATATAAAATAATTATAAATGTAAATATTTTTTATAAAAGTTTGATCAAACATTTTACATTTTGCATATTACTGATTATAAGATTGACCAATGTGTCTAAACTTTAAGTTAAACTACAATCGTTAAAAGTTTCCCTCCGCTAATCAATTGTTCTACATTTATTTCTTAGATATCAATACTTTCTTAGGATGTTGCACACTTGGACAATGAAAATACTAAATCACAATATTTAAGACCCGAACAAAAATTCAAGTGAAGCACATATTTGCTTATTACCTCCCAAAAGGAGCCCCTTTCTTGAAATTATCTTTCCTTTTCAAGGTTATCTTTAGAAAGTCTTCTATAGAAGCAATTTTGGTGATTTTTGTCACACTAAGATATGATAATGATGATGAAACTATAGATGAAGCTATCTTGGCAATGATGGAAAATATTTTTGGTTGACCATGCTAATGAAAAGTATACTATGAGAAAAATCACTATGATGCTTATCTATATATATATATATATATATATATTTCCTAAACAAGTCATAATTATCCTTAATCATAGACGTCATGTTTATTTAATATTTCATTTAGAACAAAGAAATTGCAATAAATCCTAATGCCAACTTTGATTAGTGATATTCCAAAACACTATAAGAATTATGAAAAAGGTTCTACACAAATGTACACGTGATTGAATCCATTGCTCCTTATTTAATCTAATAAATTTGGAGCTTCTCAAAATCCATAAAAACACAAAGTTAATAAAAATTATTCATAAAAACCACTAAATATGCCATTATTATTGAAAAATATGTATGGTTCACTTTATCTCTGAACACATGCCAAGATTCTTATTAAAGTGAATTTTTGAGTAAAATCCCTTCCTGCACAATAATTGTGATACCTTATCCATAAATTTATTAAAAATCCTAGCTATTCTTCTTATTTCTTTTGGGCTTGAGGGAGAAAAGTTTGGGTGATGATTAATATAATATCTCTTTTTGTCTATCTCCTTTTAACATATTTTGAAAATATTAAAGTCACTGCCAGCCTTGGGCAGGAAGAAAATGAGTACAAGGCAGCAGCAGCAAAATCTTTGAGTGCACAACACTCTGTATTAAAGAGGAATGGAGAACTGTAAGGAGAAGAATTAATTCTTTGATGGGCCGCAGCCAAGTGTAGAAGAGGAGAATTATTATGGTGATGGGCAGAGTTTTTTTGCAGAGGAACGAAGATTTTCCCGTAGATCTGGTCTACGGAGGAGCAAAGTTAATTAAAAACCAGTCTTTTCGGGCGTTAAAGCCCTCAACAAACAAAATGAATGAAAGCTGAATTAAAACAACGGAAGTCCTTTTATTTCTGAATTGGCGAGACAAGTGCTCCCCACCGCTTAGTCGCAAATCGGAATCGAAAAGTTTCTTTTGAAGCAGTGTATTGTTGATAAGGAGTTCTGTGATGCGATGCGATCTAATCGCAATAGAAAATCGCAACATAAATACATTGCATAGCCCAAATGTCTTGTTAATATGGAGAGTTCCGTAGCGGAACGTTATATACATATAACATTGAAACTTTATTATAAATTGCCCCCACCAACAACAGAGGCCCATGGGTCCACTTGACCACGTGGCAAAGTCTCAATGGAATTGCAAGTTCAAAAATCGCAATGCTCAATCGGAGCGCTTTTGTAATATGCTCCAATTGAAGGCCGGACCCGATCCAGTTATATGCTACAGTTCATAGTTCAATCGCATCAGGATCTTAATCACAATTGGAACTTTCTGGTTGATATCATGTTTTTTGTTATGTGCTCCGATTGAAGTGGCGGACCCGACTCATATTATAGGCTGAATTTTATATGTGTCATCGCATCTGCTTTTGGATCACAATCGGAACTTTTGTTTTGTGCGCTTGTTTGTTTAAAGCGCGGACCTGATGGGGTTATGTATTTTTTTTAATAGTTTTATTTTTTTAAGTTCTAATATAGTTTGTTGTAATGTTTTAATATATACAGCATATAAAAGCCAAAAAGGCCCGTGAGCCTATGTGTTACATTGTAATTGTTTTTCGTTTGTTTTTTGACACAGCAGCGTGGAAGAAAGTTACACAGCAGTGTTATTTTTGTTTGACAGAGTGTGTTATTTGGAGAATAGATTTGTTCTGTGCACTGCGTTTGAAGCAGTCACCATTTTTAGGTTATCCCTCTGTGCTAAGGAAGATTTGTATCAGTTTTTAAGAAATAGAAGAAGTTTGTTATAGTGAGAAACTCTGTCTCCTGCCAAATTTGTTTAAATTTCTCTATGTTTTAGAGGGGAGGAGCTTACTCTCTCCATTTGGAATTTTCAATATTCCAACATGGCATCAGAGCCAGTTTAGGCTCTTTGAAGGTTTCAAAGAAGCTGAAGAAGAAGAAGACTTGTTTCAGTAAGTTCTCCAGCAGTGTGAAAGCTCAATAGAGGTCAAAGTTCAGGTATTTCTCAAAGATAACAGTGTAGTTGTTTATTGTTTAAAAGTTTGTTCCTTCAGAGAAAAAGGAAAGAAAGTTTGTTTAAGTTCTGAGTTCAGTTCAAGAGAAATGGCTGGACCAAGCACTGGTATGAACATTGGAAATGTTCAGCTTCCACAATTTAATGGAAAGAATTATGATTATTGGGCCATTACCATGAGAGCCCTGTTTGTCTCACAAGACTTATGGGAATTTGTAGAAGATGGTTTTGTTGAACCAGCTAATGAGGAGGCTTTTAATGCCTTAACTCAAGCAGAGAAAGACGTATTGAAGAGTAATAAAAAGAAGGACTCCAAAGCCCTTTTTTATTTGTATCAAGCAGTAAATGAGAGTGTGTTTCCAAGGATATCAACAGCTAAGAAATCCAAGGGGGAATGGGAAACTCTGAAAATAGCTTATCAAGGTATGGAGAAAGTTAAAACAGCAAAACTTCAATTGCTGAGAAGAGATTTTGAAACCCTTTGCATGAAAGAGTCAGATAATGTAGACACATTTTTAACACATGTGATTGGGATTGTAAACTAGATAAGATCCCATGGAGAAACTCTGGAAGAAAGAAGGATTGTGGAGAAACTTTTGAGAAGCTTACCCTCAAAGTTCGATGTTATTGTTACCACCATAGAAGAGACCAAAGATCTCTCACAGTTCACAGTGGATGAACTTCATGCCTCACTGATAAATCATGAACAGAGATTGAGCAGAGATGAACATTCATCTCTTGAGCACGCCTTCAAGACCTAGATGCCTTCAGGAAGAGGAAGAGGTCAAGGAAAAGGAATAGGAAGAGGCAGAAGCCAGAACAGAGGTGGAAGGAACAGTTCTTCACATTCACATGGAAGAAGCAACAGTTAAAGTCAGAGCCATGGCCAATGCAAGAGCCAGCAAGGTGGAAATCAACACCAACATGCTCATGGACAAAGGTATGAAAAATCCAATGTCCAATTTCATCATTGCAAAAAATATGGGCACTATGCCAATGAATGTAGAAAGAAGCAAAATGACATGAAAAATGGGCAGAATGCTAATGTAGAAAAAGAAGAAAAGAACCCAAGTAATGTGATGTTAGCTTGTAATGTAGCATAAGATAGAGAAGATGATGTTTGGTTCTTAGATTCAGGTTGTAGTAATCACATGACTGGAAACAAAGCAATGTTTTCTAATCTAGATGAAGATGTTAAATCTGAAGTAACCACAGGGACTAATACTAAGATCTTTGTCAAAGGGAAAGGCAGAGTTACAATTCGAGCAAGAAATGGTGAGCAAAATTTTTTTCCTGATGTGTATTATGTTCCAGGTCTGAAATGTAATCTTTTGAGCGTTGGGTAGCTCATAAACAAAGGTTACAATGTAGTTTTTAAAGATGATGTGTGCATAATTAAAGATATACCTCCAAGCAAGAAAATCATTGTTGAAATACAAATGACCAGCAATAGAATGTTTCCACTCAAGCTCAACATTGACTTGAAGGGGAAAGGAAAGAGTATAGCAGCTGTAACACAAGAAGCCTTTCAGAACGAAGAGAAAGATGAAAACTGGTTATGGCACCTGAGATTTGGACATCTCAATTTCAGAGGATTAAATTTGCTGCACAGAAAAGGAATGGTAAGAGGCTTGCCATTGATTGAGAAGCCTAACAGCCTATGTGAAGGCTGCATATTGGGAAAGCAACACAGAGAAAATTTTCCTTCAGGGAAAATCATAAGGGAAAAATCACCTTTGGAGATCATTCACTCAGATTTATGTGGGCCGATGCAAACAACATCTGTTTCAGGCAACAATTACATGATGACTTTCATAGATGATTTCACAAGAAAAGTTTGGGTTTATTTCTTAAAATATAAGAGTGAAGTATTTCAAATTTTTTTCCATTTTAAAGCTCTTGTAGAGAAACAGAGCAGGCTACACATTAAAGTTCTCAAAACCGATAGAGGAGGAGAATATATATCAAAGGAATTTCTGCGTTTTTACAGAGAGAACGGCATACACAAGCAGTTTACCACAAGGTACACACCGCAACAAAATGGAATTGCTGAAAGGAAGAACCGAACCATAATGGAAATGGTGAGAAGTATGCTGAAGGCAAAACACTTGCCGAATGAGTATTGGGCAGAAGCAGCAAACTGTGTTGTGTATATTTTAAATAGATGCCCTACAAAAGAGGTGATGAACAAAGTTTCAGAAGAAGCGTGGAGTGGCAGAAAACAAGGAGTCACCCACATGAGAGTTTTTGGATGTGTGACATATGCACACATTCCAAACAAGTTGAGGAAGAAGTTGGATAGTAAGGGGGAGAAGTGTATTTTCCTTAGATATTGTGAAGATTCCAAAGGATATAGATTGTACAACCCATCCACAAAGAAGTTTATAATAAGCAGAGATGTGCAATTTATTGAAGAGGAAGCATGGGATGGAAGCATTGAGAGAACAATCAATATCAAAAAATGTTTATCTCATGATGAAGATGAGGGAGATGTGGTTGAAATTAACAACCCATCCATAGCACAACCTCCTCAAATACAAGGACAACAAGGAATGCCTCAAGCAGCAGTGAGAACACCCTTGAGAAGAAGCAGCAGTGGTTCACCGAGCACACCACATGGAGAAGGATCGAGTGCTTCATCAAGCATGACTACACCAAGTGAAAGCGGAACAAGATTCAGAAGCATTAGAGAAATATATGAGCAAGGAGAAGCAAATGAAGGTATGAATTCCCTATTTGATTTGTATTGTCAAGTTGATGATCCTATTCATTTTGAAGATGCTATTAAAGATAGCAAATGGATAGAAGCTATGGATGATGAAATTAAAGCCATAGAAAAGAACAAAACATGGGAGTTGGTTGATCTCCCGGAAGGTAAGGAAGTTATTGGAGTTAAATGGGTCTATAAGACCAAAAGCAATGCTGAAGGAAAAATAGAGAGACACAAGGCCAAACTTTTTGTCAAAAGATACAAGCAGAAGCAAGGGATTGATTATGAAGAAACTTTTGCACCAGTTGCAAGAATGGAGACAGTAAGAGCAGTGTTGTCCATAGCAGCACAAAATAAATGGAAAGTATATCAGATGGATGTAAAATCTGCATTTTTAAATGGAGTTTTAATGGAAGAGGTATATGTGGAACAACCTCTCGGATATGAGAAGAAATGCCAAGAGCATAAGGTATGCAAATTGAAGAAAGCTCTTTATGGGCTGAAGCAAGCTCCAAGAGCGTGGTACAGCAGAATAGATTCCTATCTATTGGAGAATGGATTTGAAAAGTGTGAGGGAGAACCCACCCTCTACATCAAAGAAAAGGATGGTAAGCTGTTGATTTTTGTTTTATATGTTGATGATTTAATTTTTACTGGTAATGATGATTACCTCGTTGAGAATTTTAAAACAGTCATGAAAGATGAGCTTGAAATCACTAACATGGGGTTATTAAGATACTTCTTGGGAATAGAAGTGGAGCAAGGTGAGAAAGGGATTTTTATCTCTCAAGCAAAGTATGTGAATCAAGTTTTTGAAAGATTTAATATGCAGGAGAGCAAAGCTGCAATTACTCCTACAGTAATGGGCTTGACGTTGAGTAAAGATGACAGCAGCAAGGATTTTGATCCTAGCTTATATAAAAGCATAGTTGACTGCCTCATGTATTTGACTGCAACTAGGCCAGATATAATGCATGCTATTAGTTTAATTTCTAGATTTATGGAGAAGCCAAAAGAAGCACATTGGCAAGCAGCAAAGAGAATTCTGAGGTATGTGAAAGGAACTAAAATATTTGGTATTTTATATACTACTTCAAAAAATTCAAAATTAGTTGGATACACTGACAGTGATTGGGCTGGAAGTGTAGATGATTGGAAGAGCACTTCCGGTTATGTTTTTCATATGGCTTCAGGAGCCATTTCATGGGCTTCTAAGAAACAGCCGATTGTAGCACTATCTACAGCAGAGGCAGAGTATGTGGCAGCTACAACAGCAGCGTGTCAAGCAATTTGGATGACAAGGATGTTGAGAAGTCTATGTCAAGAATAGGTAAAAGGGACAATAATTTATTGTGACAATAGCTTAGCTATTGCATTGTCAAAGAACTCTATGTTTCATAAAGTAACAAAGCACATAGACACAAAATTTCATTATATCAGAGAATTGGTGAACAATGGAGAAATTGTTTTACAGCACTGTAAAATAGAGGAGCAATATGTAGATATTTTAACTAAACCATTGGGACATAAGACATTTGAATTTTTAAGGAAATGCTTGGGTATGATGGATAACCCAGCAGCTGACTTTAAGGGGAAGTGTTGAAAATATTAAAGTCACTGCCAGCCTTGGGCAGGAAGAAAATGAGTACAAGGCAGCAGCAGCAAAATCTTTGAGTGCACAACACTCTATATTAAAGAGGAATGGAGAACTGTAAGGAGAAGAATTAATTCTTTGATGGGCCATAGCCAAGTGTAGCAGAGGAGAATTATTATGGTGATGGGCAGAGTTGTTTTGCAAAGGAACGAAGATTTTCCCGTAGATCTGGTCTATAGAGGAGTAGAGTTAATTAAAAACCAGTCGTTTCGGGTGTTAAATCCCTCAAAAAACAAAATGAATGAAAGCTGAATTAAAACAGCGGAAGTCCTTTTATTTCTGAATTGGTGAGACAAGTGGTCCCCACCACTTAGTTGCAAATCGGAATCGCAAAGTTTCTTTTGAAGCAGTGTCTTGTTGATAAGGAGTTCTGCGATGCAATGCGATCTAATCACAATTGCAAATCGCAACATAAATACATTGCATAGCCCAAGTGTCTTGTTAATATGGAGAGTTCCGTAGTGGAACTTTATATACATATAACATTGAAACTTTATTATAAATCGCCCCCACTAACAGCCGAGGCCCATGGGTCCACTTGACCACGTGGCGAAGTCTCAATGGAATCGCAAGTTCAAAATTTGCAAGGCTCAATCGGAGCGCTTTTGTAATATGCTCTGATCGAAGGCCGGACCCGATCCGGTTATATGCTACAGTTCATATTTCAATCACATCTGGTTCTTGATCGCAATCGAAAGCTCTTAAGTGTTGGGCCCGATTGCACTTTGAAATTGGCGGACCCGATGGTAGTATGCAATGGAGTTAATAAATTCCATCGCGTCCGGGATCTTAATCGCAATCGGAAATTTCCGATTGATCGCATGTTTTTTGTTATGTGCTTCGATTAAAGTGGTGGACCCGACACATATTATAGGCTGAAGTTTATATGTGTCATCGCATCCACTTTTCGATCCCAATCGGAACTTTTGTTTTGTGCGCTTGTTTGTTTAAAGCGTGGACCTGATGGGGTTATGTATTTTTTTTAATAGTTTTATTTTTTTAAGTTCTAATATAGTTTGTTGTAATGTTTTAATATATATGGCGTATAAAATCCAAAAAGTCCTGCGAGCCTATGTGTTGCATTGTAATTGTTTTTCGTTTGTTTTTTCGTACAGCAGCGCGGAAGAAAGTTACACAACAGTGTTGTTTTTGTGTGACAGAGTGTGTTATTTGGAGAATAGAATTGTTCTGTGCACTGTGTTTGAAGCAGTCACCATTTTTATGTTATCCCTCTGTGCTGAGGAAGATTTGTATCATTTTTTAAGAAATAGAAGAAGTTTGTTACAGTTAGAAACTCTGTCTCCTGCCAAATTTGTTTAAATTTCTCTGTGTTTTAGAGGGGAGGAGATTACTCTCTCCATTGGGAATTTTCAATATTCCAACAACATGGAACGAAGGACCAAAGATTTTGGATAAAAACGAATAACTTGTCTCTCCAATTGCCCGAAAGAATCTGGTTAAAACGAATAACTCGTCGGTCCCATTCCAAGAATAAATTGGAGTAGTTACATCTGTAAATAGGGCAAAGAATTTTATTTTTTCTCCCTGAAAAAGATAACTGGCCTGCCCAATTGCGGCAACACCACCAGCAGCGGCAACGAAATCAACAGCAGGAACAACAACATGGTGAACAACAACAATGCTTGCGATGCTTGCAGTGACAACGAAGTCAACATCGGTAAAGGAACCTTAAGTAACTTCAAGGAGAGCAACTTAGAGCACCATGTAATGACAACTTAAGAAGACCAACATAGACTAAGTGGCTTTTGTTTTCCTCTGTAAAATTTATGCTCTGCTCTTTCTTCAGGGCACTATATGCACAAATATGTCATCATTTATTATTATGATTTTTTCTTTGGCTTAATTACATTGTTTTTGCATGGCAGGTGTGAGAAAGTATAAATGCAGTCGAAGGTTGTCCATTTATCTAAGACTGACTATGTGACGATATATAGTTAGTTATAGTCTACTTCTAAGGCATTCCCATATCAATTTTCTATATTGTAATTTTAAAGTATGTATTAGCAAATTTTAATTGCAATTTATGTAGTTGCAATTTATGTGTTTGCAAGCTACCTTCCTGGTTACTATGTTTTAATGGTTTAGTTTTCTGTCATACCTAGAGGATGTTGTATTGTAATTTTAATTTTAGTAAACCTCTGATTTTTTATTTTTATTTTTTTTCTCATACTTTATAATAAAGTTAATTGAATAACTAATTAAATAAACCAATTAATTTAATCCCTATATAGGCATGCCCATAGATGGTTATGGTTATGTTATTATGGCCACATTAGCATATGCAAGATAGATGTCTATCACATTCACATTCTACTTGGATGCTGGCATATTGTAATTTTGATCTATGCTCACTGGTTACTCCGTTTTAATGTTTTGAAGGGTTTGGTTGTCATATTTATATTAAATAATTAACTAAATTAATTAATTAATTCACAGTTTAATACAGGTTCTTTTAAAAGTAATTATATATATTACTATTCTTTGTCCCTTCCAGGTTGTAAGGATTGTTGTAATCATTGAGGCATATTTTCATTAAGCTATGCACATAAACCGAAGTAAATCGAAGTATATTATCTTATTTAATTCAATGTTTCCAATTTTTAGTCTCTGCAATAGCTTTTGCTCTACGTATGAGGTTCATTCCACCGTAATTCCAACCAATAGACAATTTAGACATCTTATTTGGCCTCATATCGAGGCAAGATGCATGGAAACTTAGGCTAAATGTGAATATTCCTTTTTAGATTTTACATCCTGAACTAATGCTAGCATTAGTTCATGGATACTAAATTCTAGCAAAGTAGAACTTATATCCATCCACAACCCAATTCTGTTGAATTGCCATCCTGTGGTTTGTTGTTGAACTGCCACCTACGTCCACATGCAAGTGTTGTTGCATTGCCACCTTCGCCATGCAAGTGTTGTGCCATCTACACCACCGTGTTTCTACACAGCCATGCTAAACACGGTCGAATGAATATGCAGATCACACAACATTCTCTTAGCAATTGGGGTTGAAGGAAGTTGCAGATCTGTAAGATTCCAAACAATAAAAATTTTGATAGATCTAAAACATATTAGTGTTCTCATTTAATATAGTCTTTCATCAAGAACCAGAAAACAAGAAATGGAGCCATTTTATTTATATTATTAACTGAAAGTAAAATACATGCCCAGACCATAAAATCCTACAAATGGCATGCACAGCTGCTTGACAATGAAAAATATAAGAAACTGAAGCCCACTTGTGAATCCTGGATGGATCCACCACATAAACATCACCGCGGGGTTTTCGTCCTGGGATCAATAATAGAACTGTCCAGACGAGGTTCTCAACCCAAACATAATAAGATAGATAATACCAAAATGATCCTAAATTCCTAGCTTCTCTCCCCTTTTATAGGCTTGATGGGCTTTCTAGAGACTTTATTTTATTATTTTTCTCAGAAACCAAAAAGAAATACCATGGGAAAATACAATGGTAAGTACCATGGATTGATTCTATCCACTTTGACTGGATCAAGAAAGGGAATATTACAAATCCTCCCACCCAAATATTGCTTGTCCTCAAGCGATCCACTTCTATCCACAATAGAAGCATTTGTACATTGATACCAGGATCCCATACAATCCAATGTGCTCTCCATGTTGAATGGTCCTAAATGGATCCTTCGATACCTGGATCCCAAACAATCCTTTGACCAATCCTTTCCTCAATGGATTTTCCTAGATCCCAATACCAGCTTAATCCTGGGACTTGTGGGTTATGGTACCATTTCAACTCTCCATCGTTGTCTGCACCAAATGCTTGAAGCTGTAATTTTCCCTTCGCTATGTGTATAATCCAAATAATCAACCCATCAATAGAATACCAACTCATAATCTCTCGCCAATCCATACTTGGGAAAGAATGAATATCTACAAATATACTATGTTGATGTTGTTTGATGCTCGATTCATGCTACTCTACTTGGTTACCCAACATGATGTATTTGGAGAACTCTACGCTGCTCTTCCCAATGTATAAAGGTGGGTTGTTGGCATTGGAAGCTTTATCTATGTATTCTTGTAGAGGGTTGCTCTGGAACTCCCAATTGTACTCCTCTTGCTGCCTTATGAGGGATTTGATTCATTTGTCAACACTAGACAACTTGGTCTTTGATTGGGTACATACCCCTATGAGTTCCTCAATTTTTCTGTTCTCTTATAAGGCAGTGTCTCAGACTGTCTAGATTTTCTACTTCAACAACATAAGATCTGTCTTGAATTGCTTGATTCTTCTAGTACTGTGCTGACTGTCTCTGTATCTATTTGTACCCGATGCCCAGTGACCATGTCTTGAACTTGATCCTTTGACCAACTCTCTAGGAATGGTCCATTTTGCATATTATGTTTGTCATGTTGCTCTTCGTGATCATACTCATCATGCATACTATATTTGTCTGGCTCCCCTGCATATTCATGCTTATCATATCAATTTATTATGGCTGGCTCCTTCTTTGATTCTCCTTGAGTGTATTCTTCTTGGACCTCTTTACATGTGAGGATAAATTTTCCATCCTCTTTGGTTGTCCAACATGGATGTACTGGTGGACTATTGTTTATACCTGATTTCCCATACTCTTTATGGATGTCCTTCGATGTATTTATAGACTCAACTACCACATCATGAAGAGGAATTAACTCCTTCCTTTCATCATGTACTTTATCAATCTGATTGATCAAGTTGTCCTACAAGGTTCTGTGAGGAACATGGTGTCGTTGATCACCATTGGTACTTGACTGCTTAGATCCTTCATAGACCCTCTCCTAAAAACCAGTGAACCCATCTATGGATGAATCCACGTGATCTAAAGAGGTCTCTAATTTTTCCATCCTTGTTGCCTCCTTATCATCTGGACATGAATGGTCCAATGCCCAAACTCCCTTGCATACAAAGCATAAGCCTTTCCTCCTTATTTCATTCTTGTTGTATCCAAAAATATTTGTTAGTTCCTCCTTGGTTAACTTCTTTCTAAGTAGTTTGATGATCTGTTTGATCAATCCCTTAGCTAGTTGATAAGCATCAGGTGATACAATTAGCTCTTTCCTCCAAATGGCCAGCAGCTTGGATCTCAATTGTTCACATATGGCCCTGTCTTCTCTTAAGATCGGAGAAATGTTCTTTTGCATGTCTATTTTGATGAAGTTTGGATGAGACATTGTAATTCTGGTGCAGAAGTATTGGAGCATCTGAAGGATTAAGTCATCACACTTTATATCCAGCATAAGTATACCAAATCTAAATTTCTCCATGCATTCCAAAATTGTGCACTTTTGGAAAAATGTAAGAACGGTGGTGTTGTCCAACCCTTGGAATGCTTCTACCATTACCCGAAAATTCCTCCTCATGATGTCATCATTGTAGGGCAATAGCGGTGCTGTTAAGGTAATGATTTTACTGAGACAAGAGGCGACCGTGAGTCTAACCTTTTCACAAGAATGCTCTAAGAACCTAGGTTGTATCAAAGCAAGAATGGATGGCTTCTAGGCCTAACTTGAACCTTCCCATTCCGATTTCTATATCAAGCTAAAAACCATATTTAATGTGTCTAGCTGTAGGAGAACATATTTTGACTTTGTACCCTGTAATTTGGATCCAAGATCAAAGAAACACTTACTTTTTATATCTTCCTTCCGGGTATCTTTTGACTACTGAAGGATAGCATGGACCTTTTGAGAGAAGGGTTTGTTGTTCTTCTCTTGCTTATGATTTGTATTTTTTTGTCATCTTTGATCCAAAAAAGTATTGTATCCTAGAGAACCAACTGATATATCATTATGTTGATTTTTGTGGTGTTTCCAAAAATAAAATGACAACATTGGCATCAATGGATCTCAATACTTAGCTAATGAGAAATTGGGAATGATCCGTGTCTAGCAATAACTTTCTAGCCTTTCAACAATGACCATATTTGCAAGAAATATATGAATCTTCCATACACATGAATAAATATCATGGGTACATTTATTCATAAGAGGCTATATACAAGCTATAAATGATTTTGTTAATCAGGCCTTCAAATATTTTCACAAATTTAACTCACAGACTTATAAATAATTTTCACTTCACTTATGTCTCCCAATAAAATAATTTAATAATAAAATAAAAATCCAACTAGGGTGATAAATATCACCGAAGTGAGAAATGATGGCTAGGGTGAAAAATAAATTACACCGAAGTTCCTTGCATAAAACTCTCAGTCTAGTAGGATACACAGCTTTGATACCATTGTAAGATTCCAAAAAATAAAAATTTTGATAGATCTAAATCATATTAGTGTTCTCATTTAATACAGTCTTTCATCAAGAACCACAACACAAGAAATGGAGCCATTTTATTTATATTATTCACTGAAATTAAAATACATGTCCAGACCATAAAATTATACAAATGGCATTCACAGTTGCTTGACAATGATAAATATAAGAAACTGAAGCCCACTTATGAATCCTGGATGGATCCACCACATAAACATCACCGTGGGGTTTTCGTCCTGAGATCAATAATAGAACTGTCCAGGCGAGGTTCTCAACCCAAACATAATAAGATAGATAATACTAGAATGATCCTAAATGCCTAGGTTCTGTCTCCTTTTATAGGTTTGATGGACTTTCTAGAGACTTTATTTTATTATTTTTCTCAGAAACAAAAAAAAAATACCATGGGCGAATACCATGGGTCAATACCATGGAACAATACCATGGTAAGTACCATGGATTGATTCTATCCACTTTGACTAGATCAAGAAAGGGAATATTACAAGATCTCAAACAACATTCTCTGGTTGCACTATTACAACAAATGAATTCCCATGAACCCTCAGCAAATCCTTGGCCATGTCTATGGCTATAAGAGTTGCACTGCAACCCATATAGAGTTGATATATGGATGTCTATGGTGATGAGAGTTGTAGTATAGCCCACTACCATTTCTAGCGTATTGTAATAATATTTTCCTTGTTATCTGCAATAATATTCTCCTTTTTCCTGTTCCTGGTTATCTTCTCACTCAGGATCATTTTACCTTTTTCCTATCATTCTAGAGCAACAAAAAAACACTCTAGAACAACAAAACAACAGGTAAACAACCAAATAACATGAGATAGAAATTGATGCATTTTTAAGTTATTCAAATGCACTTACGTTTATGTAAGTTCTTTTCATGGTATAGAAATTGATTAAATTCATGGGATGCAATTGGAAATGGTAAGTAGAATCCTTATAGATCTTATACTCCTAAGATTTCTTGTTCAGAACCCAACCCTTCGGAAACCAAAGTGGTAAAAACCACGTACCTAGCCTAACTGGAGACCGAAAACTTCCAATCTTGAATGCTAGGGAGAGGAGAACATGTGTAGTTATTAGCTAGTCACTGCTTTGAAAGCTACTACTTGAATTTAAGCAAATGGATAGTGGGAAGAACCTTTAACAATCATACCTAAGAAACAACCCTTAGCTTTTGGAAAGTTTCATTTCTTGAAAGGCATGGACAAAGTTATTCAAAGGATGGCATAGTCATGCAATATATTAATGGAAAATCCACCTTTAAGAACCTTGAATGATACATTAAACCTTTCCTCTATCCTGACTAGAATCAAAATTTATATCATCTAGAAGAGGTTCAGTGTAATGAAATGCCAATAAAATTACCATAAGTCATTCATCCCATCCAAAAACTCATAAATTTCAGGTTCTTAAATCATAAATCAAACCAAATTTCTAACCAAATTTAGAGGTCATGGGATAAAATACCTTCAACTTCATCACGGGTTTCGGGTGTATCCCACCCTTCCCCTTCTTTAACCAACAATTTCTTCAACCCCTGCTTCCCAATTTATTTCTCTTCACCAACCTTGAAAACAATATCGTTAAAGTCCTCATTTTCCATCATTCCAGCACCTTCATGAAGCTCAAAATCATCTGACATTGCAACGTTGCTGAACAAAATTGCAAACTTGAAATGTTGCGAAGATATAACACTCTTTAGACAGCATTGAGATTATGGAATGGCCCTTTCAATTTCATTTTCGATCTATTATAGATATGATAAATTTATAAATCAAGAATGCAGATGTTAACCTTACTGAGTTCTTGCGAGCCTGGGCTCTGCTGTGTTCTTTCATGCCTTATCTTCTTTTTCTTCCTGCTCTCTGTGGGCCTCTAGATTAGTAGCTGACTCTGGCAACCCCTTTCTAAATTATATACAATTTTAAGGAGGGTTTCTCTCACCCATCTAACTTTGTTGCTAGCTTGACTAGAGGTCTGAAATGTGTGCTTCAGAAATTGGATGTGAGAATAGATTCATTTTTCCATTGGACAGGTATTTGCAATCCCTTCAAGGAAATCCACCTTTCTTTGTTAAGGAAGTGTTGTAATGGAAATCCACCTTTCTTTGTTAAGGAAGTGTTGTAATGGAAGAACAACAGTGTTGTTGCAACAAAGGAGAAGGAATTCATTTGAAGACTTGATATAACAACAATTTAGCTCCAGTGGCTTACTTAGCACAAAAATTGAGCACCCCTCGACCCTGTTTTACTAAGACTCCACTTTCCTGTTACACTTCCATCAGTTTAGGGAGATTCCAACCTCTGATAATTTAAAATTTGGCACAATACTATGCTCATAAATAAAACCAACCAACTACAAACCTTGGCAGACATCATCTGTGTACCACCCCTCTATCTAAATATTTAGGTAAGCAGCATGTTTTTTTTTTTTTCTATCAATCCACCTAACATGACCTCAAATCTCTATGCATTGGCATAATTTCCTAAATTTTGGCACTAATCGACTAAGGAACAGTTGAACCTGCAAGTTCCCTATCACGTTTTGTACGCAGAGGAAAGAATGTATTGTGTGCCACCATTCCAGAAAATTAGTGATACACGTAGGCATGTGGTTTGCATGCAATGTTGCATACCTAGCGACATTGGACTTTAAGAAAGTTTATTTGCATTAAATATTCCTGAAATCTTATTCAAATGTTTTACTTGAGAGCATTACTCTTTATGAAATATTAAAAATTATAATATCCATTTTCATACATAGGAGCTTGCAAACAGAGTATGATTTAATATAGGTGATTCAGTGGGCCTCACTAGTTCCTCTGGAAGCTAAGCGGATGACTGTGGTAGAATCATATCAGAAATTTCATGCAGTTTTTCCTCCAGTTGAGCCACCAGATTAGCAATAATATGAAATTGAATAACAATAATATTAGATTGAATAAACATAATAGGAACTTGAATATCCAGAATACGAGCAACATTTTTTCTAGTAGCATTTTGTTCACACATCTCCCGAAGACCAGCATATGCTAAGTCTAACTCCATCATATGTAACTTGAGAATAGATTTCATTCTGTTTGGTTATTCCTATAAAATTTGATAGGTGCTTTTATCTTTTAAACATAGAATAAAAGAACCAATAAGTAAGACATAACAATAATGTTGAAACTAAAACAATGAACCTGCAGGTAACAATATCAAAACTTAATATACAGTAATAATTGCCTTTGTCTGCACTGGATGCAAATGGAGACTTTCATGAAAAAGTACTAATTAATTCTTCTTTTGAATCTTGACAGTACTAGATGCAAGTGGAGACTTAACTGAACTGAATTTATAGAGGAGATACTTTTGGCTCAAGGCAGGGACTAGCTGCTTTGCAGCCATCCTTGTTCAATGAAGTTTTCCATTACACCATGCTTCTGTTACATTGAAAATGACAGTTATAGTGACTTATTTTATTGGAGATACTTTACGAGAGATATTATAAATTTCCAATGTATCGTATAGGAAGTCAAATCTTATAAAAAATTTAAAACATGTGTAGTTGTGTAGTTATATAAGAAAACATGTGTATTTATGTACTTACATAGGTTGCTTTTCGAATTAAAATTTCTCTCGCATTCCTTCCTCTGAGTCATTTATTTTCTTGTGGGAGTTAACAATATGTTATTTTTTAAAAAGATTCTATTAACAAATTGTATTTATTATTATAAAAATGTATTTTTGTATAACTTTTATAACTTTAACCTCATTATAATTATATATTATTTATAATTACATTTAAAAGATTTTAGAAAAAAATAAATATCTTATGTATTTACGTATATAGAATTCACCATATAATTAGGGTAATTGCTCCATGGTTTGTGGCTAAGGTTTCTCCAAATTTTGCACATTAGATATGAATTAGTTAATCTAATTATCAACAAAGGTTATACAAGTTTTGAAAAAAAGATATGGAAAAAGATATAACTTAATCATTAGCCTAAACCATGTGATAACAAAATATTTTAATTCAATTTTATATAGGGATTTATATAAATTCCATTTTGATGGAGTTATATTAATGATTTTCTAGAGTTGATTTACAAAGAACTAAATGAACTTGAACCATGAGTGATATTATAACTGCTCATAAGATTATTATGATAGCCTAGTGAAACATGAAATCTAAATCTTTGCACCTAGATCCATGTATGATGGGTATTACACAAAAATGATTACTCTATTGTGTCATTCAAAGGTTTAATTGTTGCATTTTTTTTGTTATATTCAATTTAAATTTATTACAAATTAAAAACTAAAAAATCAATTATATTTCTTGTGAATTAAGAACTTGAATATCAACTATGCTACTATGTTACCTATGCTTCCGAGACATGCAGTTTCTATTACATTACATGAAAATAATTTTGACTTAGCTCCATCAAATGATAAAATAAAATGTATTTCTTTTATTAATTAAATAAAATATTGATTAAAAATAGGAACATGTTTACAAATAACTATTATACTTTTTAATAAATGAGAACCTACATTTTGTAGATTTTTGAAAGTATATAGGATTAATAAAATTAAGCTGATGGTGAAGGTGGTTGATTTTAAATAATGGTTACACACTTGGATACCATTAAGGTTAGCTAAACATCCTCGATATGGTTCAGCAATAATCTATAAATATAATTCTAGGAAACCTTTGTAGAGTCTATATGCTAATATAAGAAATCAAAAGTTCATTTTATACACCAAACATTCTATGAGTGTATTTACTTAAAACAAATAGGTTGTGTAATTTGGTCCATATTTAAATCTCTCAAATTATAAATCATTTTTCAAATTTTGCAAGGTATTGAAACCAGTTGTAGCTGAACCCCTTCTCGCATTGGCTTGCCAAGACAATCACATGTGCAAGGACTGTTTTTGGGTAGCATTTTCACATCAACTTGCATCCTATGATTAAGGTTCCTAACTGAACACCCGAATCTGCAATAGTGTGTACTAAGAAGCCTCTGGTGTCTCGCGTGACATGGTAAACTTGTTTTACCTTGCAACCACCTTAACCTCATTTATGTTTCCAAAACGAGCCATGGGATGGGGCCCCTTCTTGGGCAGGTCGAAGATTTGGTGGATTAGTGTGGCGTCAATTGGGATGCATCCTTGGATCCACAGACATCTGTCATGTACTAATGCCAACAACTAGCACACGTAGATAGTGGTGATAGGGTATCTCCCAAAATGCAGAATCCTCAGCAAATTTAGGATCTCGACGTTGATTAGCCCGCGCGCCCACAACATCGGCTCAACCTTCACCAAATCATCATAGAGAACCCACTCCAAGTATTACTCTAGTGCTAGCTCAGGGAACGTTTCCTCTGTTAGGGGAATTTTGAGGTCTAAAATGGGCCTCCTAAGGAAATTATAAAATAATAGTGGAAATAATAAAATAATATTTGATTACATTATGAAATTTTAGAGGGGAAAAAGAAAAAACTACTTTTTGAACTCATATTTTGAACTTATCTCCCTGAGCTTATACTCAAATTTCGAGCACGAATACTTGTTGGATGGAAAATTTAATTCCCCATCCAAGGATTACCCATGTTGCATGCTTTTGATGGACTCTGCTACATGAAAAATGAGAAATACACAAAAAAAAAGTGATTGTAATCACATTTTTTCCTGTATTTCTAATACGAAAAATGAGAAATACATGAAAAACTTCTTTTCAAGTATTTCTCATTTTTCATGTAGCATGGTCCATCAAAAGTGAGCAACATGGGTACTCCTTGGATGAGGAATTGAATTCTGCATCCAACTTGTACTCCCGCTTGAAATTTGAGCAAACGCTACGGGAGATAAGTTGAAAATACGAGTTGAAAAAGTAGTTTTATTACTTTATTATTTTTTAATATTTTTACTTTTTTACTCCAAAAATGGTGAATCACCCCCCATGTTTGACATGATCATATCGAATCCTATTGGTTCTCATAAAGTTTATTTTTGTTGTATGTTTTTCTTAGGAGGTCCATTTTAGACCTCAAAATTCCCCTAATGGTTCGCCAAATCATGATCATAGAACTTGACACTCGAGATCATTCCAAACATATCGTCCACAAGGGGAACAACCTATGGGACCAGAGGCATCTAAAGGTAGTCCCACGCTAAGTCAACATTGTTTGGTTTTTGTGGCTTGACATACGATGGTTGCCATGAGATTATCTCGACGAATTAAGCCTCCTCAATGGCGCTCATCGGTCTCTTCAAAGGGTCACCTATAGGCGACCTATCCTTAGTAGCCTAACGCGGGGATGTTACATTCCTCGGATAGGTCTGCAGCTTCGAGGAGGAAAACCTCAATATTTTTCCCTTTCCCTTAGCTGGCATAGACATAACTTCTTCCACCTCTGGCACCACTTCATGGACATCATCCAACCCAGAATCAGTCGTTCTGTGAGGGGCATAGAGTGTTAAGTCCCTATATTAATAGTGTAGTCCCTAATTATGTTCATGTAGGCCCTGTTATTGTTATTTTTATACCCCTATAACCCCCATATTTTTATTATTTTTCACTTACATTATTATTGTTAGGTTGGCTAGGATTACATTGTGGCCCCATGGACTCCTATATATAAAAATGAGGTTTTTTCATTTGTATCATCCAATAATTGTTCATTCATGTATTGTATTAGAGGTCTCCCCCTCAAAGTGGCTTATTTATAAGGCGTTGATATCTCTTTTTTTCTATTTTTGTAGTTGGTTTGACAACATTTGGTATTAGAGCTTTGGATTGTAGGGTTTTCGCTGCTCCAAATAGGCCATCATGGAATTTTTGCTATAAATTTTTTTCGAGAAGGTTCAAAAGAATAAATTTTAAGAGTGTGAAGCCAAAATCCTGAAGAACATCATCGCAAAATTTCAGAGCTTGGTTCGAAATATTTTCAAAGATATGATCTGTGGAAGTTACAGCTTTTTGCAGGCTCCTTAATTTGACTTAAACAAGTCATTACAACATTTTTGCTATAAATATTTTTCTAAGAGGTTTCAGAAGTTGAAATGTTCATAGAGTGAGGCCAAAATCCTGAATAACCTCCTGTAAAAATTCCAGATCTTGGTTCACAACATTTTTGGAGATATTATCTGTGGAAGTTAGGATTTGTTCAAGCTGACAAATTTCATCTCAAAGAGGTGACCATGGGAAAAACATCATAAATCTCTCCCTGAGTGTCAGATTGAGATTCTGTAAAAAGTTTCCACAATTAAATGGACTGTAGTTTTTTCTATATCTATTTCAGAGCGAAAAGAGGAAACAATGACACGTGGTGAGTCATACAAGTTCATTCTACTCAACTAGTCCATAATTAGGTCATCATAGGAGATTGGGGATATCTTTGTCTTCAAGAATCCAAATTAGGTAAGACCTATGGAATTTGAAAGAAGATTTAGAGGGCTACTTCTGGGCCAAATTTCAGATGATCACAAAGATAATTCAGTTTAAATATCGAGCTCCTCAAAATTAAGAAAAAAGTGCATATTTGGTTTTTAGACTTGCATAACGTTTGTTTGAAAAATAAGTTTGAAGTGATTCGAAGTGCATATTTTATAATTTTTATCAATATTGGGTTGTATAGTGCCTCCAAAAAATAATTCCATACCCATTAAGCCCTCAAAAATCTATACTATGACACATGAAGAGGAAGAATTGCAATATGAGATATCAAAATTATGGTACCAAGTGCAACAAATTTCGATCTTACGAAGAGAAACTGAAGATGACATAGATGGTTTAAAAGCACAAATGGAGGCTAAGTTGGATGGTTTGAAGGATAAAATAATAGCTAATATGGACGATAAATTAGTGGAATATCACATCGGGCATCGACAACAAGTTCTCCAACTCTCAAAGGATAACCTAACTTTGGTGTAGAATCTAATGAAACAATAGGAAGTTCAACATCGCATCGAAAGAAGTTCTGAAGAAATCACAGAAACAAGAACTTGAAAAGTACGATCAATTTCAAAGTATCTTAGCAAGTGGAAGAACTTTCCTGTAGAAGATTTCACATGGGAGGATGATAATTTTATACAAAAGCATCAATAAATAATCAAGCATTGAGGACAACACTTGTTTGAAGGAAAGGGGCATGTTAAGTCCCTATATTAATAGTGTAGTCCCTTATTATGTTAGTGTAGACCCACTTATCATTATTGTTTTACCCCTGTAACCCCCATATTTTTATTATTGTGCCCTTACATTATTATTTTTATGTTGGCTAGGATTACATTGTGTCCCCTTGGACCCCTATATATAGAAAGGAGGTTTTGTCATTTGTATCATCCAATAATTTTTCATCCATGTAATGTATCAGAGTTTTCCCCCTCAAAGTGGATTATTTATAAGGTCTTGATATCTCTTTTCTTCTATTTTTGGAGCTAGTTTCACAACATAGAGTGCTCCTCAACAGGCACGCTCTCTAGATTTGTGGTTGTCATTCTTGGATGAAAGATGAAATCTGGATTTCTCATGTGAGATGAGGTCTCTTAGTCAGACATACAGTGCTCACATAAAAATTTACAACGCAATTTATGGGTAAGCTCACGACACAATGTACTCAGAAAGAAAAGGAACCAAAGATGACTTGTGCCCTTTCCTTTTATAGGAAATATGAGGTGAAAATGATCAGATTGTCATTAATTGCAACTGAATTCCATAAAAACGGTTAGAAATACCCCAAGATCACCTCATTAAATGCATAAAATCTACTCCATCCAATGGTAAAATCACTTTTTCACCTAGTTTCATTGTTCCAACAGCTAGTTTCTTTTCTTGCGCATCACCCCTGCGCTCCTGTCGCACCTGTCTACAGCTTTCCTCTGTACTGCGCACAGACCTCTCAAATGTTATTCTCTACTGATATAGTCATTTGGTCGATACAAAATTGTCCCTATACGACTTTAGATGACTTCTATTGAAATACCCAGGAAGATTCTCACTGCGCAACATGGCCAAGCGCACCGCGCCTCCATAAGTGATTTCCCTCATAATGTATGGCCCCAAAAAATGTTTCCTGAACTTTCCTAGGTGGCACAAAAACTAAATTTTGTATAACAAGACCAAATCTTCCTCCTTGAACACCTTTCTCATGATGTGCCTATCATGGCAAGCCTTTCTGCGCATCTTCTACACTTGTTGATGGAAGTTAGCAATGAACTGATCCTTTTCCAAGGGAACCAATTGCACCAGATGTTCCTCCATGATGTCAAGTTTAGCCATATTAGTGAATTTTTTGATGCTCATGCTTGGGACAATATACCCAATTGGCATGATCACTTCTTTCCCATAGACCATCCTGAAAGGTGTTTTCCCAGTCAAATTCTTGCATGTAGTCCTATAAGCCCATAACATAAAAGGGATGCATACATCCCAATCATTCCAGTTCGTATTACAGATCTTTGTGAGTGTATTCTCCAAAATCTTGTTGAAAGCCTCTATTGCCCCATTTTCTTTTGGGTGATACGAGGTTCTCTTCTAGTGATGGATCTGAAACTCCTATGTGAGAGCTTTAATGGTTTCATTAACAAATTTCATACCCTTATCACTCATCAATAAATTCAGGCATCCAAATCTAGTCAAAATATGTTCAAAAATGAATTATGTAGCAATATCTGTAGTACAGCCCTTAACTTCCTCAGCTTTTTCCCATCTATTTACATAATCTATGGAAGTGATGATATAGCATTCTCTAGTATTTTTCCCTAGAGGATTAATAGGTCCAAAAAAATATATAACCCATTTATCAAAGGTTTGTAGCGCCATCAAAGGCTGCACGGGCATTTCATCTCTGCGCGAGGGATTCCCCATTCTCTGACATGCATCACAGGCTCAGCAATACACATGTGCATCACTGTGCCATGTGGGCCACCATAACCCAACACGCAACACCTTCTGCACAGTAGCCTTCCCTGCATAGTGGTATCCTACCACCCCTCCATGAGCCTTAGCCAAGATATCCTATCTCTCATGTTCCAACACATATCTTCGCAATACTTCATCTGCTACCATCTTATATAATTGACCCGCAATTAGGGTAAAATCAGTTGCATGTGCAACAAACGCCTTCTTCAGTTGCACCAAATATTCAGTAGGCAAGCTTCCAATGGTCAGGAAGTGAATAATATCAACAAAGTTCTCTTTAACCACCTTGATAGCAAAGAGTTGCACATCATAGAGCCCCTCCTCCAGACTGGTTGGTTCTTCCACATTTTCGATGCGTGACAAATGATCAGGTCCAGCATTTAGTCTTATAGCCTTCACAATGATTTCAAATTCATACTCCTGAAATAACAAAAACCATCTCCAAATATTCTCCCCCAACATAGGATTATTGTCCAGGTACTTCAAAGCATAATGGTTGTTAGTATGAATCTTGATTCGAGGTGTACGAAAAAATACCACTTTAGCTGCGCATAACAAATAGCCCTAACAGCAGAAACGACTACTAATATCTTCAGATCTGCAGTTAGATGATCAAGATAAATGCTGCAAAAATCTAGATCTGTGAATTAGAAGACATTAAACAGTATAAAAATAAGATTTACTCCATAGATCCAATAAACAAGACAACAATATATCCAATGAAATTTTTATTAATGGCACTTGGGAGGAAAACACAAGAGGGTGTTCCCTGTTCTCCTCAATGGGATGGGTTCTTGTGAGTCCTCAACACTTTAGATTTAGAATTCCTCTCTCTTGATGGTGTAGAAAACCCAAAAAAAAATGGAAAAATATGGCTATGATAATGGATCAATAGCGAGACCAAGAGTTGAGATCCAGAGTGATCTTTAGGCAACAAAAGGTGACAAATAAATGGGAAAACCCTTCTATTTATAACAAAATATTGAGTTAGTCTAGAGATTGGTGCATAATTAAAATATTATTAACCAAATCTAGATCCAACTTTTATGGAATATTTTATTATATTTGTTGGAGGGAAAAGGAATTTGACTTGAGTCAAATCCCCTTATTTGTAAATAATAAATAAAAAAATGATTTATTTATCATTTTAAGGATGTGATTAAGTAATAATAAATAAATAAATGATTTATTTATCATTTTAAGGATATGGTTGAGTAATAATCAAGCAAATAATGATTTATTTAATTATTCAAGGGTGAATTAGTCATATTTAACAAAGAATATTATTTAAATAAGATTTAAATAATTATTCTTAGAAAATAATAAGGTAAATAATGATTTATCTAATTAATTTTCTTGTTTTGGGTTAAATATAACCAGAAATATTAATTAAACTACTGTTTAACTAATTATTTCTTGAGGAAAATCAAACAAATATATATTTATTTAATATTTCCTTATGGGGTTTCCTATTTAGACCACAAACAACTTAATAAAGGTGATTTACTAAGTTATTTTCATAGTGAAAGAAATTTTACTTGGAGTAAAATTGGTCTTACATGATGTACTTGGGTCCATCTAATGATAATAGGTTAAATGACCAAAAAATGGTGTAACAGATTTCCCCCCAGCATGTGAGGATTAGGAGCTAATCGTATGACCGAAGTACGTTGTAAGAACTCAATCACTAGACATCGAAGGGGAAGTCAAATAGAGAGAAGTATAAGGTAAACCAAAGTGCTGAAAGAACTAGACCCCGAGGAGGAAACTTGTAAGTGCGACAAGTCTTTTTGATGAGTGAGTACCTACTATAGGCGTAACTATGCCCGCCGAGGCAATAGTACAAACAATAAGATGCCCAGAAAACCACAAGACGCAATAATAAAGCATATGTTGGCCTAAACATGAGCTAGATAAATAACACGATAATGAATCCCACATACATATTGTGCCTGGGATAACAGCTTGGACTTGTACAATAATATCTGAGTACATGATATATAAATACAACCCAAATGCCCCTGAAAACAGGAAAGGGCTCTAAAAATTTGACTGATACATGCAAACAAAAAGGCACTGCAAGTGGCTGAGGCCGACATCACCAAATGTATGGAGCTGCATCGAAGGTTGTAATGAAGATGTCATCCGAGTGTGTGGGGGGCTACCTGTAGGGCCACCCCCTCATGCGGACAGAGACATCTCACACACACCCAAGAATCATTGATGTCAGCTGCTGCATCACTGAACCATCAAGTATACGGATCTCAATCATGCTAAAAGGAGCTGGAGCTAAGAATTAATCAAGTCAAAGGGGAATAAGGAGTCCCTTTGCCTGATCTGAGGTATCGAACAAAAGTGGAAGCTGGAACCAAGGTACACCGCCCTCTAGACCTATCTTCTGGAATGAATGAGCTGATGTCGATAGAAGGAGGTCTGCCATAGGTGAGGTAATAAGGGATCCTCAAATAAGGCACGAGAGAAAATATTAAAGCGACTGATAGACTGACACTAATGATGATGATGAAATGGGAGGAAATGAGTAGTGAATGGACAACTTCCCTTATTAGTGCATAAATAGCATGGATGACTTGGCAGCAATTGACAAAATATCATGGGGGATAGGGGACAGTGGGACTGAAGGCCATAATGAGAAAAATGAGAGAGAGACCAAGCAATGAAGGATGGAGGAATATAGCGGGGTACGAATGGACTCGGGATAGACTCCATGAAAGTAATGATGACTCAAATCGGATGCTCTAAACAAGGGTGACTCGATGGTGTTACCAGACAGAAAAAGGGTCCAATGGGGACCATAAAGGCATGAGTACAAGATGGTGACTCACCACGAAATTCAACACGAGCGTGGACAAGTATGGAGGCAACATGGTGCCCCCGGTATGAGTGTTTTAAGTGAAGAAATTCAATTTTTAGGAAGGGTGAAGTGGCGCTTCATGGGAAAAATGTGTCCCCGTGAAGTATCAAATCACTAAACACTAATAGATACCCATTTGAGGGCTCGGTGAGAGCTTTCCAATGGTACAGATGGTTGGTAAATGGAGCTATAGTTGGATTGCAGTAGGTGAAAGAAAAAATAGGATTTTCTCTTTTAATAAGGCATTTTCCCTCCAAAATCATTCATTTTCATGTGAAGCTGTGGTGAATGTAGAGAGGAGAGAAGTCCCTAAATCTTGTGATGATCATAGCGGACAAACTGATCGTTGGAATTGAGATCCGTTTGTTGTAGGTAGGAGGCCTGACACTACTCTTTCTTTTCAGTGGATTAAAAGTTCAGATTAGGTTCCTAAGGCTCAGTAACAACTCTCTACTCCTCTTCACGACCCAGTTGCACTTTTTGGGGCAAAAAGTGCTACCTGAGTAGCAATTTTTGGCTAGAAAAGTGTGACCTGTCCCAGGTTTAGGCCTGAAAAGTGTGACCTATCCGAGAGGGGTGTTTTCGTGTTGTTTTTTGGCTAAGCACTAGGGTTTTTTTATGAGATATGGTCTTTCCTATCTCTATACTAATAAATATGATGGTTTTGTGAAGGTATGGTAGAATTACGGATCAACTGGAGAGAGAGAGATCTGGGTGCATTACGGTCAAAGATCTGGGAGGATCAGGGTGTCCATAGTGCTTTGGCCAGGTTTAGGGTTCTGAAGTTTGTGGAGAACCCTTTGATGAGAGCTAGGGAGCCCTTATTGGCCCGTATTGTCAGCTATTGGGATCCAGACCATGAGGTCCTTATAGTGCAAGGGCACTAGATCGAGTTGATAGTCCAGGATATATATTTGATGACTGTTCTTCCACCACTTGGGATGGTAGGGAATACTTAGCCAGTATTACCGCATGGATGGAACATCATAGAGTTCGTAGAGCACCATTTTCAGCCAGGTCTCCAAGTTAAGGGGAATTGGATACCCATCAGGGATTTGGAGATGTTAGAGACCTGTGCTGTGGCCACAAAGGTGCTGTGGATCCTTGGAAACGATGCAATCCATCACATCATGGGAGGTCAAATGATGCTTGTGGAGAGTGTTTTGAGTGGGACCTACTTTGGGTGGGCCCAGATAATGTTGTCATCATTGAAATGACAGTTGTTGCTATGTAAGCGGAAAGTGAACCATGATTGTGCATATGGTACAGTTTTGTGCTCTTTCTTCTTTGAGAAGATCCCAACACTTTGACCTTGCATACAGCTCCCAGATGGAGGCCCAAGAGAATCTAGGATGCGGCGATGGGGGTGACTATTTTGCAGACGAGAAGGTGGAGCAGTTCGACGGGTATTCCGTCCTGATTTCTTTGTTCATTGGGATCAGATACCGCTGTATATAGACGACTATCCCTATAGTTTTTATTGCGGGGACTTGGATCTGCCACTGCTGCCTGGTCGTACATGGGGACCCGATGGTGAATGAAAAATTGCTAATCTTTTATGTGCATGTAGAGGTTCTAGAATATTATATGTGATACTGATTCTTTTACTTTTGGTATGGAGATACAGCACCGGTAAAATCGGACGGGTACATTGGACGACCTGCAATATTAGGGGCCGCAGGGTATAGTGGATCAAGGGTGCAGCACAATGAGGATGCATTAGCCCTTCTGGAGGATATCCATCATAGATGTGAGAGGCTTATGACCGGTGTTTCGGAATGTAGTTCACGGGACTTAGATGACCAATACATAGAGCCATGTACTGATTTACTCATAGAATGGTGAGGGGTTATGCAGTGTATGGTGATGGCCGGACAGGGCATGCGTGATCTACGAGTGGCAGGGTTAGATCTATTGGCTCGGGATCCTTGAGATAGTGACTAGTGTGTAGGGGCAGGTGGTGCCCCTAGTTTTGAGGTTTTGTAACATGCTATGGGCACATCATATGTATCAGATTTAATGAACTCTAAAACATTTTATATGACACATACTATGGATATGTATTGTTTTGATATTTTTATGTTATTGTCTTGTGTTAAATGTGCATGTTAAATTCCAATATAGAATATGGTATGCAATGCTATCTACATAGTGATTTTTTGCTCTAGGTACATGACTAAAAGTAATGATTTCAAATTCACGCATCAAAATCTTAACTCGTAAATATCTTTTGAAAAGGATAGGATTATGCACATGATATACACCATTCAATTGCATGAAAATAAGCAAGGAATCTAAACGAACATGAAGGTGGAGGATGCGATGTGAAAAGGCATCGGCTAATAAACCTCACACAATATCATATTTGGCCTAATTATTGGTAGTACCAATGCATACACCGTTTGAAAGAAAAAGAGCCTACAAAGGGGTGGAAATGGCCCAACCTACCGATATAAGTTGTTGACAGGGGGTCCCTCTGAAATATGCCATAAGACAATAAATGGGAGGATAAAGAATAATGCTAGCAACCTGAGCGCATAGTAGAAATCAAATGCACTCTGCAGAAGGGAGTGATCTGGGAAGAATGTCTACTTCCCACATGCCATCGGTGAGGGGAAGTGTGGGAGCTACTAGAGGCATAGCTTGAGTTCAGTCTACATAAGTCACCAAGGGTGTGGATGATGTCATCGCATTTATGGGCGGGAAAGATGAAGTCAAGGGTGGACGTAGATTCCATGATTTCGTCCTCACAACAGGAGGTGGAAGGACGAGAGGAAGGGAGACCACATGACACGGCGAGGCTACCTGACTCATAATCATGAGAAGAAAGACTCACATGAGCATCATCACAAAGGATGAGGTTAGAACAAGTGGATAAAGGATCTACTGATGTTGAGCCCGGGGTGTTTGCTGAAAGGAGGTCAAGAGAAACAACAAGAGAAGATTCAGTAGGAGCTTCTGTCGAGGGTCTCAAGGATGATGAAAGGTAGAGGATGGTGGCCGCATGCTCTGTCATTTTGGCAGCAGGGGGGAATGTCAATAGGAGCGAGTAAATCCTCAGTCTAGCATATAGCATACTGTGCAAGAACGGGAGAAGAAGATTGATTCTGTTCAATCTTGTACTCCCGAACTACCTCCAAAGAGGCACGGTAACGTGTAAGTCAGAGACAATGATGGGAGTAATGGCCACGGAGACCACAAAAAGCACAAGGGTGCTTGGTGTGAATACTCTTGGTGTTCTTGGTTGCAATCGATGAAGAATCAGATGTTTCACGAGCCGTAGACTCATGGAACGCAACATTAACCATGGGATTGATGCGGGCAACTTGGGACAAGCATGGGTGGCATGACCGATGACATCACACAAAGCATAGGGATTTGGAAGTGGATGAGGTGCAGGGTTAGTCGGGGCAGATTTTTCCTTTGAGGCCTTTTTACGAGCTCTACCCTTCTTACCCGAAGCGGTCACAACATGAGGCGGATCCTGTTGAGGTGGATGAGGCATTGTGACAACGAGAGAAGTCAGGGGAACCTACTGAACTGGGGTCAGAGTGAGGTAAGGTTTAGGTTGACCTGGCAGGGTGGTGGTCAGAGGATCAAGGTACCAAACTAGTAGCCCAATGGTCAAATTAGGAAGAGAGAGGGTGGCCATGACAAGTGCCATATAGATGCCTGGTGGAGGGACTAGGATCGGTATCTGACCGGAGGCGTAATGGCCAAGTAGGATGACTCTTAAATGGTTAAGGCCTGGAGTAACCGATTCAGGAGGATAAATAGGGTCATGACTACTAGCTGAAGGGCTAGGAGGAGGAGGTCCAAGAGGCTGCATCAAAGGGCTAGGAGATGACTGCAGAGGATGAGGGGGCTACTGACTAGCCAAGGCCAACCTCTTCAGAGAAGCCCAAGACGATTACATCATGCAAACATTCGATGAGCTAGGATTGGAGATAAGAGGAGGAAGACTAGGGAATGTACCAAGCAAGGAGGAGTCCTTGTAGACACTAGGTGAGACATTGGTCAAAGGGTCGACGGTTTTCTTGTTGGCCACCGAAGAAATAGTGGACTTAGGGGAGATCTAAGACTTTAACTCGTAATATTTCAACTAGTCAATGGTGACTATCTTTCCATTATGGGGGAAAGACATATTGCAGTGAACTACAGAAGGGACAACAGAAATTGCATAAGTGTAGCTACAAACCAATAGAATGTTGTAATCCAAGGGGGTATCTATGACTTCTATGTCAACGAAAACCATCTCTCCTACAAGAGTGATAAGGCAATTGCAGAATAAGCCAATGGGCTTGGAGGCGTGGCCATCCCACGCTCAGAGAGTGATCATGGAAGGAGCCAACTCAGTAGATCTGAGCTATTTCCAAACCAAAGTAGACATCATGCAGGTGGATGCCCCCTCATCAATAATGCACCGAGAAGCGTTGGCGTTTCGGATCTTGACTAGGATTTGGAAAGCGACGGAAGCAAGGAGAGGAGGATGTTTTGACTAGTCAACATCAAATATAATCCAGCAATCGTTGTAAGGGTCTACAGTGCCCACGAAAAACATAATATCTTTTCATTGTGAAGGGCACGAATGGAGGAGTTCCGACGTTGAAATGGCAGGAGGAGATTGTGCCAAGTCATCGACTATGCTATATGAATGGGCGGCTTTTCCAAAAGCAACATTTTGGCATAGTGGACCTTTAGGGATCTTTGTATGAACCTTCGCCCTAGGATGAGGGATCTTCAAGGGGCCATTAGGTTTCAAAAGAGGCTCTGTAGAGACCAAAGGAGGCAGCTCGGGGACAGACACAGCGGGGGGGCTTGTTGTACTGACGAGACCAAGTCTAAAGATTGATGTCTACAGTTGAAGGTTGGTCGGATTTTATCATGAGAATATGATCATTGGGGGTACCACAAAGAAGAGGTTGGGTAACAATGTGGTAACAGGAGGTCGGGGAAAGAGAGGAGGCATGCTATACCCTGAATACTTGCTACCAAGAGGGGAAGATGTGCAGGAGGTGTTGGCCCCCCTTTGAGGAAAATCAGAGCCCATGAGAGGTTGAGAAATGACAACACACACATGGCACCAAGGAAAAAGAGACCAACAAGGAAAGAGGGGTGCAAGATCAACTAATTACAATGTCAAAACAAGGGCAGAGAGGTGTAGAATAAATTGATTTCAATGTTTTAAAGTATTTTCTTGGCGGTGTTAAAAAGGCCCTTTTTTGCTTAGGGTGTGTGTGTAAAAGTGTGTAAATTTTAACTTTTAAACCCAGACATTTGTAGAGAAAAGGAAAAAGTGTTTTTTTATAATTGAAAATAAACCTGCAAATGACAGTATGTAGGCCTGCAAAATAGAAAATAAACAACTAATAATGCAATAATCTAAACCCAAGAAGGTGGGCCTCTCAACAACTAGTCTATTGGTGAGTAAAAAACTAATTTAAACACACTAAAAGAGGCTAATAGATCTAGGGTCATGAGGGACAGAGATATAAAATAAAAAATCTGCTGGAAAGTGGTGTAGACAATAGCAAAAAATTAGAGGAAAATTGTTGTCAAAAGAGATGGAGAAAGGTTATCTCTAGGAGGGAAGCGGAGTGCACCCTAAAGGAAAACCCAAACAAAAACCAGAGAGACACAGATATATGTGGTTCACCTAGTTTGGGCTACATCCACCCCAAACATCCAGTATTTCCTTTCTATTATCCATCAAAATGAAGAGACGCAACCTACAACAGATCCACTGTAATATCCTATGTTCTCTCTCACAGTCTCCCTCTTTATTTCTTGCTCTGAGAATACAGATACAATACACAACCACAATACAATACCCTCATAAAAGTGAGGGGTTGCCTTCTAGGGCAAAAAACCCTAAACTAAATATAACTTCTACCGTCAGATCATTTTCCTAATGAACGGCCTAGATTGACTAGAAATTACCGTACTTTTACAAGGAAATTTTACATATGTTTTTAGCTTCGGGGGTGCTGCCCCCGAAACCACTTAGACCCCCCATGGCAGCGATTAATTTATAGGTGGAATTGCCACCCCATTTAAGGTACAGGGGTCCAATGCTGTGATACAAAGTAAACAAGATAATCAGGCTCCACACCCAACAATCTCCCACTTGGAGACTAATTGTAGCGACTCCACTGCTACTTCATTTGCTGGATAATGACTCTTCTTTGGACCTGGCTATTTCTCATCTTCATCGTCATCCTTGAAGACCAATTGAAATTGAGCACATTCTCAGTTTCTCCCTGGTTACAACTTTTGTTAGCATATCTGTAGGATTCTGGCTAGTGTGTATCTTTTCCAGCTTCAACTCTCCATCTTCCAATACTGACTGTATGAAATGGTACTTGAGATGTATGTGTTTAGTCCTAGAATGAAATGCTGAGTTCTTTGCAAGATAAATGGCACTTTGGCTATCACTGTATAATGTGCCCATATCATGCTTCTTACCCAATTCATCCATAAACCTTTGTAACCAAATAATTTATTTACTAGCCTCTTTAGCATCAACATACTCTGCTTCTGTTGTTCAGAGTGCAACAACACTTTGGATTTTTGAAACCCAACTGACAGTTGTTCCACCTACAAAGAATACATATCTTGTTGTGCTCCTCTTGTTATCTCTATCACCTTCCATATCCATGTAGATCAATGTTTGAACCACCAAAGCATAACGCTTGATTTGTGGTACCTCTCAAATATCTGAGAATCCATTTTACTGCCATCCAATGTTCTTTTCCTCGATTGTTCATGTACCTGCTTACAACTCCCACTGCATGTGCAATATCAGACCTTGTGCAGACCATTGCATACATTAAGCTTCCAATTGTTGATGTATATGGAACTTTAGACATATAATCCATGTCTTCTTGGGTCTTTGGGCACATATCCTTACTAAGTTTGAAATGGCTAGCAAAAGGTGTACTAACTGGTTTTTCATTATGCATATTAAATATTTTCAACACCTTTTGTATGTACTCATTCTGAGCCAAAGTTAATTTTCGATTTTTCCTATCTCTGGTTATTCTCATACCAAGGATCTGTTTTGTAGCTCCCAGATCCTTCATTGCAAATGAATTTGCCAATTTTTGTTTGAGCACATTTATTTCCTACATGTTATACCCTACAAAAAGCATGTCATCTACATACAATAACAATATAATATAGCTGTCATCATTTTTCCTTTTCAGATAAGTACAATGATAAGAGTGACATCTAGTATAATCTTGTTCAGACATAAATTTTTCAAATTTTAGATACCACTACCTTGGAGCCTGTTTTAAGCCATACAAGCTCTTCTTTAACCTGCACACTAATTTTTCTTTCCCTTTGACCTCATATCCTTCTGGTTGTTGCATGTATATCTCTTCCTCCAAATTTCCATGGAGAAATGTTGTCTTTAAATCTAACTATTGAAGATGTAAATCTTCTGTTGCTACAAGAATTAAAATAGTTCTGATTGAATTCATCTTTACAACAGGAGAAAATATTTCATCAAAATCAATACCTTTCTTCTGTGCAAACCCCTTCAACAAAAGTCTAGCTTTGTACCTCTATTTTCCTCCATCTTCTTCCTTCAGCCTGTAAACCCATTTATTCAGCAATGTAGTTTTACCTACAGGAAACTTGACTAAGTCCCAAGTTTGGCTATGCATTAAGGAGTCCACCTCTTCTTCCATGGCTAGCTCCCACTTCTTCCTGCTTTCAACCTGCATTGCTTCTTCATAACATTCGGGTTCACCAGAATCAGTCAGCAATAAATAGTATAATGAAGGAGAGTATTGTTCAGGGGGTCTACTTATCCTGGTAGATCTTCTAACACCACTTTCAGGTGTTTGAGGTGCATGTTGCTATTGTGGTGGTTTCTTCTACTGCGGTTTTTGATTATTATTATTTTTAGGCACCTTTACTTTTTCAATTATCTCACCAAGAATAGTGTATTCCTTGCTTTCCTTTTCCTGTTTCTTTTCTTGCAACTGATTCTTATACAAGACCTTTTCACTGAATATTACATCTCTGCTCCTAATGATTTTTTGATTTTCATAATCATATAAGCGATAACCAAAATCATTAACTCCATATCCAATAAAGGTACATTTCTTTGATTTTGCCTCAAGCTTTGTTCTATTTTCTTTATTAATATGGATAAAGGCCTCACAACCAAAAGGATTTAAAAAAGAGTAGTTTACCTTTTTACCTGTCCATGCTTCCTCTGGAATACCACCATCCAAGGAACTTGAATGCCCTCTATTTATTAGAGAAACACCAGTATCTACAGCATCTGCCCAAAATTGTAAAGGCAATCCCGCATGTAATCTCATGCACCTTGCATGCTCCATGATTGTTCTGTTCATCCCTTCTGACACACCATTTTCTTGTGGTGTTCTTGGAACTATATTCTCTCTACGAGTTCCATGCTCTGAAAAATACCTATCAAAGTCTTTAGTGCAATATTTACCTCCATTGTCTGATCTGAGACACTTCAACTTCTTTCCTGTCTTAATCTCAACCAAAGCTTTCCATTTTTTGAAAGTATCAAATACATTAGATTTATTTTGAATACAATAAATCCAAGTTTTTCTAGTTGCATCATCAATAAATGTAACATAATAGCAAGAGCCACCGAGAGATGATACCTGAGTAGGTCCCCATACATCTATATGCATAAGCTCTAATTTTTTGCTCTTCTTCTCTTTCCCAACTGTGAGAAATCTGACTCTCTTTTGTTTTCCATAAATGCAATTTTCACAAAAATCCAAATCAACATTCTTCAAAACTGGCAAAAGATTTCTTGGGTGAAGAATCCTCATCCCCTTCTCACTCATGTGTCTGAGCCTATGATGCCATAATGCTGCATCTGGTCCTTTGGAAGTTAAAGCATTAACAAAGTTAGATATATCATTGCATAAATATAATGTACCAACCTTTTCACCTTTTTCTATTACCGGGCTCCTTTAGTGACCTTCCAAGCTTTATCTGTGAAAGTTGTCACACAACCTTCACTCCCTAACTGCCTTGTTGAAATCATATTTTTCTTTAGATCTGGAACATGCCTTACCTCCTTTAATAGCCATTGGTTTCCATTCTGCTTTTTTACAAGAACCTTACCCATTCCAACAATTTTACAGCATTTATCATCACCCAAATGAACTTGTCCAAAATCTACTTGAACATAGTCATAAAAATGTTTCTTATTAGGTGTGGCATGGAATGAAGCCCCTGAATCTACAACCCAAGAATTAGTAACATTTTTGAAAGAAAGAATCAAAGCATCTTGTGACACATCACCTGTCACATTTGCTTCATGATTGTTTTCTTGTTGCATGTCTCCTTCTTTTCCCTTTCGAGATCTACAGTCTTTCTTTAGGTGTCCTTTCTTTTCACATTTCCAGCACACTATCCCCGATCTAGACTTGGATCTGCCTTTTCCTAATTTACTGCGATATCTTGAGCTCTTTCCTCTTTCCATTCTCCTTCCCCTAGACTCTGCACTCAAAGCATTACCCGATGTCTCATTGGAGCTTTTCTGTCGCATTTCCTCGCTAAGGATAGCACCGACAACATCATCAAACTTTAAAGTACTAGATCCAGAGACAAAGTTACTAATGGCCATTACTAAACCATTCCAACTCTCTAGCAATGAGCACAAGAATAACAGAGCTCTAACTTCATCATCAAAGTTTACCCCTACAGAACTTAACTGACTGGTAACTGTATTAAAATCATTTAAATAGTTTGCAATAGATCCACCTTCTGACATCTTCATATTAAATAATCGTTTCATAAGAAATACCTTGTTTGAGGCTGAGGTTTTTTCATATATTTTCGCCAACGTCTACATCAAACCCTTTATTGATGTTTCCTTCGAAATATTGAAGGCGACTGATGCCGCAAGGCACAACCGTACTATGCCGAGTGCCTTTCTATCGAGAATTTTCCATTCCACGTCTATCATGGCCGCAGGCTTCTTTGTTTTTCTGCTCAATGGTAGGTACAGATCTTTCTGATATAGATAATCTTCCATCTGCATCTTTCGCCATTGCTCCCACTCGAACCAAGAACCCTTCTTTCCTGCGAGTTTATTAGCCAAATATACCTTCTGCTCTGATACCAGTTGTTAGAAAATTATATATTATAGAGAAATGCAACACATAAAATATGTAGAAAATACATGCACACAAAACACATAAAACCCAAGAGACACAGATAGACGTGGTTCACCCAATTTGGGCTATGTCCACCTCGAACAGCCAGTCCTTCCTTTCTATTATCCATCAAAATGAAGAGACAAAACCTACAACAAATCCGTTGTAATATCCTCTGGTCTCTTTCACAGTCTCCATCTCTGTTTCCTGCTTTGAGAATACACATACAGTACACAGTCGCAATACAATACCCTCATAAAAGTGAGGGGTTTCGTTCTAGGGAAAAATCCCCTAAACTAAACATAACTTCTATCATCAGATCATTTGCCTAATGAACGGCCCAGATTGACTAGAAATTACTATACTTTTACAAGGTAATTTTACATATGTTTTTAGCTTCGAGGGTGCTACCCTCGAAACCCTAGGGCAACGATTAATTTACAGGTGGCGTTGCTGCCCCATTTATGGTACAGGGGTCAAATGCTGTGATACAAAGTAGACAGGATAATCAGGCTCCACACCCAATAGTATATAGGTGAGTAAAAAACTAATTTAAAAACACTAAAAGAGGCTAATAGATCTAGGGTCATGAGGGATAGAGATCTAAAAGACAAAATGTACTGGAAAGTGGTGTAGACAACAACAACAAATTAGAGGAAAATTGTTATCAAAAGAGGTGGCGAAAGGCTATCTCTAGGAAGGAAGTGGAGTGCACCCTAAGGGAAAACCTAAACAAAGCTAGATGAAGTGATTTGGATGGATAACAAGATGATATGAAGTGGATCTGAAGATAAGGTATCAGATCTGAAAAAATGACTAAAGACTCTGAAATTTCAGAAAACCTACAACAACAAACACTCTTCCACAAAAAATGGAGGGTACTGAAGCCCCAGGGGGCTAGGATCCCACTTAGTTGAGTGAAAAAAAAACAATTACAGGTCCAAAATGTAGGGAGACGAAGGTCAGACAACCCTGAACAGAGGCTCAGCAAAGCCCAGAAAACTTTCAAAAAAATCCCTAGAGAAAGTTCAGGTCACAGTTTTTGACCTGTTTTCAGTAGAGGTCGCACTTTTGGGATGTAAAGTGCGCCTTAGAGGTCTAGGTCATAGGTTTTGGGTAGAAAAGTGCAACTTGCACTTCTAGCACTCTCGGTGGTAGGTTTAAGAAAAAATTGTCGTCTCAGCTACGACTGATGCCTATCACCTGCATAATGGGTCCGAAAACACGCGAAAATTAGAATTTTCATCGTTTTAGGGTTTTATGGATTTAGAAAAACATCAAGAATAATAAAAACAAGGGGCTGAAGAGAAATCTTAGGGTTTGAAGGAGTTGGATATGAAAAGATGAGAAAAACGACAATAGTTGTAATCATAAACCCATGTGGAGTCACTAGATGTTATTATGAATCTTGATTCGAGGTGTACAAAAAAGACCACTTTAGCTGCGCATAACAAACATCCATAACAATAGAAATGACTGTTAATATCTTCAGATCTTTAGTTAGACGATCAAGACAAATTCTGAAAAAATCTAGATCTATGCATTAGAAGACATTAAGTAGTACAAAAATAAGGTTTACTCCGTAGATCCAATAGACAAGACAAGAGTATATCCAATGAATTTTTTATTAATGGCACCTAGGAGGAAAACACAAGAGGGTTTTCCCTGTTCTCCACAATGGGATGGGTTCTTGTAAGTCCTCAACACTTCAGATTTAGAATTCCTCTCTTTTATGGTGTAGAAAACCTAGACAAAAATGGAAAAATATGGCTATGATAATGGATCAATAGCTAGACCAAGAGTTGAGATCTAGAGTGATATTTAGGCAAAAAAAGGTGAGAAATGAATGGGAAAACCCTTCTATTTATAACATTATATTGAGTTCGTCTAAATATTGGTGCATAATTAAAATATTATTAAGCAAATCTAGATCCAACTTTTATGGAATATTTTATTATATTTGTTGGAGGGAAAAGGAATTTGACTTGAGTCAAATCCCTTATTTGTAAATAATAAATAAATAAATTATTTATTTCCCATTTCAAGGATGTGATTAAGTAATAATAAATAAATAAATGATTTATTTATCATTTTAAGGATATGGTTGAGTAATAATCAAATAAATAATGATTTATTTAATTATTTAAGGGTGAATTATTCATATTTAACAAAGAATATTATTTAAATAAGATTTAAAAAATTATTCTTTAGAAAATAATAAGATAAATAATGATTTATCTAATTAATTTCTTTGTTTTTGGTTAAATATAACGAGAAATATTAATTAAACTACTTTTTAACTAATTATTTCTTGAGGAAAATCAAACAAATATATATTTATTTAATATTTCCTTATAGGGTTTCCTATTTAGACCATAAACAACTTAATAAAGGTGATTTACTAAGTTATTTTCATAGTGAAAGCAATTTTACTTGGGGTAAAATTGGACTTACATGATGTACTTGGGTCTATCTAATGATAATAGGTTAGATGACCAAAAAATGGTGTAACAATTATCAATGAACATTTTGAAGTGTCCTCCTAGCAGAAAGTGGTTGTATTTTTGTAGAGCATAGACCTTGGCCAATCCTTCCCTTTCTATGGTTGAGTAGTTGCACCCAACACTAGAGAGCTTCCTACTCAAAAAATAAATAGGGTGATCAATGTCTCCTTCTCTTGGCTATGCTAAAACAACCCCAAGTGTTATACAAGATGCATCCACATGTACATGAAAAACCTTAGACTAGTCTGGGAATATTAGATTAGGTGTAGTGACCATATTTTTGTTTAGCAACTCAAAGCTCTTTTGACATTCCTCATCCTAGAAAAATGACACATACTTCTTCGGTAACTTCTCCCTTAGTGTGGTGATCACAACATAGCCCTGAATAAACTTACTATAATATCTAGTGTGTCACAGGATTGAGCGCAACTGTTTCTAATTAGTGAGAGCTTCTAGGTTGATGATAAATGCTATCTCGGTTGGGTCTACCATCAATCATTGCTGACACACTATATGCCCCAAAAAAATTCCAAAAGGCATGCAAAGTACACATTTCTTCAGGTTAAGAGAATCTAGTGCTACCTACTAGTGTCAAGAATCATCCATAGGTTTGATACATGTTTCTTTACCATCCCAAAAATTGTTCAATCATCAAAATACACCTCCAAAAATTTATGCATGAATTATTTGAACACAACCACTACTATGCACGAGAAGATTGTATGTGCATTATTCAATCCGAAAGGCATGAAAATGTACTAGGAAGACACCATTATATTGCAAAGGTGGTCTTGTTTCGGTATTCAGGTGCAATTCTAATCTGATGATACCCCTAAAATCCATTAGTAATAATAATCCTCTTATCCTCCTACACTATCTAATATCTCATCTGAAAATGGAGTAGGGAAGGGGTGATGCACACATGCATCATTCATCTTGTGCAAATCTATGCAAATCCTTATCTCTCCTCTAGTCTTCTTTTCATGAACCACCACTGGGAGCACCCAATCACACTGCACTACAGACTTAATCATTCCTGTAGCCACCATATTTTCTAATTAATTTTTTCTTTTTTCTTATATTTGGGATTCAATTAGTATGGTTGTGTTAATGGTTGAAAATATCTCGCCAGCAGTAAGGGGATCTCCCTGGTGCAGAATCCCAATTAGACTCTACACCGTTTGGTTTGGGGATCCCATCCGATATATAGGCCCAGTTTCCATTAAATTGGTGAAGATATTTTGTGGATAGAGAGGCGACTCGCTGATATGGAGAAGGCACGAATGTTGAAAAATACAAGTCAGTGGTTTACGAATGCCCTGTGAAACATAATACCATGAATAGCAAAGCAGAATTTAAAGCATGAAACTTATGAAAAGAATTGTTAGCAAAGCTCTACCAAGATCATACTTTTTTTAGGAATATTGCTTCTGTGATCCATAAATTGAGAAAAAATCTTTCGGTAAAAATCACATCCAAATAAATTTGGTCGACGCGTTTCGAACCAGCCAGTGTGGTTCATCATCAGGACTTGATGAAAAATCTGATCAAGAGACCCAATTAAATAGATCTGAGAAGCTCCAACTAGCCGTTGAAAAATAACGGCTAGTTAGACTAAATCAAAGCCAAAAAAATAAAAAGTCAAGAAATATATATAAAAAGATTAAAGTTTATAATATGAATATTATTTAATATTATTTTTAATTTTAATTTTAATTTTTATTTAATTTACAATAGGAATCATTCAAAATATTCTAGAAGATTAAATAAATAAAGGAATATTTCAATTTTAAAAATAATAATAATAATAATAAATTAAAATATTTATTTTGTTTAATATTATTTAAAAACATAAAGGATTAAAAAATAATAAAAATAATAACAATCATAATAATAAAAATTAAAATTAAATTAAATAAATAATAATAATTTAATTTTTAATAATTTTTATTTTAATTTATTTTATTAATATTTATTAATTTATTTACTTATTTATATATTTATTTTATAGATTTAAAAAATAATAAAATAATAATAATAATAATAAATTTAAATTTAAAAAATAAAATAAAATAAAATAAATAAATAAATAAATAAATAAATTTAAAAAAAATATATATATATATATATATTTAAAATAATAATAATAATAATATAAAAATAAATAAAATAAATAAATAAATAATACATAAATTTATTTTATTTTAATTTTAGGAATGAAGAGCAGGAATCCAACACCTGCTAACCATCCACCCATCATCCCTGTTCAGGTTGAGAGGCCTCTTTTCGATTTCCAAGGCTTCTCGCAACTTGCGGTGGTGGAAATGGTCGATCTTCGCAATCACCTTAGCATCTTCAATGCAAATGTGATGATTAGTCTTCTCAACATGCTCTGCTAGGGCTGAGGAGCGAGATCTATTATGCTTAAGGTCAGCTACATGCCCATGAATTCTTTGATTAATAGACCGACCCGTTTCACCAATGTAAGGCGTCCCACAAGAGCATGGAATCAAGTACACACCCTTACCATCCTTAGGGCAAATCGGGTCTTTAACAGATCTAAGGGAACTTCGAATGGTGCGGTAGGGTTTAAACGTAGAGGATACATTAAACTTCTTAAGGATCCTAGCGATTTTATCCGTAGTACCTTGGATAAACGGAAGGTGAACTCCAGATAATCGATCGCAAGGATCTTTCCTAACTCTAGGACCCCTTTCCGCTTTTTGAAAAGCATTAAGGCAGTGACTCATACTATAACCATTTTTATTAAAAACTTTAAGGAGATGAGCCTTTTCACCTTCAAAATGGTTTACATCAGAGATTCTAAAGGCTCTGGTAGCTAAGGTGTTGAGAACCCCGAGCTTCTGAGCAGGGAAATGGTGAGAACTAGCATGTAAATACTGCTCGGTGTGTGTCTTCTTTCTAAAAACTTGATGAGACAAAGAACCATCTTCATTCCTAGAAAGGAGGACATCAAGAAAAGGCAAGCTACCATTATCTTCAAACTCCATGGTGAACTTAATGAAGTCAGATTGATCATTAAGATGCTGGTAGAAAAGGTCCAATTTCTCCTTACCATGGGGCCACACAACACAGGTGTCATCGACAAATCTTTTCCAAAGCTTAGGTTGAAAAAGGGAAGAGGAAAGGGCTCTGGATTCAAAGTCTTCCATGAACAGATTAGCTACCACAGGAGAAAGGGGGGAACCCATGGCCACACCACAAGTCTGTTCATAGAATTCACCCTCAAAACTAAAGAAAGTTGAGGTTAGACAAATTTCAACAAGATGAGCCGTATCAGGATCAGTGACACGAGAAATAACATCAACAGCCTCCCTAATGGGGATGTAAGTGTATAAGGAAACAACATCAAAACTAACAAAACTATCATCACTGTCTAATTTCAAGTCTTTCAAATCATTAATAAAAGACCAAGAGTCTTTAACAAAGGAAGAGGTCTGACCGACAAGCGGTTTCAGCTTAGTGGCTAGAAACCACACTGATGATGAACCACACTGGCTGGTTCGAAACGCGTCGACCAAATTTATTTGGATGTGATTTTTACCGAAAGATTTTTTCTCAATTTATGGATCACAGAAGCAATATTCCTAAAATTGAAACCCTGCTCGGTAGGGCCTTGGCGCTTAAGGTTCATCAATTTGAAAGGGCACGTTTGCGGGTATCTAAGATGAAATCTGATCTGACCTTTTTAAAAAGATGTAGAGATTCTTCTTCTATTCCTTCGTTTGCGAAAATTAAACATCCTCTTAGAAATTCTAGTAATGAACGTGTTTTTCTTTCTGCTAGCGTGGGTATTATTAGATCTGAAATTTCGAGGGTGAGGAAATACCTTGATTTTTTGTCTCGGAAGCTGCTTTTATTGCATCTCGAGCTTTCCTATTTAATTCCAGCTAATTTTTGGTCTATTATTGAAGCTCGCTCAGCTTTAAAATGCCAACGTTGGGAAGAATTATCGAATAGGAGGCATCTTTCCAAATTCCTGAAATTATTGAATGAATCTTCTTCGGTTTCTGATATGAGAGGCATTTCTAACAGTAGGGTGAACTGTAATCAGATTCGAGCCTTGCGTTATATGGTTCTTAATGGGCCTGTTCTTCATAATTCGATTTCTCCGGCCTCTTCATCCTCACCGGTTTCTGTCCGAGAGCAAGTTGTGTGGCCCTTTCCAGTCTCGGGAGATAGAACGGAAGTGCAAGAATTGGGTTTTTTAAATTCAGCAGAGTTTTCTAGTTCTCATGCGGATTCTACTTCAGCTTCTGCACCTGCGTTCGATTTGAATTTGAGATCTACGTTGGCAGATGAAGATTTGTGTGCATAGTCCCTTTCGTCCGGAACTATACAGTCGGTTTTGATTTCAACCCTCCCTAATCTTGACGTTAATCCTTCCAAGGCCTTGCGTTCTCCTGCGTCCAAGTTTGTGGCAGTCAAAGACGATTTGACAGCTTAGATCAACCTGAAGGGTGTTCAGATTTCTTCTCCAGGTTCGATTTCGTCCTCCCATTCGAAAGCGGTGAGTTCTCTTCCTAAATCGATCGATCGTAATTTGGATGGTTTTACTTCAGTTTTTAATGATTCCCTTTTGATCTCTCATAGTGAACCCTTTAATTTGAATATTTATAATTCCTTAAACAAGGGCGACAGTAAAAAAGATAATCATTTTATTATTAACAGTAATAAGGTAGATGATTTTTTTAAATTTAATGATAATAATATTAGTATTGGAAATAATAATAATAGTGTTATTAAAAATAATAATTTTAATAATAGTAATAATAATAATAATAGTATTATTAAGAATAATAACAATCATAATGATGTTATTAAATATAATAATATTAATAACATTAATTATATTAATAAAAACTATAATAAACTAAACATTGATAATTATAATAACCATAATAGTAATATTAATTCTCTCCCCTTGAATTATAATGTTATTAATCTCTCTAGCTTTTCCTTTGATCCTCATGTCTTTAGTTTGTTAGAGATAGGTCTTAATTTTTCTCTTTCGCCTAAAAAAATCCTGAGTCTGGACATTATTTGTAATATTGAATATGGGATTAGGGATTTACCTGATACTACCAAAGACATTATCACGCAGGACTGTGCCATGATCCTTAGAAAAGCTAAGTCGCCTAAGAGCAACATTAGCAAACTAGAGTTTGAGGCTCTCAAATATTTAAATAGCAACCCGAACATTGTGGTTCTTAAGGATGATAAGGGAGGTGCTACGGTCATTCTAAACTAAGAAGATTATCATAATAAGATGTTAGATCACCTTCTTAACGGCGAGAGTTATAAGAAGCTTGATAAAAATCCTCTAAAAAAAGTTTCAAAAGAAGTAGTTGCTTTGGCTATAAAATTGAGTAGCACTGTTGGTTCTATGAGCAAAACGTTGATTGAGAGTAACCCTCTCACTCCAAGGATTTATGGTCTTCCTAAGATTCATAAGGATGGAGTCCCTCTCTGCCCTATTGTTAACACTATAGGAGGTCCAACTTATCTGCTCGCTAAATTTCTAGCCACTCAGTTGAAACCGCTTGTAGGTCAGACCTCTTCCTTTGTTAAAGACTCTTGGTATTTTATTAATGATTTGAAAGACTTGAAGTTAGACAGTGATGATAGGTTTTTTAGTTTTGATGTTGTTTCTTTATACACTTGCATCCCCATTAGGGAAGCTGTTGATGTTATTTCTCATGTCACTGATCCTGATACGGCTCATCTTGTTGAAATTTGTCTAACCTCGACTTTCTTTAGTTTTGAGGGTGAATTCTATGAACAGACTTGTGGTGTGGCCATGGGTTCCCCCCTTTCTCCTGTGGTAGCTAATCTGTTCATGGAAGACTTTGAATCTAGAGCCCTTTCCTCTTCCCTTTTTCAACCTAAGCTTTGGAAAAGATTTGTCGATGACACTTGTGTTGTGTGGCCTCATGGTAAGGAGAAATTGGACCTTTTCTTCCAGCATCTTAATGATCAATCTGACTTCATTAAGTTCACCATGGAATTTGAAGATAATGGTAGCTTGCCTTTTCTTGATGTCCTCCTTTCTAGGAATGAAGATGGTTCTTTTTCTCATCAAGTTTTTAGAAAGAAGACGCACACTGAGCAGTGTTTACATGCTAGTTCTCACCATTTCCCTGCTTAGAAGCTTGGGGTTCTCAACACCTTAGCTACCAGAGCCTTTAGAATCTCTGATGTAAACCATTTTGAAGGTGAAAAGGCTCATCTCCTTAAAGTTTTTAATAAAAATGGTTATAGTATAAGTCACTGCCTTAAAGGTTTTCAAAAAGCTGAAAGGGGTCCTAGAGTTAAGAAAGATCCTTGCGATCGGTTATCTGGAGTTCACCTTTCGTTTATCCAAGGTACTACGGATAAAATCGCTAGGATCCTAAAGAAGTTTAATGTTTCCTTAACGTTTAAACCCTACTGCACCATTCGAAGTTCCCTTAGATCTGTTAAAGACCCAGTTTTCCCTAAGGATGGTAAGGGTGTGTACTTGATTCCATGCTCTTGTGGGACACCTTACATTGGTGAAATGGGCCGGTCTATTAACCAAAGAATTCATGAGCATGTCATTGACCTTAAGCATAATAGATCACGCTCCTCGGCCCTAGCAGAGCATGTTGAGAAGACTAATCATCACATTTGCATTGAAGATGCTAAGGTGATTGCGAAGATTGACCATTTCCACCACCGCAAGTTGCGAGAAGCCTTGGAAATCGAAAAGAGGCCTCTTAACCTCAACAGGGACGATGGGTGGATGGTTAGCAGGTGTTGGATTCCTGCTCTTCATTCTAAAAAAATTAAAATAAAATAAATTTATGTATTATTTATTTATTTATTTTATTTATTTTTATATTATTATTATTATTATTTTAAATATATATATATATATATATATTTTTTAAATTTATTTATTTATTTATTTATTTATTTTATTTTTTTTTAAATTTTAATTTATTATTATTATTATTATTTTATTATTTTTAAATCTATAAAATAAATATATAAATAAGTAAATAAATTAATAAATATTAATAAAATAAATTAAAATAAAAATTATTAAAAATTAAATTATTATTATTTATTTAATTTAATTTTTAATTTTTATTATTATGATTGTTATTATTTTTATTATTTTTTAATCCTTTATGTTTTTAAATAATATTAAACAAAACAAATATTTTAATTTATTATTATTATTATTATTTTTAAAATTGAAATATTCCTTTATTTATTTAATCTTCTAGAATATTTTGAATGATTCCTATTGTAAATTAAATAAAAATTAAAATTAAAATTAAAAATAATATTAAATAATATTCATATTATAAACTTTAATCTTTTTATATATATTTCTTGACTTTTTATTTTTTTTGGCTTTGATTTAGTCTAACTAGCCGTTATTTTTCAACGGCTAGTTGGAGCTTCTCATATCTATTTAATTGGGTCTCTTGATCAGATTTTTCATCAAGTCCTGATGATGAACCACACTGGCTGGTTCGAAACGCGTCGACCAAATTTATTTGGATGTGATTTTTACCGAAAGATTTTTTCTCAAGATCATACTTATTGCAATATTTACTTAACAAATGGGAAAAAGTTCACAATGGTTAAGTGTTTCGTTTATCAACTATGCACATCCCAATAAATATTTAAAGAAAATATTGACAAAGGAGTTCACTGACATTTCTTTAAGTTAGAACATCATATATCATCCACGTGTTGCAAGGAAGCTCATGACACAAGGGAATACATGAGAAGAAATGTGCACCAATATTTGAAAGAAGCATTCATTCATTCGAAGAGACCATATTCATAGCATAACCACACAAGATACCTCCATTGGATTCAATAGTGAGATCCAATAACACTTCCTTGTATTCATCAAAAGGCATCCATTCAATAAAAAGCAATGTGTCTCTCTCAAAATTCCACAACCAAAAATTCCTTTAAAAAACCGCTAGAAGATATACATATATGCTAAGGTGACTCTTGGGTTTCATGTGACCTATGGTCTTCCCCAACTCTTGCAATTACTTGCAACTGAGGAAGAGTTGAGACCTAAGAGAGGTTGCGACCTTGCAACCTTGCTACCTTGCAACTTTCCGACCTTGCGACATTGCGACCTATGTGACTTTGTGAATCTGAGACCTTGCGACTTTACCCTTGAGACCTTGTGACCTATGCGACTTTGTGAACTATGTGAATTTGTGACCTTGTGACTTTGCGACCTATGCGAATTTGTGAACAAGGTGACTTTGCGAATTTACGACCTATGTGACTTTGCGACCTATGTGACTTTGTGAACAATGTGACTTTGCAACCTTCTGACCTATGCAATTTTCTAACCTTGTGACCTTGCGACCTCACGACCTTACGACCTATGGGACTTTGCGAACTATATGACTTTGCAACCTTGCGACCTTGCAACTTTGCGACTTTGCGACCTATGCGACTTTCTGACTTTGCAACCTTACAAAGTTTGCGACCTATGTGACTTTACGAATTTTCCACCTTGAGTCTTTGTGACCTCGCAACCTTGTCACCTCGTGACCTTGCAACCTATGTGACTTTACGAACTATGTAACTTTGCGACCTTGTGGCTTTGCAACCTACGTGACCTTGTGACTTTGCGCCTTTGCGAACAATGCGACTTTGCGACTTTGTGACCTATGTGACTTTGCGACCTTGCAGCCTTGGGACCTATATGATTTTGTGGCCTTGCGACTTTATGACCTGTTGTGGATCATCTACATATCCTTTTAATTTTATTTTAAAAATACAAAAAAAAAGATCTGAAATTGAAATAAAAGAAAATATGATAAAGTATTATAGTTTTATACTTTGGCATATAAAGAAAATCTTTTTAGTCTGATGTATTAAATCTTCCTTGCTTCAAAATTTATACAAGTGGGTTTTATATAGAAATATCAAACATCGATCAATTCAAAAGGTGGATAGTGCTGATATTAAAAGTATAAACCGGATGACCAAACCCGCGGGTACTAAAAGCATGAGAGTTAATGGAAAGGGTTCCTCCACAGTTGACTGGGTCGACTGTGGCGGCAATAGAGATCAACGGTGGATATCGACTGCGGGGGCACCAGACGGAGTTCTTAGCTGCAACCCGAGACCCCCGCAGTGACATCAATGCCAAATGGAAAAAATTTGTTATCTATTCCAAATCAATCCAATAGTTAAGTGACTCGTTGCGTATGGCATTTAATACGAAAGTTGTGCCACCCATTTGGGGGTATTTTTCATTTTGTTTTCAAAATACTTTGCAGTTTGTTGTGTTTCGACTTGTTACATTCTCCCGTCACCTTTCTGTTTTCAGTCACCTTGCAAGAGTATCCCTTCAACTCCTTTTATAAATTATGACTAAAAGGTCTTCTTTGTCTGGGTCATCGAGCCACATTCCTCTCATGGATAATGAGAGAGACATTCAAGATACTATGTCTTCAGTAACGCATCTTCCATTTTATCAACAAGTTGTACTGAAAAAGGATAATTCCCCTGTCTATTTCTCCATGATAAAAGCTAGAACCCTTTCTGCATGCATCTCAAAAACTTATTTATTCCCAGAGTTCATCTATTGGTTGGTTTCTTCAATGTATCCCAGAAAATATTTTGTAATGAATACCCAAGGATAAAATGTTCTACAGGTGTATACCCAATTAATCCGCCAAGCCCTATGTTTTCCTGAGTCCGAATCATCAGTTCATTTTTTAGAAAATCCACTGAATAATTACTATGAAAGCCTTGCAAGAGAAGAATTCAATCAGTTTATGTTCCATGTGAAGCCTAATATGAAGCAGTTTCAGCCAGAGTGTGGAGAATTTACTATAGGAGTTTTCAATGAAGAAACCCTGCTTCTATTGAGCATTATTGCTAAAATATTTGAAGAAAAGATGAAATCACAGTGGACAAGTCAATCTTGGGAATGTTCACCATGATGATGAAGCCAGGAATGGCCCTAGCTCTTCCATCCTTTTAGCAAGAAGTAGTCAACTCACAGTTGATGAGTCTTTCACTAATAGGTTCTTTTAAATTTCCCTCACTGGTTGTCTACTTATTTTTATATCAGAATGTTGAGGAATTCATGCAGTTAGGTCTAAATATAATGGATGTAAACAAGCATAGAAAATTAGTTATATTCTAGATAGATATAATTAGAAGGGAGAAAAATGAAGAGGGGTTATTTTATTTTGCAAGTCAATAAAACCGATTTCATATAAAATATTGAATGGAGTCCATCCTCCTTGTTTCTTACCTAAAGCCCAGGGGTTTCTACATTTCAGAACTAGCTGTAAATTTGGGGATTGTTTTGTATTTGAATAATATTCTAAAATAAGGTTTTATGGAGCAACTGTTGAACCTTATAGGCTCCCAACATTTATACCAATGAGGCTCTTCGCCTTAGAATTTATCATACAGAGCCTAAATGTTGATCCTGTGCACTTTGTTCCTATGAAGAAAGGTCATATGTATAAATTACCTATGAGTGTGGGACATTTCATAGTTAATATGAGGCAGGCATTTGAGGAAGTAATAAAATTGTTGGAGGAAACACATATGTTACTAGGAGAAAAATGGGCTTATGATCCCCATGGTGTAATTTCACAGTGAAGAATTGAGAATAGATACTCAACTTTCATTCATTAAAGTAGACCTGAGCAAGAAAAGGTAGCAAACAAAGGTGAAATAAGTTCAGTGAATACAAGAATTCAAACTCTTGTTATAACTGAGAAAACAAATAAAAGAGGTAAAGAAGTTGTTATTGACTTGGATGATGAGGCACCGAGAGGTGAGAAAAGGACAAAATTTGTTGAGGATCATTCCTCTAATTCACCTGGTTTTTTCTTGCATTTGGGTGAAGAGAAGAATGATCCCTCCTCCACTGGATTTCATGAATCCTCTCATGAACAAGTACCCTTAATCAAACAGGTGTTTTCGCAAATTGAAGACAAGAATCAAAAAATGAAGGCCAACATGGAGGCCCAATAAGAACATTAGGTTATTACTAATCGGACAAGGCTATTGACTATAATGGATCTTGAAAAAGATCAATTTAGGATTGCTCTATCACATCCCACAGTAATTTCAATTGGGTTTTCAAACAATTTTAATACTGTAAATGTGACTATGGATGTTAAAAAGATTCCACTAATGGACAAAATGAATTTTCATATGCAGACAGGAATATTGATTGTTAACGACCTCACGAAGACAAATCCAATGGCAGTCAAAGCTGAAAACATGTTAGGGAAAGTTAAGCAGTTGAAGTTATAAAAGGCTAATTCAAGAGCCTTGACAGTTCAAAATTAAGAGTTGAAGAAGATTATTATTAAGATTAGTGTAGACCCTAGTGACAAGTCTGCTATGCAGAAATTCATGCAAAGTGTTGAGGCAAAGATTTCTATATTAAGGAAGAAATTGAAGTTGTCCTCTATTGAACATTCAATGGCTTCAAAAGTTGCAGAGGTAGATAAAGAAAAATAATATTTGTTGCAACAACTCATGAAGAAGGATAAAGAACTTTCCAAAGTAAAGCAGACTGCAATTTCATTACAAAATCATATTGATAAACATTATTGTACCTTTGTTTTTCCTATAGGTGATGAAGACCCACAAACACAAATTATTCAATTAAATACTAAGTTGTAGATTCCTGAAAGGGATAGAAAGAAAGCTCAGACAGATCTAGAGACTACAATAAAATTGATGAAGGTCCTAGAAAATGAAGCAAATAAATACAGAATGGATTTCTGAAATGCTGAAGATGAGGTCAAGAATCTCAAAGAAAGAATGAAAGGAAATCTATCACTGATATAAGCTAAAGATATCATTTGGACTGATATCATTTCAGAAATGAAACCCAATTGGTGTTTCATGATGATAATTGCAAAAGAAAAAGCTCTTATTGTGGAGCGTGAGGAGCCAATTATGTCTGATATGCAAAAAGGGATTAACAAAGCCATTTGGGCCAAAAGATTTATTGATTTTATCAATTCTAAATCATATCAAAAGTTAGAGGAGAATCATATGCATGAAAAAATGTTATATTTAGTGGAAATTAACAAAATGATTATTAGGAATGATCTCAAAAAGGCTGCAGAAAATAAAATTATAAAAATCAAAGAAGCAGTAAGTCAATTTGATAAAGAATTTGATCAAATAACAAGGTTAGGCTTACCATCATGTTGGGGAGCTGAAGGAAATATTTTGCCATGGAGCTCTTATGAGAACTCACTGGTGATGACAAAAAGCAAGATTGATAACAGGTATGAAAAGACTCAGATGCTCAAGGGAGAGACAATGGTCAACTTTTTGCAGAGACATTTTGAACTCTTATGGATGGTATAAACCCTTTTCCCTAGAAGGCCCTCTTATGACCGAATTATAGCATTCAGATTGGAATATCACAATTTGGCACATTCATCTAGAACGAAGGTAGAAATATGGAAAAATTGTAGAGCTTGGACAATTGACCTACCAAAGGGATCAACAGCAAAGAAAGACAAATCAGTCGATCAAGGAAAAGAAGCCACATCATCAGCAATTCCTATAGATTAGGATATTTACTTTGTGTTATTTTTTGAAGTCAATGTAATTGTAAAAACACATTTCCAAGGCATGTAATAGACATCCTTCGAAGTCATGAAGTGGTTTTGGTAGCTAGAATTGGTTACAACTGTTACAAATTGTTTTTTACTATATTTAATGTAATTTCCATGGGGAAGGAAGGTTCTGTGTTTTGCACCTCCTGGACAAATATTTTTTTACTCAAAGATTCAAAGATTAATGAATGAGTAAGCAATTTTCTGGCATTTTGTTTATGTTGAAATGTATCCAATATTCATTATGTATTTCCTTCTATGAATAAAACAAGGTTATGAGCAACATATCTCTTCTTACTTCTGTGTATAAGAGTTAAAAACCTTAGTTGGCCTTCCTTTGTTTTAACTATTTCTTTCACAGGTTTCTTCTAAATTTTGGAATGGTATTTTCTATATAAAGCATCATATCAGTTTGGACTTCTTCCTACATTTTATTGCAGTCATTTCATTCAACATTAATAGATGGTAGCATTGTGAAGCATTCATAATATTTGATATTTAAGGGTGTCATTATAAATACTTGAGGGTTAATAAAATAGAGACATAAAAATTTGTGACATAATTATAAAATGTCTTAAGCACTGATTCCTTCTCGTAGCTAAGGGATTGTCTCTTAATGTACAACATTAATTAGCGTCGCTGCCAGGGAATGAAGATTGGAAGGTTTTCCCTACGTTTTGTTGATATTTCCTCTAGTTGTTCAGAGAGGAGGAAATACTAAGCTGTGCTTCTTTAAAATAATTCTGGCTCCTAAGAGGCCCCACACGAAATCAGATACCTCTCAGCAACAAGCTCCCATATTGTCTGATATAGAAAATTTAGTTTCAAAGAAGGGCTAGAAATAAAAAATATTTTCTACACCTGATGCCACACTGCTTGCACCTGGCAATAGTTCTCATATTTTTCCATCCAAAAAAGTTTCTGAAAACTCACTTTCCTGGAAAAAGAATCGTCATCGTCACCCATCCATTTTCAAGAACCAACATTACAAGAACTATCTTTTGATTCTATATCATTTCCATTCACAAAATCTCAACCTAATTTAGTTGCTAGTCCTTCTTCTATCATTCATATACCCCTTCTGATATCAGTTTTTCCACCCCTTTTAACCCTACCTACAACTGGTATTCATTTTACCCCCGCTCAAGGAGCAGTCAATCAGGGCTTAAACATGGTAGCTCCTGCTTTCTTGATGAATAGATATGCACCTTTAAATCTAACTCAACCAATGAATGCAATGCCGCGGGATTACCTTAGGTTACTCCCTAGATTTACTGGTGAAGATGAAATAACTACAGAACAACACTTGGCTTTGTTTTTCACTTTTACTGAAAACTTTAATGTAGAAGATCTGGATGTTGTAATGAGACTTTTTGTACAGTCTCTAAGTGGAGAGGCAAGAAAATGGTTCAAAGGATTACCTAATGTCTCAATCAATGATTGGATGAACTTGAAAGGCAATTCACCCAGAGATGGGGTGAAAAAAGAGACCATGGGTAGTTTTTAACAGAATTCAATGGTATATAGAAAAAATCAAATGAAAGTATGAGTGATTTTGTAAAAATATTTAATAAGTTGTAAAATAGTTTGCATGTGGAAATGAAACCTCCTCCATTTGGAGCAAGGTTTGTTTTTGCTGGTGCTTTTGCATCAGATTTCAGTTTTACCTTGAGAGAGAGGAGAGCCACTACTTTTGGACAAATTCAAATTGATGCCTTAGAAATTGAGGCAAACATGACTTCTGCTAGAAAGGTTCAAGAAAATGGAAAGGTTAAAGAAGAATATTCATTATAGAATCAAAGGATAGATGATATCACAAAGGTCATTAAACATTTATCAAATAAATTTGTAAAGCTGGAAATAGATAACAAGAAACCTGCATAACAAAACAGAGCGGTTTTCAATCCCCAATTTAGAAAGCAGCCCCTACAAATTTTACAGAGAGAGAAAATATCAAGATCAAGTCCAAGCACATTCATATATAGAATCAACCCCATCACATTCTGTTGATAATGATCATAAAGAAGATGAAGATAAAATTTCTATTGTATATATGCAAGGTGATGAAACATAAGAAGAGAGTGACAAAAAATATGGAGAAGAATGTAACGAAGCAGATATTTCATGTGATCAGGAAGAGATGGATGATTATTGCAAACAATTTACTAATTTTACATGGGCAGAGTTGCATAAAAATTATGATTTGAGGTCAAAAAAGAGGTTGAGAACTCAGGAATATGAAGGAGAAGAATCAGAATTAGTACCTACTCCAATGGCGACTCCACTACAGAAGAACCAAATTAAAAAATCAGACAAGGGGAAAAAACCCATGAATCAAGAAAAAGAAAAAGAAAAAGAAAAACAACAACCTGAAACTCCTCAAATAAAATCTAATGAGCCTAATATTTTGGAGAAAGTTGTTATTGTTCCTCATCAACATGAAAATTCAAATAAAAATCAAGAATAACATGAGAATCTTAGAAAACAGAATCAAATCTTCAATTTGTTTAAAGAATTAGAAAAAGTAAAAATTCAAGTGCAACTTCTTGGGTTGGTCAAAACACCTAGTTATAAGAAGGAAATTGCAGAATTTATTAATTTATCTTAGTATGATGAAGTGGGTGATATAGTGAATCTGCAAGAAGAGAAACCAGTGGTTACTTTTGGAACTCATGTTGAAGAGGTAGATTCTTCTGTTCACCTTTTTATATATCAGTTCTATTGTATGATTTCATTTTACATAATTGTATGTTGGATTATGGAGCATCACATAATCTAATGGCATTGTCTGTGATGAAACAATTGAATTTGAAAATAACCAAACCATATAGAGACCTTTAGTCCTTTGATTCAAAAAGGGTAAAGTGTGTGGGTCTTATCAAAGATATGGTTGTTTCCTTAGCTCAAATTCCAGCTAAGAGTATTATGATGGATGTGGTAGTAGCAGATATTCCAGCCAGATTTTGTATGTTGTTGTCTAGATCTTGGGGGGAGATCTTGGAGGAGTTTTGAAATTAGATTTCACATACACCATCACTCATGTTTTTAATGGGGAGGAAAGGAGGTTATATAGAGAAACCATATTTTTGAAAACTAATACCAAGAAATATGCAGGTAATTCCCCCATTTATGGTCAAGAGAAGGAGGATCTCTCTTGCTTCATGTTGCATGAAGATGTAGAATTTGTTGAAGATTCACAAAATAAGCTCACTTCAGCCAATGTACATAAAGAGTTGCATTCAAATAAAATTTGGAAGTGTTATTTTTATGGTGCATTCTCTAAGGAGGGCACTGGAGCTGGATTCATATTTGTATCTCCTGAAGGTAACCTTGTACCATTTTCTTTCAAACTAGAATTTGAATCCACTAATAATGTAGCTCAGTACGAAGCATTTATTTTAAGTCTGGAAATAGCTAAACGGATGGGAATTCACTCTTTATCTATTTTTGGTGACTCTGAACTAATCATAAGAAAAATTAAGAATTGGTGCCAGACTAAACATCCTAGGTGGAGGTCTTATAGAAATGAGGTGTGGGATTTAGTAGAAAACTATTTTGAGGGTTTTAATTTACAGTTTATTCAAAGAGAAGAGAATAGAATGGCAGATTCATTGGTAGTTGCAACTAGTACATTCAAACCACTAATCAATCCAAGGTTAAGATATGAGATTGAGTTAAGACACAAGCCTTAAATTCCCGATAATGTAAAGCATTGGCAAGTCTTTGAGGATGATGAGCAGATTAATTAGTTCTTGATGATGATTTTAAATTTTGAAGACAATCAAATTGATTTAGAAGTGGACGAAAGTGATCAAGGTGAAATGTCTAAAAATCTGAAGCAGACAATTGGAGACCAGAAGATAATTCAGTTGAAAGATAATATTTTTCCCAGAGGTTTGGTACCTCTTGAAAGACTATTTCATGCTAACGATGTGGCAGTAAACTAGAAAAAGGTATCCCAAGATGGAGAAATGGAGGATTGTAATTTAGGAACTCAACATGAGCCTAAAATAGTCAAATTGTTCAAAGGAGTTCCAAAGGAATACAAAGAGAGGTATGTATATGTTTTCAAGCAGTTTTCGTATGTATTTGCATGGTCATATGAAGATCTGAAAACTTATGATAAAAGTATTATTTAGCATAAAATTCCATTCAAATATGGGATTAAGCCTCATAGACAGAAGCTCAGATAAATTAACCCATTATTGCTGGCTCCAATTAAAAAAAAGGTAAAGGAACTTTTGCAAGAAAAGATTATAGTTCCTCTAAGATATTCCGATTGGGTTTCCAATCTTGTACCGGTCAGGAAGAAAAATGGAGAGATAAGATTATGTGTAGATTTTAGAAACTTGAATAGAGCTTCACTGAATGATAATTATCCTTTTCCAAAGATGGACTTTGTCTTGGAGAAATTAACTGGAGCATACAGGTTATCCATGGTTGATGGTTTTTCCGATTATAATCAGGTTGTTGTGGAGAAGGAAGTTCAAAAGAAAAATTCTTTGACTACACCCTGGGGAACATTCATGTATGCCAGGATGCCATTCGGCTTCATGAATGCAGGAGCTATTTTCCAAAGGGCGATGGATATTTCGTTTGTAGGGGAAAAATTTGTAGTTATTTATCTTTATGATGTTATAATTTTTTCAAGTTATGATGATGAACACCTACAACATTTGCAGAAAGCCTTTTTAAAATGCAGGAAATATGGATTATCATTGAATCCTAAAAAATCCTCGTTTTCACTAGAAGAAGGAAAATTGCTCGGCCATATAGTTTCAAAGCAAGGAGTGAAGATTGATCTAGCAAGAGTTGAAGCCATACAGACAATTCCACTGCCTCGAAGTAAGAATGATATTCAAATATTTCTTGTAAACTTCAATTTTCTGAGAAGATTTGTTCGAAATTATGCGGAGATTGTCAGGAAAATAACAGATATGTTGAAAAAGGATGCTGAAGTAAAATGGGACAAATATGCAAGGGAAACTTTTGGAAGAATTAAAGAAGCTCTCCAATGAGCTCCTATTTTAATCAGTCTGGATTACTTGAATCCATTTCAAATTTTCTCATTTTCATATTCCTCTAAAATTACTATTGTACTACTACAAAAAGATGAGGAAGGAAGTGAGCAGCGTGTAGCATTTTTTAGAAAAGCACTTCGAGATGCAGAACTGAAGTATAATATCTTGGAGAAACAAGTATATGCTCTTGTTAAATCATTGAGGGCTTTCAGAACTTATATACTTGATTCTCAAATTGTAGCATATGTGCCTAATTCTACTGTAAAGGATGTATTGGTACAGAGTGATGTTGAAGGGAAAACAGGTGAATAGATTGCTAAAATCCAAGAATATGATTTGGATATCAAACCAACAAGGCTAGTCAAAGGATTGGGACTGGGTAAGTTGCTAACAGAATCTAATTTTCAATCTTTGGGAATTAGTTTACTTTCACCTGTAGAGGAAGTCACTGAAGAAGCAAATCACATTCAGACAAAAGCAGCAATTAAATATAAATTCCTCTATTCAAACTAGTACAAATATATTATTCATTATTTTTTTTTCCTTTCTTGTCCACCTTCAATTAACAGAGCTAGGTACAGAGCCTTGAAACTTAAAGCTCAACCTTATGTTATAATTGAAGCTAAGTTGTATTTGAAAGATCTTGCTGGTGTGTTGTTGTTATGTCTAACAAAAGAAGAAACCATAGAAGTGATTAAAGAGTATCATGAGTGCTTGTGTGGAGGTCATTATAGTTGGAAAGTAACTGCTCATAAGATTCTTAAGTCGGGTTTTTATTGGCCCTCTTTATTTGTGGATGTATACATAAATATTTGAAGTTGTCAAAAATGTCAGTTATTTGCAGAAAAGAAAAGGTTATCTCCTCTACCTCTTCTTCCTGTCTTTTTTGAAGAACCCTTCAGATAATGGGGATTGGATTTCATTGGAGAAATCGATCCTCCATCAAGTGGGCAATTTAGATGGATTCTCACTGCAACTGATTATTTTACAAAATGGGTAGATGTAGTCCCTTCTAGAAGAGCAAATGATTTGGTTGTAATGAAATTTTTGGAGGAAAATATTTTTAGTAGATTTGGATGTCTAGTGAAGATTGTGATAGATAATGCTCAAGTTTTCAATTTAGTCAGGTTTATAAACTTTGGTCAAACTTATAATGTGATATTGTCCCATTCTATAGCGAATCACCCCCAAGGAAATGGATTAGTAGAATCCTCTAATAAAACATTGGTTAAAATCTTGAAGAAGACAATAAATGAGAACAAGAAGAATTGGGATTCAAAGCTGGTCTTTGCTTTATGGGCAGTGAGGATGACTACTAGGAGATCCACTGGTAAGTCACCTTATGAATTAGTATATGGTACCCAGGCATTGTTTCCTACTCAGTTAGTAAGGCCAGTAATATCTTTCCTTCAAGATGCTCAAGAGGGACCTAATGCCTTGATTAGAAGAATGAATAAAGTGATGGAATTGAGTGAAAGAAAAAATAAGGCTAGAGAGAATTTGGTCACTTATTAGGAGAAAATGAAGTCCATTTTCGACAGAAAAGCAAGAGAAATCATGTTTCAAAATGGAGATCTGGTACTGTGATAGGATACAAGAAAAGAGGATAAAGGGAAGCATGGAAAATTTGATCCTTTATGGTATGGTCCATATAAAATCATTGAAGCCAGAACAAATAACACTTTCATGCTGGAAAGTCTCGACGAAGAAGTAGTAGAACTGCTTGTTAATGGGCAGTATTTGAAACACTATTTCCAGCACTAGAAGTAGTCATTTCATCATTGTACATATCCAGTTTTCTATGATTGTATATTTCTCATCAAGCAATTTTTTATTCCATGCCCGAAGTGAAGGCACTTATATGCAGGTTCTTAGTGTTTTGTGGCAAAAAACACTATCCCCAAGTGGAGCTAGATGTTGTAGATCATCTGTATATCCTTTTAATTTTATTTTAAAATACAAAAAAAAATTAAAATTGAAATAAAAGAAATATGTTCAAGTGTTATAGTTTTATACTTTGGCATATAAAGAAAATGTTTTTAGTCTGATGTATTAAAGTTTAATTATTTCGAACTTTGTACAAGTGGGTTTTATATCCAAATATTAAAGGTCGTTTCAAAAGGCAGAGAGTGTTAATATTAAAAGTATAAACTGGATGACCCAACCGGCGGGCACTAAAAGCATGAGAGTTAACGGAAAGGGTGCCTCCGTAGTTGAATGGGTTGACTGCGGAGGCAATAGAGATCAATGGTGGATATCGACTGTGGGGGCACTAGCAGGAGTTCTCAGCCATACCCTGAGACCCCCCACAGTGACGTCATATTCCAAATGGAAAACAATTATTATTCATGTCAAATCAATCCAACGATTAAGTGACACGTTGCTTATGGCATTTAATACGAAAGTCGTGCCACCTATTTGGGGGTATTTTTCATTTTGTTTTCAAAATACTTTGCAGTTTATTTCATTTTGACTTGTTACATTCTCCTGTCACCTTTATGTTTTTAGTCACCTTGTAAGAGCATCCCTTTAGCTCATTTTCTAATTTTTTGCTAAAATATATTCTTTGTCTAGGTCGTCAAGCCACATTCCTCTCATGGATAATGAGAGAGACATTCAAGATACTGTGTCTTCTGTAACACATCTTCCATTTTATCAACAAGTTGTATTGAATAAGGATAATTCCCCTATCTATTCTTCCAAGAAAAAAGCTGGAATCCTTTCTGCATGCATCCAAAGACACATTTATTCCCAGAGTTCATCTATTGGTTGGTTTCCTCAATGTATCCTGGAAAATGTTTCGTAATGAATTCCCAAGGAGAAAATGTTCTGCAGGTGTCTACCCAATTAATCCGCAAAGCCCTATGTTTTCCTGAGTCCAAATCATTAGTTAAATTTTCAAAAGATTCACTGACTAATCACTATGAAAGCCTCGCAGGAGAAGAATTCAATCAGTTTCTGTTCCATTTGAAGCCTAATATGAAGCAGTTCCAGCCAGAGTGTGGAGAATTTACTATGGGAGTTTTCAATGAAGAGACCCAGCCTAGCAATATTGCTAAAATCTTGGGAAAAGAAGATGACGTCACAGTGGACAAGTCAGTCCTGGGAATGTTCGCCATGATGATGAAGCCAGGAATGGTCCTGGATATTCCATCCTTTTGGCAAAAAGTAGTCAGCTCACAGTTGATGAGTCTTTCACTAACAGGTTCTTTTAAATTTCCCTCACTGATTGTCTACTTATTTTTTTATCAGAATGTTGAGGAATTCATGCAATTAGGTCTAAATATAATGGATGTAAACAAGCATAGACAATCAGTTATATTCTTGACAGATATAATCAGAAGGGAGCAAAATGAAGAGGGGATATTTGATTTTGCTAGTCAGTATATGCCCATTTCATATAAAATATTGAATAGTTCATGCTCCTCATTTCTTACCTAAAGCCTAGGAGTTTCTACATTTTGGAACTAGCTATACATTTGGTGACTGGTTTGTATTTGAAGAATATTTTGAAATAAGGTTTTATGGAGCAAATTTTGAACCTTATAGGCTCCCAACGTTTGTACCAATAAGGTTTTTCGCCTTAGAATTTATCAGATAGATCCTAAATGTTGATCATGTGCACTTTTTTCCTATGAAGAAAGGTCATATGTATAGATTACCTATGAGTGTGGGACCTTTCATAGTTAATTGAGGCGGGCGTTTGAGGAAGTAACAAATTTTTTGGAGGAAACACATATGTTTCTAGGAGAAAAATGGGCTTATGATCCCCATGGTGTAATTTCATAGTGAAGAATTGAGAACGGATACTCAACTTTCATTCATAAAAGTGGACCTAAGCAAGAAAAGGTAGCAAACAAAGGTGAAATAAGTTCAGTGAATACAAGCATTCAGACTCTTGTTATAACTAAGAAAACAAATAAAAGAGGTAAAGAAGTTGTTATTGACTTGGATGATGAGGCATCGAGAGGTCAGAAAAGGAAAAAAATTGCTTAGGATCATTCCTCTAATTCACCTGGATTTTCCTTCCATTTGGGTGAAGAGCATAATACTCCCTCCTCCCCTGGAGGTCATGAATCCTCTCATGAACAAGTACTCTTAATCAAACAAGTGTTTTCACAAATTGAAGAGAAGAATTAGAAAATTAAGGCCAGCATGGAGGCCCAATTAGAACATCATGTTACTACTGATCAGACAAGGTTGTTGACTGTAATGGATCTTGAAAAGAATCAATTTAGGATTGATCTATCACATCCCACAGGAATGTCAATTGGGTCTTCAAACAGCTTTAATATTGTAAATGTGACTATGGATGTTAAAAAGATTCCACTAATGGACAAAATGAATTTTCATATGAAAATAGGACAATTGATTGTTAACGACCTCAGAAAGACAAATGCAATGTCAGTTAAATCTGAAAACATGTTAGGGAAATTTATTAAGCAGCTGAAGTTAGAAAAGGCTAATTCAAGAGCCTTGATAGTTTAAAATGAAGAGTTGAAGAATATTATTATAAATATTAGTGTAGAGCCTAGTGAAGAGTCTATTATGCAGAAATTCATGAAAAGTGTTGAGGTAGAGATTTCTACATTAAGGAAGAAATTGAAGTTTCCTTCTGGTGAACATTCAATGGCTTTAGAAGTTGTAGAGGTAGATAAATAAAAAGAAGAGTTGTTGCAACAACTCATGAAGAAGGATGAAGAACTTTCCAAAGTAAAGAAGACTACAATTTCATTACAAAATCATATTGATAATCATAATTATACCTTTTTTTTGCCTACAGGTGATGAAGACCCACAAACACAAATTATTCAATGAAATACTGAGTTGCATATGGTTGAAAGGGATATAAAGAAAGCTTAGACAGATCTAGATACTATAGCAAAATTGATGAAGGTCCTAGAAAATGAAGCAGATAAATACAGAATGGATTTCCGAAATGTTGAAGCTCAGATCATGAATCTCAAAGAAAGAATAAAAAGCAATTTGTCACTGATACAAGCTAAAGATATCATTTGGACTAATATCATTTCAAAAATGAAATCCAATTGGTATTTCATAATGATAATTGCAAAAGAAAAATATCTTATTGTGGAGTGTGAAGAGCCAATTATGTCTGATATGAAAAAAGGGATTAACAAAGCCATTTGGGCCAAAAGATTTATTGATTTTGTCAATTCTAAATCAGTCAGGAGTTAGAGGAGAATGATATGCATGACATAATGTTATATTCAGTGGAAATTAACAAAATTATTATGAGGAATGATCTCAGAAAGGCTGCAGAAAAGAAACTTATAGAAATCAAAGAATCAATAAGTCAATTTGAAAAAGCATTTGATAAAATAACAAGGGTAGGCTTACCATCATGTTGGGAAGCTTAAGGAAATATTTTCCCATGGAGCTCTTATGAGAATTCACTGGTGATGACAAAAATCAAGATTGATAACAGGTATGATAAGACTCAAGTGCTCAAGGGAGAGACAATGGTCAACTTTTTGAAAAACATTTTCAACTCTTATGGATGGTAAAAACCCTTTTCTCTGAAAGGCCCTCTTATGACCGAATTACTGCATTCAGATTGGAATATCACAATCTGACACGTTCATCTAGAATGAAGGTATAAATATGGAAAAATTACAGATCTTAATTGACTTACCAAATGGATCAGCAGCAAAGAAAGACAAATTAGTCGATCAAGGAAATGAAGCCACGTCATCAGCAATTCCTATAGATTATGATATTTACTTTATGTTATTTTCTAAAGTCAATGTAATTGTAAAAAGACATTTTCAAGGCATGTAATAGACAGCCTTCGAAGTCATGAAGTAGTTTTGGTAGTTAGAATTTGTTACAGCAGTTCCAAACAGCGTTTTACTATATTTAGTGTAATTTCCATGGGGAAGGAAGGTTCTGAGTTTTGGGCCTCCTGGATAAATATTTTTGTACTCAAAGATTCAAATATTAATGAATGAGTAAGCAAGTTTCTGGCATTTTTTTTATGTTGAAATGTATCCATTTTTCATTATGTATTTCCTTCTATGAATAAAACAAGGTTATGATCAGTAGGTCTCTTCTTACTTCTCTGTATAAGAGTTAAAAACCTTCATTGGAACTCCTTTGCTTTAACTATTTCTTTCACATGTTTCTTCTAGAGTTTGGAATGGTATTTTTTGTATAAAGCAGCATATCAGTTTGGACTTCTCCCTACATTTTCTTCCAGTCATTTCATTCAACATTAACACATGGTAGCTTTGTGAAGCATTCATAATATTTGATATCTAAGGGTGTGATTATAAATACTTGAGGGTTAATAAAACAAAGACATAAAAATTTGTGACATAATTATAAAATGTCTTAAGCACTGATTCCTTATCACAGTTAAGGGATTGTCTCTTAAGGTACAACACGACCTATGTGAATTTTCAACTTTACGACATTGTGACCTATGCAACCTTGCGACCTTGCAACTTTGTGACCTATACGACTTTCCTAATAATGCAACTTTGTGACTTTGCGACCTATGTAACTTTGCGACCTATGCAACTTTGCGACTTTGTGACCTATGTAGCATTGTGACTTTGCGACTTTGCGCCCATGCGACTTTGCGACATTGCAACCTATGTGACTTTGCAACTTCGCAACCTTGTGATCTTGCGACCTCGCAACCTTGTGACGTCGCAACCTCGCGACCTTGTGACGTCACGACCTCACAACCTCGCGACTTGTGTGACTTTGCGAATTATGTGACTTTGTGACGTTTCGACCTATGTTATTTTTCGACCTCCTAACCTATGCAACTTTGTGACCTTGTGACTTTGTGACCTTTCACTTTGTGAACTTTACAACTTTGCGACCTTTGCGACTTGTGACCTAGATTAATCTGCAACTTGCGACCTTGAGTCATCGGTGACTTGCAACCTTGGGTCATCTACGAACTATGACCTGGGATCATCTACGACCTATAACCTAGGGTTATTTGTGACCTACGATCTTGAGTCATCTGTGACCTGCGACCTGAGTCATCTGTGACCTATAACCTTGAGTTTTATCCCTTATGTATTCCTCTTTCGGTGAAGTCTAGTTTTCACAGCAAGATGTGTTTTCCTTGATATCAGTCATGTGCAAGTGTACAAATTGCTTTGAACATAAAGTGAGGCTCTTGGGGATTCGTGAGGATCCACCTCACTTTGAAAGGGTCCCCTTGCCTACTGGGAAAACCCTAGCTCTTCGTAATAGCTTCCACATGGATGGTTGGAACCTCATATTGTAGATTATTTTAATGGTGTCATGCCAATGGAATATTAATGAAATAGATACATTGTTCGATGTATATTGATAGCACCTTTGACTAATTTCATGAAAGGAATAATATGAAAATGATTTAGCTCTTGGTAATAATGAAAAAAAAAGTGACTGGGAAAAATAGCTCATTCGAGGAGCAGCTACATTGAAATATCCTACATAAGATATTGTAACTTATTTCAATTTCTTGAGCATCTCTAGGTTTGGAAATCGGCTTGAAACTTATATACCCTAGCTCAGTCGAGATACAACAAGATAAGTGGGTGAGGTGACAAGGCTGGGCAGAAATAGGTCATGGGGATATTATTGATTGAAGGCCGAGTCGAAAACTTAATGGGTTGAGCGAGCAGAGCGAGACCCAAAATTTTTGAATATACCCAAAATTTTAGGTGGTGTTGTAGCATCTACAACAAATGGAGAACAACTGGTAGAATCCAGCATCTTTTTCAAAGTCCCAATAATAATCTAAGTTTGGATAATGATGCAAGGGAGTATTGAATAGGTTCTGCGGGTACCCTTTGTATTGCTTTGACCTTTATAGATATGCCCAATCCTTGTGCGTCAGCTAGGTCTTGTTAATAAAAAAAAATCAAAGCGGGAGTTCACGGATGCCAGTAGTTTGATGATGACGTTGAGAGCAAGGAAGCAAGATTATTATATTCATAATTTTAAAATACGTTTCCGGTGTTGCTCCACTACCAGCAGGCCTGGATAGTACCCTGCAGGAGTCACTACAATAAATCACAAGCGTTGCTTTACTCCCAGCGAGCCTGGTTAGTACCTCGATAGATTCATTGCGTTAGGTCTCTGCGTAAGAAGCCTTTCTCAATCCTTTACCCTTATTTTTTTCATGTTCTTGTAGCACTTATTTTCATGTGTACATGGCATATATTTTTCATTTGCGGATGAGGGATCTCAACTTATTTTATGGCCAAGAGAGATTGTTTCTTGTTAGACAAAAACTGAAAGATATTCTGATTTTGGTTTGCCCTCATGCCAAGCCTTCACATCCCATCTACCACCCACAGGAAAAACGTGAAAAATAGATCATTAGGATGTTGGATACTATGTTGAGCACAAGGCTCAAGTTACAGGTATAGGCCATTCAAACTCGTTAGGGCTCCCCATAAGCAACCCACTCGTATCTCCCTCGCTAATGAATTTAAACTCATAGGCATTATGTTGAGGACATGACTTTTTTTACTTGTTCTGAGAAAATTTTCCTCTTAAGGTAACCACCACAACTTGACATAAACAATGGAGTTAGGGTTTCAGGAATTAGGGCAAAACAAGTAAGAAATAGCATCAGGATTTCGATGCATTGAAAGAGGTAAAAGAAATCCATCCGGCTTTAAACCTGTGTAAAGGGGAGTAAGAAGGCTAGTCTGGGCATCGAGGGTTTCAAGGCCCCAGGTTCAATGAGGGCTCATGTAGTGGTATGAAATGTATGGAAACTTTCACAGCTATCTCAACAACTAGTGAAAATGATGCAAGGAAGAAAGCATACAATGAAATGCAACAAATGAGGCTTATGATGCAATACAATGCCATGTGCGAGAAAGATCAACTAGTTGCAGGTGGAAAAAACAAGGAAAATCACATGCAGTGATTATCTAAATATTCTGCAGCAATAAGCAAACTGAAAGAGAAATAAGTGAAAAATAAATGGAAAATTATAATGCATAAAACTAATTATCGTAAGAGGAGACATCGAACATAATTATAAACCATAAAGCAAAAATTTCGCAAGTAAACCTAATTAACAACTAAAACTAAGAAAAATTTATCAATAGATCCTAGCTAGCCTAAGCCTAAAACCCTAATTTAACCAAAGAGGAGGTCAAGTTATGTGAAATTAGCTTTCGAGTGCAGCCACCACATTAGTTCCTATCCTGCAAGAACAACAATGGTTACAATCAGAGCTAGCATACAAAATTGTGAACCAACAATAAGACTTACTTGAAGGGCATGTGCAACAATAAGAAGATCATGGCTATTTACCAGTGAACGTGCTAGAATAGATTGTCTAAGCTGAATTTCACTTTCATCCTGATGCACAAAAAAATTTACTTGAAACCTAAAATCATCTATAAATGACACACATCCATGCATGCACAACCCTAAATCTGACAGAAGTGATGTAAAAAATTTCCTATTTGCAGGTGTATTCATCAGGTATGATCTATCAAACCAGTAGGGAATCACATCATGATGTTGAGGATGATCAATTTGATGGAATGGAAAAATATGCATCTGCTAGGCAAATTTTAGGTGCTTGCAAATCCAAGTGCAAAAACCCTAATTTTGAAAACCGTAGTTCGAATTCGTCCCTGGGTTTTGTCAGGGCTGTGAGGATCTGAAGTAACCGTTAACAGAGGTTGCAGTGCCTTGCCGTCCTGGACAAACCCTGGAACTTCGAGCGGGGGGATTTCTAACTTCAATGGTTTCGTGAGATCAACTGGAAAATGGATGTGATCGTTATTTGTGGTGATTGAAAGAGTTTTAGTGGGCTTATTATTAATTCGGCCAAATGTTTGCACACTGACAGATTGAAAATCTAATGTATCAAATTCTTTAGATTTTCTAGGATGGGATGAATTGACTTGAAAATTTTCAGGCAATAGAGAGGTTAGAAAAACATCACACGCTTGTGCCTAAATGCAACTGGTACTGGGGGGAAACAACTAAAAATATTAGAGAGAATGGTTGGTGCCTTCCTTCTGTGAATAAATTACTATATATTAGTTGTTTCATATGATTTGTTAGGGGATAAAAAGATGTGCTTGGAGAAACATCACTCGAATGGAAGGTTTTCCCAGATGAGCTGACATCCGGTGCGGTTATGCTGAGAGGAGCGTGATACGTGGGAACCGTCATTTTAGAAACCCTAATTTGAGAAACCCTTGTTTGACTTGTTTCAGGGGTCTCATCAGGATTGTGAGAACTTGAGATAACTCACAGCAGAAGCTTAATTTCTTCGATTTCTAGATGGGTCATAGCGGTTCATCGAATTTCAGTGGCTTCATAAGGTTGATAAATATATACGCATGACAGTTCTTAGAGGCGTGAGTGAATATTTTTTCATATAAGGAGTGATCATTGGAGCCATCAATTTGATCATGTTGGGTACCTAGCATGTTAAGCTCCTCTTTGATCAAAAAGGAGTATGAAACAGTGATAGAAACATCCCGAGATTGCTGAGACATAAGGTCTCTTTCTTGACCGATTAAGGACTGCAGATGGAAGAGATCAAGAGTAATAGATTAATCATCCTTGTAGTGCAATTGTGAAACATCACCCTCATGTTCATCACTACCACCAACACTAGTAGAAGAAAGTTCTGAATTATTTGTAGAAATCACTGGTGTGGCAGACTCAAGAAATGAATCAGGGAATAATGGATGAAAATATTTAGATGAGGGACTACCAATCGTACCAAGACATTCATCTCAAAAATTATTTTCATCCAAAGGGAATAATGAGCCTGAATGAATTTCATGGTGCGTGGATTTTACACGACAATTAACATCATTGGAGACAAATCCGAAGTTATTGCCAATAGGTGAATGATATTTAGGAGTAGACCCAAGCTTATGCTCAATGGAATTAAGATTGGTTTCATTAACATGGGGAGATTTTAAATCAAATTGTTTTTTGAGTCTTGATTTGATAGGGGCTATGAAATATGCGGAGGCGATACAACATGGTTCATTTTCCTGCAAACATATTTCATCACTTAAACTATTTGCGAACAAAACTCCATTACGTAGGAAATCGGGAGGAGGATGAGAAATGTCACAATTAGTAAGTTTCTCCTTGGAGGATTGAATTTGTTACTGAATCAGAGAGATGGGAAGGAAAATATTTGTTACTGAATTTAGATAGCTAGTATCTTGAGGATTAACATGAAACCCATAAGGATCAGGATTTATTTCATATTGAAGGTGTTACAGAGAAACAAAAACCAACTGTTGTAACTATTCAATTAAATATGCCCAATTAACATCTCTTTCAGGGAACTCAAAACAAGTATGAAAAAATCTAATAGCAAAATCATCTATAGATTCATAAGGTTTCATTCTGATATCATTTATCCTTATTAATACATATTGAAAATCGTACCTATGAAAATCTTGTTGAAGCTCACCAATGAGTTGCTCAAACGAATGGATTGAAGCTGTTGGAAGCGTGCAACACTATTTATTGATGCGCCCTTCAAGGGTGTGGGAGAAAAGCATACAAGAAAACTCCTCATCATCAATTTCATAATATTCACAAAACTAAAGAAAATCAGAGGGGTCCTGACCCAGGTTCAGAGGTTAAGGTTTGCCCACAAGATTGTATATTTTCCCCTCATCCCAATAGTTCCCAATTGTAGTGAGGTTGAGTTGTACTACCATGTTCATGTTAGTGCTTCGAGGTTTTAGTGGTTTCGTACCATCCACCTTATGCACTGGAGGTCCTGCAACTGTGTGTTTCCCTCCTAACTCCATGATCAAGATTTTACGTAGATCTGCGTCACAATTTTCCATGGTGACCTTGTGGAACTTGACATTATCCTGCATCTATGTGTCCCATATGGGTCCTTCTCTTACTACTCTAGGGCTGGAATCATCACTCACAAAAGTATCAATAGTCTACAGAGCTTCCTCAAGCACCTCCAATCCTTCTGTTAGCCCAAATGTCCCCAAGAATTCGTCTATTAAGGTTTTGCACTAGTAGGTGTGCTGATGTAGCTCCGCATCGAGGTACCATGCAGTAGTAATTGGTCCCAATGTATGGATAAAAAAGTGAACTCATTCTTCTGTAGTACAATCACACCATTGCTCGATCCAAGCGAACAAATGTTCGCGCAGATTTCCTGCGCCCTAGAACCTTTTGACGAGCACATCGGTCAGAGGATCAAATCGTAGTACCATCATATCCCAACATTCCTCCCATTCCTGAAATGCCCCATTATGTGTGTCCCACTATTTTGCAGGCGTTGCGCGCATAGCTAGGTTAAGAGACCATAGCCTTCATTCTATGGGAACCTCAGCTTCGAAGGTTCACAAATTTTTTTATACTATTAGAGCCATCAAAGAAGGGTAATTCTCATACATCGAAAGATATATACCAGAATTCTATGGTAATTTGTAGGCATTGCAATGGAGTGATTTCCTGCAGTCGGTTTTTCCAATTTTCTAATTCTTCATCGGAGTTGTAGAAGAATTCATTGCTCTTCTTCCAGCAAGGCATACCATTGGCTACAGGGTTGATCTAGTCTTCATCCTTTGCAGTTATCTTATAGGTGTGATCCATCTCTTCTTCCTCCTTCATTGGCTTGGTATATCTTTCTCCTTCTACAGGGTCTAGTGGTACGATCACGAAGGCTATAAAACAGGTGAGCTAGATCAGACACGGGTTCCCTCTTGCTTGAATAGCTTTTACTTAGATTGGTTATCTTGGATGAATTTGTGCTATAAGAAATTATGTGCCTATAGCATCTCCTTGATGTCTGAGTAGCTTTCTCCCTCTGACAGTACCAATCCAAAGTTTATATTTCGTGCCAAAATGACAGCCATGAACCTTATTGAGCCCTTGGAGCCAGTGACTTCGGTGGAACAAGACACTGAGGAAGTGGTGGAGGTTGAGTCTGAAGTTGAAGAGGTCCTCTCCACACCTAGACCTGCTATAGGAAAAGGAAAATAAAAATCACAGGGCTCAGGCGAGCCTTCGAAACTTACAAAATGGGCCACAGGGAAGCCCCGTACTTCCCTGCGAAACATGAAATATCCATGGGCTGCTCTATAGGAGGCCCAGCCCACTAAGCTGATCAATTGGCTGCCCCCTTCATTTGATCACACAGGCCGTCGATGCACACACCAAAGAACCTCGATGGGTTGATAACCTACCTATAGATGCCGCTGACCCCAGGGGAGGTTCCCGTCATAGGTGAACCTTTTGGATGGCTTCATGAAGTTGATTTCGGTGATCATGATTTGGCCAACTTTGAGGCCTTCCCTGAGCTAGAACCTAAGTTATACCTTGACAAAATTCACGGTGTTGATGGATTCAAAGCTATCCCCCAACGTTGGGTACGTGGTTTGGCTTGCTCCGGGCTCCTAAATCTGCTCAGGATGCCCCACTTTGGACACTACAATGTCACAGACTAACTCGCACAACAATTATTCATGTTGATTCATGACGGATGCCTGTGGATCTAGGACAAGATCCCCATTGATGTTGTGCTAGTTCACCAGATTACTGGTCTCCCCATGAGTGGACCAAATCCCTGGAACACGTGGGTAAGAAATATGAGGGGGAGACTATAGAGTTTGTATGCCAAAAGTATCAAGTGGATAGAAATACTCGGGGATTTATCATCAAGACCATCAGTGACCAAGGTACATAGTTTAGCACCATGCTTCTAGCCTACAAAATGATGAGGAAATGTCAAGTCACCTCCTTTCCAGCCTACATAATTTGGTTGGCTAGCCAATGTAGGAAATGAGTGTGTTTTAACTAGGCATAGTATTTGTGTGATGATTTTCTCACTAATGTTCACGAGTCCCAGGAGCAAGTCCGCACCTTTTTTTTACTCTTGGGTGGTGTTCCTTATAGCATTGGTTGCCTGGGAAGTTCCTGTGGAGTCAGTCCTCCCTGAGATTACTCTGGATATGTGCAAAGGGGCTTGCTACACACACATGGGATTCCACGGATCTGTAATGACTCAAGGACAACCAGGCGTTCTGGGTCCTCTTTCAGAGTAGCGTGGATGCAACTATTAACTCTAGAACATGGTTGTCCCCTTCCATGTATGATAGATACAAGGAGATTTCCGCATTTTAGGTCACTATGCATAATGTTCAGATCAGAGTGCATAAGGAGAAAGCTTGGACTTCACTTCCTTATATGGTGATGGACAAATAAATCGACAACGTCATTGTGCTCTGGCCCCCTAATTGGAAAATCGGCTTCAAAACTCGCCCAAAGGGCATTGGAGGCACCAGCACCTTCCAAGTCACCCTCCCTGTTTCCATCCTGGATATTAGAGGTATGCCCAATAATACCAGAAAATACACTGGTGTGGCCATCCAAAAGGAGGCGCAGCAGAAGAAGGAAGTCAAGGTAGAGACCCAGAAGGATTTACAAACTAGCTTGGGTACAAAAGGTTTGGCTACAAGCAGACCTACCTCTCCCCACGGCACGAAGTGAACAAGTGAACTTGTCTGAACGCCTCAAAAAATTCAGCGATCTTAGCGAGCGGAACGACATGAAATAGTCACATTGATTGACAGAGAACTGGAACAAATCACTGATGCAGTCACTCTGGCCATGGAGGACAGATGGGATACCCTAGAATAGCAGTAGCGGGCCATGGTCAACACAATTTAGGCTCAGTTAAGAGCACTACAATTAAAGATAGACACATTGCAGATTAGTACGACCCTGGTACAACAAACCACTACCACAGTGACGACAACGTTGGACTTCAGGTAGGCCAATCTACTCTGTCCTTTTCATTAATTAATTAAGGAACCTACACTTTAGCTTTTCCATTTGTTGCTAAACCCACTCTAGGGCTAGAGGGATTGTCTCTGTCCCCAGAGAGGATTTACCTTCCCAACAAATTGGCGACTCCACTGGGGATCAATGTGAGATTTTTCATTTTGTTGCCTTTTAGGAGTTTGTCTTGTCAGGTCGACTTTGGTCATTTTCTTACTTGTCTATCTTTCTTAGATTGAGTGTCTGGAATCATCTTGTTCAGCTCCAGAGTGTAAAGGTTGACCTCTCCTCACTGGTTCTTCCCTCCTCACATAGTTATCTGACTTGGTGCACTTTTTGTTTGAACAATCGTGCTAATTGGCATAGGTTTCTTTTGTTGTAGTAGCGCCAACACCTATTTTGCATGGATTACCGCCTCATAGTCACGAAAAATCCTGTAGGATTTGGTTTGACCCTTTTGCTGAGTTTTTGGTCAGTTATGCTTCACTCTGGCTTGTTTCTCGGTTTGGAATTGGTCTTTTTGAAGTTGTTTTGACTGCTTTAGGCTTGCTCTTCTCAGATTTTTCTCTACTCTCTTATTAGTGCAGTTCATAGCCCTGGGGTTCTAGGTATCTTTCGCTCACTGAGAATTCTGATTGAAGTTTGAGTCTTTTTGTTTCTTTTTAGTTCTATTCTCTAATCAATTGCTTGATTCTTTCTTGATCTTTTGAGTTTTTGGTTTGTTGAACGATTAATTTTGTGTTTGTTTGACTCTCCATCTCTTCGTTTTTGAGCATAGATTACATTGCTCATTTGGGTCATTTAGAAGGCTTTCACTTTGTTTGAAAGAGGGCATCATTGGTTTGAGTGAATTTGTGTTTGTATTGCTTTGAATTATTCATTTTAAGGTCTCTACATTCATAGTTCTGTTAACTAGTGTTTGATTTGTTTTTTGATGTAATTACTACATTGTGTGCTTCAATAATTCGAAAAACAAAAACCATTGCATGCTTTCATTTGCATCGGAAATGAAAAAGTCTTTTGAATGACTAGCACTTGCATCTAGGAAAGAGTTTTTTCGTTTCTTATTCTGATTACATTAAATGCATTTGGGGACTTCTTCGTATGTTTTCATTGTTTGCTACATTCTAAAAGATCTCTATCCTCCTCTTAGTTAGCACTCAACGAATGAAAAATGGTGCTATACTGCATGTAGCTTTCATTTAGGAATTTGGAGATCAAATTCAGTAGTGCCTTGAAATTGAAACATTAATTCAAGATCAACTGTAAAATTTGTTCAATTAACCTAAGGAGGCATTGGAACCTAACACAAACTTTTTAGAAGTCTAGTCTAGTGACGTGTTTCGACATTGTTAAACCTAGTATCTGTCCTTCACCATCTGGCTTTACATAGCACTAGTATGAACTTGTGCTCCCCGTATCATCATGTATATAAAGGGAGACCCTCATAGGTTCAAATCCTTTATCCATAGGAAGCCGAGTCTGCCGCCCTATAACTGTGATACACCGAACACAGCATTCGGGGAGACTACCTGCATGTATGTTAAGTCCTTAGTCATTTCTCTTTAATTTGATCAGCAAGGTGTATATGGAAGTTCACAAAAACTTGGTACACCCTCTTGCTTAGATTACCTGAGTAGTCATTTCAATATTTTCATGAATCCTTAATAAGAGAAGAGATAATTGAGCACTTGTCCTTTCATTCTCATTTAGAATTGAAAGTGACTAGAGTCATTTTTTGTCCATTTCTCGACTCTTAAAACATGAAACATCAAAGTTTTGTTCCAGTGTTGTAAAATTAATTTCCCACGATCACATGACCATTAAAATTTCATTACTTTGCTTTTTTTATCATTGCTTAGATTTTGGTCTTGAACCCTTGAATTGGCTATTCTCAGTTTCCTTCGTGTGTTGAAATAATGTAACAATGGTAGAACCACCAGTTTCATCCTTTTCTTCATTGCCTCCTAGTGGTAGTTTTTTCTTGATGTTTCTTTTGAAACCCCTCAGTCCACTAGGTTTACCGAGCTTGCGCAACCTATTCTCTCGAGTGTTCAACTTCACTAATCGATGTCCTCCTGAAGAGTTATTTGAGTTCAAATGGCCTCCTCAGGGTGCTTGGTTTGGTTTTGGTAGTGACGAAGAATTACCTCCTCTTACTTTGGGATCACCTTTTATATTTGCTACTACACCTCCTAGTCCTCGTCGTCTTTTCAAAGATCTTACAGCTTCATTAGACATGGATTCTTCGAGTCTTGTTAGCAGTGGAGAAATTTCTGTGCCCATAGGGGAATATCAAATTTTCCCTTAAGATCTCTTGCATGTCTCTAATCAATATTCCCCTCCATCGATGTCACTTCAACCGGGTTATCAGACCTAGAGTCATATTATTTCTGGTGTAGCTTCCATAGCACATTCCAGTACTTCGACTCCTCCAAGGACTTTGATCCTTCCTTCATTAGGATAGTCGCCTTCAACACCTATTTCATCAGTCGTTGTTACTTCTATACCAGTCCAACCTACCATTTGTGTTGCTTGGTCTGCATTGGTTGTTACACATCAATCATCAAGATATTCTCACACTCATAGGTCTATCTTTCTTAATTCTACATGGCTTGTTAATTTCAGCCCAAGAAAATCACAACCCTGTGCTGTGGAGGATGTGCCTGCTTCTAGTTTGGCTACGACTTCCTCTACCCCTATGATTCCTGGTGGCCATAATTTTCAAGAGTATCTGCTGGTTGTTCAACAGCACAACTCTCAGGGTTCTTGGCAGCCCTAGGCTCCTGTCAATCCTCCGCGTGACTATGATGTCTATGGTAACCCCATCTATTTGCCTCCTATTGATCCTAATCAGGTTTTTTATTTGCCTTCGATTGATCCTTATCAGACTGTCCCTCATTGAGGGCCAGTAATATAAGGACAAAAATCTAGTCTAGAAGGACAACCCTCATACGGAAAACCTTTGATTTAGCAGGGACAACCTTATGGTCCACAAGGACAACCCTTACAGGGTCAACCTTTGGTCTAGAAACCCTACGGTGCTTCCATTCAACCTCAAAATCAATATCAACCAGGAGCATCTTATGTTCCTGGGGGGTAAATGTATCCACCATAGTGACAACCTTTTGTGCAATAGTTGTGTCCTTACATCCAACAAAGCCAAAAATTTGTGCAACAAGGCCAACACTACGGTCCTACTCTGGGTCAACCTAGTTATCTAGGAAAACCTAGTCCATCGGAACCATTGGGCCAACCTCTTTCAAAAGGACAACCCGGTGGCTCCTAGTATCTAGGCCAACCTGCTTAGTAGGGACAGCTTACACAGCCTCAGTAGTCGATTCAACCTGCTCATCCGCTGGTTCAACTTGTTTAACTAGACCAACAACTAGTTTAACCTTTTCAATTAGCTCAATAGAAAATTCGATCTAGTCAAACTCAAGGCGCTACATACCCTCCTCAAGGTCAATATCAGGCGGTATATAGTGTGCCCCAAGGTTTCACTTATTACACTCAAAATCAATCCCAATTGGTATATAATCCACCTCAAGGCAATGCTTACATTTCGTAACATAATCCATACGTTTCTCAATAAGGACCTCAATGGTATCCTCAGAATCAGTATCCTGTTCCTCAACCCCAGTATGGGTAGAACTATCAGGCTTATAACCCCTATGGTCAGGATCCTCTGAGACAAAACATATGGGGGCATAATTTCTCTTAGAATGGGTGGAATGTTAACGCGGCTCCTTATCAAAGGCCTCCTCGGCCTTTTAATCCGCAATTACCATTTCTTGCTACGTTGGAACTGCCAGATGTGTCAAAGTTAACGAATGATCCAATCATTCATAGCCCGTATTGGGTTCTAGTTCCAACTAATATTCCTAGTGATTGTCCTAAGTTTGAGGGCAAGTCTGAAGAAGACCCCCAAGTGCATGTTATGACATTCCACTTATGGTGTTCCTCTAACTCTTGGGTTGAAAATTCCATCCAACTCCATCTTTTCCAATGTACTCTTACTGGTGCTGCCGCATAGTGGTACACCAAATTATCTCGTGGCATTTTTCAATATTTCAACTCTTTAGCCATGACATTTCTTATCCATTTTTAGTTACCGGTTCGCTATGGTACCGGGATGCACCTCCTCGCATCCTTGAAACAGGACTGAGCTACTCATATCTTGGCTCATATTCATGAATAGAGGCACCGTTTTCACTTGATCAAGTTTGATATTCCATATCAACTTCTAACTAATTAGTTCACTACCTTGTTTGCAACCAAATTTCTAAATACATAGCTATGGGGGCATGTGTAACCGAAGAACAAGCCATTTCTCATGCCCAGTACCTTGATCTTGTGTATTCTAAATCTAGCATGTTGTATGATATCTTGCTTGATGCTCCTCGACCTAGAACTTCCAAAGCACCGGCAACACCATTGTTCAATAGTATCATAGGTTCTGTGTCTCAGACTTCTCGAAAGTCTTCTCCTTCAAATCCTAGGAATCAAAATTCTAATCCTTCTAATGATATTGCTTCTCAGTCTACCCTGAATCATGATAAAACCATGGAAGTCAACGACATTTAGGCCAATCCAGTGGATAATACTTCCAAAGGAAGAAATAAGGGTAAAGTTAAGGCCAAAGACGATACCCCAAAACCACATTCATCTACATCTCATGCTGATGATGGTTCACAACGTAAGCTGAAGTACCCTTGTTTGATTTGCGAGGAAGAGCACTACATCAAGGACTCTCCTCGATGGGCTAGTGTAAGTAGACTGCTCAAAAGTAGCCAGGGAACTATGGCTGATCTCAAAGAAACTTTTCCATCTTAGTAGACCTAGATGGTAGAGAAGCCTTAGCCCTCTACCCCATTGGGCTCTCAGGTTTTCATGATGAATGGTTATGCATTCGTGTCTATCGCTACTCGGTTGAAATATTATACTAGATCACGTCAGGCAATAGGGAGAGAGATCACTGATGGTCCTCCTCCTCTGCCCGCTTTTGGTCCTCTTTAGATTGAAAGGCCCAATATTGAGCCCATTTTACAGCCACCTTCCAAAGGTGTACTCCGTAAGTATTCTTACAATCTTAACGCCGGTGCTACCCAACATTACAGTATTGTTGAGGATCTAGAACATTCACCATCTACAATGTTTGCATTAGGAGTACTTCAAATTTTTCCATCTGAACAAAAGGATTTATTATTGGCGATTGACGGGGTTGATCGTGTTGATACTAGCCTTCTCACTTTCGACTTAGAGAATTTTGTCCCACGACTCCCACACCAAATTGTGCTCATCATACAAGTTGGTATTAATGGTCTGAATATGCATCGGATGGTTGTGGATGATGGTGCATCGACGTGCGTCATGTCATCTGCATGATGAAAATCCATTGGTTCTCCACCTTGGAATTCATCACTAAATGCCCCTGAACCAATTGATGGAAGAGAATCAAAAAATCTTGGTGTTCTTGCTATTTTTTTGATTACATTAGAAGGGAAGATAGTCAATGTCGAGGTTGAAGTAGTTGACGCCAAGCTAAATTAAAATCTCCTCCTCAGTCGTAGTTGGACTCGCACCATGCTGTGTATTCCGTCCACTCCCTTTCATATTTTTAAATTCTTGCATGAAGGAAATATTGTTACTATTGATCAATTGTCATTTTTTACTTCTTCTTCCGAGAACAACGTTCCATATGTGGATCAGATTCCTAATCCCTATGAGAGCGTAGGGCCCATTCTCTTCAAAGATCCTACCCTCATGGGTATTTTTCCTCTTCCTCCACCTCATACTATTCATATTAATATGATCTCTTAGTTTGACGACCCATGGATCATCCCTTCTCCTGAGAAGATTAATTCTTTTGGAGATTCAATGTCATTGAGTCCGATCAAGATTGACTATTATGAACTCATTTCGGCTTTAGAGCTTTCGCCTTCTGATCTTGCTCCTTTGAGAATGTCTCTCAACACTTATTCTCAATCCCCTTGGCTCAGCGATTCAGATTCACCCAATCCCTTGAAAGAGATATTTCCCTTCGTTGAAGCCATCGTGGAAACTATGTCTCATGAGGATCTTCTGTAGGATCATAGTCATTATCGTTCCTCATTCATGCCTAGTTTTGGGGCCATGTCTATGATTCTTGAGATGTTTGCGTCTCAAGTTCCTTCTCCTCCACTTCAAACGCCTATTCTGACACATGAATTTTTTTTGGAGGGTAACTTGAGTAACATTACACAAACGATGCCTATCGACATTTCCATGAAACCGAGAATCTTTGAGAACATCCATATCGGGGTCACCTATTCTTCAGATGAAGTTTAGGTTTATACTATCCTTTTCTATGAGTTCCATGATGTCTTTGCATTTTCCTACAAAGATATGCCTAGCATTGATCCTAGTATAGTGGTGCGTGAGATTCCTACCTACCCTGGTTCAAACATATTTGTCAGCGTCTTCATTCTGTGCACCCTAGAAAGACTTCCGCCATTAAGGGTGAAGTTGAAAAGCTTCTCAACACTGGTTTCCTCTATCTGATTCCTTTGACAGAATGGGTGTCCAATATTGTCCCTGTAGATAAGAAACAGGGTACCATTCAGGTGTGTGTTGATTATCGCGACATAAACCGGGCCTGTCCTAAGGATAATTATCCTACTCCCTTTATCGATCAAATCATTGATGACTACAATGGGAGTGAGATCTTTTCCCTCATGGACGGCTTTTTTGGCTATAACTAGATTAACATCCCACTGATCGATCAACATAAGATTGTCTTCATCTCTCCTTGGGGTACTTTCGCATATAGGAAGCTACCTTTTGGCTTGAAGAATGTTGGGGCCACTTTTCAACGAGTGATGTTGTATGCTTTTCATGATATTAAGCACATCATTCAGCCTAATCCGGATGACCTTCTGGATCATTCAGCCAAACGTAAGGACCACCCTAACCATCTTCGTCAGATATTTCTTCATCGTAGACGCTATAACATCTGCTTAAATCTGCATAAGTGCGTCTTCTGCATCGATTCCTATAGATTTTTGGGGTTTATTGTTTCCAAACATGGGATTCACCTCAATCCACTCAAAGTTGAGGCTATCATCAATCTCCCCTCCCCATCCTCAATACATCAGCTGCAAAGTCTATAGGTGAAGGTTAATTTTTTACGTCTTTGTATACCTAACTATGCCGAAGAGGCTAAAGGATTCATGTGATTACCAAAGCAGGGCATACCGTTCCTTTAGGATGAGTTTGCCTAGAAATATTTTGATGCTCTCGAGATGTTTCTTGTTAATGCTCCTTTGTTGCATTCTCTGAACTATCATCATGATTTTTCCCTCTATTTAGCTGCCGCTTTTGGTACGATTTCCATGGTTTTGGTGCAAGACGATGATGACGGTGATGAGCGTGTTATTTACTACCTCTCTTCTAACCTTCTTGATAATGAAACATGATATGTTTATGTTGAGAAGTTAGTGTTGGCTACGGTTCAAGCAGTTTAGCATTTTCTTCATTACATTTTGCTACGTACTATGACTGTGATTTCTGATTACAACCCTATGAATTATATATTGTCTCGACAATTACTTGGGGGGCAAGTACTCGAAGTGGATTTTCATGCTCCAAGATTTTGATTTGGAGTATACTACTTCCAAGTCTTAGAAATCACTAGTATCTACCAATCTGATCTATTCCCTCCCCTCTGACTCCGCTCTATCTAGTTCTAAGAAATACATTCCACACAATTCAATTTTCTTATTAGCACCCTTGATCCTTGATACGATGATATCATCGTATATCTTTAGACTTCTACTTTCAAATCTGAGTTGATGAAGGATGCTCGCGGATGCATCCACCATCAATAAAAACCTTATCATATAGTCATAGGTACACTCTACCGCATCGTAGTCGATTCGATTCTCTGCCAGTGATTGACTCTTGAGGAGGTTGAGAAAGCCCTGAATTATTGTCACAGTTGTGGTCACATGTCTGGTTATTCCAGTGCACAGAAGATTCTTCGTGTTAGGTATTTCTAGCCGTCTTTCTTCAAGGACTACATTGTTTCTATTTGAAAATGTCGTGAATGCTAGATCTATCAGTGAAAGATGCATGCGTTGCCTGCACAACTCCACCCTGTCATTACCGTTGGTCCCTTTGCAAAGTGGGGCATCAATTTTATGATGTGTAACCCTCACTTGGCTGAGGGGCATGCTTATATCATCATAGCCATTAACTATTTCACCAAATGGGCTAAAACAATGCCTACACTTGCCATCGATGGTAAGACAACAGCTCAGTTCATATTCAATCACATCATTTCTAGGTTTGGTGTCCCTCAAGCCATCATTACTGATCATGGTTCCCATTTTTGGCATTATATGGTGGCGGAGTTGACTTCTAGGTTAGGTCTGTGTCACGATAGCTCAACACCATACTATCCTCAGGCCAATGGCCAGGTTGAAGCCATGATTAAATTTCTTGTCACCATGCTTCAACGTACGATTGGGATGCACAAGTAAAAATGGCATCTCATGCTATTTTCAGCTCTCTGGGCTTTCCAAACCTCAGTAAAGGATGTGAATGGATTCACTCCTTTTCAACTTGTTTATGGTCTGGAAGCTACCCTTCCGATTAAGTGTGAAATACCTTCACTCAAGTTTGTTGTTGAATTGCTGCCAAACACTTCACCAGAAGAAGAGCATCTTCTCTACTTAGAATGGCTAGATGAAACTTGCCGCTTGGCTACTTTGGTCATTGAGGAACAAAATAAGTGGGTCAAAGCTCATTTTGAATAGTTGGTTTCCCCTCTATCCTTTGTAGAAGGATACCTCATCCTCCTATATGACCAAGCTCATGATAAGTTGGGGGCAGGAAAATTTCAACCCATGTGCTATGGGCCCTACATTGTCAAATGTGTCTTGTGGAATGGGCCCTATGAGCTCATTGATTATGAAGGTCATCCTCTAGATCAACCCAAAAATGGGTTGTATCTCAAAAAATATTATGCATGAGTCATTCGTGCATGTTTTGTGTAAATAGATGTTCTTTTCCTTTTTGTACATTTTTCAATTTTTGTGGTTTGCGAGAATTTTTCTACTTATTGGGTCATTTCTTATTGTATAGATGTCTATTATCCCTTATGTCAGTTTCACATATGGTGCTTCCAGTAGTACTCAGAACTTGTCTTCGACAGCCTGGGTTATTATGATCCTACTAGTGAGTTGATATATCTACAAGGTATTTTTCTGGGACGAATTAAAAACAGTGTTGCTAAATGTAGTGCTATCATTGAATTATTAACCGAGGCGATTACCCTCGGAATTCCTACATTGGTTGTAAATCTAGATTCAAAAATAGAAGCCCTAATATTTTAAGGTTGTATTTACATGTTCATTTTCTAGAAAGACAGTTTGATTATATTACATATCAACATATTCCTAGGCTAACGAATGCATTAACTAATACAATGGCTAACATTGTATTAGATAGACATTTATGTAATCTATAAAATCATCATCACATGAAAAATATCCATATAGGAAAATAGATGTATATATATCTATATATATATATATATATATATATAGATATTGAATGTTTGCATCAATGTGCATCATAAGTACAAATAGTGTGTGTTTCTGTTAAATCCTGAGACATCATGTTTCTAAAAAATATGCAGAAATAAATCCTAGGTGTCTAATCGGCGTGATGATCATGATAGCATGTCACTTCTCGTACGAGTTGCCTCAGCAAGTGGTGACCTTGGTTTCACACACCTACAATGTCTCTCTGGTATGCACGATGAACATCGTCGAATCACACATAGTCAGGGGCCATGCGAGAGATTCCCTCTAGGTTGCACACGATTTCCTCCTCCTTGCCTCCCTCCCCATAAGGCGAAATATCAAAGTCACAAGGGACTCGCCTAGCTATTAGAGACATGTATGTAGGTATTTCTAGTCCAACAACTGCATAACACAAGGATTTAATGTCATAACATACATAATAAAAAAATCATAATACTCATAAAAATAAAAAATGAGTCTTACCAAGTGTTTCATCCCAATCCTATCCTTATGGGAGTGGGAGATCTGAATCACCAGTGAAATCTATGCCAAAGTAGGTCCAATCCTCCATTACAATCAACTGTCAATGGATCCAATCAAAGAACTCTGGTCTCTAGGACATCTTTTGACCACCCCCTGACCTTGGCATCAATGCGGCTCAACGAGCCATCCGTGGCTCCCGTGCTAGTGGTGTCGGAACTATCACTTCTTATCACTGGAAGATTGGTATTTTTTCGAAGAAGAATGATACTAGGATGGATCCATATCTGAACTACTTTAGTTTAGTCTTCTTTCATTTCTTCAGTTGACGTTTCATATTGATCGTCACTGCCTCTGCCTAGTTGTAAAGGGTCAGTGTTAGCCAGTCTACTGCAAGAAGAAGTTTTGTTTTTGTTGCTTCGTGTGGAGCTTGTGATCCTGCAACTTGCATGATGGTGTGTAGCACTACTTTTCATGCCAAGTCTGGGATAGATTGGACATCCACTTTCCTACTTCCTGATCCTTTCCGTGCCCCTGTACATACCCTGTCAATCACCATGCTCATATTCTCCATGGTGGTTTGGGTACGGGTCAGGATTGGTGTTGCCCCCCTCTATGATAGTCCTGTTATGAAGTAAATGTCTGCAACATCAATTTTGAGTTCCTGATCATGAAGAATTAATTTTTCCTCATCGTCAACCCAGATACTGATCAACTATTGTAGCATATTCGGTTGAGATTTGAGGCACGACGTCATGGAGAATTTTATCAGTCCATAGTCTCTAAGAGATTTCATACATCTTTCATTTTCCATGGAAATCTCATCTTCTTCACTATGTTCCCATTATTTCCATTCGATAACCATTTTTCCACTTTGCACCTACAAACATGTTCATATGAAATTCATTATCCAGATTAAAAGCTTTAAATTTGGGAAAATTAGGCCTGCTTGCTTGCATTGTGATCTTAAAAAGGTTTGTGCGGTAGGCAGGACTGTTTGGGAAATAGTTGCGTCAATCGGTGCGCCCTAGTTCAGAAATCTGGGTGATTGGCGCAAGTCCAAGCCTGATAATCGCGCTAACCATCGTGCCCTATTTTTTTCAATTTCCCCCATAGAATTCCAAATTTGGTGTTGCAGGTAATGATAGAGGAATTTAAATGTAGGGAAGGATGTCAAATATTACCTGGAACTGAAGGATTCAATATTGATCTGTTGAATCACCCACAATCGTTGCCACAAAATCACAGTCTAAAATGGGTAACTATTGCTCCACAAGAGGTAAAAGTGAAAAGTAATTATTTTTTACTAGTTTTTGCATTTTATAACTTTTTGAAAGCCTAATTAGGTTTTAATACATTTTTTTCGATTATTACATTATGCTATTTGGAGAAATGGGTTTTATGTTTGTCTCTTGTATTTTATACCATTCCAAACTAGGTAAAAACACGAAAAAGTCACCACTAGAGTCATCTTTCAACTCTTTTATGACTTTATAAAATTGAAAATATTGCTGAGACTCTTGTCGTTTTGAACTCGTTAAATGGATGTGAAACAATATCTACCCAGTATACATTTACCCCTTTTTTCGGGCTGGGATAGATTATTTACGAAAAAGGAATACCTTAGCCTATCGCGACTAAGAGGTTCTCTCAAATATTGTTTTCTATCTTTTATAATCTGAGGGACTATTTACGAAAAGGGATGTGTTGTAGTTTTATTTTTTTCTTCTTTTCAAACTCTCTAAATATGAAAAGATGCCGAGTTCTTCCTTTGTTAGACTCGTTAAACTCTGATGACATCATAAATCGTCACCATGACATTCACCAAGTTCCTCCTTCCTAGGTCTCGTAAAATGTAATAGGATCGATTTTTCTAGAGGAAAAACTTACATTGCAAGCATATGCTATCCCCTTCAAGCTTGTTTTCCAAAAATAATTGGGGTACTCACTAGAAATGGTGGGTGAAAATGGAACCAGTTTCTTGTCGTGTCGGCAATATGTCGCTCTTGAAAATCACATCGTCTGCATTTGTGTCGCGTTGGGGACATCTCATTTCGTAAATTTTTTCCTCCATGGGTTTGGGTAATATTTTTTGACTTTTCATCTGCTCTTTTCCATTTCATCACGACCTCAGATTCCTTGATGTCAAATACTGCCAAATCCAGTTTCATGTCACCGGTATGTTCAAGAGAAGTTTACCTCTGCAGTTTTCAACCTCCTCCTGATTCTCTATTAGTCGTGATTCATTATCATCATGTTCCTTTGTCTCCTATCGATGATGTGGGAAACATTCTTGCCAACCTTCGACCGGATCATTTCTTGTCGACCTCAACTCATTATCCAGGAAGTTGACCTAGAGACTCCCTTGTGGTACATTGGAGCTTTCATGCCTCAATGGCAAGTTCTTCGCACTCGACGATAGGTTCACATAATTAGCCTTCGATCGAGTGATTCTATGGGTGTTCAATGCCAGATCATTGTTCACATTCCATGGATTGTATCTTTTGTACCTTGAGAGCCATTAGCATTATTGGTGGTTTCTCTCGTGCCTGTTAACAACTTTCATCATTGGTTGGTAATTAGGTGACTTTCTTGCATGTTCGACTTCAGCTCACATATTCACATGCTTGATTTTGTACTTGTTTGGGTCGAAATGGAGTGAAAGACCCTAGGTTTTGTTTGATAAGATCTAGGCTAGGGGATATTGTGGTTTATCATGACTTTATTACATGACTCTTTTTATTGGATGGTTGTGACCATAACTTAGCCTATTAGTTGATCGTTACTACTGGATGGTTGCATCCTGTTAGTCATCAATAATTTTTTCTTGTTTAGATGACTAAATTCTTTGTCCTAGATTTCTAGAAACAAAATTCAAGAATCATGTGAGTTCTATAAATCCCGTCAAAGAGAAAATTTTCACTATCCTACTTCCCTGTCAAAGCATGTCCAATCTATCACCCGGATAAGACCAAATCTTGAACTTATGTCCCACACTCTCACTATGTTTACCACCTCTACCAATAACAATATGTCTCTATTTGCCTAAGCCCTCTATTTGCATACCTTATTTTTCCAAGTAAACCAAACTTTTCCCCCTACTCACCAAGTGCCTCAAGCAAAAGTGTTGTCAAAACTCCCTCTCTAAAGCCCTTTTGAAGTAAAAAAAGGTTTTCTAATTGTCTAGAATGATAGTGCATAATAAAGTGTCAAAAACCATGTCTCCTCATCCAAACCCTGATTCAAATTTTGAGTCAAAAACCTATTCCAAGGGGATTACAATAAGTCAAATAGGGTTAGCTAGGTTATGCACTGTCATGGTTCTGAATTCACTATTTCCAGAGATATTTAGAGGTGAAGTCAAGAGAACAAAAGAATGAAGCTTATTGTTGTCCAAAGAATATCAAAGACCTCCAAAGATATCCTCTTGATGAAGAAGTAAGCCTGCAAAGGAGAAATTTACCATGTCCAAGCATTTCTGCAGAAATGTTTTGTAAATGCTTAACAACAGAAATAAAGGCAAAGAAGGAGACGTAAAAATCTCATAAAGGCATCCACAACTGGTAATAAAATACAAACAAGCTTAATTTTACAAGGAAGATCATGATATCATGAGAGAGTATTATGAGGTGATGCCCATCAAAAGATCCATGCAGGTCTTAAAAGACAGTGGCACATAAGCAACACTGTACATCAATCAAAAAAATCATTAATTTTTCTTTTTGCTTCAAGCATGAATTTTGTAGAGGGACAGCTACCCTTTGCTTACATTCCTCCAAATAAGACCAAAAATCCATCAGATTAGCCATTAGGTAAGGTAAAAAAGGAGGATCATCATGAGAGGACCATTCACAACCTAGAACAAAGAAACAAGGTATGTGTTTGATGGGAATCAAGATTCGTGACTATTTTGAGCAAGCAATAGAGAAATAATAAGGTTACAAAGGCAAAGAACACATAAAACCCTTCAAGTGATCATTGTAGGATTTTAGACATAAATAGTGAGTTTGATAAGTGTCTCTTTGACAACTCAGAAAATGACACTGTTTGTTTTTCTAAAGCACCCATAAAAACTCAAAAGCCTGGGAAGATAGACAAAGAAGGTCAAATGGTGACAAAGAAACCTCCTTCATCACAGTAGATGGTTTCAAGGGTTTTCCAGCTACCTTATAGGGTTTGGTAGACAAGCACTAACTTCACCTCAGCAAAAGGAAAAAATCATAGTTTTTAAAGAAGAGCAAGAAGGGAAGACAAGAAAATAAATACTCCACTACACCAAATGTAGAAAATGATGAACAATATCAGCCAAAAGAAGCAAGAAATTTTAGTTTAAGGTTCTTTCTCTAAAAAATAAAAAAGTTAGAAGCATGTTAAAATTTTCAAAAGGGGCAAGCATGAGTTAAAATACAATGAGAAAAGGGAAAAGAGGACAAACCTTGTAAAGAGGGTTTCAACTTTGATTTTTACCAAAAGGTATAAAACCACTACAAAGCAACATTTCCCTGCTCCTTTTCTCATTTGCACACACAGTGAGGGTTTTCAATTTTTTCTTCTAGAAGTCCTCGGGTGAAATTTTTCAGGCGTTGTGCTCCTGTAGAGTTGCACTGCGTGCCTGTAGAGTCTCCCAGTTTAAATCTCCATTGCGTGCTATGCTCCTATAGATTGGTGTTGTGCTCTTGCGTTTGTGCCTAGCGTTCAGACTCTGCATGACAAGCCCATTCAGGAGTGACCCAAGCCACCCAAATACCATGTTGTGCTCCTATCACTGTTGCATCCACTGAACGAGGGCACGTTCAGGAGTGACTCGAGCCGCCCGACCCCTATGCTACACTCCTTCCACTACTTCAAATGCTGAAAGAAGTGTGTTGCGCTCCTGCCACTAATCTAGACTCTACACGATAGGCCCATTAAGGGTGACCCAAGCCACTCGACCACTGTGTTGTGCTCCTACCACTGTGTTGCACTCCTGCCACTATTTTGAAGCCTTATTTTTGAGCCATTTTCTTTGTTGTGGAGGCGCTTAAAGAGCTATTTTGAACCTTTTCCTGCATAAGAATGGGTTTATAAATATAAGGCCACTAAGAAATTTGAGAATTGGTGTCAGAGAAGGCAGTTAAATCCTAAAAAACAACACTTAAACTACACAATGCTATGCCTTGAGCTACTCAAAGAACTCATCATCTCCTTTGTTCCCTTTCCACATCATTTCACTAGCAGTGCCATTTCTCTTTAAGGATCCTGAGGCAAGGGTAAAGAAAGATAAAATGTCTGAAGAAGAGAATGTTGACATAGATGAGGCAACTCAAAGGCGTAAAAAGCAGCAAAGGAAGGGTGGCATGCCAAATAGGTTTGAACCTATAAACACTGAAGAGCTTTCTGGTTTTGAAGTTCCTGTGGTTATTTTTTACTGAAGAGCTTTCCGGATTATCCACAGTCTTACGAAACATTTGTTTACTGAAGAGCTTATAACCTCCCCTACTATTTTGACCTATTTTCAAGATTTGGGCTGTTATGAATTCTATAAAAAGGTAAAAAAGCTCTAGAGTCACCCTCAGTTGACCAAGATCGTTTCCCTAAACCTTCATAAACATAAAGTACACCTAGTCGGGGTAAAATTTTAGTTGACTTCCTATGCCATCTCTAGGGCCATTGGAATGCCTTCCATAGGAGAAAGGTGGTTCAAACAAAAGTATCTAGACCTAAACCACTATCGCCCATTCTTGAAACCAAGTTGTCAACATGACTGTTAAACTATCTTCCCCTTCTCTCATCTATTGGACATATATGCTCTCTTCATGAAGATCATCATGAAATACTTCACCTGTGAGGGTAGGTTCTCTAAATTTTATTCATACCACATAAGGCTCCTCATGCACTTCACCAAAACCAAGTTGCTACACATGCCCTACTATCTTTGCAAAAGTATTGATAAAATGTCTTCCATCATGTAGAAAAGGCATCCATCCCAAAAAAATTTCAAGTATTTTTCATCACTCCCTGATCAAAGTGATTGTCTCACACTAGCTAGAAAACCAAGGCATTCCCTAGGAGGTTTTCATCGCCCACAATGATTTCACAGCTCCATAGCCCACTCCTCCACAAAGTCTGCCATCATCATTGGAAAATATTTCTCACACACCTCCATCACCTTCCACTGACCTTGGTTCATCTTCTTCACATGAATCATTCCCTCAAATAGACCTTCCTCATTCACCTTCCCCTAAGAAATCAAAAAAATTAAGAAATCATTGAGGGCCATGAAGAAAGCAGTGATGGCCATGAAGAAAGTAGTGATGGCCAAGAAGAAGGCAGTGATGGCCAAGAAGAAGGTAGTGATGAAAAAGAATAAAACAGTAAGGGAGAGGATGATGAAAATGAAGAAAAAAGTGAAGAAGAGGAAGGTGGCAGAGAGGAAGATAGGGAAGAATAAATTAACAAAGGCAGCGACAAAATTGAGTGTGTTGATAAAGAAGAAAACATAGTTGAAATTAGTGAGCCCCATAATGAGAAAAAGAGCCAAAATAGTGGGTCTTATGATGAAGACAATGAAACTAAAAATACATATGAAGACAGTGAGGAGGAGGCATATGAAAGAAATGAAGAAAACAAAAATGATAGTGACAAGAATGGCAAAGACAGCCAAGAAACAAAGTTTCAAGTTATTTTCTGTAGGCAATAAAATGGTGACAAAGGGCCAAATAATGAAGATAATAAGCAGCGTAGTGAAGGAGAGATTAGCCAAAGGAACTCACCTAGTGAAGATAGAAAGAACCCTCATAGTGATGGGAAAACTAATGAAGGTACCCAAGACATTGACCCTACAAAGGATGAAAACAATGATACAAAGGATCAATTTGAAAATGAATATAGTGGGTCAAAAGATGATGAAGAGGACATTCATGGAAATGAAGATGTGCCCAAAAAAGATCAAGGCACCTCTAGGATTGCAAAAAAATATAAGGAGAGTCCTAAGGATCTTTCTAGTGATGATGGCATAAAGGATAGTGAAGATGCTGATCAAAAGGGTAGCCAAGATCAAGATAAGGAAGATGCACACACAGAAATCATCCATGAAGAGAAAAACAGTCCTAAGGTCACTAGTGATCAAGCTTTGAAAGTGAAACTTGTTGCAACTTTCACCATTACCTACCAAAGAGGAGAGAGGCATGTGTTTGCTACTTCCAAAGGGAAAGGGGCCATGCACTACTCCTCAACTCCAGCGAAAGACAAAGGTAAACAAAATGTGAAAGAGGAAGAGGACAATCATGAGGAAGAAAGAGAATTTGAGCTCATTCTCATAGACAGTGATGAGGAAAATGAGACAAGAATAGTAAAATATCTTCTGCAAGACCAGAATACACATATCAAAGACTTGGAATTTGAGTTAGAAAGGTCTAAGGATCTCATTCACTTTTTGCAGATGCAAAACAAAAAAATGAGTGGCTAGATGGCCATCTATGAAGCAAGGGTGATCAAATATTATAAAGAGGCTCAAAGGTCACAAGTACAGTTGTGGGAATACATTGGCTCTTATGAGGAGGATAGTGGTGAAGAGGGCCAGAATAGAAAGAGACCTAAGACTATGGGTCTTAGAAAAGCATTGGCAAAACAAAGAGAGGAAGAATCAGCCCAAGCACAAAAATTTCCCCTCACCAAACTCCTTGCCATGGAAATTGAGCATAACAGGGAATCATGCCTTGAGAGAGCCAACATACATCTAGAGGCCAAACTAGAGAATGCCAACAAAGACTTGATCTTGCAAAGGAGAATGACCGAGCACTATAAACAGAGAGATCACGTTGCAAGAAAAAAGCTCAAAACTACCCAAAATGAGGGCCCGACAACAAATGATGAAATAAACCAAGCTATTCTTGGAATTTTGGCACAATTTTATCTATAGGTATCCAAGGACCCATGACGCACCTACCTACCAATGTTGAGGGAAATTGAACAAGTTTTTGTTTTTTGCAAATTTTGAGCCTAGGAGTGCAGCACACCCTGTGCTGTGCTTTTTCCGAGGGCATTTTCAGAAGGATCAGCTTACATTTTTGGATTTCCCATCACAAGAGGAGCATTCTCACCAATTTTCATCTCAATTGGAGTTATTTTGACCCCTCAAAAGGGTCAAAAACACTCATTTGTTCACCTTTCTGCCCACTTTTCTGAGCATGTGTTGTGCTCCTCATAGTCTTGGCCTTTTCCACCCTTTGGGAAACTTTCAGAGGTCATATTGAAAAAATAAAGGTAGATCTAGAAATTATACTTCAAGGGCTTTCCAACAAGCCATCTTGGAGCCTTTTTAGACATGGCGAAGGCCTCCAAAACACTGTTGCAAAAAGGCCTATTTCTGCATTGCGCTCCTGGCAAGTTTTCAATTTTTTCACATAGTGTGCTGTGCTCCTATGTGTGACTGGGCAGAATGTAGAAATTTGAATAACTGTTATATTATTCACCAAGATCATCCTGATCACACACTATTTGAGCTTCATGCATAATACATAATCTCTTCTACCATTGATCATTAATTGCGGAAATATAAACAATCGCATGCGCACATTAAAACCATAAACAATCACACATATGAACATAGTATTTATGGGGAAGCTTAAAGCTGAAAACCCCCAACTATATGTATATTATATGTAATAGATATCATGTAAAAATCATTGTACAAAGCTCCTCACAAGCTCTCAGTACAATCTCCAATCGCTACACACTACACAAGCTCAGATCTAGCAAAACACATGCTCCAATCCCTCCTATTTATAACAAAATATTGGGTCCTTCTAGATCTTGGTGCATGATTAAAATAATGTTAATCACATCTAGATCCACCTCTATGGAATATTTTATTATTATTTGTTGGAGGGAAAGGGTGTTTGACTTGGGTCAAATCCCTTGATTAGTGAAAAATAAATAAATAAATGATTTATTTATCTTTTTAAGGAAGTGGTTGGGATATAATCAAGTAAATAATGATTTATTTGATTAATGATGGTTTGATTTGGTCATATTCAACAAGGAATATTATTTAAATAATTATTCCTAGAAAATATTAAGATAACTATGGGTGTATCTCATTAATTTCTTTGTTTTTGGGTTAAACATGACTGGGAATAATAATTAAATTATGGTTTAATTAATTATTCCTTTTGGGGTTTTCTTAATTAACATAGTGAAAGCAGTTTTACTTGGGGTAAAACTAGTCTTACATGGTGTACTTGGGTCCATCTAATAATAAAAGGTTAGATGACAAAAAAATGGTGTAACAATAAGGAATGAGGATTCATTTTAAACAGTTGGGACTTGCTATGTTTAAGAGAAATACGTGGTTTTATGAGCTTGGAGAAGAAATTGGTTTTATGAAGTGAATGAATGGCTTGTTTGGCTTGACGATGGAGAAGCATGTTTGCAGGATTCCATAGCTTGGTGAATGGTTATGTTTTCTAAACTTGTTAATGTTTTCTTGTCCTCATTTTTGTTTCATTATTCTTGGTTTCTATAGATCAGAAAGGTATAGGTTGAGACATGCTCATGGAAGTACCTCAAACCTCCCGTTTGTTATAGCCTTGATGTTTTCCTCTTTTAGGCATCTTAAGGAATTCTTGACTGCTCCATAGGCCCACTAATTTTTTTTTTTGTTTCATGAATGGTTAATATGCTAGCTTATAAATATGATTCATGGTATGCCCTGCTTATTTAAAGTTTCTAAAACCCTATTTTGAAGCTTTTCTGTGGAATATTGATTGATTAGGTTAAGACAAAGAGGTCTCGTTTTGATCTTGCCCTTTTCCCATGATTACCAAATTATTTTAGAGTTCCCGATAGCTTGATATATGTTGTTTCGGTTTTCCCTCTACATAAATTGGGTTGTTTTTTTATCTTATGTGTTTTCCCAAAAATCTGAAGGTGAATTTCTAAAGTTAGGAGGTCTAATGCTTCTATGTCTCACCAGAATTTTCATCTTACATGTTTATCAGTTTGAGTATTGTTCACAAATATTAATGGTTTGCCCTACCTCATGAGTTATTGCTTTCAGACTATATATTTTTAAGACCTCTTATTTTTTTTCCCAAACTTAATGTTAATTACACCTCATACATCACCTAAAGGATCCATTAACCTTTCTAAATTGGCCCTGCTATACACTCTTCTTCATCATTTAGATACCCTCGACTTCATTTGATCCCATAGCCCTATTGATTTGATAGTCTGTCATTCCACCTATCCTACTTAATCATCTTACCCCAACCCAAAACAAATAAACAAAATTACACTTAACAACTAGCCTAAAATCAATCATTCAAAATGAACAAGTTCACATTCTTTGCATAATAGAGAGAGCCCTCTCTAAATCCAGGAAGGCTAGGTCCAAGGACACCAAATACTGGTTTAATCTTCGTCTGTGTTTTGGTCTACCAATTTTCCAAATCACGGGACGACAACATAATGGTGCTCACGGTGGGACCTTTTGACTTCATAAAAATCTAAATACCCCTTAGGAATCCAGAAACCCTTCATCAAAAATATCGTATGATTTATATCTACCTCGTCACTATCACTAACACAATGATGATTCTAATGCAACCTTGATGTCAGTGACAAACTAAGTATCCCTTAGGACTTCAGAAACCTTCGTCAAATCATAGAGAACTTAGCTGATAGCCTAAGAGTAGAATCTAGATTTTTCACCATCTTAGCAAATGATGACTCAGCTGTAGGAAACTCTTACATAACATAAGGGTTGCATATAGAAAACTAAAAAAAAACCCCAAAAATTTTCTAGATTGGATTTTGTCAGTATTGGTGGTGGACCATAGACAACATATCCTCAAAACAACTAAAAATATCCACCTGGCGACTCCGCTAGCGTCCAGTAGGCCTTCTAAATTTTTCTAAGTATCTATAGAGTCCTATAGGACTACATCAAACCGGCCCTGAGAAGTTTAGAAACCTAGTAACACATTGTGCGAGTTTGGTAGCACCTAGAGAGGTCAGCCTTCTGAAAGCAGTCAAAAACTTTCAACCTCTCAAAATTTTGAGTTTGAAATCTGGCTCCATGAAAAAGCAATACCAGATCTCATCTGGATCCAAACCCTCCTACTATAGTTGATGACCCAGAAAATATTTTGTGGCAAACTTCTGAAACTGGAAACTTAGCTACTAATAGGACCATTCGTAAAGCAAGCTCTGTACCTTAACATCTTATAGCATTGCAAGACCCCCAATTTGACTTGCGCCATACCAAAAAGATTTTTAGGACCAAGTGACAAAGTAGGGTCGACCATACTAAGCTTGAGCCCATAGACTTGAAGGAGAGTCTTAGCAGAGAAGCTTCTCCTTCCACACCACCTGATTTCCAACTTCTCCACCATTTTGCATCTTTTCACCCCAAGTCTGCTCAGAATCAGTTTACTAGTCTAAGTAATTCTGCCACACCCATTAACACCTCCACTGTGCAAACCACTCCATCTCATATTACAAATCCTCTGCTTGTAAATGCACCATTAGCTCCTGTCATGGCAACATGGTATGCACCCCTTTCGTTACCACAACCATTAGTACCTTTGCCAAATGATTACCAATCCAGAATCCCACACTTCACCGAGGCTGAATCCACTACTTCCCAACAACATGTAGATAGAATGAATGATGCTTTTGACTACATGGAATTAGAAGAGGAAACCATGAATATGAGGATGTTTGCCCAAATTCTAGGAGGAGAAGCTAAGAAATGGTTCAAAAGCCTAGCTCCCAACAACATACATGATCTCCCTTCCCTTTACCAAAGTTTCATAAACAAATAGGAAATCAAGAAAAACCCTCTTCAGATCCTTTTGGAATATAAAAATCTTAAAAGAAATAGAGGGGAAAGTGTCCAAGACTATTACACTAGGTTCAATAGTGTTTCCAACGCACTACTGGAAAAAATGAAACCCCCATTAGGCCTAGCCTTAGCTAAATTCTTAGAGGGTTTTGACCCTGACATGGCCTATAAACTAAGAGAAAGAGAGCCCCTAACTTTAGAAGGCATGCAAAAAGGAGCTATAAGTGTAGATGCCAACTTAATTGAAAAAAGAGCTAGGCTACGATTAGAAAAGAGGGTAACATACAAAGATGACACCATACCCTCCACCTCCTCATCTGATTCCAAGATGGACAACCTTCTTAGGACCATGGAAAGAATGATGGAGAGAATAAGCATAAATGAAAGAGCATCCCCTAGGGACAACCAAACAGATCCCCAAAATAGAAACCAGAATCCAAATTTGAGAAGAGACCTGCCCCAAAATAGACCAAGGGAAAATGATCAACAAATTAGGCCACCCTTCCAAGATAAATATGTTGACAAAGGGGAAAGAGATGTTGAACAACCAAATGAAAACTAGCTAAAATTAATAGGCTTTGATAGTGAGGGTGATGTTTTTCTCATAGAAGAAGAACGAGGTTTTTTCTCCTAAAACCAAGATGAAGCAAGCTATGAATATTCTGAAGACCATGAATTGGGATTAGAAAATGCCATAATGGAAGTACATAGGAAATATGATCTTAGGAGTAAGAAAAACCAAGACAACTCTAGGAAAAACAACTGAGACACTACCGTTAAGAAAGCTCCCAAAACATTCTTAAAAGAACAAGAGATAATAACAACACCGTGGCTAAGAAAACTAATCCCAACAAGGATAAAACTATCCAACCAGGTGTTGACACAAGTTATCCTAGCACATTTGCTAGTGGCCCTGAGAAAACTCTACTGACCAAAGCCCCAAATCAAAATCAGCGAATTAAAAATGTGGAAAAATTTATGGTTGATAAAACTGATGTAAATATGTCTAAAACTCAAGTACCTTTCGATTTTGAAGGAGAGATCGCTAAAATCAAAATAACCATCCTTCTCACTGAATTGGTATATCAAGATATGTATCGCTCCCAAGTTTTGAAATTTTTGAACATAGGAAACGATACCAATACTCTGAATTTGATAGATGAGAAACCAGATTTGTTGTTTGGACCTGAAGTAGATGGAAAATACCAAGAAGGAGCCATTCCCCCATTCTATGTTAGCCTAAACATACACAACAAAATCCTACATAATGCCATGCTAAACTATGGTTCCTCTCACAACCTCATGCCAAAGGTAGTGATGGAAAGATTGGGCCTAGAAATAACCAGGCCCTACAAAGATCTGTATTCCTTTGATTCAAGTAGAGTTAAATGCTTGGCCCTGATCAAAGACTTATGTGTCAATTTGACACAAATTCCTGCTAAGAGCCTGGTCATGGATATAGTCCTGGCTGACATTACCCCCAAATATGGCATGTTGTTATCACGATCTTGGGGAGCTAAAATTTTGGGAAACATCCAACTTGACATGTCTTATGCTACCATCCCAATTTTTAACCAAAATATGATACTCTACTGGGAATCTCATATGAAGTATATGGTAAGAAGCTTAGATAGACCCAACAACACCCCTATCTATTCCATTCATTCATACTTGGAATCAGTGATCTTGTATAATGAAAATGACCTTGATGAGCAAGTTAATGAAAATTGTGAAGATCTAGGCACATTACAACAATTAGATCCCTTCCTCTATGATGATTTCAACAGTCGAGACTATCACGATCCTAAAACACCACAAGATAATAAAACTGAAATTGATTTCCTGTAAATTGAAAATGAAATGTCAGAAACAAGAATCAGTTTAGAAAAAGGAATATTTTTCTCAAAAGAAAGACAAATCTCAACAACAGAACTTCTTCCTTTTGCTAATCTACAAAAAATCAAACATCCTCACAAATCAAAAATCTTTGGGAATCTCGAACAAGACGATTTGATGTTTCTACCTTACCTAGATACTTCATCATCCATGAAATTTTCCCTTTCAGAAAAATGATCAATTTTCACAAATATTGTTACAGATCCCAAAGAATTTTTTTTTGAAGCTGATATAGAGGAAGATGGCATAGGTAATCTCAAGAAGCTTGAAATATTTAGGTTGTCTAAAATTTTATCAGTACACACAAAACAAAGGAATACAAGATTGTTCAAAAAATTTCAGAATGCTTATGTGTGTAGGCAGGGTAGTCTAAAACCTTGTAACACAACCATTGTTCTAAAATGCTTTCATTTAAAAAAGAATCAGAAAATTTTTGAGCAGTTTAGTTCACTTAGAAAGAAGGAAAAGGGACATAGGCTTTGTATAGAATTTATTTACCAGGAGCAACCCTTCCAAAAGATCAAATACCTTTTTACCAAAAAATATCATACTTTACAAAGGGTAGGGTTTTCTAACTAAATCTCATTACATGATAGTTTTTCAGGTTACCATCAGATGATACCAATTCAGATCAATCAACTCAAGGATTTTTTCAAATTTCCTTGGGATAGTTGCATGCTTAAAAAAATACCTCCTGGGCTAGAAAGTGTTGGAGATACTCTCTGAAAAACTATGCCTTCAGTTTTAAATTTCTCTACTATGGTGTACATGGATGACTTCATCATTTGTTTTAAATATGATAAAGAGTACCTTGCCTACTTGAAGAGGATCTTTAAATAAAACACATTTGAAGAGAAAAGGTCAAAGAAGAAGCACCAAGGGGATCATGGATTTTTTGAAAACTCTTGGAATAATTCTTATACCATGTTGTCAAATAGAGGTATCTATGTTTTCTATTTTTAAGAGTTGAATGGAAAAAAGATGTTTGGAGATCCTTTTGAAGACAAGATGCTCAAACACTACTTTTTTCAAGATCCTTAGCTTCAAATTTTTCACTCATTGTACATACCATTGTGTGAAGAAAAATTCAAAAAGAGAGAAAAAATAGAAAGCATAGAAAAAATGGAAAAGAGGGCAGATTCTAAAGAAAAGGTACAGCCCCATACCCAAAAAATAGTAATAATGAAAGTGTGCAAGCATAAATGCCACTACTGATGAAAAAAGAATGTCTTGTTCAACTATTTAGCCTAATCATGGCTCAACATGTTTGAAATTTATTGTTGATAAGTTAGTGAAAAAGTATGCTGGTCAAAACATTGAAGCTTGACTTGTTAAAGAAAAAAGATTAGGAAAGAAAGGTACTGGTTCCACATGCCAAAAACATAACCAAGGAGAAAAATAGGGATGAATAGCAAACTATATATCTTAGCCCTGATTTTTCTAGTCTTATTTTGTACAAAAATAACATTTGTGTGCAGCTTGTTTTTGTGCCACAAACGCATGATAAATAAGACTGTCTAATCCTGATTAGTCATGTTTTCAATTTCATGTTTTTTAGCTTAGTGAATGAATCCTGTCAAACATTTTAACCTTGACAGTTGAATAGAATAGGTAGAGAATCAAAGGAGTTCATTAGCCTAATCTGAACTCTCGGAAGAGATAAGTGTAGAAGTAGATAGTTTGTTGGGTAGGTAAAAGTGAAGTCGAGCTATTCATGCTTTCAGATTTTCAAAATCACTACCTTAGGGAAATTAGCAGCAAAAGAAAGAAGAAAATCCACCCAATGGATGATGTACTGGTCTTCATAAACCAAGAGATCTGAAATTTTAGACACCTCCTGAAGAGGAGCTACCCTCCCCAAGTGGAGCCACTATTAGTCATCAGTAATTTTTTCTTTTTTAGGTGACTAAATTCTTTCTCATCGATTTATAGAAACAAAATTCAAGAATCATGTGAGTTCTAGTAATACCCTGAAAGAGAAAATTTTCACTATCCTACTTCCTGTCAAAGCATGACTAATCTATCACCCAGATAATACCAAATCCTTAACTGATGTCCCACACTCTCACTATGTTTGTCACATATGCATATAACACTATGTCTCTGTTTTCCTAAGCCCTCTATTTTCATACCTAATCTCGCCAAGTAAACAAAACTTTCCCCCCTACTCACCAAGTGCCTCAAGCAATGGTGTTGTCAAAATTCCCTCTCTAAAGCCCTTTCGAAGTAAAACAAGGTTTTCTAACTATCTAGGATGATAGTGCATAATAGAGTGTCAAAAACCTTCTCTCCTCATCCAAACCCTGATTCAAGTTTTTAGTCAAAAACATATTCCAAGGGCATTACAGTAAGTCAAATAGGGTCACCTAGGTTATTCACTGTCATGGTTTTGAATTCACTATTTCCATAGATATTCAGAGGAGAAGTCAAGAGAAAAAAGAATGAAGCTTATCATTGTCGAAAGAATATCAAAGACCTCCAAAGGTATCCTCTTGATCAAGCAGTAAGCTTCCAAAGGAGCAATTTACCATGTCCAAGAATTTCTGCAGGAGTGTTTTGTAAATGGTCAATAGCAGAAACAGGGGCAAAGGAAACCTAAAAATCTCATTGTAATATCCCAAAAGGGATTGCTCATCAAAACAGGCCTAAAAAACACATTTTTCAAGGATGTGTGCTTCAAAAACCAAGAACAGCCTTGGATTCCTTAGATATGCTAATCTAAGACCCAATTCCAAGAGGAGATAAAAAACCAAACATACTAGGTGAGGCAAACAGGCCTCCCACACATAGTATGGCTTGATAATTGTCCAATGAGGGACTGTAGCAATATATAAAAATTTTACTAGAGTAATAGCAGGCTAATAATGCATGGGATGTGTTAATAAACACTTTACTATCAGTAATATATGCAGCAACAAGGAAAGTGATCTATCCCTTCAACTCAAAGTGGGGAAAAACAATGATTTAAGCACTAAAAAGGTTATTTTCAGAGATTTGTGTTAAAAAAAGAGGTACATTGTGGTTCTATCTATTAGCGTAGGTCATGAGGGACTTCCATAACAAATTTTAGCTTAAAAAAATCATTCTAGCTAAGTTAAACAGATCTCCCACTCCCAAAATGGCTTAAAAATGTTGATTTCCCATGACCTAGAGTATGCAGAATGTGATTGAAGCATATGAAGCGATAATTTATGAAGGAATTAGATGAAAATAAGTATCATAAATAGTAAATCAGACCTGTGATATTATTTATGAAATATATCAAAGAGAGATAGAAGTTTTACAGGGATCAAGGGTTCAAAATGAGATACTAAAACACAAGAAAATGCGGAATGAGATTGACAACATAATTTTCAGGGGGATGAAGTAATATTTCATTATATCTCAGATCTAGGGAATATATTTACATAAAAATATAGATCTATTACAGATACATATGCCAAAGAGGCTCTCCTTTTCACTCCCCTTGGGGATCTCAGCAAAAGATGGATATCAATGAATAGATTTGAGATCTAAGCGATAGATTTGCAGTAATATTTAGAAATTTATGAAGCATATGATGCATAGTAGATAATATCTTAAATGATCATGGATTGGTTGGCCAATCCATGGATCACCACAGTGAAGGGAAGGGTCCCTTTCACCAGAGATCTTTCCTCGAAGGTGATACAAAAACCCCACTACAACTCTGCTTGCAAAAAGGACGTAGCCTCTTCAGGGAACTACATAGATGGTGATGTAGAATACTTTGGCCTAATTCCAAGATAAAAACTGAAGCTCAAGCAATGGCTGCACTCTTCCAGGAGGTTAAAAGACACACTCACTGAGAAGAGGCTCCAATATAAGCTAGATCTGGACAAATCTAGAGTTCCACCTACTGTAGCTTACAAAAGCAGGAAAATCCTCACTGGATCTAGGTTGTAGTTGGAAGTAGAAGCTTGATCTCCAAGTAGATAGTGGATAACCAATACAAGCTCTTCCAGGAGCTCCTCAATGGGAAGAGATGAAACTCCTAAACAGGAAATTCCAATGCAATCTAGGCTAAGTAGCCAAAAAATTTGTTTTTCTAAATAGACATCAATTCAAAAATCAAATCATGAACAACCTAAACATGTTTCCTTCCCCTTCCTTTTATAAGACGTGAGCTTGCCAAAACCCTAAACCACCTTTATTCATTTAACCCTTTTCACATGGAGGACCTCCTTCTAGAACTGCGTTGATCATCCAAGAGGTTCAATGCATATAGACTGTGTTGTGATTTGGTCTTGTTGACCCAGTCAATTGGCTCAATCCTATTTCACACACAAGTGGATTTTATTAAGATAGCCCTAATTTTCCTCTGTTCACATTGGGCATGTATTTGTTCTTTTATTAGGATTTTTTGACCCTCCTTTACATAATTATTCTTTGAACAAAGAAAAAAAATTGAAATTGAATATTCTTATTAAAATAGGAATATTATAGTCGTCCCCTCTAAAATTTTGCTTGTCCTCAAGCAACTCATAAGGACTTTGTAAAATCTCCAATGGAGTTGTCTCCTCCCAGGAATGCAAGTATTCCTTTGGTGGATGAATCAAATAGTTGTCATCATGAAGTAATGGGAGATACATAAAATACTCATATGCTGCCCATTGGTCCCTTCAAGGCATGTGAGATGGTAAAAATTGGGCACTTCAACCCCCATGAGAAACTCCAATCGCCATGCTATCATCCAAACAAAGTGAGCCATCCTTAATAGCTCAAAGAAATAGTCACCAATCCCCACCATATGCAATGTGTATGGGCTCCATGGCTGGAAATGAGAGATAAGAAAACTCAACTCACATTGTCTCTCCCTCCATTTATGATACACATGGAGCTGATGATCCTGGGCTGCAACAATTTAGTACTCATGAAGCCAAAAGAAACTTGGAACTTCATGATTCCCTTCATGGATCATAGTGAGCCTTTTTTCCCAATTTTCCATGCATATAGTGAATATATTATCTTCACCGTACGTGCTTCAAAAGAAATATGGACCAAGTATCATATGATATATTGGATGGTGGCAATAGTCCCTCCCTTGACACCAGCGTTGTCCTTCATCTTGCTGCCTCAAATCATGGTACAATAAGTGGCCATCCCACCACCTTATTGCTGCAAAAAGCTTCTTAAAATCTTGGGAATAGTAGAGGGTAATAGGTGTTGGCTGAATATGATCCGAACAGCACATGTCTTGCTGCAAATTCTCCCAAGTGAGAGACTTCTTCCAATGACATAAGCCCAACATATGGCTCCTAGCATAAGGAAACAAATGATATAATGTAGCAGACACACAATGTTCTATCCCCCTCTTGAAGCATGAATGAATGTGGGTGATTTCATTCCCAAAAGACACACTCAACCAATGTGTCATTCCTACTCTCATGTTCATAACAAATATTGGAGCATTATTGACATCATGATACAAACAATCTCCCTCATACCAACTCATGAGAAGGTTACATTCTCCCCCAACCCAAGGTACATACATGATTATGATATTCATTCTAAACAGAAATACATGTACATACATTATAGGTATAAGCAAATGCATGGAAATGGAATTCATCACAGGGTGCCCATACTTTCTTCTTTTCAACCAAAACAACCATGCCTCCTTCTTATGCATCCCTTTCTTGAAATACGAGTCATGAGACAAGACAATCAAAAACTTTGGGTGGTATCCACACTAACCTAATAGAAACTAGCGCAGGTCATCTCCTCATTGCTTCAGATCTAGATGTGGTAAGTGGTTTACATTCCACTTACTTGCTGCCCTCATCATCCCATCATGGATAAAGGCAAAATGTATATTTGATGCTTTAGGGAAGCACCCATCATGCTGCAAGACCTCCCTTAGTCTATCAAGGGAGTAGCCAAGTTTGAAAATAGTCCTGGCCCAAAGAATCCTATCCAAAAGGAATGGCACCTCATCACCATTTGGCATCCAACTCAAAAAAATGTTGATGTTTCCATGATACCGATGGTATACCCAAGGGATACAACACAGTTCTTCCAACTACTGCTTAAGAATGTCATGTCGCAAGTTGTCCTCCAACAAGGTACTAGTTGTGCATGAGTGCTCATCTACTATGTGGCAGTAAACAACAATATATATCAGTTGTACATGATCAAAATAAAAATACAATGTGACATACATTCCTTCTAAAAAATCAGGATGAGTCTGGAGATATTTCATCCCATACTCTCTCAATAATAGAAACAGCAACAAGGACTCTTGTTGCCTCCTTGCATTATCAAAATCCAGATCGTGGGGCAATAACATAATGATGGACATGTGAGATGCCTCATCAACATAGTACCAACCAACTCCTTCATACATCACAGGAGAGTTATCCTCCCTCCAAAAACATTTCACATGCATGAAATACATCTCAAGCATAAATACATGTGAGCCCATGAGATATACCTCAAACAAAGGAAAATATATGGACATAAGATTTGACATATGATGTCCAAACTCTCTTCCTAACAGCCACAACAACCATGCCTTCTTTTTATGCATCCTATCAATGAGACTCAAGGCATGAGATAAAGAGATAGAAATTTTTGGGTAGTGACCAAATTCACCCAAAAACAACCAGCGCAGCCATGCTTCTTGCTAGCCTGTATCATAGATCTGCAAGGGGTTTGGCAGCCTCTTACTCCATACAGTCATCCACTTATCCCAATGTGGGTGAAGGATCTCATTCTGCCATGGCTTGGTATCCTCCCAAGGTAGGGTACCATGCTCCTCCAACCTTTGAAGAACCTTGCACCTCATAAAAATTTGAAGTGCACCTCCAATGGGATCTCCTGATGAGACCTCCTCCTCATGCATGCTCTTCCAAAACCAAAGAGGCCTTGGATCTCCTACAAGTAGAAGTCTCTCTTTGAGTTATGGCATGCTCATTGAGAGAGTATCATCTAGAGAGGAGAAAGAGTTTCTCATCCCAAGATGTCTACCCTTTGACATCCCTTCCTCCATGGCTCCCTACATGAAGTTGGCATCTGAATGTTCCCATGAGGACTGGATCCTTAACTCTCCACTGCTGCTCTTGGAAAACGTAGTGCAACCCTGTTGCTCTTGCTACACTTTGGGAACACCTTGCATGGCTGCAAGAGTTCTCTCTTTCAAAATGTTGACTTCCTCAACTGCAAGTGTTAAAGGCCGCTCCTCCAAGGTTGTCTGATCAAGAGCTCAAATCTGAGCTATGGAAAAAGCTCAAAATTGGAAGTGTTCAAAAACATTTTCAACCTAAACAACTAAACAGGCCTCAGCGATATGATCCTAATGCCGTGAATGACACTCAAAGCTGACATTGTATGTGAAAGTTATGCAGGTTTGAAGTTTTCAGTAAACTGTAAAAATTCAGTTTCACCAGGTTTGACTTCCAAATTTTGGAAAATTATAAAAGAAATATTTTGAGGAATATTCCTCATAATATTCCATAGAATATTCCTCAAAATATTCCACCTAGTCCAATCTGACAGTGACAAATGTCAATTTTTGATTTGATCAAAGTTTGACTTTTCAACTTTTTGACCAATCATGGGTTGCCACATGGCAAGCCTAGAGGGTGGCACGTGGCCCCCTTGTTGGTGAAATTTGAGGTTCAATTTTTTTTTTCAGTCCATAGGTTTGAACCCTGGACCTCTCATCTATTAGTCGGAAGTCTTACCATTACACCACGGCAGTAGTTCTTATTTATATTGGAGCGCAAATATTATTGAAGTTTTAAAATGTATGTCGCCAGAGGGAAAAGGGGCTAGCCCGGACTTCATGTGTTCAGGGGTCGAGAACCTAGGCATTAAGGCCTAACTATGGCAGGTATGGGAAGTTAAATAACCCCACCATGTGGCCGCTCCAACAAATTTTATATGCCATGGTTTATCAAATTTCGGAGTTAGTTTAATGCAGTGGTTAGTTAACCATTTTTGGTGGCGGTTTAAATGGAGTTTACAATGTTAGCACTACCCACTCACATTTATTGTTAACATTGGTGGTTCCGAAAAATCTGGCAGAGTCCGATATTCTTTCGGATTTGGCCAAAGTTATCAGTCTTAACTGGCAGTGTCTCCACATTTGGTGGAATTTGTTTAGGACAAACTAGACAAAATTTGTTTTGGCCATAACTTTTAGTAGGGAGAACCTTTTTGAGCAAAATTTTTTATTTTATTTTGGGTCTTCTCAGCATTCTGAAGCCATTGAGATAGGTTTTTGAGCTACTAGGGCCATTTTGGTAATAGAGTTGTGGTTAACCATATGAGGTGAACAAAAAGTCATTTTCGACTATTTTCAGCATTTCAGAGCCATTGGAATAGGTTTTAGTTCTATTTGAAGAATTTCAGAGGCTGAAAACCTTCAAGAAATTTTTCAGGGCCACTAGGGCCAATTTCAGGTTGGAGCTATTTTGAGTTGTACCTCTCTATTTGAGGTGAAGAAAAGATGATTTTCAGCTATTTCAACCTTTTGAACCCAATGAAAGAGGTTTCAGACCTATTTGAGGACTTCTACAGCCTGAACAGCTACAAAGGAGTTCAAAGAGTTGTTAGGGCCTTCTTGAAGAAATCACTGTTTATGGTAATTCTTAATTGTTTAGTGAATTTGGAAAGACATTCTTATATTTTTCATACCTTCTGAATCAATATTTTCATTCATATTTGTCTATTGAGACACTTTTAAACTTTTATTAGCATTTGAAAGCATTTTAATGCAAGGGGACAAGCTCATTTTGGGAGGCTTGATCCAGCAGACGTAGCCCAGGAGGGGTGTTCTGCTCATCAAAAATCTGTGTCATGTTTTGTTGAAGTTATGTTGGTGAAAATTTATGATTTAATATGTTAAACAGTAAATTAAATTAACTTTCCTTCACACATAAACTCTTATATAGCTACCAAAAACACTTGGTTTCAATTGCAAGACTTTAATAACAGTTTGCACATATAATTTGATGGGAATTGAGTGTTAAATTCTACTAGTTCTAAAGACAGAGTCTATAAAGGGCCAGGTAGCCTCTGGATCTCATCCTTTTATCAAAGGTGACATATCCAGTAAATTCCCTTACATTCAATCTCTGGATTAGATCCAAGTATTTGTTTTATGCAACAAGACATGGAGAATTTTGCACACATTTAATTTACTGGAAATGGATACCTTGCACACATTTTCAAGTACTTCCATTATCATATCAGATGGTATTAGAGCTTTGTTTAGTCTGGGTTGTGCTTCGGTTGAGCCTTGATTGAGCATAGGTTGTGCTTAGGCTGAAAATTCGTTCTTGTGTTGAAGGTGTTAATACAGTCAATCTTATTGTTTTATTGGTTGCAAAATGGTTGCTTGTATGAGTTTTCTTGAGTTGAAAAGACAGCTATTGATAGCTAGGTCTTGGAAAGGAAAAAAGAGTTCTAGGATATTTCCTTATCACAAAGTACCTTAATATTATATTTGGAAAACAAACTCACTTGGTTAGTGTTTGCTACAAAAGTTATTGGAGTGTGTGTTTTATGGCTGCTTGAATAAGAAGGGCTCATTACTAACATTTGGTTAAAAATATTTTCATCTGTTGGAAAGCTTTTAGAAAATTTCTTTGGAATTTCCTTTTGTTAATTTGACCATTTACATGATGTCAACTTCTTCTACAAGTGAATTTTACTCCTTCACGAGATTCTTCAATGATGACATGAAGAATGAGTTCATTAAAGTGAAGGACATGGTGCAAATTCTCATTGAGGATCAAAGAGAAAGTGTTAAGCTTCATGCACAATTGTTGGCCATGCAGGGAGAGAAGGAAAGAATTCTCCAAAGGTTGCATGACATGGAGAAACAATTCCTTCAAGCTCAAGAAGCTTTGTCCAAGAAGAAGCGTCAAGAATAGGTAAACCATTCCAACTTGTCTTCAATTTCCTCAATTGAAAAGTGTGTAGGTTCTTTTGAAAAACATACAAGGAGTATCGGGTCTAAAATAATGTTTAAGATGGGCTATCAAGAAGTAAAAGGTTTGGGAAAGCATGCACAAGGCATGATTGACCCTATTTCAGTTGTGGAGTGACCCAAGAAAGTTGGTCTTGGTTATGAGCAGTTTAACGGCGAAGACTCCAAATCCTTGAATGCATGTGAAGCAAATTTAAAGAGAACCTTTATTCCAAGTTCTTCTATGCATATATGCAAAAATTGTTCTAAGGATGATTGTTATTGTACTAAGCCATCATTACAGCAAGTAGAGGGTAAGCATGTCGCTTATGGCAATCCTTCAAGTTCAAACGGTTCTCAAGACAAGAATTGTGATGAAAGTTTGAGAAAGAAAGTTGTCTCGTCTACTAGTTCATCGTATTTCGAAGACATAAAGGATGGACATTCCATGCAGAAAAAGAGGTATAGTTATTCACATGATCAATTTGATTATGTTTCAGCAAAGAACGATAATTTTTCTTGTTCAAATGAAAGAAAGTTTTGTTGCACATTTTGTGGTGGATTTAACCATGTTGCTTCAAGATGTTGGTTGAAAAAGAAAGCACACGGGAAGCAGAAGAGGCAAAGAGAACTTTCTCAGAAAGTGCTTAAGAGTTGCACATTTTGTCAAAAGAAGGGACATGATGTCTCTCATTATTGGAATTTGCATCCAACAAGTCGTCCGAAGCACATGCAGCTACATGACAAAAATTTTGGCACAAGTGGATCTATGGAGTCCATTATCACTGTGGAAATGGAAGATTCACATGAACGTGTATTGAAATCGCAAAAGACGCCATGGAGTTGGCTTGGTAAGAAGTGGATTAACTTCTTAATGTAGTAAGTCATCTTAATTTTGTAAATGCATGTATTTATGTTGAAAAGTTGATGCAAGATTGCATGTAAAAGCAGTTTCAGCTGAAGGAATTTCTTTGTTGTTGCAAAATTTGGCCATGGATGTGTAAAACATGAGTATGATACTCACTTATGTTGCAGCAATGTCTTTTTCTTCAGCTCTTAATCACCCACATGTTTTTGGGATGATGTACTCGTTGGTATTTGAAAATAAGAGTTGAAGGTGCACATGTACATAGAGGTTGTATGTGTAAATAGCAAACTATATATAGTTCATTGTACATGATACATACACATGTGTTTGTCAAGATGTATCTTGTTCTTTGTGGACTTGTGTCGATTATGTCACACATGTTTATCGACTTGTGTCGATTATGTCACACATGTTTATCGACTTGTGTCAGTTGTGTGAACACTTGTTACAGATTTTGTGTGTCAATTGTATAGCACATTTCATTTTCAACTTGTTGTTGATGTCGTATGTTGCACAAGGTGCCTTTGGTGCAGAGAATGAAGTGTTAGTGCAAAGCAGTGCAAGATTCCATGAGTTGGAAAGGCATGCAAGAAAAGAGGGCACAATTTTCAGCAAGGATCAGTATTGGTTTCAAAATGGCATATTGGTATGGAGAGGACAACTTGGTCGGAATTCGACACAAGTACATGGATCATTCAACAAAAATTCACCATGTCAATAGTTAGCAATTGAGGATAATTTTTGGAGGCTGAAGAGAAGAGGATGTTGTTATTGGGTGAAATCATGAAGTTGGGAAACACTTTTTGGCGGACCGCTAGAATATGGGAGAAATTTTTAATTTCTCGTCCGAGAAAATAGTCAACTCTATTTCTCGACCGAGATTTTTAAAAACTCTCGTCCGAGAGTTTTATTGGGTTTAACCGGAGTTAAAAATCTCTCGGACGAGAGTTATGCATTTTCTCATCCGAGAGTTTTATTGACGGAAACTCTCGGGAAGACTTTCGGACGAGAGTTTTAAAAACTCTCGGATGAGAGTTTAAAAAACTCTCGTATGAGAGTTTTAAAAACTCTCGTATGAGAGTTTTAACAACTCTCGTATGAGAGTTTTAACAACTCTCGTATGAGAGTTTTAAAAACTCTCGTATGAGAGTTTTAAAAACTCTCATCCGAGATTTTTATTCCTATAATAAACACAAATTTTTTTAAGTTTTTAGAATTGGTACGTTATATAATTTAAATAGTACTTTATTAAAATTAAAAAATGATATAAAATAATAAAATTATAATTTTATTTTAAATTATTTTATTATTATTAATGATAAAAAATACATGAAGATTTAATTAAATAAAATTTGTTACAATATTTTGTAATATCAATGTTATATAAAAAACTAAAAATATTTTTATATAAAACTAATTGATATATTAATATAAATAAAATTAGATTCTAAAACATAAATCAAAATAAAAACAACTATATATAATTTATATAATATTTTTTTTGAAATTAATGAATAAATTTAAATTTAAAAAACAATTGACTAAATGCAATGAGGTGATAAAGGAGACAATGCATAGCACCTTAATATCGTTATAAATTCTTGGAAATCTTGAGAAATTTTGGAAGTGAGATGAGCTTCTTGGAATGGGTCACTTTATCTTCCACTTCAGTTTCACACAATTAACTTGAAAGGAAGTATATTTTCCTAGGTATGGATGTAAGGGAATGAACAATATTATTTGAACATTGAGTGAGATGCCCTTCTTGGAATGGGTCCTCCTATATTCCACTTTAGTTTCACAAGATTAAATTGAAATGAAGTTTATTTTCCTAGGTATGGATGTAAGGGGATAAAGAATAGTATCCAAAAAGGAAATGAATGTTGAGTTTGACATTCCAAGCATAAGTGTATGGGATCGGAGAATTATGTTATTGCAGAAAACTAACCCTTGACCCCTTAACCCTTGACCCATAACCCTTGACCCCTTAAACCCTAATTCCTAACCCCTAAACCCTTAACCCCCTAAACCTTAAACCTCTAAACCCTTAACCCCTAACCCATTTACCCCCACTAAACCTCTAAATCCCTAACCCATTTAACCCCTAAACCCTTAACCGCTACCCCTAACACGTTAACCAATAACCCATTTAAGCACCTAAACCCCAAAACCCCTAACTCCTAACCCCTAAAATACTTAACTGCTAAATCCCCTAACCCCCTAAACCTCTAAACCAATCCTAACCCATTTAACCCCCTAAACCTCATAACCCCTAACCCCTTAAACCCTAATTCCCAACCCATAACCCTTGACCCCTTAACCCCTATTTCCTAACCCCTAAACCCTTAACCCCTAACCCCTTAAACCCTAATTCCCAACCCATAACCAATTCCACACCATCAACCCCTAAAAACCTAACCCATTTAAGTGTTTATTCCATTTAACCCCCAAAACCCTAACCCCTAACCCCTAAAATCCTTCACTACTAAATCCCCTAAACCTCTAAACCTATAACCCATTTAACCCCCTAAACCCTAAACCTCTAAACCCTTAACCCCTAACCCCTTAAACCCTAATTCCCAACCCCTAACCAATTCAACACCCTAAACCCCGAAAAACCTAACCCATTTAACCCCATTAACCCCTAACTTCTAACCCCTAAAATCATTAACTGCTAAATCCCCTAACCCCTAAACCTCTAAACCAACCCTAACCCATTTAACCCCCTAAACTCTAAACCTATAACCCCTTAAACCCTAATTCCCAACCCATAACCCATTCAACCCCTTAAACACCTAAACCTCTAACCCATTAACCCTTGACCCCTTAAACACTAATTCCTAACCCTTAACCCATTTAACCCCCTAAACCCTAAACCTCTAAACCCTTAACCCCTAACCCATTTACCCCCACTAAACCTCTAAAATCCTAACCCATTTAACCCATAAACGCTAAACCTCTAAACCCTTAACCCCTACCCCTAACTCGTTAACCCCTAACCCATTTAAGCCCTTAAACCCCAAAACCCCTAACCCCTTAAACCCTAATTCCCAACCCATAACCCTTGACCCCTTAAACCCTAATTCCTAACCCCTAAACCATTAAGCCCTAATTCCCAACCCCTAACCAATTCAACACCATAAACCCCTAAAAACCTAACCCATTTAAGTGTGGATTCCATTTAACCCCCAAAACCCTAACCCCTAACCCCTAAAATCCTTCACTGCTAAATCCCCTAACCCCCTAAACCTCTAAACTTGTAACCCATTTAACCCCCTAAACCCTAAACCTCTAAGCCCTTAACCCCTAACCCTAAAACCCTAATTCCCAACCCCTAACCAATTAGACACCCTAAACCCCTAACAACCCATTTAACCCCATTAACCACTAACTTCTAACCCCTAAAATCCTTAACTGCTAAATCCCCTAACCCCCTAAACCTCAAAACCAACCCTAACCCATTTAACCCCCTAAACCCTAAACCTATAACCCCTTAAACCCTGATTCCCAACCCATAACCCATTCAACCCCTTAAACACCTAAACCTCTAACCCATTAACCCTTGATCCCTTAAACACTAATTCCTAACCCTTAACCCATTTAACCCCCTAAACCCTAAACCTCTAAACCCTTAACCCCTAACCCATTTACCCCCATTTAGTGGGGGTAAATGGGTTAGGGGTTAAGGGTTTAGGGGGTTAAATGGGTTAAGGGTTAGGAATTAGTGTTTAAGGGATCAAGGGTTAATGGGTTAGAGCTTTAGGTGTTTAAGGGGTTGAATGGGTTATGGGTTGGGAATTAGGGTTTAGGGGATTATAGGTTTTGGGAGTTAAATGGAGTTAAGTTGGTTTAAGAGGTTTAGAGAGAGGAGGATTGCTTGATTAGGAATTTTAAGAGGTTAGAAGTTGAGTGGTTAATAGAGTTAAAATGGGTTAGGTTTTTTTAGGATGAAGGGGTTTAGGGTGTCTAATTGGTTAGGGGTTGGGAATTAGGGTTTTAGGGGTTAGGGGTTAAGGGTTTAGAGGTTTAGGGTTTAGGGGGTTAAATGGGTTATAGGTTTAGAGGTTTATGGGGTTAGGGGATTTAGCAGTGAAGGATTTTAGGGGTTAGGGGTTAGGGTTTTGGGGGTTAAATGGAATCCACACTTAAATGGGTTAGGTTTTTAGGGGTTTATGATGTTGAATTGGTTAATGTGTTGGGGGTAGGGGTTAAGGGTTTAGAGGTTTAGGGTTTAAGGGTTAAATGGGTTAGGGGTTTAGAGGTTTAGTGGGGGTAAATGGGTTAGGGGTTAAGGGTTTAGGGGGTTAAGGGTTTAGGGGTTAGGAATTATGGTTTAAGGTGTCAAGGGTTATGGGTTTGGAATTAGGGTTTAAGGGGTTAGGGGTTAAGGGTTTAGAGGTTTAGGGTTTAGGGGGTTATATGGGTTATAGGTTTAGAGGTTTAGGGGGTTAGGGGATTTAGCAGTGAAGGATTTTAGGGGTTGGGGGTTAGGGTTTTTGGGGTTAAATGGAATCCACACTTAAATGGGTTAGGTTTTTAGGGGTTTAGGGTGTTGAATTGGTTAGGGGTTTTGGGGTTTAGGGGCTTAAATGGGTTTGGGGCTAACGGGTTAGGGGTAGGGGTTAAGGGTTCAGAGGTTTAGGGTTTAGGGGTTAAATGACTTAGGGGTTTAGAGGTTTAGTGGGGGTAAATGGGTTAGGGGTTAAGGGTTTATAGGTTTAGGGTTTAGGAGGTTAAATGGGTTAGGGGTTAGGAATTAGGGTTTAAGGGGTCAAGGTTTAAGGGGTTAGAGGTTTAGGTGTTTAAGGGGTTGAATGGGCTATGGGTTGGGAATTAGGGTTTAAGGGGTTATAGGTTTAGGGTTTAGGGGGTTAAATTGGTTAGGGTTGGTTTATAGGTTTAGGGGGTTAGGGGATTTAGCAGTTAAGGATTTTAGGGGTTAAAAGTTAGGGGTTAACGAGTTAGGGGTATGGGTTAAGGGTTTAGAGGTTTAGGGTTTAGGGGGTTAAATGGGTTAGGGGTTAGGAATTAGGGTTTAAGGGGTCAAGGGTTAAGGGGTTAGAGGTTTAGGTATTTAAGGGGTTGAATGGGTTATGGGTTGGGAATTAGGGTTTAAGGGGTTATAGGTTTAGGGGGTTAGGGGATTTAGCAGTTAAGGATTTTAGAGGTTAGAAGTTAGGGGTTAATGGAGTTAAATGGGTTAGGTTTTTAGGGGTTTAGGGTGTTGAATTGGTTAGGGGTTCAGAATTAGGGTTTTAGGGGTTAGGGGTTAAGGGTTTAGAGGTTTAGGGTTTAGGGGGTTAAATAGGTTATAGGTTTAGAGGTTTAGGGGTTTAGGGGATTTAGCAGTGAAGGATTTTAGGGGTTAGGGGTTAGGGTTTTGGGGGTTAAATTGAATCCACACTTAAATGGGTTAGGTTTTTCGGGGTTTAGGGTGTTGAATTGGTTAGGGGTTGGGAATTAGGGTTTAAGGGATTAGGGGTTAAGGGTTGAGGGGTTAGGAATTAGGGTTTAAGGGGTCAAGGGTTATGGGTTGGGAATTAGGGTTTAAGGGGTTAGGGGTTTTGGGGTTTATGGGCTTAAATGGGTTAAGGGTTAACGGGTTAGGGGTAGGGGTTAAGGTTTTAGAGGTTTAGGGTTTAGGGGTTAAATGGGTTAGGGGTTTAGAGGTTTAGTAGGGGTAAATGGTTTGGGGGTTAAGGGTTTAGAGGTTTAGGGTTTAGGGGGTTAAGGGTTTAGGGGTTAGGAATTAGGGTTTAAGGGGTCAAGGGTTATGGGTTGGGAATTATGGTTTAAGGGGTCAGGGGTTAAGGGTTTAGAAGTTTAGGGTTTAGGGGGTTACAAGATTTAGCAGCGAAAGATTTTAGGGGTTAGGGGTTAGGGTTTTGGGGGTTAAATGGAATCCACACTTAAATGGGTTTTGTTTAGGGGGTTAAATGGGTTAGCCCGGTTAGGAATTAGGGTTTAAGGGGTCAAGGGTTAAGGGGTTAGAGGTGTAGGTGTTTAAGGGGTTGAATGGGTTATGGGTTAGGAATTAGGGTTTAAGGGGTTATAGGTTTTGGGTTTAGGGGGTTAAATGGGTTAGGGTTGGTTTAGAGGTTTAGGGGGTTAGGGGATTTAGTAGTTAAGGATTTTAGGGGTTAGAAGTTAGTGGTTAATGGGGTTAAATGGGTTAGGTTTTTAGGGGTTTAGGGTGTCTAATTGGTTAGGGGTTGGGAATTAGGGTTTTAGGGGTTAGGGGTTAAGGGTTTAGAGGTTTAGGGTTTAGGGAGGTTAAATGGGTTACAGGTTTAGAGGTTTAGGGGGTCAGGGGATTTAGTAGTGAAGGATTTTAGGGGTTAGGGGTTAGGGTTTTGGGGGTTAAATGGAATCCACACTTAAATGGGTTAGGTTTTTAGGGGTTTACGGTGTTGAATTAGTTAGGGGTTGGGAATTAGGGGCTTAAATGTGTTAGGGGTAGGGGTTAAGGGTTTAGAGGTTTAGGGTTTAAGGGTTAAATGGGTTAGGGGTTTAGAGGTTTAGTGGGGGTAAATGGGTTAGGGGTTAAGGGTTTAGAGGTTTAGGGTTTAGGGGGTTAAGGGTTTAAGGGTTAGGAATTATGGTTTAAGGTGTCAAGGGTTATGGGTTTGGAATTAGGGTTTAAGGGGTTAGGGGTTAAGGGTTTAGAGGTTTAGGGTTTAGGGGGTTATATGGGTTATAGGTTTAGAGGTTTAGGGGGTTAGGGGATTTAGCAGTGAAGGATTTTAGAGGTTGGGGGTTAGGGTTTTTGGGGTTAAACGGAATCCACACTTAAATGGGTTAGGTTTTTAGGGGTTTAGGGTGTTGAATTGGTTAGGGGTTTTGGGGTTTAGGGGCTTAAATGGGTTAGGGGTTAACGGGTTAGGGGTAGGGGTTAAGGGTTCAGATTTTTAGGGTTTAGGGGTTAAATGGGTTAGGGGTTTAGAGGTTTAGTGGGGGTAAATGGGTTAGAGGTTAAGGGTTTAGAGGTTTAGGGTTTAGGAGGTTAAATGGGTTAGGGGTTAGGAATTAGGGTTTAAGGGGTTAGAGGTTTAGGTGTTTAAGGGGTTGAATGGGCTATGGGTTGGGAATTAGGGTTTAAGGGGTTATAGGTTTAGGGTTTATGGGGTTAAATTGGTTAGGGTTGGTTTATAGGTTTAGGGGGTTAGGGGATTTAGAAATTAAGGATTTTAGGGGTTAGAAGTTAGGGGTTAACGGGTTAGGGGTAGGGGTTAAGGGTTTAGAGGTTTAAGGTTTAGGTCGTTAAATGGGTTAGGGGTTAGGAATTAGGGTTTAAGGGGTCAAGGGTTAAGGGGTTAGAGGTTTAGGTGTTTAAGGGGTTGAATGGGTTATGAGTTGGGAATTAGGGTTTAAGGGGTTATAGGTTTAGGGGGTTAAATGGGTTAGGGTTGGTTTAGAGATTTAGGGGGTTAGGGGATTTAGCAGTTAAGAATTTTAGGGGTTAATGGGGTTAAATGGGTTAGGTTTTTAGGGGTTTAGGGTGTTGAATTGGTTAGGGGTTGGGAATTAGGGTTTAAGGGGTTAGGGGTTAAGGGTTTAGAGGTTTAGGGTTTAGGGGGTTAAATGGGTTATAGGTTTAGAGGTTTAGGGGGTTAGGGGATTTAGCAGTGAAGGATTTTAGGGGTTAGGGGTTAGGGTTTTGGGGGTTAAATTGAATCCACACTTAAATGGGTTAGGTTTTTAGGGGTTTAGGGTGTTGAATTGGTTAGGGGTTGGGAATTAGGGTTTAAGGGATTAGGGGTTAAGGGTTGAGGGGTTAGGAATTAGGGTTTAAGGGGTCAAGGATTATGGGTTGGGAATTAGGTTTTAAGGGGTTAGGGGTTTTGGGGTTTAGGGGCTTAAATGGGTTAAGGGTTAACGTGTTAGGGGTAGGGGTTAAGGGTTTAGAGGTTTAGGGTTTAGGGGTGAAGGGTTTAGGGGTTAGGAATTAGGGTTTAAGGGGTCAAGGGTTATGGGTTGGGAATTATGGTTTAAGGGGTTAGGGGTTAAGGGTTTAGAACTTTAGGGTTTAGGGGGTTGAATGGGGTATATGTTTAGAGGTTTAGGGGGTTACAAGATTTAGCAGCGAAGGATTTTAGGGGTTATAGGTTAGGGTTTTGGGGGTTAAATGGGTTAGCTCAGTTAGGAATTATGGTTTAAGGGGTCAAGGGTTAAGGGGTTAGAGGTTTAGGTGTTTAAGGGGTTGAATGGGTTATGGGTTGGGAATTAGGGTTTAAGGGGTTATAGGTTTTGGGTTTAGGGGGTTAAATGGGTTAGGGTTGGTTTAAAGGTTTAGGGGTTTAGGGGATTTAGCAGTTGAGGATTTTAGGGGTTAGAAGTTAGTGGTTAATGGGGTTAAATGGGTTAGGTTTTTAGGGGTTTAGGGTGTCTAATTGGTTAGGGGTTGGGAATTAGGGTTTTAGGGGTTATGGGTTAAGGGTTTAGAGGTTTAGGGTTTAGGGTGTTAAATGGGTTACAGGTTTAGAGGTTTAGGGGGTGAGGGGATTTAGCAGTGAAGGATTTTAGGGGTTAGGGGTTAGGGTTTTGGGGGTTAAATGGAATCCACACTTAAATGGGTTAGGTTTTTAGGGGTTTACGGTGTTGAATTGGTTAGGGGTTGGGAATTAGGGCTTAAGGGTTTAGGGGTTAGGAATTAGGGTTTAAGGGGTCAAGGGTTATGGGTTGGGAATTAGGGGTTTCGGGGATTAAGGGCTTAAATGGGTTAGGGGTTAACGAGTTAGGGGTAGGGGTTAAGGGTTTAGAGGTTTAGCGTTTAGGGGTTAAATGGGTTAGGGGTTTAGAGGTTTAGTGGGGGTAAATGGGTTAGGGGTTAAGGGTTTAGAGGTTTAGGGTTTAAGGGGTTAAATGGGTTAAGGGTTAGGAATTAGTGTTTAAGGGGTCAAGGGTTAATGGGTTAGAGGTTTAGGTGTTTAAGGGGTTGAATGGGTTATGGGTTGGGAATTAAGGTTTAAGGGGTTATAGGTTTAGGGTTTAGGGGGTTAAATGGGTTAGGGTTGGTTTAGAGGTTTAGGGGGTTAGGGGATTTAGCAGTTAAGGATTTTAGGGGTTAGAAGTTAGGGGTTAATGGGGTTAAATGGGTTAGGTTTTTAGGGGTTTAGGTGTTGAATTGGTTAGGGGTTGGGAATTAGGGTTTAAGGGGTTAGGGGTTAAGGGTTTAGAGGTTTAGGGTTTAGGGGGTTAAATGGGTTATAGGTTTAGAGGTTTAGGGGATTTAGCAGTGAAGGATTTTAGGGGTTAGGGGTTAGGTTTTTGGGGTTTAAATGGAACAAACACTTAAATGGGTTAGGTTTTTCGGGGTTTAGGGTGTTGAATTGGTTAGGGGTTGGGAATTAGGGTTTAAGGGGTTAGGGGTTAGGAAATAGGGTTTAAGGGGTCAAGGGTTATGGGTTGGGAATTAGTGTTTAAGGGGTTAGGGGTTTTGAGGTTTAGGGGGTTAAATGGGTTAGGATTGGTTTAGAGGTTTAGGGGGTTAGGGGATTTAGCAGTTAAGTATTTTAGGGGTTAGGAGTTAGGGGTTTTGGGGTTTAGGTGCTTGAATGGGTTAGGGGTTAACGTGTTAGGGGTAGGGGTTAAGGGTTTAGGGGTTAAATGGGTTAGGGATTTAGAGGTTTAGTGGGGGTAAATGGGTTAGGGGTTAAGGGTTTAGAGGTTTAAGGTTTAGGGGGTTAAGGGTTTAGGGGTTAGGAATTAGGGTTTAAGGGGTCAAGGGTTATGGGTCAAAGGTTAAGGGGTCAAGGGTTAGTTTTCTGCAATAACATAATTCTCCAATCCCATACACTTCTTCTTGGAATGTCACACTTAACATTCATTTCCTTTTCGGATAATATTCTTTATCCCCTTACATCCATACCTAGAAAAATAAACTTCATTTCAATTTAATCTTGTGAAACTAAAGTGGAATATAGGAGGACCCATTCCAAGAAGGGCATCTCACTCAATGTTCAAATAATATTGTTCATTCCCTTACATCCATACCTAGGAAAATAGACTTCCTTTCAAGTTAATCATGTGAAATTGAAGTGGAAGATAAAGTGACCCATTCCAAGAAGCTCATCTCACTTCAAAAATTTCTCGAGATTTCCAAGAATTTATAACGATATTAAGGTGTTATGCATTGTCTCCTTTATCACCTCATTGCATTTAGTCAATTGTTTTTTAAATTTAAATTTATTCATTAATTTCAAAAAAAATATTATATAAATTATATATAGTTGTTTTTATTTTGATTTATGTTTTAGAATTTTATTTTATTTATATTAATATATCAATTAGTTTTATATAAAAATATTTTTAGTTTTTTATATAACATTGATATTACAAAATATTGTAACAAATTTTATTTAATTAAATCTTCATGTATTTTTTATCATTAATAATAATAAAACAATTTAAAATATTTAAATTATATATATATATATATATATATATATATATAATAACGCCAATTCTAAAAACTTAATAATTTTTGTGTTTGTTATGGGAATAAAACTCTCATACGAGAGTTCTCATACGAGAGTTCTCATACGAGAGTTCTCATACGAGAGTTTTTAAAACTCTCATACGAGAGTTTCTAAACTCTCGGTCGAGAGTTTTCTAAACTCTCGGCTGAGAGTTTCATCGGGTAAACTCTCGGGCGCAAACTCTCGTCCGAGAGTTTTTTAAACTTTCGGCCGAGAGTTTGGCCGCGCGGTTAAATGTAACTTTAGGTGGGTTAAACTCTCGGTCGAGAGTTTTATAAATTTCTCGTCCGAGACATTATCTCGGCCGAGAGTTTCTGGTCAACGAAAAACACAGAAAATTCTGCAGTTTTCAGGAACCTGCAACTTTGGAGGGGCAGAACACCTACAAAAACAAAATGTTATATGTCAGACAAAGTACCATTAGATTCATCTCTGAATCTAGTTTCTGATGATATGATATTTGTGGAGTTTCATTAAAAAATTCAATTTTTTATTAATTTTTTACTAAACTGTGTCACTGTGGAATTTCATTGTTCGAAAAATTGCACTGAATGAAAATTCAATGACTTTCAAATGAGGACACTAAAAAATTCAAAAAAATCATACTACACTTCCTCTCCCTATCTACTTCAAAAGGGTACTCTCATTTTTCTTATTGACGATCACATTGAAAAGAAAATCAAAGGATGATAAAATGTACTGAAACATCGTTGTTTTTTTGTCTTCGTCCATTTCAAAAAATAATAAAAAATAGTGATTTAATCCGAAAATTACCGAAAATAGTTTGTGCACTAGTGCAATATATGCAGATTATGATGCTATGGTTTTTTTCCAAAAAATGACTAACCTTCCCTAAAAAAAGTAAAGGATTATAAAGTGACTATTTATGTTTGCCTGAAAATTTCAAGTATATGCAGTTAGTAAACAAGAAATTTACCCCTGTATATGTCAATATTTTTTTTTTTTAAATATGGGTATGGAGGTAAGACAATTCTCTACAATTCTTGTTTTTATGTCAAAGAATAATTTGCAATAAAAATATGAGTTTAGTGGAGTTGAAGTTGAAAATCATAGAAAATTACAATTTTCAACGTCAAATAAGGGCAAAAAGTGTTTCCCAACTTCACATTTTCACCCCAAAGTTATCCATCATCGCGTTCCTTTGTTTTTCGAGGGCCTTTTCGAGCAATATTTTGATAGGATCTCCTGCTCCCTCATCTTTATTTTCATCCCCCATGGGCGTCCGTCGAGGTTTGTGAGGCTGATCTTGCAAAGGTTCCACCAGATCAATCCCTAGCTCCTTATACCCCGACCTCGTTGGGGACATGCAAAGAAGGATCGAGAAAAAGCAGACCGCTCTGATACCACTGATCCAGATTTATGCAGGAACGCAACGGAATAAACACATAACCATAAATACAGAGATGTAGCGGAAATAACACTTCATTTCATTAATATCAAAGAACTGAAATTTGCTTACAGACAGAATGGAAATAAAACTAGCTAGGGCACTGGTAGCTATCTCTGAGAAGAGATGTGGCGGCTACAGGCCTCTGAACTGAGTTACAACGAGGCTCGAGGGCCTATTTATTATTGAGAAACAATGGAGAACCCTAAACATCCCAAAAACCTAACCCTAGGAGATGAAGCGCCAAAACTATGGGCCCCGTTTGGGTAAATTGGTGTTTCAACTTCTGAGGGACGTAACTTTGGCATACTATCTTCGTTTGACGCACATGATACATCATTAGAAAGCTCTATCCGAGGAATACAACTTTCGAGATGAAGTTTATAAGAAAATTTGTTGGTAAAACGATGCCCAAAAAATGCCGTTTAGGGCCTCAAAACGGCTCCGGAAGTTCAAGACCCGAAAAACTGCTAAAAATAGTAGGTTTTGCCGAAACTGAAAAAATGAAAGAGACAATGGTGGGGGGCCAAGTGGAATAGGTGGGTGGCCACCAATATCCACCTGGATCATAAAGATCACATTCGGTAAGGCCTTGAAATAGCCACATTAATTCAAGATCAACTTTAATGAATTCAATCAACCTAAGGAAGCATTGAAACGTAACGCACACATTTTAAAGGTCTAGGATAGTAACGTGTTCTGGCATCGTTAAAACTAGTAGATGTCGTTCACCATCTGGATTTAGACAGCGCTAACATGGACTTTTGCTCCCTATACCGTTGAGTATATTAAGGGAGACCCTCATAGGTTGCAATCCTTTATCCATAAGAAGCTGAGTCTTACACCCTGTAACCATGATACATCGAACACAACATTCGGGGAGACTGCTTGCACATACGTCAAGTCCTTGGTCATTTCTCTTTCATTTGATCACCAAGGTGTATATTGCAGTTCACGAAAACTTGGTACACCCTCTTGCTTAGATTCCCGGAGTAGTCATTTTGGTCTTTTCGTGACTCTCTAAAATTGAAAATATCCTCGAGAACTTGTCCTTTCACGCTTGTTTCAACTTAAAAGTGAGTAGAGTCACCTTTTGCGTGTTTCTTGACTCTTAAAATATGAAACGATAGAGTTTTGTTTCAATTTCATAAAATCAATTGCCTACGATTACATGCCCGTGTTGAAGGCCTCAGAAATCCGTGGCAACAATAAAGGGTGATAACCACCCGGTCCAGACCTTAAAGCATCTCCTTTTCCATTTGGGGTAGTGGCTCTGACTGGGTGTGATCAGACCATTTTCCCAGTTTTGGTTTTTGTATGATAACTTGTTGGGTTTCTACCAAAACATTTTGGAATGATGAATTACTACAAACTAAGACAAGTTTAACTCTAATGCAAGACTTTGAATTAAATTTCATCTAACCCGGGCTAATATCTCAATGCGATCTAGAAAGATATCTATTGAATCGGTCATGAAATCAATTCATATTTAATAGAATTATTACCAGGTAAGATGATTCTCTTGAAAAAAATAGTCAATCAAAAGAAAATGAAACATATATCGCATTTTTTGATGACCATATATAAAATAACTAATCTTTGTCTTTATATTGTGCATTATTGCAACAGATATTTCAGACATAAACAATTAATTTCATATATGATTCATGAAAGCTGTGTTCATCACTAATTTTTAGAAACAGAAATAACATACATGATATTAGTACCAGTTGTGTATTAATCTGTCTATCAGATCAATGATAATAGGTTGTATCCAATCCTTCAATCAAAGAGTTGTTCAAAGAATACAAAATTGCACCAGCATTGATCAACAAAATGATGTTTATAACTGAATAAGGCCGTGTTCCATTATTTCATCAAGGTATTCACAAACCTACTTACAATTAAGAATTCTTTGCAAATGTTCTCAATAAAATTCTAGAGCCTTCTCTAAATGTATGAGAAGGTTTTAAATACTAAAACTAACTACAAACTAAATTAAATATTTTACAAAAATGTAGAGGAGGTTTCAAACAACCTTCCTCTAACTTAAACAATAATCTAGGAATTTAAAACCGATAATCCTGATTCTAAGGATTATGCATCTTTTGCGGAGTATGGTCACGTATTTTGCAGATATCTAGAATTGTTTTGAGCTGAGGTGGCTGAGATATTCGTGACCGGATTTGATTCTTGAAGATGGAATTTGAAATTGTTGACTGACACTTTTTAGCTGATTCTGTGAGAAGTAGAAGAGTTTGCTACTGATGGTAAGGTTTGATCAGAAAATTCCAAGAATTTTCTTGATCAAAATTATTAACTTTCCTGATTACTTCTTCCTATTGTTCTACTCTTTGTGTCCATTTCAATTCTATTTCTTTTGTCAATGAAAACACATCAAACGTGTTTTCTTCAATAAGTCCTGTTTTGAACAATTGGTCACATAAAAGTTGTATGACCTCATTTGATTTTTTGAATGTCTTAATCGCTGCTTTTTCTGCTTGGGCAATCTGTGTTTTCCACTTTGTAAATAATAATTCTCCATGAAGCTTATCTATCTAAGGTAGATTAGCTTGTTTTCTCATATCTGAATATTGCCATTGAATATGTTCTTCAATTTGTTTTTGAAGTTTCTCACATTCAAGTTTTTGAATGGAAATTTGCTGAATCATTATTTTATTGGAATCACAATGAGAATCAAACATAGCAACTTGATGACAAAATACCTTTTTTTTCCTTTTAATCATTGTATTTATCTCAAGTGCTTCTTTAATGAACTTTTCTTATTGTGATTGATTCTGTAATTCTGCCATGGTTCTCTCCAGTTGTGTCTATTTATCTTTAAGCTCTGTATGATCTTCCAACTTAAGTTTTTCAAAATCTTTATGGAACTGTTCTAAATTTTCTCTTATCTGTTCTGTAGACTTGTCTTTCTCTATATCTAACATATGTTCCAACTCCTGTATCTTGGATTCCTTCTGCTTCAACAGTGTTTTGATTTCACTTACTTTATCTATAGTAGATTTAGCATAAGCTCCTGCATATTGTGACAATTTAGTCAAATTCTCAGTGGGATCCTCTAATGAATATTTCCAGAGGACGTCAACTGATTCATCTGTAGATTTAAGAGTTGTTTGATCAGTCCCTTTTCTCTTATTTCTTTTGACCACGGCTATATGGCTGGGACTGTAGAAGATATTCAATGATGGAATGTATTCTATTTGCAAAATGATTTGATCTATGGAGTAGGCTGGAATGATTTCTTTGTTATATGCTGCTGGGATTGTCTGTAAAGGGTTGACAGTCTGAACTATACTTTGGGAAGGCCCTGGCGTTTAAAAACCTGTTGCTTGATCAGTATTAACCTTTTCTTTAGAAGTCTTTATTCCTTGGGAAAATTTTTCCCATTCATTTATTAGGTCTTTTCCTTCAGATGATTTAGATTGATCTTCTATGATCTAATCCTTTAGAACTGCTTCTGTATTTGATTCAGTGGCATTATTGTTTGTTTTTTCTTGCAACTCTATGTCTTGAATAATCTGGTCAATTTCCAAATTTTTTTTTTGTAGATTTAGACTCATCTTCAAATTGATCTGTCTTATCAGATTGCTGTTGAGACTGACTAGATTCATCTTCGAAGTCATCCTTCGTTTCTTCATCAAGACTAACACTTGCAGTGTGTTTTTCTTCTTCCATGACTAGCAAATTCAAAGGGACATTGTTTAATCTCTCATTTCTGTATACCTGAAAGGCTTCGACATCTTCTTGACTTGATTGATTAGAAACATTGTTAACAATATCAAAAAAGTCTTCAACTCCTTGGAAGAAATCATCAAACTTATCTTCCTCATTTACAAAAGGTTTCGTCTTAAGTCTTGACATGTAATTAAATCACATCATTAGGATCATATAGTCTCCTGGGCATAAATGCTAGGTTTAACATCTGAATATTAGGAGCCTCTTTGTATGTATGGCCAATATTAACCAAAGCAAAATTATCGCACTGTATAGGGAATGAAGGAAAAATAGCCTTTTTGTCATCCTTTAACTATTTGGTGACACCATTAATAAGTTGATAAGCTATTTCTCTCCCAAATAATCTATCCGGAACATAATATGGAACAACATGTGGAAGAGATAAACTTCCAAATACTCTAACATATGTAAATTTCTCTTTAGCAAGCCATCGGGCAGTAGGAACAATATCTCTACTAACTTCCTTGGAAACCCTAGGGATATTTTATCGAAAATCATTTGACACATAGGCAGCATAACTCCATAACAGACTTTATAGAAATGCAAGTGGTATTTGGAATCCCAGAGTTCTTTATGGTAAATATGGATTGGTCTAGGGTCTGTAATGGTCCATTTCCAACCCATGATTGGAAATGTAGAAGTATAGCAGATTGAATCCATAACATAAGTAGACATAAAAAAGGGTGAATTTTCTTGAGGTGAAGCATTCCTTTTATTCCTATATTTAGCAATGTGTTTGGCTAAATAATTAGATAAAAGGTCTGCCCAACTCAAAATGGATGAATTGACGATTGCATCAATTAAGGGAACCCAGTCTCTAGAGAACCTAGTACTATCAGGTATAGCAAATAACCTACATAACATACCAACAACAAAGCAATAGGGATGAGGGATTTGTTCAATGGGGTACGTACTAGATTTGTCTTGCTTCAGTTTTCCCTCATTGTCCTTGCACTCATGGATGACCTTAATGAGATCTAGATGTTTAGCTTTGAACATTTTCACATATCTATTGTCATACTTTTGTTGTGGAGCTGGTAAATGATATATGGCTGTCAAATATTCAGCTTTAAAAGAACCCATAGTTTCTCCTCTAGAATTGTTAAACACTCTGTCTTCAATATTCATATTTTTAACTGCCCGTTTGATCATATCTGTGTAAGGCATAATCTTTGGTCTTGTGGCTATCTTATGAATAAACGAGCATGCAACATCAAAAAGGGTTGCATCAGAAGTGATATCAGTGCCTATTGCAGATATCTTTGTTATCACTTTTGGCCCTTCATCCTCAAAGAGCTTATACATAGCTTCCCATGATGAGACACCGCAATCCTTGTTATAGACAGTGTCTGAAAACAACGAAGGCATATCTGAATCATCTAAGGATGATACTTGAGACACCTCTTTACCCTTCTTACTCATCTCAGACTCTCTCAATTCGATAACTAATTTCCTAACAATTAAATGAAATATATCATATAACGAGTATTTACAAAGATGTATCAGAAATTTATTTCAAAACTCACACGAAAGACTGTCAATATTATCAATCATCTCTTCATAATTCATTATGATTTCAAAATTTAATGCTTGACATGGCTTCACTTAGATTTGCATGCAATACTTATCAATCATTTAAATCCGTTAAGATCTAAAATTCAATCTGATATGACATAAGTTTCTTTTCACACGTTGAGATCATTAAATGCGCAAATCGCAATGATTTCTTATAATATTTCATGATTGTCTCGTAAAAATTGCGAAATGAAATCTACGCAAATCGCAGATCACAAGATTTAAAAGATATATTTAATTCTATATTATAAGTCGTGCGCGATGCAATTTGCGAAAGCCAAAATGGATGCGATGTGAAGAAGATTTATATTTTTTATTTTATTCGCTTTGTGGAGTTCGCAGTCATCAAAACTTTTATCACTTTGTTCCTTTAAGTCTTAACTAAATCAAGTGCGATGCGAAAAAGGAAAGTAAAGCTTTCTAAAGAGCGCATCTCGCTGTTCGCAGATTTTATGCTTTAAGATTTCTTTTTGAAAAAATAACATATATGATGAGCGATGCACTTTTTGGGCAGGAATTTTGTTTCCTAAGTGTTTTTTTGAAAGGATTTAAAAAAAGGATTTTCCTATTTATTTCTAAAGGCTCCCTATTTATAAAAATAAATGGGGAGTTGTTGTATAGTACAACAGCCCATTAAATATATTTTCTTGGCTTGTTCTTAAGTAATTCCTTAGTATTTAATCTTGAAGCCTCGAATTGGTCATCTAGGTTTCCTTCTATTTTGAGACACAACCATGATGGCAGAACCACCAGTTTTGTCGTCCTCTTCATTACCTCCTAGTGGAAATCCTTCTCCTGAAGTTTCTTCAGAAGCATCTCAGCCAACTAGGTTTGTCGATTTCTGACAGTCTCTTCTTCCGAGTATCTTACCTCTCGCTACCCGATCTCCTCTTGAAGATCCATTTGATATCAATTGGAAACCTCAGGATTCTTGGTCTGGTTTTTAATTTTTTTTAGGATCCAACTAAAATTCCTGGCGATTGTCCCAAATTTGAGGGAAAGTCCGGAGAAGACCCTCAAGTGCATGTTATGATGTACCATCTTTGATGCACCTCTAACTCTTGGGTTGATGATTCCATTCGACTTTGGCTTTTCCAATGGACTCTCACTGGTGCCGCTGCAAAGTGGTACATTCAACTCTCTCGCGGCGTCTTCCAAGATTTCAACTCTTTAGCCATGGAATTTCTCATGCACTTTCAGTTACCAGTTCGATATGAAACTGGGACACACCTCCTCACATCCTTGACGCAAGATTAAGCTACTCCTATCTCTGATCATATTTGTGAATGGAGGCGTCGTCATCATTTGATCAAATTTTAGATTCCTAATCAGCTTCTAACTTATTGGTTCACTACCTCCTTCGCTGCTTCAATTGCTAAGGACATCTCTATGGGGGCTTGTGTTACTGAGGAACAAGCCATAGCTCATACCCAGTACCTTGATCTCGTGTACTCTCAGTCTGACACATTGTATGAACTCTTCCCTGATGCCCCTCGACCTGGAACTTCCAAAGCACCGGCGACGCCATCCGTCGATGGTATCATCGATTTTGTATCTCATACTTCTTGGAAGTCTTCTCCAAATCCTGCGAAGAAAAAATCTACTCCTTCCAACGATACAGCTTCTCAGCCACATCCAAATTCTGGTAAAACCACGGAAGTGAATGTCATCAAGTCGAATCCAGTGGATAAAAATTCCAAAGGTAAAAAGAAGGGTCAAGGTAATGCCAAAGTCAATACCCCAAAACAAGATTCTCAAAAATCTCATGTTGATGATGGTTCACAACAAAAACCAAAATACCCTTGTTTGATTTGTGACGAAGAGCATTACACCAAGGACTATCCCCGACGGGCCGAAGTGATTTGATTGCTCAAAGGCACCCAAGGCACTCCGACTGTTCTTAAAGAACCTTTCCCATCACAGAAAACTCAGTTGGTAGAGAAACCTCAGTCCTCGGCCCCATTTGGCTCTCAGGTTTTCATGATGAATGGTCTTGCATCTATTTCTATTTCTACCCAATCGAAATATTATACCGAACCGCATCAGGCAGTAGGGAAGGAAATCGCTGATGGTCCTCCTCCCTCGCCTACTTCTAGCGCTCTTTAGATTGAAAGGCCTAGTACTGAGCCCATTGTACAACCAACTTCCAAAGGTCTACTCCGTAAGTCTTCCTAAAATCCTAACGCCCATGCCGCTCAACATTATAGTATTATTAAGGATTTGGCTCAGGAACCATCTGCTATGTCTGCATTGGAAGTACTTCAGATTTTTCCATTTCAATGGCAGGCTTTGTTATCTGCCATCGGTGGGGTTGATCCTGCCAATTTGAGCTTTATCACTTTCGATTTGGAAAATTTCGTCCCACGTCTCCCTCACCAGCTTGCGTTGATCATCCAAGTTTGGATTAATGGAAAGAATATCCATCGAGCATTCGTGGATGAGGGTGCATCGACGTGCATCATGTCATCTTCTTAGTGGAAAGCCATCAATTCTCCAACCCTCACTTCATCTCCAAACACTTTAGAAGGTTTTGATGGAAGGGAATCTCGCCCTCTCGGTGTTCTCGCTAGTTTACCCATTACGTTAGAAGGACAGAGATTTAACGTTAAGGTTGAAGTCATTGACACCAAGCTCAATTAAAATATTCTCCTCGGTTGCAGTTGCACTCATGCCATGTTGTGCAATCTGTCCACTCTCTTTCGTGTTCTTCGATTTCTGCATGAAGGAAATATCATCACTTTCAATCAGTTGAACTTTTTTACTTCTTCATCTTCCGAGAGAAACGTCCCATATGTAGATCGTATTCCTATGCCTTATGAGATCATAGGGCCAAGTATTTTTAAAGATCCTGCCCTCATGGGTATTTTTCCTCTCCCTCCACCCAACACTGCTCAGGTTAACATGATCTCCAGGTCATCTGATCTGTGGGTCATCCCTTCGTCTGAGAATATTGATTCGTTTGGTGACTTGATGTCATTAATCCCAATAGAAATTTATTATTGTGAACTTATTTTGGGTTCATCTCCTCCACCCTCTCATCATGCTCCTTTGATTATGTCTCTTGACACTTATTCTCAATCCCCTTGCCTCGGCGCTTCGGATTCACCCGATCCCTTAAACGAGATATTTCCCACTGATGAGGACATCGTGGAAACTATGTCTCTTGAGGATCCTCCTTGGGACGATAGTCATCATTGTTCCTCTTTCATGCCTGACCTTATGGCCATGTCTACTTGTCTCAAGAAGTTAGCTTCTCAAGTTCCTTCTCATTTGCTTCAAACGCCTATCCTAACACACAAAGTATTTGTAGAAGGTAACTTGGGAAACATCGCACAAACGATGTGTACCGAAATCTCTATCAAACCAGGGGTTGTCGAGAAAATCCACATTAGGGTGACCTGTTCTCCTGATTAGATCGAGGTCTACACTAGTCTCTTCTGTGATTTTCGGAACATTTTTTCTTGGTCTTACGAATAAATTCCCAGCATCGATCTGAGTATAGTGGTGCATGAGATTCCTACTTGTCTTGGTGCGAAACCTGTTCGGCAACGTATTCGTCCTATGCACCCTAGAAAGGTGGCGCTATTAAAGGTGAAGTTGAAAAAATTGTTCGAGCTAGTTTCATTTATCTGATTCAATTGACAAAATGGGTTTCTAATATTGTTTCGGTGGATAAGAAACAAGGTACTATTCGGGTCTGTGTAGATTACCGTGATATCAACTATGCTTGCCCTAAGGATAATTATCCAACTCCTTTTATTGATCAGATCATTGATGAATGTGCTGGGAGTGAGATATTTTCCCTTATGGATGGGTTTTCTAGGTACAACGAGATCAATATTCTTCCGGCCGATCAACACAAGACCGCTTTTCTCTGTCCTTGGGGTACTTTCGCCTATAAGAAGCTCCCTTTTTCTCTTAAAAATGTTGGGGCTAAATTTCAAAGAGCAATGTCATATGCCTTCGATGATAACAAGCACATTGTTCAACCTTACCTGGATGACCTTCCGGCTCATTCGGCTAAGTGTAAAGACCACCCAAATCATCTCCGTCAAATATTTCTTCACTATCGACGCTATAACATTCAGCTCAATCTGCATAAGTGCATCTTCTGCATTGATTCTGATAGGCTCTTAGGGTTTATCGTCTCTAAAGACAGAATTCGTCTCAATCCCCTCAAAGTTGAAGCTATTTTTAATCTCCCCTCTCCTTCCTCCTTACATCAGCTACAGAGTCTACAAGAGAAAGCTAACTTACTGCGTCGTTTTATACCGAATTATGTTGAAGTGGCCAAAGGCTTTACGCGATTACTTAAGCAAGGTGTCACATTCCTCTAGGATGAGATTTCCCAAAAATCCTTTGATGCACTGAAGACGTTGCTTATCAATGCCCCTCTATTGCGTCCTCCCAATTATCATCTTGTTTACTCCCTCCATTTGGTTGCCATGTTTAGAACTATTGCCATGGTTCTGGTGCAAGACGACGATGATGGTGACAAGCATGTCATTTACTATTTTTCTCGTAATATTCTCAATACTGAAACACGTTACGCACATGTCAAGAAGTTGGCGTTGGTTGTTGTTCAAGTTGTTCAACGTTTTCATCACTACATTCTGTTGCGCACAGTGACCGTGATTTCTGATTGCAACCCCATAACTTACATATTGACTCGTCAATTGCTGGGGGGGAAATACCCGAAGTGGATTGTTATCCTCCAAGAGTTCTATTTGGAGCTTACTACAGCCAAATCGAAGAAGTAATTGGTTTTCACTGATTTGATTTCCTCTCTCCCTTCTGATTCTGCTCCATCTGGTTCCGAGGAACACATTCCGGATGACACAATTTTTCTCATTAGAGCCCTCGATCCTTGGTATGGTGATATCATCGTATATCTTCAAACTTCCACCTTCCAATCTGAGTTGACGAAGGATGCTCATCGATGCATCCACCATCGTTTGCAACCTTATCACATAATCAGAGATACTCTTTATCGCATTGAAGCTTATTCTGTTCTTCGCCAGTGTTTGACTCTCGAGGAGGCTAAAAAATTCCTTAATGATTGCCACTCTAGGCTTGTTGCGGTCACATGTATGGATATGCTACTGCATAGAAGATTATTCATGTTGGCTATGTCTGGCCCACCATCTTTAAAGGCTGCATTGTTGTTTTCCGTAAGTGTCACAATTGCCAGATTTACCAGTGCAAGATGCGCGCGGCACCCACACATCTTCATCCTCTCATTACCATTGGTCCCTTTGTGAAGTGGAGCATCGATTGTATGATGTGTAACCCTCACTTGGTCGGGGGGCATGGTTATATTATCGTAGTCGTTGACTACTTCACAAAATGGGCTGAAGCAATGCCTACACTTACAGTTGACGGTAAGACAACCACACAATTTATATTCAATCATGTCATTACTAGGTTTGGTGTCCCTCAATCCATTGTTACCGATCATGGTTCTCATTTTTTTCATTACATGATGGCTGAGTTAAGTTGGGTTTGCGTCATGACATCTCAACGTCGTACTACCCTAAAGCCAATGGCCAGGTTGAAGCTGTGAACAAGGTTCTCGTCACTATGCTTCAACGTACGATTGGGATGCACAAGTCAAATTGGCATCTCATGTTGTTTTCAGCTCTCTGGGCTTACCGAACCTCAGTGAAGGATGCGACCAGATTCACTCCATTCCAGCTTGTTTATGGTCTGGAAGCTACCCTTCCGATTGAATGTGAAATCCCTTCTCTCACGATAATTGTTGAATTGTTGTCTAATACTTCACCAGAAGAAGAGTGTCTTCTATATTTAGAGAGGCTTGATGAAACTCGTTGCTTTGCTGCTCTTATCATAGAAGCACAGAAAAAGCGGGTCAAAGCTCATTTTGATCAGTCAGTTTCCCCTCGTTCCTTTGTAGAAGGAGACCTCGTCCTCTTGTACGACCAAGCTCACGATAATCTGGGAGCAGGAAAATTCCAACCCATGTGGCATGGGCCCTATATTGTTAAGCGTGTTTTGAAGTATGGGATTTATGAGCTAATTGATTATGATCGTTATCCTCTGGATCAGCCCAGAAATGGGTTGTATCTCAAAAAATACTATGCATGAGTTTCTCGTGCATGTTTCTTTTGTACAAAGGTGTTTTTTAAATTTTTGTACATTTTTGGTTTGGTGTGCTTTGCAAGCGTTTTCCTTCTTATTGTGTCATTGCTTATTTTGTAGATGTCTGTTACTCCTTGTGTTGGTTTCGTGGATGGTGCCTCCCGTAGTACCCAGAACCTATCTTCTGCAACTTGGATGATTTAGAATCTTGATGGTGAGTTGATAGACCTTCAAGGTATTTGTCTAGGACGAACCACAAACAACGTCACTGAATATAGTGCTGTCCTTGAACTCTTAACCGAGGCCATTTCTCTTGACATTCGTGCATTGATTGTTAACCTAGACTCTCAGCTTGTTGTTCTTCATCTTAATGGGCATTATTATGTTAGAAATCCTCAAATATTAAGGATGTACTTGCATGTTCATTTACTAAAAGTAAATTTTGATTACATCACATATCAACATATTCCTAGACGAATGAATGTGTTAACTGATACAATAGCCAATATTGTATTAGATAGACATTTATGCAATTTGTAAAGCATCATCATCACATGATAAGATTCATATAGGAAAATAGGCATATATATACATATACATACATACATACATATATATATATATATATATATATATATATATATATATAGAGAGAGAGAGAGAGAGAGAGAGAGAGAGAGAGATATCGAGTGTTTGCATCCATGTGCATCATAAGTTCAAAAAATATGTATTTTTTGGTTACATCCTGAGACATCATGTCTCTAAAAAAAATGCAGAAATAAAAGCCTACGTGTCTAGTTGGCATGATGCTCGTGGTAGCATGTCACTGCCTACACAAGCCGCCTCAATAAGCGGTGAACACGATTTTGAAACCCTCGCAGTGTGTCTCTGGTACGCGTGAGGAACATCATCAAATCTGACATAGTCTAGGATTCTATTGGTGAGTCCCTCTCGGTTGCGTATGATTTCCACCTCCTCGCTTCCCTCACCATGAGGAGCCACATCAAAATCACGAGGAATCCTTCGTGCTATTGGAGACATTCCTGTAGGTATTTCTGGGCCGACATTTGAAAATTCATGGGTTAACGTCAGAACATATATAATAAAAAAAATCATAATACTAATAAAAATCAACAAATGAGTCTTACCCAATGCTTCATCCCAATCCTCTCCTGTTGGGAGTGGAAGATCCGCATCACCGGTAAAATTCGTGCCAAAATAGGGCCAGTCCTCCACGACAATCAGTTGTCGATGAAGCCACTCAAAGAACTTCGGTCTCCAGGACATCTGTTGACTGCTTCCTGATCTTGGCATCAAAGCCGCCCAACGGACCATCCGTGGCTCTTGGGCTGGTGGTGTAGGAACTATCACTTCCTGACATTGGAAAATTGGTAACCGTCCAAGATGAATGGTACCAGAATGGACCCATAGACGAACTGTTTCAGCTTACCATTCTTGCATTTCGTTAGTTGGCGTTTTAGATTGATTGTTACCGCCTCTACCCAATTGTAGAGAGTGGGTGCCATACAATCTACTGCAAGAAGTAACTGTGTTTTTGTGGCTTCATGCGGAGCGCGAGATCCTGCAGCTCGTGTGATGGTGTGCAAATCTACTTTTAGAGAAAAATCGGGAATGGTTTGGATATCCAACTTTCCGCTCTTGGATCCTTTCCTTTCCCCTCAGCACACTCTATCAATGACCATGATCATGTTTTCCATTGTGGGCCGAGTACCTGTCAGGATTGGTACTGCCCCCCTCCATGACAACTAGTTATGAAGTAAACATCTGAGACCTCAATCTCTAACTCTTGATCGTGAATTATGAATCTTTCCTGATCAATGTCCCATACGCTGATTAGGTACTATAATAGCTCTGGTTGAGCTTGGAGACATGGTGCCATGAAGAATTTTTTAAGCTCATAGTCACTGAGTACATACATGCATCTTACATTGCCCAAGGCTTGCTCATCTTCTTCACTATGTTCTCTTTCCTTCCATTCGATCACCATTTTTCTTTTAAACACCTGTAAAAACATCAATGTGGTTGTCGTTGGTCAATTTATTTGCTATTGAAGTGTTTAAAATGGGCTAATTAGTTTAATTCGAAGCTAAAATTCATGGCCGCGGTTAGTGCACCCCCATTTGGATTCAAGGAAAGTTTGCTCGAGTCCGTACTTGAAGCTAAAATTCATGGCCGCGGTTAGCACACCCCCATTTGGATTCAAGGAAAGTTTACACGAGTCCGTACCTAAAACCTGCGCCGACCGTTGTGCCCTAATTTGAACAAAAATCCCCCACAGATCTAAAAAATGGATTGCAGGTAATGAAAATTATATCAAAATGCAGGCGAGGATATGAGCTCTTACCTGAAAAAATGAATTCGTGATTGGCCTTCTGTATTTGCCGCTGTCAGCTACACAAAATCACAGTGAAAAAGGGTAAAAATTGCTCACAAGAGGTAAAAGTGAAAAGTAATTTATTTTTACTATTTTTGGAATTTTATAAACTTTCCAGAACCCTAATTAGGTTTTTTAGCATATTTTTCGATTCTTTTTCTATTTCATCTACATGCATTTCTTGTGCAGCAATAGGTCCTCAACATGACGGCGATGAAGTAACAAGTTGTATTTTATACTTTTTTGGACTCGTTAAAAACATGAAAAATTCACCCCTGGAGTCATCTTTTAGCTCTTTTCTGACTCTCGAAAATTGAAAAGATTATCGAGACTCTTGTCGTTTTGAACTCATTAAAGGCTGCGAAACGATATCTACCCAGTATACATTTTCCCTTTTCTCGGATTGGGATAGATTATTTACGAAAAATGAATACCTTAGCCTATCGCGACTAAGAAGTTCTCTAAGACATAGTTTTCTACCTTTTTGGATCTGTGAGACTACCTACAAAAAGGGACAGGCTGGAGTTTTATTTTCCGCTTCTTTTCAAACTCTATGAACATGAAAAGATACCGAGTTCTTCCTTTTTCAGACTCGTTAAAACCTAAATGACATCAAAAATCGTCACCATGATGTAACCTAGTTCCTCCTTCCCAGGGCTCGTAAAATGTACTAGGATTGATTTTTCTGAAGGAAAAAATTATATGATAAGTACATGCTATCCCCTTCAAGCTTGTTTCCAAAAATAATTTGGGTACTCGCCCCCAATTATGGGGAAAATGGAACCAGTTCTCAGTCTTATCAGCAGTGTGTCGCTCTTGAACATGACACTCGTTTGCATTCGTGTCAGGTTGGGGACATCCCATTTCGTCATTTTTTCCTCCATGGGTTTGGGTAACCTGTTTTGACCTCTGATCTGCTCTTTTCCATGTCATCGTGACCTCAAATCCCCTGATGTCAAATACTGCCAAATTCTAGAGTCATTTCGCCAATATGTTCAAGAGAATTTTCTTTCTACGGTTTTCAACCTCTAATCCTTTTTTTTCTCCTAATTCACTATCATCTTATTCCTCTATCTCGTGTTGATGATGTGGGAAACATTATGGCCATCCTTCAACCAGGTCACTTCCCCTTGACTTCAGCTGATTATCCAGGAAGCTGATCTAGAGACTCCCTTCTGGTACTTTGGAGCTTGCATGCCTCAATGGCAAGTTCTTCGCATTCAACGACATGTCCTCATCATTTTCCTTTGATCAAGTGATTCCGTGGGTGTTCGACGCCAGAGCACTGTTCAAATTCCGTGGATTTTACTAGTTGTACCTTGAGAGCCAATGTCATTATTGGTGGTTTTTCTCGTGCCTGTTAAACAACTTTCATCATTGACTGGTAATCGGGTGACTTTATTCCATGTTCGACTTTAGCTCACTCATTCGCATGCTTGAATTTGTACTTGTTCGAGTCGATATGGAGCGCAAGACCCTGAGTTTTGTGTGATACAATACAGGTTGCAAGAAAATTTGATTTATCATGACTATATGCATGACTCTTTTGATTGGATGGGGTTGACCATACTTGAGTCTATTTATTGATCCTTCTTGATGGATGGCTACGTCCATATCTCGGATCTTATTTTTATATGTACTCTTTTATGGATGGTTGCACCCATGCCACATATTCATGTATCAGAGATATCAGTTGTACTTGCACTTGCAGGTCTTCTGACGGCAGTGTTTGGTTTGAACACTTTCTCATAAATCATTTCACTCTTCCCTCTCTCTCGAACCTCATGCTTTAGGGGGCATCTATTACAAAAAAATTTGTCACCGTCCCTGCAATCCCTATCCTGCACATTGGAGGACCATTTTAGTGACTTTTGTGTATTTTTATACCTTGCAAAAAGTGTCATTGAATCCCTTGGCATGTCAAGAACATTTCCTCTATTGATCGTTCCTGGAGCAGGCTCTCAAAAACATATGATTTTGGGTCGGCGCTGGTAGGCAGTTATGGCCTCGCGCCCATAGAGAAATTATCACTAGGCCTCGTGCCCATTGGTGCTCTGTCTCGGTGGAATTCCCACACCGAGCTGTTTTTGGAAAGTTTTTAAAGCCGACGAAGTTTCACGCCTTGCTCCTTCGTGGTGGGTGATCATGGGTTTGTTCCAGAAGTAAAAATAACGATAAAGATGCTTCTTACAGCTTCTCGTTTCCTACATTTGAGCAACTCCCCAAAGGATAAGTCGTCCCTTCCACCTTATGAGGGATCCCAAACCACCTCCTCCTCTCCTCTAAATACATCCTTCTCACATAGTTTCAGCTAGCTGAACAATCCTTACTATAGCTGGTGTGAGAATAAAGAAGAGAGAAATCCATTGTCGAGAGAGAGTTTAGGCCCATTGCCTCGTGAATATTGATCCTCGACGAATTATTGTGACACGTTTAACTGGACCCGTCGAAGGAGGCTGCAACGTCAAGGCTTTTTGGTTGTAAACCTCTTCTCTCTTTCTTTAATACAAGACTAGATTTTTGGTTCCAATTTTGTGTTTGATAATATGCAAAGTGTTTTGATTCTACTTGAATAATCGAATAACTATGAATGAAAATATGTTTTCATATGTTGTCACTGTTCACTTGATCCTTGTGCAGGTACATGGACATTTCCACTAAAATACCACGATGTGTGAAGACAAAGTTCAACAGATCGCTGCTGCAAATGACAACAAAAGCGTTGGACCAAGGTAGGCCATCTATCCTAACTCGTTTTCATTTATTAGCTAGGAGTCTAAAAGTCCAGCTTGTTCCCTTGTTTCTAGACCCACTCCAGGACTAGAGGGATCACCTTTTTTTGTAGAGGGTATTTACCTACACAACAAGTGTATTGTCAATACTTGTTAGCATTTCCTCCTTCCAAAACTCTTGTAGCATGGAAATCCGCTCAGGACCACTACCAACGAGAGAGACATTTAATATTTTCTTTTTAATATTGGGTTCCCCATCCATTAAGTGACTTTACTCGAATGATAGAGGAAGGTGATTTCCTTATTACTAAAATAGGACCTTGATGGGTCAATGTTACACAGTATTTTGTCACTATCCCTGCAATCCTTGTCCCAAACATTGGAGGACCATTTCAGTGATTTTTGTGTATTGTCATACCTTGAAAAAAGTGTCATTGCATCCCTTGGCATGTCAAGAACATTTCCTCTTTTGATCATTCCTCAAGCAGACTCTAAAAAACATATGATTTTGGGTCGGTGCTGGTAGGCAAGTATGGCCTCGCACACATAGAGAAATTAAAACTGGGCCATGCACCCATTGGCGCTCTGGCTCAGTGGGGGACCCACACCGAGCTATTTTTGGAATTTTTTTAAAAATAGAAATGGAGTTTCCATGCCTAACCACTTCGTGAGCGAAGTCATCATGGTTTGTTCGAATGAATAACGTCGAAGTCCTCCCTTTGGATTCTTGTTTCCTACAATTTTGCAACTCCCCAAAGGGATAAGACCTCTCTTCCACCTTATGAGGGATCCCAATCCACCTCCTCCTCTCCTATAAATACTTCCTTCTCACATGGTTTCAACTGGCTGAACAACCGTTACTATAGCTGGTGTGAAGAATAAGGCAGACGGGAATCCATTGTCGAGAGAGAGTTTAAGCCCATTACCTCACCAAGTCCGATCCCCAATGAATGCTTGAGACGCACTTGACTAAACCTATCGAAGGAGGCTGCAACATCAAGGCATTAAGGTTGTAAACTTCTTTTCTCTATCATTAATACATGACTGGTTTTTTTGTTCCAATTTTGTGTTCAATCATATGCAAAAAAAATTATTCTCTTTAACCAATCGAATAGTTGTAAATGAAAGTATGTTTTCATATGTTGTCATCGTTCACTTGATCCTTGTATAGGTACATGGAAATTATTACTGAAGGACCGCGACTTGTGAAGACAAACATCAGAGGATCCCTGCTGCAAAGTACAACAAAAGCATTGGACCAAGGTAGGCCATCTATCCTAACTCGTTTTCATTCATAAGCTAGGAGTTTGAAAGTCCAACTTGTTCCCTTGTTGCTAGACCCACTCTAGGGCTAGAGGGATCACCTTTTTCTGCAGAGGGGATTTAACTACTCAACAAGTTTTCGACCATGTCAAGGAATGTAGTGTTTGTCATCTCTTATTGTTCATCTAATGGTTTTCTTGTTTGTTCGACTTTGGTCATATTGCTGCTTTTCTACTTTGTTCTGCCCATCTGACTATTGCCAGGCATCATACTTAGTCTTAGAGTGTCAAGTTTGACCTTTTATCAGTGGCTTTTTACATTTTCCATATTTTTCTGGCTCGACGCTAGTGTTAGCGCTTGTTTCTTTTTTCTCAGGTGTGCCATCCTCTGTTTAGTGCGGATTACAGCTTGAGAGACACGTCGAATCCTGTAGGTTAGGATTTTGGCCTTTTCCCTGGGTTTTGTTAGTGTGTCTTGCCTCTGGGTTGGATTTTCCTCTTTCAATCATTCCACTGGAATTTCTTTGACTCTCTTCTCTCATTCTTCTCATTTTTTCCCCTCATCTGATCAGTGAAGTTTGTCATCCTAGGGTTTCTAGGTGCCTTCTACCGCTTGTTCGGCTACCTCCTCACTGAAACTTATGAGTTGATTTTGAGTCAGTTTGTTCTTTATCTTTTTAGCTTGTTGACTGATTGTCTTAGTTTTTCTATCGGTTCTATGTGTTGTTGGATAGTTGAATGATCATCTTGGTGTTAATTTAGTTCTCCATCTGTCACCCTGAGCATAAATTACATTGCTCAATGAATCGGTTTGAAATCCCTCTTTGTGATTGAAGAAATGCGTCTCTGTTTTGAGTGTGTTTGATGATCATGTTGAATTGGTCGCTTTGTTTTAGATCATTTCATTTGAGTTGCTCAAAACTAGTATCTATTTTGTCTTTTAGTGTAGTAGTGCATTTTGTTTCTCCTTCATTTAAAAGAACAAAATTTGCATTCTTTCTCTTAGTTTGGAAATGAAAACGTTCTTTTGCATTAGTAGATTTTGGTGAACAAGGAAAGATATTTTCGTTTTTCCTTGGTTTTCTTAGATGCATTAGAGAAAAAAATTCTTCTTGTATTCGATTGATTGCTGCTTCATTATGAAACAATATCCCTCTCTTAGCCAGTTGTTCATCGAATTGGAATGATTTTCTTTCACATATAGTTGTGCATTAAGGATTCGAGATTACATTCGGTAAGGCCTTGAAACTACAACATTAATTCAAGATCAAATTTCAAAGTAATTCAATCAACCTAAGGAAGCATTGAAACCTAACACTCACATTTTAGAGGTCTAGGCTAGTGACGTGTTCCAACTTCATTAAACCTAGTAGCTTCCATTCTCCATTTGGCAGTAGACAGCACTAGTACAGACTTGTGTTCCCTGTGCCGTCGAGTATATAAAGGGAGACCCCCATAGGTTGCAATCCTTTATCCATAGGAATCCGAGTCTACCACCTTGTAACCATGATACACCAAACACATCATTTGGCGAGAGTTCCTGCACGTACATTAATTCCTTGGTCATTTCTCTTTCATTTGATCACCAAGGTGTATATTGCAGTTCACGGAAGATTGGTACACCCTCTTGCTTAGATTTCCTAAGTTTTCATTTTGGTATTTTCGTGACTCTCTAAAATTGAAAAGATCATCGAGCACTTGTCCTTTCGCACTCGTTCAACTTGAAAGTGACTAGAGTCACCTTTTTCCTTTCTCTTGACTCTTAAAATATGAAAAGGCAGAGTTTTGTTTCAGTGTCATAAAATGAATTGCCTATGATCACACGGCCATTAAAGATATTTTATTGGCTTGTTCTTAAGTAATTCCTTATTTTTTGGTCCTGAAGCCTCGAATTGGTCATCTCGATTCTCTCATGTTTTTGAGACAAAGTCACGGTAGCAGAACCACCAGTTTCATCATTCCCCTTATTACCTCCCAGTAGTGATCATTCTCCTAAATTTTCTTCGAGAGCGCCTCAGCCTACTAGGCCTATCGGTTACTAGCATTCTATTGTTTCGAGTATCTTACCTCTTGTTACCTGATCTCCTCTTGAGGAGCCATTTGATATCAATTGGAAACCTCCGAACGTTTGGGCTAGTTTTAGAGATGATGAAGAATATCCTCCTTTTACTTCGAAACCACCTGCCTCGAAACCGCTTGAATCGCCATTAACACATGCTTTAATTTCCACTGCTCGTTGTCTATTCACTGATAACATGGATAGACGTAACGACTGTTTCTACATGAGAATATTAGTTCCCTCTAGAGAATTTTCCTTATGTCTCAGGTAAACCTTCCTCTCTCCCACCCGGTTATCATTCATTGAGTGAGATTATTTTTGGTGCTACATCATTGTATCAGAATCTGATATAGGCAAGTACATTGAATCCCTCGGAAGATTCGTTTGTAACAGTATCGGTTGCATCACCCTCGACTCCCATGACGTCGACAGTCGTTACGTCTATCCCAACCCAGACCACTGTTTGTGTGGCTTCATCTACACCATTTGTTAGTGTGATTCCGTCATTTCCACCATCCTCTGTTGTTCGTGGGACAGCTCCTATCGCTTCCATGATACCCATTGGGCCCACCGTGAGTGGATCGCAGCCTCACATTTCGGGAATCCAACCTACTAGTAGTGCACCCATTTCTTCTAATCCAATTCTTGAAGGTTTGACGTACGATAAGTACATGTTGGCCATTTAGGAGCAAAATTGCACCCCTCAGGCTTCTCAGCAGCCGTAAGCTCCTATTAATCCTCCACATAATTATGATGAGTATGGAAATCCCATCTATTTTCCTGCGATTAACCCCAACCAACTCACATACCTACTGGGACAACCCTATGGTCCACAAGGACAACCCTTTCAGGGAAAACCCTATGGTCCACAGGGAAAACCCTACAGTCCACAAGGAAAACCCTTTTAGGGACAACCTTTGGTCCAAGAGGGACAACCCTATGGTCATGATGGTCAACCTTATGTTCAACAGGGAGAATATTATGTTCCCTAGGGGAAAACCTATCCATCTCAGGGATAAAATGTTGTGCAACAAAACCAATCTTATGTTCAGCAAGGCCCAACTTTTGTACAACAAGGTCAACCCTCTATTGCTCAGCCTGCTCAACCTGTTCTTCAGGGGCAACCTGGCTCATCCCAACCATCAAGCCAACCTCTTCCACAAGGGCAACCCGGTGGCTCTCAGCATCGAGGCCAACCCGCACCGTAGGGACAGCCTATCCAACGCCAACAGCTAGGCCAACCTGTACCCTAGGGGCATCCTATTCAATTGTAGCATCCGGGTCAACCTGCACCCCAGGGGAAACCCGCGTAGCATCAGGGCACTGCTTACATTCCTCAAGGTCAATCTTAGGTAGTGCACAATGCACCTCAAGGCACTGCTTATATTCCTCAAGGTCAATCTCAGGTGGTATATAATGCGCCTCAAGGCACTTCTTACATTTTGTAACAAAATCATTATGTTGCTCCAACAGGACCTCAGTGGTTCACTCAAAATAAATATCTTGGTCCTCAACCAGTGTATGGGCAGACTTATCAAGCTTATAAACCCTATGGACAAAATCCTCTGAGACAGAACATATGGGGGCATAATTTCTCCCAACCTGGTTGGAATCCAAATACAGGTCTCTATCAAAGGTCTGAAATGCCTTTAAATCCGCAATTTCCTTTTCTCGCTACGTTGGAATTGCCCGATGTGTCGAAGTTGACAAATTAATCTATCCTTCATAATCCATATTGGCCTCCAGTTCCAACAAAAATCCCTGGAAATTGTCCCAAATTTGACAGAAATTCTGGAGAATACCCCCAAGCACATGTTATGATTTACCGTCTTTGGTGCTTCTCTAACTCTTAGGTTGATGATTCAATTTGGCTACGACTTTTCCAAAGGACTCTCACTGGTTCTGCTGCAAAGTGGTACATTGAACTCTCTCACGGCATCTTTCAAGATTTTAACTCTCTTGCTGTGGCATTTCTCACGCACTTTCAGTTACCAGTTCGCTATGAAACTGGGATGCACCTCCTCACATCCTTGAAATATGATCGAGCTACTCATATCTCCGATCATAGTCATGAGTGGAGGTGGCGTCGTCATTTGATCAAGTTTGTGATTCCTAATCAACTTCTAACTGATTGGTTCACTACCTCTTTTATCCATCTGATTGCTAAAGACATCGCTATGGGGGCATGTTTACCAAGGAAAAAGCCATTGCATGTGCCCAGTACCTCGATCTTGTGTACTCTCAAACCGACACATTGTATGAACTCTTACCCGATGATCTATGACATGGAACTATCAAAGCACCGACAACATTATCTGTTGACAGTATCATTGGTTCTGTGTCCCAGAATTATCGAAAGTCTTCTCCAAATCCTACGAAGCAAAAATCTACTCCTTCCAGTTATATTTCTTCTGAGCCACCTCTGAATCCTGGTAAAACTATGGAAGTGAATGTCGTCCAGTCCAATCCGGCAGATAAAACTTCCAACGGTAAGAAGAAGGGTAAAGTAAGGCCAAAGTCGATACCCTGAAACAAGATTCTCTGAAACCTAATGCTGATGATGGTTACAAATGCAAACCGAAGTACCCTTATCTGATTTGTGATGAAAAGCATTACACCAAGGACTGTCCATGATGGGCTGAGGTGAGTCGACTGCCAAAGGCACTCAAGGCACCCCAGATGTTCTTAAAGAACCATTCCCATCACATCAAACTCAAATAGTGGAGCAACCTCAGTCCTCCACCCCATTTGGCTCTCAGGTTTTCATGATGAACGGTCTTGTGCCTATCTCTATTACCACCCAATCGAAAGATTATACCGAACCGCGTCAGGCAACAGGGATGGAAATCGCTGATGGTCCTCCTCCCCCGCCTTCTTTTGACCCTCTTCATATCAAAAGGCCCAGTACTGAGCCTGTTATACGGCCACCTTCTAAAGGCGTACTCCGAAATTCTCCCTACAACCCAAATGCCCGTGCTGCTCAGCATTACAGTATTGTTGAGGATTTGGCTCAAGTGACATCTGCTATGTCTGTATTGGAAGTACTTCAGAGCTATCTGTCACAATGGAAGGCTTTGTTATCTTCCATTGGAGGTGTTGACCCCGCCGATTCTAGCCTTATCACTTTCAATTTGGAAAATTTTGTCCCACGTCTCTCTCACCAGCTTGCACTAATCATTCAAGTAGGGATTAATGGAAAGAATATCCATTGAGCAGTTGTGGATGAGGGTGCATCTACGTGCATCATGTCTTCTACATGATGGAAAGAAATTGGTTCTCCATCCCTCAATCAATCTCCAAACTCTTTAGAAGCTTTTGACGGAAGAGAATCTCTCTCTCTTGGTGTTCTCGCTAGTTTACCTATTACGTTAGAAGGGAAAGCAGTTAACGTTGATGTTGAAGTTGTTGACGCCAAGATCAATTACAATCTTCTCCTTGATCACAGTTGGACTCATGCCATGTTATGTGTCTTGTCCACTCTCTTGTGTTTTTTGATTTTCACACGAAGGAAAGATCATCAATGTCGATCAGTTGTCCTTATTCACTTCCATGTCTTCTGAGAGCAACGTTCCATATGTAGATCATATTCCTACGCGTTATGAGAGCATAGGACCGGGTCTTTTCAAATATCTTGCCCTCATGGGTCTTTTTTCTCTTCCTCCACCCAACACTGCTCAGGCTAATATGATCTCCAAGTCTTCTGTTCCATGGATCATCCCTTTGCTTGAGTAGATTGATTCGTTTGGTGACACGATGTCGTTAAGCCCAATATAAATTGACTATTGTGAACTTATTTCGCCTTCGATTCCTCCTCCCTCTGATCATACTCCTCTGAGGATTTCTCTTGACACACATTCTCAATCCCCTTGGCTCAGCACTTCAGATTCGCCAGATCCTTTAAATGAGATCTTTCCCACTGATGAGGCCATCATGGAAACTATGTCTCTCGAGGATCCTCCTTGGGACGATAGTCATCATCGTTCCTCTTTTATGCCTGGCCTTGGGGCCATGTTTACTTGTCTTGAGAAGTTCACTTCCCAAGCTCCTTCCCATCCACTTAGAATGCCTATCCTAACACATGAAGTCTTCGTAGAAGGTAACCTGGGGAACATTATGCAAATTATGCCTATCGAAATCTCTACCAAACTAAGGGTTGTCGAGAACATCCAAATTGGGGTGACCTATTCTCCTGATGAGATCGAGGTCTATACTAGTCTCTTCTACGCATTTCGAGACTTTTTTGCTTGGTCTTACGAAGAAATGCTTGGCATCGATCCGAGTATAGTTGTGCATGAGATTCCTACTTATCCTGGCATGAAGCCCATTCACCAACATTTTCATCCCGTGCACCCTAGAAAGGCAACTACCATTAAGGGAGAAGTTGAAAAACTTCTTAAAGTTGGCTTCATTTATCTGATTCCCTTGACAGAATGGGTTTCTAATGTTGTTCCTATGGATAAAAAGCAGGGTATTATCTGTGTCTGTGTATATTACCGTGATGTCAACTGCGCTTACCCTAAGGATAATTATCCCACTCCTTTTATTGACCAGGTCATTGACAAATGTGCTAGGAGTGAGATATTTTCCCTTATGGATGGGTTTTCTAGGTACAACTAGATCAATGGAAGGCCACCTTTATCTTTCCTTGGGGTACCTTCGCTTATAAGAAGCTCCCTTTTGGTCTTAAGAATGTTGGGGCTACATTTCAAAGAGAAATTTCATATGCGTTCCATGATATCAAGTGCATTGTTCAACCTTACATGGATTAACATTAGAGCATATATAATAAAAAAATCATAATACTCATCAAAATAAAAAAAATGAGTCTTACCCAATGCTTCATCCCAATCCTCTCCTTCTGAGAGTGGGAGATCTGCATCACCCGTAAAGTCTATGCCAGAGCAGGGTCAATCCTCCACAACAATTAGTTGTCGGCGGAGCCATTCAAAGAATTATGGTCTCTGAGACATCTGTTGACTGCCTCCTGCTCTAGGCATCAAAGCCACCCAACGGACCATCTGTGGCTCTCGTTCTGGTGGTGTAGGAACTATCACCTCCTGGCATTGAAATATTGGTAAGTGTTCCAAGATGAACGATACCAAGATGGACCCATAGCCGAACTGTTTCAGCATGTCATTCTTGCATTTTTTCAGTTGGAGTTTTAGATTGATTGTTACAGCCTCCGCCTAGTTGTAAAGGGTCGGGAACATACAATCTATGGCAAGTAGTAGCTGTTTTTTTGTGGCTTCATGTGGAGCTTGAGATCCGGCAGCTCAAGTGATGGTGTGCAGCACTACTTTTAGTGCAAAATCAGGAATGGTTTGAATATCCACTTTCCATCTCTTTGATCCTTTCCTTTCCCCTCGACAAACCCTGTCTATGTCCATGCTCATGTTTTCCATCGTAGGTCGGGTACCTATCAGGATTGGTACAACCTCCCTCCGTGATAATCCAGTAACAAATTATATGTCAGAGACTTCAATCTCTAACTCTTGATCATGAATCACAAATCTTTCCCGATCAATGTCCCATACACTGACCAAATACTGTAATAACCCCAGTTGAGCTTGGAGACACGGCACCATGAAGAATTTTAGAAACCCGTAGTCCCTTACAACATCCATTCATATTACATTGCTCATGGCTTGCTCATCTTCTTCCCCATGTTCTCTTTACTTCCATTCGATCACCATTTTTTCTTTCACACACTTGCAAAATCATCACAGGGGCTTTCATTAGTCAAATTATTCACTTTGAATGGTTTAAAACAGGATAGTTAGTATAATTTTCAAGAAAAGTTAGTGGCCAACGTTGGCGTGACTGTTTTAAAAATAGCCATGCCAAGTGGCGTGCCCCTGTTGAATTGCAAGGCAGGTTGGCGCGAGTCTGTGCCCACAACTTGTGCCAACCGTTTTTCCCTAGTTTGAACAAAATTCCCCCCACAAATGTCAAAAAATGAAATGAAAGCAATGAAAATTAATTCAAAATGCAAGGATACGAGCTCTCACCTAAAGAATACGGATTCGCGATTGGTTTCCTGGATTGGCCTTTTCCAGCTCCACAAGATCACAATTAAAAAGGGTAAAAATGCTCACAAGAGGTAAAAAGTGAAAAGTAATTTATTTTTACTATTTCTGTCATTTTATATACTTTTCGAAACCCTAATTAGGTTTTTGAGCATATTTTTCGATTATTTCAATATTTTATCTCGAAAAATGGGTTTTATGTGCGTTTCTTGGGGAGCAATAGGTACTCAACGTGATGGCAATGAAGTAACGAGCTGTGTTTTATTACTTTTTCGGACTTGGTAAAAACATGAAAAAAGTCACCCCCTGGAGTCATATTTCAGCTCTTTTCTAACTCTCGAAAAATTGAAAATATTGTCGAGACTCTTGTTGTTTTGAACTCATTAAAGGTTGTGAAACAACATTTGCCTGGTATACATTTACCCCTTTTTCGGGCTAGGACAGATTATTTACAAAAAAGGAATACCTTAGCCTATCGCAACTAAGAGGTTCTCTCATATATGGTTTTCCACCTTTTCGAATCTATGAGACTGCCTATGAAAAGGGACCGACTAGAGTTTTATTTTCTGCTTCTTTTCAAACTCTATAAACATGAAAAGACGTCAAGTTATTCCTTTGTCAGACTCATTAAAACTTACATGACATCGAAAATCGTCACCATGACGTAACCGAGTTCCTCCTTCCTAGGGCTTGTAAAATGTACTAGGATAGATTTTTCCAAAGGAAAAACTTATATGAAAAGCATATGCTATCCTCTTCAAGCTTGTTTCCAAAAATAATTGGGGTACTCACCAGCAATGGTGGGGGAAAATGGAACCAGTTCTCAGTCGTGTCGGCTGTATGTTGCTCTTGAACATGACACATGTCTGCAATTTGTGTCAGGTTGGGGACAACCCATTTTGTCATTTTTGCCTCCATGGATTTGGGTTATCTGTTTTGACCTCTCATCTGCTCTTTGTCACGTCATCATGACTTCAGATCCCCTGATTCCAAATACTGCCAAATTCCGAAGTCGTGTCGCCAATATGTTCAAGAGAAGTTTCCTTCTGCAGTTTTCAACCTCTGATCCTCTGTTTGGTCCTGAGTCACTATCATCTTATTCCTTTGTCTCGTGTCGATAATGTGGGAAACATTATGGCCCTCCTTCGACCAAATCACTTCATGTCGACTTCAAATCATTATCCACGAAGCTAATCTAGAGACTCCCTTCTGGTACCTTGGAGCTTGCATGCCTCAATGGCAAGTTCTTCGCATTCGATGACAAGTCCTCATCATTGGCCTTTGATCGAGTGATTTCACGGGTTTTCGACTCCAACTCACTGTTCACATTCCGTGAATTGTACTAGTTGTACATTGAGAGCCATTGTCATTATTGGTGGTTTCTCTTGCGCCTGTTAACAACTTTCATCATTGGCTTGTAATCAAGCGACTTTATTGAATGTTCGACTTCGGCTCACTCATTCGAAATCTTGAATTTTTACTCGTCTGGGTCGAGATGGAGCACAAGACCTTGGGTTTTGTCTGATAAAATCCAAGCTACGAGATGATTTGGTTTATCATGACTATATGTATGATTCTTCTGATTGGATGGATGTGACCATACCTGAGTCTATTTATTGATCCTTCTTGCTGGATGGTTGCATCCATACCTTGGATCTTATTTTTACATATACTCTATTATGGATGGTTGTGTCCATGCCACATATTCATGTATCAGATATATCAGTTGTACTTGTTCTTGCAGGTCTTCCAACGACAGTGTTTGGTTTTGGCATGTTCTCATAAAGCATTTCACCCCTCCCTCTCTCTCAGACTTCATGCTTTAGGGGGCATCTTTTACACAATATTTTGTCACCGTCTCTGCAATCCCTGTCCCAAAAATTGGAGGACCATTTCAGTGACTTCTGTCTATTTTCATACCTTGCAAAAAGTGTCATTTCATCCCTTGGCATGTCAAGAACATTTCCTCTGTTGATCATTCCTCAAGCAGACTCTCAAAAACATATGATTTTGGGTTGGCGCTGGTAGGAAGTTATGGCCTCATGCCCATTGGCGCTCTATCTCAGTGGGGGACCCGCGCCGAGCTATTTTTGGAATTTTTTTTTAAATAGAAATGAAGTTTCCATGCCTAACCAGTTCGTGAGTGGAGTCATCATGGTTTTTTCGACTGAATAACGTCGATGTCCTCCCTTTAGCTTCTTGTTTCCTACAATTGTGCAACTCCCCAAAGAGATAAGACCTCTCTTCCAGCTTATGAGAGATCCCAAACCACCTCCTCCTCTCCTATAAATACTTCCTTCTCACATGGTTTCAGTTGCTTGAATAGTCCTTACTATAGCTAGTGTGAAGAATAAGGCAGAGAGGAATCCATTTTTGAGAGAGAGTATAGGCCCTTTGCCTCACCAAGTATGATCCCTTACGAATGCTTGAGACACGCTTGACTGAACCCGTCGAAGGAGGCTGCAACATCAAGGCATTAAGGTTGTAAACTTCTTTTCTTGATCATTAATACATGACTGGTTTTTGGTTCCAATTCTGTGTTCGATCATATGCAAAATGTTTGATTCTCCTTGACCAATCGAATAGCTGTAAATGAAAGTATGTTTTCATATGTTGTCACCGTTCACTTGATCCTTGTGCAGGTACATAGACATTATCACTGAAGGACCGCGCCATGTGAAGACAAAGATCAAAGGATCACTACTTCAAACTACAACAAAAGCATTGGACCAAGGTAGCCCATATATCCTATCTCGTTTTCATTTATAAGCTACGAGTCCGAAATTTGAGCGTGTTCCCTTGTTGCTAGACCCACTCTAGGCTAGAGGGATCGCCTCTATCCATAGAGGGGATTTACGTGCTCAACAGTCAATACACATGAAAGAGGAAAAAATAGCAACAAAATGCATGTAAATGCCAATTTCAATGACCAATGGATTGAAATCAAATATTGTAGTTGGGAAATCCATTTAGGGCCACTACCAATGGGAGAGGAACTTAATATTTTCTTTTTTTTTATATTGGGTTACCCATCCATTAAGGGAAATTACTGGATTGAAAGAGGAAGATGATTTTCTTTTACTAAATTGATGGAATAGGACCTTGATGGGTCAAGACACTTGAAAGAGGCAAAAGAAGCGATAAAATGCATGCAAATGAAAATTTCAATGACCATTTGATTGAAATAAATTATGTGTTATGTGGGTAAAGGGGTCGTGGTGCTGGTTGTACCTTCAGAAATATGGCAAGTACAGGACCAAATTATTGAGATCGAAGGTGAGGGCCCTTTTCAAAGACTCTTTCCTGAGCCTCTCTGCTTGAAAATATATTAGGCTCTTCTTCTACTTGTCAAATCTGTGCCTATAGCCTATTTTAACCCTTAATCTAGGGCCTTTTTGGGTAGGCCCTAGTAGTGGTAGCGCGAACCAAGGTAAAAAATAAGTAGCACGATGCAATATAGACTAAAAGAGAAGTGCTAAAATTTGTTGGGAGTTTTTTAGGTAAACCTGCTTTACGATTTTTTCAAGTAAACATGCTTTGAAATGGAAGGAAAGTTGGAGATCGTTGACCTGCTTTTCTATTTTTTGAAGATGTTTCTTCCCTTATTTTTCTGTTGGCTTCTGTTTCCTGTCCATAGTTTATTTTCTATCCAAATTTATTCTCCAAGTCACTTCTCTGTGTCGCTCCGTTTGTTTTATGGATAAAATAAGCCCTTTGTTTTATAGAGAAAATAGACCTCTATGTGGCTCTATATGTTTTGCTGGAAAATAAAGTATCCATACCCATAGAAAACAAGTAGAATTAAAGCTACAACAACAACCCAGTCACTCCCGGAGAAAATATTCGCTCCCTTTATTTTCGAGTGCATATGATGGCCTCTGTGAAATTTTTTGCATGTAAAAAAATATTTCCAAAAATTCCAAAATTAATAACAGTGGAAATGAGTAGATATTCACTCCCCATGTTTTCAGAGTTGAAAAATGAGGTATGCTTTGATACCATGTTAGAAAATACGAGAAGAAAAGTAGGGGAAAGCTTCTCCCCAACAATACACAGCAAATGTTTACACAGTTATGCGGAAATAAATAAATAAAAACAACAAAGTTTGACAAATAAAATTACAGAGGGACACACACATAGAGATTTAAAAATACGAGAGAATAATTTTCTTCAGTCATCTACATCTTCTCTATCGACTCATATGGAATACATAGTTTTATTCAAAAAAGTGGCAGAGCTTGACAATCAATGCTAATTCAATTCCCTACCTAACACTAAATGACACGGCAGATGAGTTGTCGCCGAGCTGACTTGATGACTTGCTTACGTCACTGCAGAGGGACGTCAGGGTACGACTCATCCATCGGCATTGTGCACCTGTAGTAGATATCAGCCATTGATCTCGGTCAAAGGGCGGCTGGTGGGTTCAAATATAGAAGCACCCTTTGGTTAAACATTGGGGCTGCTTATGCCCACAGGTCATAATTGATCTAAGATCAACGGTGACCGCGTCCGTTGATATTCATGGGCGTTAACACAATGTCCGGTCCCGCTACAAATAACATGAAAATTTTGAAATAAAAGGGTAGGTGAGTATGACGGGTGAGTATTTAATACAAAGAGATGGACAGATATTAATCTATGAAGATACGGAGGTTGCGTGAAGTGAGTAGCTTCCGGACTTGCCATGCTTAGAGCTTGTCCTTCCCTGCAAACTTTTGCCTCTCTCCTGCAAAACATTTAACTCAAATATGGTTGTTGTAAGTTTATTCAAGGCAGTGGTTGGGAGTAATTTCCAACACTCCCCCTTAATCACAACTATCTCCATGGACCATTCCCAAATATTCTTTGAGATAAAAAAAAATGATGTCCTAATGGCTTTGTGAAGATATCTGCAAATTGTTCCTCTGACCTGCAATGTTGCAACACAATTTCACCATTGTTAACTAATTCTCTTATATAATGATATTTGGCATCAATGTGCATTGTTATCTTGTGGAAAACATAATTCTTTGATAGCGCAATTGTTGAACTATTATCACATAAGATTGTGGTTTCCTTGTCTTGTTCATGACATAAATCCCTCAGCATCCTTCTCATCCAAACTTCTTGACACATTGCTATTGTTGCTGTGACATATTCAGCTTCTGCTGTTGACAATGAAACTATTGGTTGCTTCTTGGAAGCCCATGAAATAGCTCCCGAACCGAAATGAAAGACATATCCTGATGTGCTCTTTCTGTCATCAACACTTCTAGCCCAATCACAGTCAGTGTAAGCAATCAGCCTAAAATCATCAGTTGCGGAGTATAGAGCACCATACTCCTTCATCCCATTGACATACTTTAAAATTCTTTTTGTTTCTTTCCAATGTGTCTCCTTGGGTGTCTCCATGAATCTTGATATCAAACTTACTGCCTACATTATATCAGGCCTAGTTGCAGTCAAATACATTAGATTTCCAACCATGAGTTTGTATAATGATGGATTGACATTGCTGCTGCAATATTCCTAGCTCAACTTCAACCCCATGATAGTTGGAGTTGAAGATGGCTTGTTGTTCTGCATATTAAACCTCTCTAAAATTTCTGCAACATATTTTGCTTGAGAGATAAAAAATCCCTTTTTTGTTTTCTTTACTTCTATGCCCAAAAAATATCTTAATAACCCCAAGAGAGTCATTTCAAACTCACTTTTCATGACTTCTTTGAAATCAGCAATGAGAAAATCATCACTGCTTGTAAAAATCAAATCATCTACCTACAAAACAACAATAAGAATCTTACCATCATTTTCTTTGATGTAGAGAGTAGGTTCACCATCACACTATTCGAACCCATTATCCATCAGGTAAGCATCAATCCTGGTGTACCATGCACACAGTGCTTGCTTCATCGCATAAAGATATTTCCACAATTTACACACCTTATGTTCTTTTCCTTCTACCTCATAGCCAAGAGGTTGTTCAACATACACGTCTTTCAGCTCTTCATTCAAGAATGTAGACTTCACGTCCATTTGATACACTTTCCATTTCTGTTGTGCTGATATTGACAACATTGTCTGCACTGTCTCCATCCTTGCGACTGGTGCAAAGGTTTCCTCATAGTCTCTTCCATGTTGCTGCTTGTAGCCTTTTACAACTAGCCTTGCTTTATTTCTTTCTGTCTTTCCTTCAATGTTGCTCTTAGTCTTATAGACCCATTTCACTTCAATGACTTATTTTCCTTGTGGGAGGTCCACTAACTCCCATGTTTCATTTCTTTCTAGTGCTCCTATTTCTTCATTCATTTCCTCAATCCACTTCTCTTATTTGACTACATCTTCAAAGTGGATTGGGTCATCTACATGACAATATAATGCAAATAAAGAATTCAGACCAACACTATTATCAACTTCTTCTTGTTCATAAATTTCACTTAAATTTCTGAATTTTGGACTTCTTATACTTTCTGAAGATGAGCTTGGTGTTGAGCTTGAACTTGAGGGAGCTTCAGATCCCTATGGTGTGCTTGGTGAAACACTTACTTGATTTCGCAGTGTTGTTCTATTACTTTCCTATGATGTGCCTTCTTGAGCTTGTGTTGGTGGAGGAGGAGCCACCCATAGGGGCTTCATTGTAGAAGCAATATTATAGCACGTGGGTTCATATTGGGGTATATATAATGAGGAAAAAATAACATAATATATTGGGGGGTATATAGGGGGTAAACGATTTTTATATTGGCAGGTGTAAAAAATAAAGCTCAAAGTTAATGAAAAATTATAAAGGGGTATAAAAAATGTTGATGAAAAATGGATACCTACAATATATAGTGACAGTAGGAGATTTTTAAATTGGGAAGGTGTATTGGGTTTATATTGGTACGGTCTTAAATAATGTGATTTTTACAGGTATTTTATGATATGTACTCAAATTAAGGGTATTGTTTAATATGCTATGATCACACATGATATGTTAGAGGTTCATTGAGTGAAGTCCCTGTGGAGCCACCATTGAGGAATTACTTACTGCAATCCATTCCTCTTTGTCTTCATGTGACACACATGTCTTCACATTGACTATATTCTCTAAACTTCCATCCCATGCTTCTTCTTCTATGAACTGAACATCTCTGTTCATTATTACCTTCTTGGTTGATGGATTGTAGAGCTTATATGCCTTGGATTCATCACTGTATATAAGAAATATACATTTCTCCCCCTTGTTGTCCAAATTATTCCTTAACTAATTTGGGACATGTGCATATGCCACACATCCAAACACTCTCATGTGAGTGATAAATTTCTTTCTTCCTTTCCATGCTTCTTCAAGAACTCTATTCATAACACTTTTGGATGGACATCTATTAATGATATACGTTGCACAAGAGATGGCTTCAGCCCAATAATCATTTGGAAAATGCTTTACCTTCAACATGCTCCTTGCCATCTCCATGATGGTCCTATTCTTCCTTTCCGCTACACCATTTTGCTGAGGTATATACCTTGTTGTAAACTGCTTGTGAATTCCATGCTCCCTGCAAAAACGTAGGAAGTCATTTGAAATATATTCTCCACCTTTGTCAGTCCTCAACACTTTTATGTAGTGTCCACTTTTCTTCTCAGCAAGAGCTTTGTACTGGTAGAAGTGTTGAAACACTTCACTTTTCTGTTTTAAGAAATAGACCCACGTATTCCTTGTGTAGTCATCTATGAATGTCAAGATATAGTGGCTACCACCAAATGATGGTGTTTCATTGATCCACATAAATATGAGTGGACAATCTCCAAAGGTGCCTTTGCCCTTATTGACTTTCCTGCTAGAAATGATTCTCTTTGTTGTTTGCCCAAGATGCAGCCTTCACATACGCTGTCTAGTTTTTCTATGAATGTCAATCCCTTCACCATGCATTTTCTATGCAGCAAATTCAAACCTCTGAAACTGAGATGACCAAATCTCAAATTCCATAACCAGTTATCATATTTCACTTCTTCTTGAAATATTTCTTGTGTGACAGCTTCTACAATACATCCTTCCTTCAAGTCTGATCTCATCTTGAGAGGAAACATCTTATTGTTTTTCATATGCACTTTTGCAATGAGCTGTCTACTTGGAGGCTTATCCATGATTGTGCCCACATCATCTTTAAAAAATACATTGTAGCCCTTTTGTATGAGTTATCCAATGCTTAGAATGATATGTTTCAAATGAGAAACATAATAAACATTTGGCATGAACTTCTTCTCTCCCTTCTTTGTTAGTATACCTACTCTCCCTTTTCCCATGATAGAGACTTTGCTATCAGTCCCCAATGTTACTTCAGATTTTACACTTTTATCTAGTTTGGAAAACATTGCTATGTTTCCAGTAATGTGCTTGCTACACCCTAAATCTAAGAACCATATATCTCATTGTTTTTCTTGTGCTACATTACAAGCTAAAAACAGACTATCATGGTTCTGATTTTCCTTTGTGAAATTTACACTTGGTTTAATACCCATGTCATATTTCTTCTTTCTACATTCATTTGCGTAACGACCATACTTCTTACAATAATGACATTAAACTTGAGATTTATCATACCTCTGACCTTGTTCTTGATTTTGGCTTGAGCCTTGACTTGGATTTTGACTGTTGCCCCTTCCACTTAATCTTGCAGGGCTGCTTCTTCCACCTATGTGTGGGCTTCTTCCTCTTCCTCAGTAGTTTGATCTTTTTCAACCTCTACCTTGAAAAAAAGACACTTGTGTCTTGAATGCATGCTCTAATGAGGAGTTTGTTGCTATGTTCAGTCTGTGCTCATGAAACATTAGTGATGCATGAAGCTCATCCACTCAAAACTATGAGAGATCCTTTGTCTCTTCTATGGCCACAACTATGGCATCGAACCTTGATGGCAGTATTCTTAAAACTTTCTCAACTATTATCCTTTCTTCAAGTGTCTCACCATGAGACCTGATTTGGGTAACCAGCCCAATCACATGTGTAAATAATGAGTTTATATTCTCAAACTCTTTCATACAAAGTGTTTCAAAATCTCTTCTCAACATTTGTAGTTTTTCTGTTTTCACCTTTTCCATGCCTTGGTAGGCTGTTTGGAGGGTATCCCGTGTTTGCTTGGACTTATTTCCTGCTTCAACCCTTGGGAAGAGGGATTTGGAGTCCTTATTCTTGTTGTCCCTCAACAAATCTCTTTTTGATTGTGTCAAAGCATTGTATGCTACTGCATCTACTGGCTCTTAGAAACCATTCTCCACCAGTTCCCAAATATCTTGTGAGGAAAATAGGACCTTCATTGTAATATCCCAATAGTCATAATTTTTTCCATTGAACAGTGGTATTTTTGGATTTTTCAAGCTTGTGCTTCTTGCTGCCATTTTCACTATGTAGACAAAAACCTTCTCACTGCTGGAGAGTCCGCTTCTCAAAAAAACCTTCAACTCTTTAATAAAGAACACTTTATTTCACTGAGAGATTAAACCAACTTTGATACCAAGTTGAAAAATGAGGAATGCTCTGATACCATGTTAGAAAATACGAGAAGAACAACAAAGGAAATCTTTTCCCCAAAAATTCACAGCGGAGTTTTACACAGTTATGCGGAAATAAATAAATAAAGCAACACAGTTCGACAAATAAAATTACAGAGGGACACACACACAGAGATTCAAAAATACGAGAGAATAATTTTCTTCATTCATATACATCTTCTCTTTCGATTCATATGGAATACATATTTTTATTCAAAAATGTGGTGGAGTTTGACGATCAATGCCAATTCAATGCTCAACCTAACACTAAATGATGCAGCGGATGAGTTTTCGCTTAGCTGACTTGACAGCTTGCTTACGTCATTGTGGAGGGACCTCAAGCTACGTCTTGTCCATCTACGTTGTGCCCACGTAGTAGATATCAGCCGTTTATCTCGATCAAAGGGCACCCAGCGGGGTCAACTACGGAAGCACCCTTTCGTTAAACAGCAGGGCTGCTTGTGCCCGTGAGTCACCATTCATCTGAGATAAATGGTGACTGCACCCGTTGATCTGCACAGGCATTAACACAATGTCCGATCCCACTACAAATAACATGCAGAGTTTGAAATAAAAGGGTAGGTGAGTATGGCAGGTTAGTATTTAATACAAAGAGATGGGCGAATATTAATTTCTCAACATACAAAGGTTGCGTGAAGTACGTAGCTTGCGAACTTGCCATGCCTGGAGCTTGTCATTACCTGCAAACTTTTTTCTGTATCCTGCAAAACATTTAACTCAAATATGGTTGTGGTCATTTTATTCAAGGTGGTGGTTGGGAGTAATTTCCAATAGCGCACACACTTTTCATAGTGAAAAAAACCCATCATAGGGCTCTGTGATTTTTTTTTGCATCTAAAAACATAATTCCATAAAATCCATAATTAATAACAATGGAAATGAGCAGGACCTACTAGCTCAGAAATGGACCCATGCATAATAGACCTAGGATCATTACTCACCAAAAGAAATGGTTGTAGCCAAAAGAAATCGTTGCAGCCAATAGTGAAAACGATGTCATTAGAAATTGGCAAGTGTGGTACAAAAGGTAATGGTATGTGTAGGTGCAGAAAACAAGAAAAGTTGTGGATTTAATGAATTACAATAACATAAAATGTCTTCAAACTTATGCAAACTCCAATCTAGCATTATGTCAGTTTCAATGAAATTGAAAGGTTATTATCTTAAATTTTAATGAAATTCATACATGTACATGAAATAAGAGTTTAGAAATTAAATTTTTAGATAAATTTAATTTTAGCATCTAATATTTCTTAAAAATTTGCCTAAATGCACCTCAATGTAAATAGTCAATACAAATTAATATAAATTCATCCCTATAGTCCCTACTTTTCCCTAAATAGAGACTGCCTTAAGTAGGGTCTAATAAGATATTACAATATTTATCACTGTCTTGATAGAAAAAATTAACAATCTCCTTACAAAGAAACTAATAGTATAATAGGAACTGCCCTAAGTAGAGACTAATAAGATATTAAAATATTTATCACTGTGTATTGATAGGAAAACATAACAATCTCCTTACAAAGAAACTAGCATAATAACCACTCTTGCTCTGAGGATTCATCTCTGCAGTTCCATGAACAATAGTAGAGTTGATAAATTTAAAGTCGACCAGTCTATCGATAAATATAAATATGTGACAAGCACTTGAAGTGGCTCAGTAGAGAATTTACAAAATATAAACATTGACAAAATACTGTAACCACTGGTTTAATCATTAACTATTGGTTAAGTTATTTGTTAAGATTTTTCAAACATTTACCATTATTATGTTAAAAAAAAAAATACTATGAACATGAATTTCATTTTGATTAATGAAAATTTATTATGGAATTGGTTCCATAAAGTAAAAGACTAATGGTAAAAGTAATTTCAAGATCTGAGAGTTAGTTGAATAGAATTCAGTTCAAAAGGTTGCCTAAAATTTAAGGATAAAGGTTTCATCCAAGTGAGGTTTGGGGGTTTTGTTGGGTAACTAGAAAAGAAATAATAATTTGGAGAAGAATTCCTGGGCTGGTGCTAACCAATGGAATACTCTAGAATTTTCTGATATTGCTAGAATTTGAGATTGGACCGGATTGTCCTGAGATCTCTTCCATAATTTTTTGTCAACTGTAAAGCTCAGACTTGGAGCACGGGGGAGAGAAGAGGTTGCCATTACCTCTCTCAAGGTTGGGAGGAACTTCATCAGTCAGGAGAAATTCGCAGGACAGATAAGTACTGCATTAGAGAATTATTTGCTATGAAAGGAAAAGTATGTAATTAAGTATTTTTCTTTCTGAAATGAGACAACACTTAATACTCTTATGTATCAAAGGGATAAATGTTATGCTGTACAGTTTAATAATACTAGTTGAAAATAGTGAACCGTTAACTCAAAATCCTCAGGAAGAGGTCCTCGAGTGAGTCGTTCACTGTACATAGAGTAAATCACAGACATAATGGTCCAACCATCTTTAACTAGTTTAGTTTAAAGATTTCTGATATAGCAAATTTGTGGAACAAGAAGGAACCAAATTCAAACCTTACGCAAAGAATTACAATTCATATTGTATTTCCTAACTATTGTAATATAGAGAAACATAGGTTCTTCTCTGAGAAAGAACTAGATACAAAACTACTATTACACTGTTATGATTCCAATATCTAATTAGAGAATTGCTATTAAATTACAAAAATATACCAGATAATACAAGTTAATATCATAGTGTATTGACAGTAAAGCAAACCCAACTGACAGTAATCTCATTAAACTTGCAAACATTTAGAAACCTTAAATTAAAAGATTGAGATTGTACAATCAGATGCAATGACCTGGAAAATCCATGAAAAGGTTTGGTATACACAAGTCAAAACTCATCAAATTTCTAGATGAGGTTACAAAATAACAACATAAATAAGTTATACAGAAGATCACTTATTATGCAAAAGAATAATACAGTCTAGAACAAATTTCATACATATAACTATGCTTAATATGAAGAATAACGCAGTGATTGCAAGAACTATCTCTATGATATTGTAGTAAATGAGTTATTTCCTTAAGAGAACCCGAGTCAATATGTGTTGAGGAAAAACTGGTACAAGTCTAAATAAAAAAACCGTGTCTTTACTTGCGGACTGTAAACTAAAAGTATTAATACAAATTATTTACAAGAATATCCAGGTTCGCCCATATAGGGTATTGGAACCGGAAAGCTAGACTATTATAGAAAACTTCCAAGCCAAAGCTAAAATTATTTAATGAAGAACTATGAAGAAACATAAAAACCCTTTTTCATCCTCGGAACTCAACATCTCTGGAAACCAATGAAGCTCGCGTCAGGAATACCTGGCAAGGCCGGAAATGGGTTAGAATGGTTGTAACTGAGCTTGTTGTCAAAACTGCTATGAAAATTCTTTTAGTAAAAATTACCTGTAAGGGCAGAAGCAAACGAGATTTGAGATTAATGTAAGCCCAAATCCACTACTGGAAGAGTAAGAAAAGAACGAAATTGAAATTGAACTTCTGCAAAATCTTACCTTAATATTAACAATGTAGATGAACCAGCAGAGCCATCTACAAAGTTTGGCATGGAACTTCAAATTAGATAATCTGAAGAACTTGAGGCACATTACAAGTAAGGTGAAATAAATCAAGCGATGTCCAAGGTTTTCCTTGGAAAAAACTGGGTTTTCCGCGCCAAGTAACATGAGGGTCCTTACTTTGAAGTGAAGTAACATGATGGAAAACCTGTATGGTAAATAGTAGATGTAACATGGTACTAAATAGACAAAACCCTTAAACCTTAGCTGGACAATTATACTGTTACTAAAACTGGTAAAAGAAACAAAACGACCTCCAGGAAGAAATATCGAATCAAGTTAGCCGAAAAATGCTAAGTAAGATGATAAGAGATTGTATTGAATCACCTGGTGGTTGAGTTTTTCCAGTGTAACCCTCCATTACAGCGCCTTGAGGTTTTGTTATAGAGCATAGGGCACCGATAGAGGAGCGGTGAAAAATGAGTGAAGAACTCAATCCAAGCAGTTATGAGAGGGAAGGTCTTTTCGTAAACCCTACGTCTCCTTCGCCGTTGGATCTTAGGAGAGCAAATCAAGAGTGGAGGTAGTCCCATTTGTCCTCGGTCGAGAGCTTGAAAACTCAGTGACATTAATAACCCATCAACCAGAAAACTTAATGCCATTACCTTTTCTAGATTTTATCGTGCAGACTATAAGGAATTAGTACATGAGGATGCGAGTAATAATAAAGTGCTGCAAGTTGATTGACATTTGACAATGAGGTATGAAAACTATTTAATTAAACAAAATGTCGTATGAAATATAAACCATAGAAATACGTTTGGATAACTGGCATAATAAATTGCAATAAGATTGATTGCTGTACAAATGTAAATTCGTGATTTATGTCATAATATATGATTATATTATAGGTTGAAATCTGTGTCCAAATACTTGTTTTATAGTTGTATGACAATAAATTGAATGGTAAATGAGTTTAGGGTAGTTAGTTACTCCATGTAATTTTTTTTTATGTTGTGTATTGTTGAATGTTACAAGTGGTATCAGGGCGACGTTGTAACGCTGGGACCCTATGGGTCGACTAACGTTAAAGTCGTGTATTACTTATGCACGCAGTGAGAAAGAAGTTATCAGAATATTATGAGGAGAGTGCCGATACAAAATCCACCTCCGAATACCGGGGAAACACAACCTCGATCTGAAATTAACCTAGAAATATGGGTGCAGCTTAGTGTAGATTAGCACCAGCAAACCAGTAGGTTGTTGGAGGAACAACAACACCAAACTAGCATTCTCTTAAACACAATACAAAATTTACAAGAGGAAATGGAGAGAGTGTGAAACGATAATGCACGGTTGATGCAAGAATATGAGAGGATATTAAAAAGCCTCTCCGACAAACAAAATCAAGGAAATGAGAAGCCAAGTACTGATAGAGAGTTTCATGAAAGAAATGAACAACAAACAAGAGACCATGACACTGACAGAATGGAAAGAAGTCAGTCTCAGCGTAGTAATAGAAATAATAACTATAATGAAGCTGAATCAGGTAATGTATCAGATCATAAAGAAGTGAAAAGACAGAAGGTAGAGCTGCAAGGTGAATTTCAGAAAACAAAGCCTCCTACGTTTGATGGAGTAGAGGAGGAAGTGGCCGAGGCATGGTTGATAAACATGAATAAGTATTTCCAAGTGTATGAATGCAATAGTAATCTTAAAGCCAGATTGGCTATCTATCAGCTAAGGGAGAAAGCCACCTTATGGTGGGAGGAAGTGAAAAACGTCTGCAGTATTGATGACCAGGATGTAACTTTGGATGCATTCCAATAGTATTTCAAAGATAAATACTTAACTGAATGCTTTTATGATGAAAAGTCTAGGTAGTTTCATGATTTGAAACTGGGGCACATGAAAATGGATGAGTACATCACTAAGTTTACTTCCTTACTACTTTATGTTCCCTATTTAAGAGATGAAAAGGCTAAAGTGCATAGGTTCCTGAGCAGTTTCCTGACTCATATGAAAGAACGAATTGAGTTTGTGAATCCTAAGACTATGGATGAGGCAATCAAAAAAGCCAAAATGTGTTGCTAGCAAGCTAAAGCAAAAAGTGAACAAGGTAAAAGCTGGCAGGCAAAGAAAGAGCATAAAGGCAGTTCTAGTTTTAAAAGAAATAGAACCAAAAATTTAAAAGGTGCTCCGAGAAGCTCAGTTAGCAAAAAATTTGGAAGGAATCATCAAAGAATAAGGTGGCCTACAGAAGATAAACACACAGAAGCCTCTAGCAAACTGAAACAAACCCAGAACCAGAATCCACCTTTATAGTGTTGGGGGTGTGGTGAAGCACACTACTACAGAAACTGTCCACAACAAGGTAGGAGCGAGGAAGTTACCAATTTATAGGAGGCCTCAACAGTGGGTGATGTTGCCAGAAACATACCCAGAATTAATTTAGCACTGGAAGACCGACAAGCAGACTACGAGCTGACAATGATTGAAATGGAAGGTAAATTGCTATCTCAACCTGTTTCTATTTTGGTAGACCTAGGTGCAAGTTTAAGCTACGTAAGTCCCAAAGTAGTAGAAATTTGTAAATTACAAAGTCTGAAATTCAGAAACCCATGGCTAGTACAGTTAGCCACTGGAGCACATAGGAAAGTTAATGCCAAAATATCAAACTGTGCACTCAAAATTAGTGAACAACAGTTAACTATTTATTTGAATATATTACCCCTGGGTTCTTATGATGTGCTACTTGGTATGGATTGGTTGGAGAAGCAGTGGGCGCTAGTAGACTGTAAAGAACAGATCATCTACTACATAATGTAGGATGGAACACGCCAGGAAATCCAAGGCATAAAGAAACCTTTACAGCTGCGTCCAATTACAAGATCTCAAATGGTCAAGTGCATGAGGAAGGGATGCCAGTTGTATGCCATACAGGTGGGCTTTAGCAATGCTAAAGAGAAGGCTCCAATGTTGGAAAATATACAAATAGTATAGGAGTTTATGGATGTATTTCCAGAGGAAATACCAGGTTTACCACTTAGAAGGGACATAGATTTTACCATTTAATTGGTACCTAGAGCATCACCAATTTCAAGGGCACCCTATCGAATGAGTGTACATGAGCTAGCTGAATTAAAGATGTAGTTATAGGAATTAATAGACAAAGGGTACATCCGACCAAGTGTATCTCCATGGGGAGCACCTGTGCTATTTGTGAAGAAAAAAGACAGAACCATGCGAATGTGTATGGATTACTGTCAGCTTAATAAACTGACTGTCAAAAACAGATATCCTCTACTGTGAATTGATGATCTATTTGACCAAGTGAAGGGAGAAACAATATTTTCAAAGATAGATCTAAGATCGGGATACCATAAAATCTAGATAAAGGACCAAGACATACATAAAATTTCTTTTCGTACAAGGTACAAACATTACAAGTTTGTGGTGCTACCTTTCGGGCTGACCAATGCACCAACAACCTTTATGAGGTTAATGCATAGTGTATTTCACCCCTATCTAGATAATTTTATGTTAATATTTATTGATGACATTCTAGTTTATTCTAAGAATGTGGAAGAACACAAAGAATAGCTGCGGATAGTATTAAATGTTAAGAAAACATCAGTTGTATGCAAAGTTTAGCAAGTGTGATTTCTTCAAGGAAGAAATACAATACCTTGGACATGTTATTTCTGCTGAAGGTATTGCAGTGGATCTTGAGAAAATCAGGACGATTATGGAATGGAAAGTACCTCAAAATGTGGCAGACATCCGATCCTTTATGGGATTGGCTGGTTATTACCGGCGGTTTATTGAAGGTTTTTCAAAAATTGCTTTCCCAATTACTTCCTTACAAAGAAAGGGAAAAATATTTAAATGGACTGAGGAATGTCAGGATAGTTTTGAAAAACTAAAGCAGTTGTTGACTACAGCCCCAGTATTAAGGTTAGATGATCCTAATAAAGAGTTTGAAGTCTGCACAGATGCATGAAAAGAAGGAGTTAGGGCGATTCTGTCAAAAGAGGGTAAAGTGGTTGCCTATGAGTAAAAAAAATTAAAGGAGCATGAGCATCGGTACTCATCTTATGACTTGGAGCTGATAGCAGTAGTGCATGTGCTCCGGGTATGGAGGCATTACTTACTTGGGAAAATATTCGTGCTTAAAACTAATCATAATAGCTTAACCAACTATTTTAATCAAGTTGATCTCAATTCTCTCCAGGCAAGGTGGAATGCTTTCATGAGAGAATTTGATATTGATATGCAACATGTAAAGGTAAGGAGAACATAGTAGTTGATGCATTAAGCAGAAAATTGCATGGTGTTTATGAACTATATTATAACTAGGTTGAGTGCAGATTTCTAGAGCAAATAAAAGCAGAAGCAGATAGAGATCTTGAATATAAGTTTCTGTGGTAGCAAGAAAAAGAGTTCAAAGACCAAGGAAAATCTGCTGATTATGAAATTGATAAGGATGGTTTGCTAACTTTCAAAAAGAGAATTTTTGTTCCAAACAGAATGGAATTGAAGGAATTGATTTTGAATGAATATCATTAAAGTAATTACTCTGGACATCTTGGATATCAAAAGATGTTAACAGCAATAAGGAAGATTTACTTCTGGCCAGGTATGAGGACAAACATTGTAGAATATCTAAACAAGTGTTTAGAATTCCAGCAAGTAAAAGTGGAACACCGACACCGAGTCGGGATTATGTAGCCTATACCCATACCTGAATGGAAGTGGGAGGTGATATCGTTAGATTTTATCACTGGACTACCAAGTTCAAAGAATCATAATGACTCAATAATGGTTGTAGTGGATCAATTAAGTAAATAAACACACTTTATACCCGTGCAGTCCACTTATAAGATGGTGCAGATAACAGATATATTCATGCGAGAGATCTTGAGATTGCATGGCATTCCAAAGACTGTCACATCTGACAGGGATGTAAAGTTTACATCAGCATTCTGGAAAACGTTGTTTACTGGTTTGGGTACTCAAATTAACTTCAGCACTTCTTACCATCCGTAGACAGACAAACAAACAGAGCGAGTGAATCAAATTTTGGAGGACATGTTACGTATGTATGTAATGCAACATCCAACTAGCTGGGAAGAGTATTTACACCTAGTGGAGTTTGCATACAGTAACGGCTATCAGGAATCACTTAAGATGAGTCCGTTCGAAGCATTATATGGGCGACAGTGCAAAACTCCTATTAACTGGAGTAGCCAAAAAACCAAGTTGCTGCTTGGACCAAACATGCTAGCTAAAATGGAGAAAGAGGTAAAGAAGATCCGACAAAACTTGAAGGCAGCTCAAGATAGGAAAAAAGTGTATGCATATAACAAAAGGAATTATCGTGAATTTTAAGTGGGGGACCATGTGTACGTACAAATAAAGCCGAAGAAAATCACTTTGAGATGGGCATCTTGTGCCAAGTTAGCTCCTAGGTTTTGTGGCCCCTTCCAAATATTGGAAAGGGTAGGACCTGTGGCTTATTGATTGGCTTTGCCCAGTCATACAAGTGCACAATGTCTTTCATGTATCGTTATTGAAACGATACATTCATGATCCAAAGCACATAATCCACTGGTAGAATATTCAAGTAGAATATGAGTACCAAATTGATTAAAGATGCTAATATTTATGAGTAAAACTAACTCAATCTCATTGTTTGCAGGTCGAACCAGACGAAGAATTTCTGGTCAAGCCTCACAGTATAATCGATCGAAGTGAAATCATGCTCCGAAAACGAGCCATCATCCAGGTTAAAGTGCAATGGAAGCACTTTGGCCCGGAAGAAGCTACCTGGGAGGATAAAGGTTTTGTTCGGGAAGCCTACCCTGAACTCTTTACTGGAGCAGAATGAGAACACCAGGGACGGTTTTCACTTCCAGGGGGGGAAGTTGTAACCACGGTTTAATCATTAACTGCTAATTAAGTTTTTTGTTAAGATTTTTAAACATTTACTGTTATTATTTTAAAAAACAAAGTACTATGAACATGAATTTAATTTTCATTAATGAAAATTTATCATGGAATTAGTTCCATAAAGTAAAAGACTAATGGTAAAAGTAATTTCAAGATTTGAGAGTTAGTTGAACAGAATTTAGTTCAAACATTTGCCTAACCTATGAGGATAAAGGTTTCATCCTAGTGAGGTTTGGGGGTTCTGTTGGGTAACTGGAGAAGAAAAATAATCCGGAGAAGAATTCCTGGGCTGGTGCTAACCAGTGGAATACTCCAAAATTTTCTGATATTGCTAGAATTGGAGATTGGACTGGATTTTCTCGAGATATCTTCCAGAATTTTCTATCAACTGTAAAGCTCAGACTTGGAGCATGGGGGAAATAAGAGGTTTCCATTACCTCTCTCAAGGTTGGGAGGAACTTCGTAGGTCAGTAAAAATTCGCAGGATAGATAAGTACTGCACTAGAGAATTATTTTCTATGAAAGGAAAAGTATGTAATTAAGTATTTTTCTTTCTGAAATGAGACAGTACTTAATACTATTATGTATCAAAGGGATAAATGTTATGTTGTACAATTTAATAATACTAGTTGAAAACAGTGAACCGTTAACTCAAAATCCTCAGGAAGAGGTCCTCGAGTAAGTCGTTCACTGTACATAGAGTAAATCACGGACATAATGGTCCGACCATCTTTAACTAGTTTATTTTAAAGATTTATGATATAGCAAATTTGTGGAACAAGAAAGTATCGAATTCAAACCTTACACAAAGAATTACAATTCGTACTGTATTTCCTAACTATTGGAATATAGAGAAACATAGGTTCTTCTCTGAGAAAGAACTAGATAGAGAACTACTATTACACTGTTATGATTCCAATATCTAATTAGAGAATTGCTGTTAAATTACAAAAATATACCAGATAATACAAGTTAGTATCATAACGTATTGATAGTAAAGCAAACCCAACTGACAGTAATCTCATTAAACTTGCAGATATTTAGAAACCTTAATTAAAAGATTGAGATTGTACAATCAGATGCAAGGACCTGCAAAATCCATGAAAAGGTTTGGTATACACAAGTCAAAACTCATCAAATTTCTAGATGAGGTTACATAATAACAACATATAGAAGATGACTTATTATGAAAAAGAATAATACAGTCGAGAACAAATTTCATACATATAACTATGCTTAATATGAAGAATAACACAGTTATTGCAAGAACTATCTCTATGATATTGTAGTAAACGAGTTATTTCCTTAAGAGAACCCGAGTCGATATGTGTTGAGGAAAAACTAGTACAACAAGTCTAAATAAAAATTGTGTCTTACTTGCAGACTGTAAACTAAAAGTATTAATACAAATTATTTACAAGAATAGCTAGGTTCGCCCATATAGGGTATTGGAACCGGAAAGCTAGACTATTGTAGAAAACTTCCGAGCCAAAGCTAAATTCTTTAATGAAGAGCTGTGAAAGAAACATAAAAACCCTTTTTCATCCTCGGAACTCAACATCTCTGGAAACCAAAGAAGCTCGCGTCAGGAATACCTGGAAAGGCCGGAAATGGGTTAGAATGTTTGTAACCGAGCTTGTTGTGAGAAATGATATGACAATTCTTTTAGTAAAAATTACTTGTAAGGGCAGAAGCAAACAAGATTTGAGATTAGCGTAAACCCAAATCCACTACTGGAAGAGTAAGATAAGAACAAAATTGAAATTGAACTTTTGCAAAATCTTACCTTAGTATTAACAATGTAGATGAACTGGCAGAGCCATATGCAAAGTTTGGCATGGAACTTAAAATTAGATAATCTGAAGAACTTGAGGCACATTACAAGTAAGGCGAAAGAAGTCAAGAGATGTCCAGTGTTCACCTTGGAAAAAGCTGGGTTTTCCATGCCAAGTAACACGAGGGTCCTTACTTCGAAGTGAAGTAACAGGATGGCAAACCTGTATGGTAAATAGTAGATGTAACATGGTACTAAATAGACAAAACCCTTAAACCTTAGTTGGACAACTAATACTATTACTAAAAATGGTAAAAGAAACAAAATGACCTCCAAGAAGAAATACTGAATCAAGTTAGCTGAAAAATGCTAAGTAAGATGAAAAGAGATTGTATTGAATCACTTTTTGGTTGAATTTTTCTGGTGTAATCCTCCATTACAGCTCCTTTAGGTTTTGTTACAGAGCAGAGGGCACCGGTAAAGGAGTGGTGGAAAATGACCGAAGAACTCAATCCGAGCAGTTATGAGAGGGAAGGTCTTTTTGTAAACCCTAAGTATCCTCCGCCATTGGATCTTAGGAGATAAAATAAATGGTGGAGGTAGTCCCATCTGTCCTCGGTCGAGAGCTTGACAACTTAGTGACATTAATAACCCATCAACCAGAAAAATTAATGCCATTAATTTTTCTAGATTTTATGATGCAGACTATAAGGAATTACCTGCCGACATTCCTAAATTCAATGGAAACCCTGGAGAAGATCCGTCAACTCATGTCATGACTTATCATTTATGGTGTTCATCAAATTCCTTGAATGATGATTCTGTTCGACTACATATTTTCTAGCGTATGCTCACAGGTCCAGCTGCTAAATGGTACATTGAGTTACCTAGAGCTTCTTTCGACAATTTCACTACTTTAGCTACTGTCTTGTTGACCCATTTCCAGTTATCGATCAGATAAAAAACTGGAACGGAACTCTTGACCAACTTCAAACAGACTAATGCTACTCACATTTCCGATCATATTCATGAGTAGCGTCGTTGTTGACGAATGGTTAAGACATTTGTTCCTGATCAAATTCTTACTGAATGGTTCATTAAATCCCTGTTACCATCTATAACTGAGGATGTGGCTAAAGGTGGCGTCATCACAGAAGAGAAAGTTATCGCTCATGCTCAATATTTAAACTTGATTTATACTTAGTCTGGCACGCTCTATGAAAAAATTCCTAATGCGCCGCGATCTAATTTCAATGTTCCTCCTCAAATAAAGGACTCTCATGTCGGAGACGTATTGATAGGCATTGCAAACACACACCATGCTACTGCATCTGATCGTGCTCTTACTTCCGAAATTAATGCTGTGTCATTTGACAAAGGCAAAAGTGACAAGCAACCAGGAGGTAAGAAAAAGGGGAAATCAAAGAAAAAGCAAAATTATAACCCGTAGGAAAGATCATCTGATCAAATTTCTGGACCACGATAACTTCGTTATCCACGCATAATCTGTAACGAGGAACACTTTGTTAGGGATTTTCCTCATTGTGTTGAACTCTCAAAAATCATCAAGACTTCTCATGCATCAACTATGTTGACAGACCCATTTCCAAATCCGGACACTAATTTGGTTGCTACGGATCTAGCTCCTAGTTCCCAAGTGTTAATGTTATCCACCACAAAACCTTCACAAGATATTTTGGTGTCGACGCGGAATAAAGAATATGGTATTCTGGCTACTGATCAACCTACTACCTTGACAACAAATCCATCTAATGAATCAGTACCACCTAATGTTATTCCTGAATTGACAGTTAAACCACCAAAGGGAGTAATTCATAAATCAACATATAATCCTCGAGCAAGAGCTGCACAAAAATATAATATAGTTGAAGATTTGGCTCAATCCCCTTCAGCTATGTCCACTTTTGAGGTATTACAAAATTGTCCCTCCCAGAAGCAGGCTTTATTGTCGGCCATTGGTGGAATTGATCCAACTGATTCTAATATTGTCATCTTTAATCATACGAGCTATGTGCCACAATTACCAGTAGAATTGGCATTCTCCATAGAAGTAAATGTTCTCAATCACCTTTTTCATCGCACTATTATTGATGAGGGAGCATCTACATGCATTATGTCTCTAAACTATTGGAAATCACTTGGCTCGCTGCGATTTTCACAATCATCAATGACGTTGAAGGCTTTTGATGGAAGAACATATAAACCTTGTGGTATTATCAATAACCTGCAAGTTGAATTAGGGGGAAAAACAGTAAGTATTGATGTCGAGGTTGTTGACAGACCCCTTAACTATGATATTTTACTCAGAAGACAATGGGTATATGCAATGACTACTATTGTTTCTACATACTTTAGAATGATTGCCTTTCCACATAAAGGTAAAATCATAGTCATTAATCAATTATCCTTTTTTGCCTCCACTTCGCAGGTAGCTGGAAGCATTCCGTTTGTTCACTTACCCCAATTAGAAATTCAGAACATTGGTGTAGGACTTTTAAAGGATTCCACTCTTATGGGAACCTTTGCATTACTGCCGCTTGTGACGTCGGCATAAATTGCAAGCATAGAGACCTGCTACATGATCTCTTCCACTCTATCTGGCTTAAGGGAGAGTACGGGTGATTCTGATATTTCTACGTTGGATGATGTTTTACCACCCATCCCTATTGAGCTAGCATAGAAATCAATCTATTTGGCTTGGGCGGAAAATCTGAAATCAGCGTCGCCGAGTGTTTGGGTTGATAATTCATTAGATTTTGGTACTCCATCTGATCCATTTTCCTCGAAATTTTTGACAGATGAAAATATTTTGGAAGCTATGATGTTATAAGGAGAACCATGGGAAGATTATCATCATCGTTCCCATCTTCCTAATTATGAAGAAAATAATCTCAGTGAACTATATCACCCATCCATCAAAACTTTCTTTCCAAATTCTTTGCCGATTAATGCAATTGACTCTGAGCTAAATTTATCTAATATCGAAGAAATGATTTCTATCGATATTTCGACCAAACCTAGCGCTGTAGAAAATATTCATATCGGTGTATCTTGTTCTCCATCAGAACTTCATTCATATCGCTCTCTTTTTCATGAATTTCGTGACGTATTCGCTTGGTCTTACGAGGAAATTCTAGGCATAGATACTTAGTATAGTTGAACACACCATTAATATGTATCTTGATGTAAAATCGGTGCATCAACGACTTCGTCCTCTTCATCAGAAGAAAGCCATTTCCATCAAAGAAGAAGTTGAAAAACTTTTGCGTACTGGTTTCATTTACCCTGTTCTGCTAACTGAGTGGGTTTCCAATATCGTTCCTGTGATGAAAAAACAAGGAACCATTAGAGTGTGCGTCAATTATCGGGATGTTAATCAGGCTTGTCCAAAAGACAACTATCCTACTCCCTTTATCGACCATATTATTGACAATTGTGTTGGATGTGAAATTTTTTCGTTCATTGATGGATTTTCCGACTAGATGATTTACCAGCGCATTCACGAAATCGGACTGATCACTCGATGCATTTGAGAGCCACTTTCTTACGCTACCGGCACTACAAGATATGCCTCAATCCACACAAATGTTTTTTTTGTGTTGGTTATGGTCGATTGCTTAGATTCATAGTCTCAAAAGAAGGAATTCAAATAGACCCACTGAAGGTACAAGCCATTCTTGATTTTCCTGCACCATCAAACTTACTTGAGATACAGAAACTTCAAGGAAAGGCTAACCTCCTGAGAAGGTTCATTCCAAACTACACCAAAATGGCTAAAGGATTTACTTGATTATTGAAAAAAGGAGTTCCCTTCCATTGGGACCAAGTTGCGCAAGCTTCTTTTGATACTGTCAATGACCATCTTGTTCGAGTGTCATTAATGTATCCTCCTAATTGCAAAAATGATTATTTCCTATATATCGTCGTGGCTTAAACGACCATTGCTATGGTTTTGGTCCAAGTAGAAGATGGAATTGAACATCTGATCTATTATTTGAGTCATAATCTCAATGATACAGAAGTTAAGTACTCGTACGTAGAAAAGCTTGCCTTGGAAGCTGTTCAAGCTGTCCAAATATTTCGCCATTATATCCTGCTCCGAAAAACAACAATAGTTTCGGATTGCAACCCCATGAATTACATATTATCACGTCAATTGTTGGGGGGGAAATATTCAAAATGGATCTTCATTTTGCAGGAATTTGATTTGGAATTCATTAAATCCAAGTCAAAGAAGTATTTTGTTTTGGCTGAGCTTCTCTGTGACCTTCCGTTTGATAGTACTGCTACTACGTCAGAACCATCTATTCTAGACAAGTTTATGTTTCTGATCAGATCATCTGATCCCTGGTATGGAGATTTCATCATTTATCTCCAAACCCAAAATTTTTGACCTAATACCTCTCGCTCTGATCAATGACATATTTGATACCAAGACAAAGATTATCTGATCGTCGACGATACACTTTATCATTGTGGTGTCGATACCATTTTAAGGAGGTGCCTCACTCATGAGGAGGTCGAAAAAGTGTTAAATGATTGTCATGCTAGGGCTTGTGTGGAAAATTATCTGGATATGCTACCGCACAGAAGATACTATGCGCCAGTTACTTTTGGCCTACTATTTTTCGAGATTGCATCTGCGTAGTCAGAAGTTGTCATGCATGCCAGATTTTTGACCGTAAAATTCGAAAACCGCCAGCACCAATGCATCCTGATGTCTCTGCTGGACCATTTACGAAATGGAGTATTGACTTCATGACCTGTAACCCTCCTTCATTCGGGGGGCATAGTTATATTATTTTCGCAGTCGACTATTTTACCAAATGGGTCGAAGCGATGCCTACATTCAACAACACAGGACAAACAGCTGCATTGTTTTTCTTCAACCATGTTATTGCACAGTTTGAGGTCCCACAGGCTATAGTTACGGATCATGGGAAGCTTTTTCGAAACCATATGATGTTTGAATTGACTGCCAAGTTAGGATTTTCACATGATAATTCTACTTCTTATTATCCACAATCAAATGGAAAAGTTGAGGCTATTAAAAAAATTCTTAAACGAATGCTTCAACGAATGATAGGAGTCCGTAAAAGGAACTGGAACTTGATCCTGTACTTTGACTTGTGGGCGTATCGAACCTCGGTGAGAAACACAACCGGATTCACTCCTTTTCAGTTGGATGGTCTGGAAGCTATCTTACCAATCTAATGTGAAATATCATCATTAAAACTCACGATATACTTGTTACCTGACACCTCAGAAGAAGAAGCGCGTCTCCTTAACCTCATCCATCTAGATGAAACACGTCGTGAAGCCCAATTAGCCAATGAAGCACATAAGAGATGTATAAAGGCGCAATATGACAAAAATGTCCAGCCTCGCATCTACTCAAAGGGCAACTTAGTCCTTCTTTATGATCAAGAAGCTGATGTTATAGGTACAGGGAAATTCAAACCATTATGGCATGGCCCCTATATTTCAAAAGAGTTCTTGCCAAGGGTTCCTACGAGTTAGTTTATTATGATGAGATTCCATTGGCACAACCTAGAAATGGGTTGTATTTGAAACGTTACTATGCTTAATCATGAGCGTAGTATTTTTTTGTATTATATTGTTTATATGTTGTTGATTTTCATTCACTATATTAATTTGTTTTTAGAGTTTTCTTGACATTAGAAATCCGCTTTAAATTTCATCACAGATTACTGAATCTTCGGAACCATTTTTTGGATATGCTGGTGGTGCTAGTCGTAGTATGCAGAATCTATCCTCTGTAGCGTGGGCCATTTTCACTCCGAACGACGAGTTAGTGAGTTTTCAAGGGATTTGTATCGATAGATCGACGAATAATATCGTTGAATATAGCACATTGATTGAAATTATCTTTGATGCCATTTCATTTGGTATTAATCGCATAATCATAAGCTTAGACTCACAACTTGTGGTACTACAACTTACTAGTATTTATACTGTTAGAAATCCAATACTTCATAGATTGTTCCTAAGAGTTCGAATTTTGGAGAGACATTTTGATTTCATTCAATATAAACACATTTCCAGAAATCTAAACACTTTAACTGATTCATTAGCTAATCTAGTTTTAGACAGAAATTTTCGACATAGGTAAAGAAAACATTCACACCATTGAACAGGATTGCGCATTAAACATAGGAAAAACTATGAAAACACATAGATAGATAGTTATAGGTTTTTTAAAAAATTTGTGCCCAAGACACATTGGTCATCTGACCTCAAAATGTACGCAAAATATCATAAGTAAAGTAGTGGTGCTCATGGTAACATGCTATAGATCTAGCAATCCTACGGAGCAACCGCATCCAACGGTTAGGAACCTCGATAATGTGTCGCTGCAGTCGCATGGGAAGCTTTTCGATCCGAAAATCTAGAATTCTGAAGGTCAACCCCTCTATGTGCTGCTGAAGCTCAGTCAGAGTCTCAACCATATCAAGGTCCTAAAGGACTGCTCTCCTGATAGCCCTCTCTTCTGGCGCATCTGCTTCACGCTCTAGTTCCTCTACTGGTTGAACGCGACCAATATCTGCATTGCATTAAAAATTTAGTTTAGTCTTGGAAAGAAATCAAAACTCAAAAACATTGTATAAACCTTATAAAAATCAAAAAACATGGTCGAATAATTCTTACCCATTGAACCCCACTGAGTGCCTTCTGGTAATACTAGATCTGGATCTCCTCGGAAGTCGACATCTACGCATGAATACTCATCGATGGCGATGATCTGTCACTGGAACCAGGTGAAGAATGCAGTCAAGAACACAATGGTTGATTGGCCTGCATGCTGAACCATGAGTTCTACCCATCTCTGCATTCGAGGATGTCTAGGACTAGATATATCCAATGTTACATGTTGTGGCTGCATCAGTGGAATCCGTTCCAAAGCGAAGGAGATAAGGATTGAACCATAGCTGAAATTTTTCTTCCTTCCTCCCTTTGCTTTATTCAGTTGTTCCTTTATCTGAGATAGAACAACTTCAAACCAGTTGAAAACTGTTGGCTCTAAGCACTCTAGCGCATACTGCATATACGATCGGTTCACTACATGTAGTGTAACAATGCCTGCAAGTTTAGCGATCGTGAAAAGGATGGTTCTCAAAGGAAAATCCCTGACATCTGGATGTTTATTTTTCCATATTTTCTAGGTTCTGACCCTGGATAGCAATACTGCATAAAATAATCCCTCACTGTCTCTCCTCCAACGGTATACCCTGTGAGAGAAATGGGTAAACCTCTCCTCAACAAACCTGTGAGAAAATACACATCCTCAACTGTTATGGGAACCACTTTTTTCTTAATGTGAAATGCCTCTATCATCGGATCCCATGCTCGAACTAAGAACTCCAAGAGTTCTATTTTTTGCCTCATTCCCGACAATTTGAAGTACTTAAGTAGTCCACAATCTCTTAAGGCTCTTACAGTACCCGAATCATTCAAGGGATTCATATATTGTTCTTCATGTTCTATTTCCCTCCATGTAATCTTCATTATAATCCGATGGAAACTTTAAAATCAACCATAAGATCCATTAGATTCCACTCATTGCAAAAAACTAGGCAAATTTTGGACACAGCATGAAAACCAAAAACTTGAACTGCGCCCAACACACTCCCTGGGCTGAGACAGTGCGTTGCACATGCAGGTAACCTTCACTGTACCTGCTATGCAACACAGGTTTCGACATTCAGGGGTGCGTTGCCCTCATTTTGGGAAAAATTTACCCTAGGGGCCTCAAAACCCTAAAAATTTGCAAAGAATGGAAATGAAATGAATAATGAAGGAAAGAGGAGGTTTATGGCACTAACCTGGATCAAACGATGATGAAATACGTCCACAGAAATGACCGAAATCAACGACTGAAGTTCGGGGGAAAAATCAGGTTCAGAGCTCCAAAATGCAAATGGTAACTATGGAATGGTAAAAATGAATAGTGAAACTACTTTTTATAGTCATTTAATTGTTTGCAAGTTAAATTTATTGCTATGACTATAGTTTTATTATGTTGTTATCATGAAACATGTATATTTAATCCATTTGATGTTGTTTTGAACATGAAATACAACTGATTAACATATTAGTCATGCAGATTTATTCAAAGAATGACTTGACTACAAAGCATACTTTTTCTCCTTATTTTTCGAGCTTTGTTAAAAAATAAAAAGGATTTGAAGCGCACTTTTATCTCTTTTTCGAGCTTCGATAACAGCAAAAAAAGAACCCCTGGAGTCTTCTTTCAACTCTTTTTAGACTCCGATAATGTGAAAAGATTGCCGAGAACTTGTCTTTTCGAGCTTGTTAAATTAAATGAATTTATATCTACTCAGTATAAGTTTAACCCTTTTCCGGACTGAGATAGATTATTTATGAAAAAGAAATACCTTGGTTAAACATGACCAAAGAGGTTCTCTCAGATATTATTTTACACTTTTTTAGATCTGAGTGACAAATTTATGAAAAAGTACTTATGGAGTTCTCTTTCGTCCTATTTTTCAGACTCTTTAAATAAAAGTAAGGATCGGGCTATCACTGTTGTTAAGCTCGTTAAAACATAAAATAGCGATGGGCTTGTCAATCATGGAAATAATCGAGTTTCATTCATCGTTAGACTTGTTAAATTATTAAATAACGATACTTTATTCACCCAAAGGGTTGAATTATAGATCAAGCAAATGTTATCCTCCTCAAGCTTGTTAAAAAATACAGAGGTAGTGGTCGACAAATGACCGGGGAAAATTTGGGAAAAGTAAGCAAAGTTTCTTTTTGGTAGCAAGTCGCTCTTGAACATGACACTTCTTTCACTCCATGTCCATGACTGTTTGGGTTGGGTAATCATCTTGATGGTTCATTCACACCTATGGTTCATCCTTGTTACTTCGATTTTGAGTCCCAATACTACCAACTCATACGAGTGTCGCCGATATGTTCGAAGAAGTCATCTGTGATTGCAAAAACTCATCCATCTGCAATACTGTTAAACCTTCATTTTGAATACCGTCATCACGAAAATTTCTGTGTCAATCATACCCTTGTCTCTGAAATTAGTATCCGGGTTTGAAAATAAGTGACTTCTCGAACAACAAATCAATATCCGAGATAATCAAAACATTAAGTTACGATACCATGAGGCTTGTTATAGCATCGACAAGATCCTCGCTTCCGGACCTTTGACCGAAAGATTTTGTTTGGCGTTTGACATCAAATCATCTATCCACGCCTTACGAAATGTACTATAGTACCTTGAGGGCCATTTTCATTAATGGTGGTTCTCTCACATTTTTTAACAGTTCACATCATTGGCTAGTAATCAAACGATATCTTTCCATGTTCGATGATAAATCATATATTCACATGGCTATAATTGTACCCGAATGATCGAGTGAATGAGATAAGAATACCTCGGATCTAGTTTCAGACATCCGTGATGCGAGTTCAGGATTGTTGTACACATCATCAATACGGTGACCTTACATACATATTTTCATCCAAACATGGGCCTACATCTATAGGCATGTCTACATCTGGGCAACATTCCAATGTAGACGACTTTATGAATTATGTACATGGTATTAGATTGTTTATGTGCTGACTACGGGAATGCCTACCCTCAGCAATTATGATCAATAGAGGATATATCATGATGTGATGTGTTGTAAGATTGATGTAGGTGACCACTGCCGCCGTTCCCGGACTCATACGATGTAAGCATCTCAATCAAATGTTCTTATTATTTGGATCTCATGCTTTGGGGGCAATTAATATAGAGGTCGAGGGTTGGGCACCAATTCCCAATGACTGGTTAAATAGGCATCATCTCCAGGACCAATGATCAAGGGTCTATCATTCCCTATCATTTCAGTTGCTACATGCCCTAAGACAAGAAATAAGACAAATCAAGCAAGACTTTCATCAAGCAAAGGTTTCCATGGTTTGAAGCTTATTATATAACATATGAGATCTCACCAACGCAGGCTCTAAGAGGCATAAGTGCGTTTCATATGCAGGTAACCCCATGCAAGGCTGCTCTGCAAATCACTTCTTGACATTCACAGGTGCGTTGGTCACATTGGGAGTGAAATTCTTATTGTTTCGGAATCTCCACTTAGCCAGTGCCTTCTAGAAGAGTTCACATGTGTCAAGATTCGTATCCAAGTGTCCATCTGACATCTACATCAATGGAAACATGTATTTCGTATTTTTTGAAAGTTATTGATTGCAAAACAACCTACAACTCATCTATAAATTGAACACAGATCTAAGTTTTTGAGAAGGAAGAATTTGAGTAGAGAAATGCTGGAGGATTTTCAATTGAGATCTAGATTTGTGAAGCTTCTGCTGGAGAGATTTATACTGTGATGAGGCTTGGGAACGATGTTGGAAGATCACTTCAAATCAGTCACTAGGTTGTAACCTCTCCTTCTATCATCAATAAAGAGTACTTCTTATTTTTCCCTACATGCATCTATATTAGCTTTGATTTTCTATATTTTAAGATCTTGGTTGATGAATGTAGTTTATGCTTTACTTATTTAGCTAACTAGCTTGAATAGATATCTATGTTATTGCATATTCTTCTGTTTCAGTGTTCTTTCTTGCAGGAAGCATTTAGCTCACAAACCGCTTGAATTTTAAGCTGCAACATAAGCGAAAAAAGGATCCATTTGGAAGTGACTGAACAAGGAAGCCTCCAATCCTCTCTGTATATCCGTTCTGAGTTAGGAGAAATAGTAGTATAGTCTTTCACCTATTTTTCTAGACTAGCACCTGTCTAGGGAAGCGTAATTTATCCGTAGATTACAACTCTGGCCCAACAAGTAGTCAAGTTATGACTTGGAGCTAACAGTAGTAGTGCATGTGCTCTGGGTATGGACGCATTACTTACTTGGGAAAAGATTCGTGCTTAAAAATGATCACAACAACTTAACCAGCTATTTTAAGCAAGTTGATCTCAATTCTCGTCAGGCAAGGTGGAATGAATTCCTGAGCGAATTTGATATTGATATGCAGCATGTAAAATGTAAGGAGAACAGAGTAGCTGATGCATTAAGAATAAAATTGCATGGTGTTTATGAACTATATTATAATCAGGTTGAGTGCAGATTTCTAGAGAAAATAAAAGTAGAAGCAGATAGAGATCCTGAATATCAGTTTATGTGGAAATAAGAAAAAGAGTTCAAAGACCAAGGAAAATATGCTGATTATGAAATTGATAAGGATGGTTTGCTAACTTTCAAAAAGAGAATTTTTGTTCCAAACAGAATGGAATTGAAGGAATTGATTCTGAATGAATATCATCGAAGTAATTACTCTAGAAATCTTGGATATCAGAAGATGTTAACAACAATAAGGAAGATTTACTTCTAGCCAGGTATGAGGAGAAACATTGCAGAATATCTAAACAAGTGTTTAGAATGCCAGCAAGTAAAAGTGGAACACCGACACCCAGCCGGGCTTATGCAGCCTATACCCGTACCTGAATGGAAGTGGGAGGTGATATCGTTAGATTTTATCATTGGACTACCAAGTTCAAAGAAGCATAATGACTCAATAATGGTAGTAGTGGATCGATTAAGTAAATAAATGCACTTTATACTCGTGCAGTCCACTTATAAGACAATGCAGATAGTAGATATATTCATGCGAGAGATCTTTAGATTGCATGGCATTATAAAGAATGTCATATCTGATAGGGATGTAAAGTTTACATCAGCATTCTGGAAAACGTTTTTTACTGGTTTGGGTACTCAAATTAACTTCAACACTGCTTACCATCCGTAGACAGACATACAAATAGAGCGAGTGAATCAATTTTTGGAGGACATGTTACGTATGTATGTAATGCAACATCCAACTAGGTGGGAAGAGTATTTACACCTAGTGGAGTTTGCATACATAACGGATATCAGGAATCACTCAAGATGAGTCCATTTGAAGCCTTATATGGGCGACAGTGCAGAACTCCTATTAACTGGAGTAGCCCAGAAACCAAGTTGCTGCTTGGACCGGACATGCTAGCTGAAATGGAGAAAGAAGTAAAGAAGATCCGAAAAAACTTGAAGGAAGCTCAAGATATGCAAAAAGTGTATGCAGATAAGAAAATGACTTATCGTGAATTTGAAGTGGGGGACCATGTGTATTTACGAATAAAGCCGAAGAAAAGCACTTTGAGATGGGCATCTTGTGCCAAGTTAGCTCCCAGGTTTTGTGGCCCCTTCCAAATATTGGAAAGAGTAGGACCTGTGGCTTATCGATTGGATTTTCCCTATCATACAAGTGCACAATGTCTTTCACGTATCATTTTTGAAACGATACATTCATGATCCAAAGCACATAATCCACTGGCAGAATATTCAGGTAGAATATGAGTAATGGATTGATTAAATATGTTAAGATTTATGAGTAAAACTAACTCAATCTCATTGTTTTTAGGTCGAACCAGACGAATAATTTCTGGTCAAGCCTCACAGTATAATCGATTGGAGGGAAATCATGCTCCGGAAACGAGCCATCGTCTAGGTTAAAGTGAAATGGAAGCACTTGGGCCTGGAAGAAGCTACCTGGGAGGACAAAGGTTTTGTTCAGGAAGCCTACCCTGAACCCTTTACTGGAGCAAAATGAGAACACAGACGATGTTCACTTCCAAGGGGGTAATTTGTAACCACGGTTTAATCATTAACTACTAGTTAAGTTATCTGTTAATATTTTTAAAAATTTACTATTATTATTTTAAAAAACAAAGTACTATGAACATGAATTTAATTTTCATTAATGAAAATTTATTATGGAATTGGTTCCATAAATTAAAAGACTGATGGTAAAAGTAATTTCAAGATCTGAGAGTTAGTTGAACAGAATTCAGTTCAAACAGTTGCCTAACCTCTGAGGATAAAGGTTTCATCCCAGTGAGGTTTGGAGGTTCTGTTGGGTAACTGGAGAAGAAAAATAATTTGGAGAAGAATTCCTAGGCTGGTGCTAACCAGTGGAATACTCCAGAATTTTCTGATATTGCTGGAATTGGAGATTGGACCAGATTGTCCCGAGATCTATTCCAGAAGTTTCTGTCAACTGTAAAGCTCAGAATTGGAGCATGGGGGAGAGAAGAGGTTTCCATTACCTCTCTCAAGGTTGGGATGAACTTCACAATTTAGTAAAAATTCGTAGGACAGATAAGTACTGCAATAGAGAATTATTTTCTATGAAAGGAAAAGTATGTAATTAAGTATTTTTCTTTCTGAAAAGGGACTTCACTTAATACTATTATGTATCAAAGGGATAAATTTTATGTTGTACAATTTAATAATAGTAGTTGAAAACAGTGAACCGTTAACTCAAAATCCTCAGGGAGAGGTCCTCGAGTAAGTCGTTCACTGTACATAGAGTAAATCAAGAACATAATGGTCCAGCCATCTTTAACTAGTTTATTTTAAAGATTTCTGATATAGCAAATTTGTGGAACAAGAAAGTACCGAATTCAAACCTTACGAAAAGAATTACAATTCCTATTGAATTTCCTAACTATTGGAATATAGATAAACATAGGTTCTTCTCTGAGAAAGAACTAGATAGAGAACTACTATTACACTGTTATGATTCCAATATCTAATTAGAGAATTGCTGTTAAATTACAAAAATATACCAGATAATACAAGTTAGTATCATAGCGTATTGAAAGTAAAACAAAACCAACTGACAGTAATCTCATTAATATAGCAGATATTTAGAAACCTTAAATTAAAATATTGAGATTGTACAATCAGATGCAAGGAACTGGAAAATCCATGAAAATGTTTGGTATACACAAGTCAAAACTCATCAACTTTCTAGATGAGGTTACATAATAACAACCTAAATAAGTTATATATAAGATGACTTATTATGCAAAAGAATAATACAGTCGAGAAAAAATTTCATACATACAACTATAATTAATATGAAGAATAACACAGTGATTGCAAGAACTGTCTCTATGATATTGTAGTAAATGATTTATTTCCTTAAGAGAACTCGAGTCAATATGTGTTGAGGAAAAAATGGTACAACAAGTCTAAATAAAGAAACTGTCTTTACTTGCGGACTATAAACTAAAAGTATTAATACAAATTATTTACAAGAATATCCAGGTTCGCCTGTATAGGGTATTGGAATCGGAAAGCTAGACTATTGTAGAAAACTTCCGAGCTAAAGCTAAAATTCTTTAATGAAGAACTATGAAGAAACATAAAAACCCTTTTTCATCCTCGGAACTCAACATCTCTGGAGACAAAAGAAGCTCGCGTCAGGAATATCTGGAAAGGCTAGAAATGGGTTAGAATGGTTGTAATCGAACTTGTTGTGAGAACTACTATGACCATTATTTTAGTAAAAATTACCTGTAAGGGCAGAAGTAAATGAGATTTGAGATTAGCGTAAACCCAAATCCACTACTGGAGGAGTAAGAAAAGAACGAAATTGAAATTGAACTTCTGCAAAATCTTACCTTAGTATTAACAATGTAGATGAACCGGCAGAGCCATCTGCAAAGTTTGGCATGGAAATTCAAATTAGATAATCTGAAGAACTTGAGGCACTTTACAAGTAAGGCGAAAGAAGTCAAGAGATGTCTAGTGTTCACCTTGGAAAAAGCTTCTTTTGCCATGCCAAGTAACACGAGGGTCCTTACTTCGAAGTGAAGTAACAGGATGGAAAACCTGTATGGTAAATAGTAGATGTAACATGGTACTAAATAGAAAAAACCCTTAAACCTTATCTGGACAACTAATACTATTAATAAAACTGGTAAAAGAAACAAAATGACCTCCAAGAAGAAATATCAAATAAAGTTAGCCGAAAAATGCTAAGTAAGATGAAAAGAGATTTTATTGAATCCCCTTTTGGTTGAGTTTTTCTGGTGTAACCCTCCATTACAATGCCTTGAGGTTTTGTTACAGAGTAGAGGGCACTGGTAGAGGAGCGGTGGAAAATGAGCGAAGAACTCAATCCGAGCAGTTATGAGAGGGAAGGTCTTTCCTTAAACCCTAAGTCTCCTCCATCGTTGGATCTTAGGAGAGCAAATAAAGGGTGGAGGTAGTCCCATCTATCCTCGGTTGAGAGCTTGACAGCTCAGTGACATTAATAACCCATCAACCAGAAAACTTAATGCCATTACCTTTTCTAGATTTTATCGTACAGACTATAAGGAATTAGTACATGAGGATGCGAGTAATAATCAAGTGCTTCAGGTTGATTGAAGGTTGATAATGAAGTCTGACAGCTATTTAATTAAACAAAATGTCGTCCGAAATATAAACCATAGAAATAAGTTTGGATAACTGGCATAAGAAATTTCAATAAGATTGATTGCTACACAAATGTAAATTCGTGATTTATGTCATAATATATGATTAGAGTACAGGTTGAAATCTGTGTCCAAATACTTGTTTTATAGTTGTATGACAATAAATTGAATGGTAAATGAGTTTTGGGTAGTTATTTACTCCATCTATTTTTTTTTTTTTTTTTTTTTTTTTTTTTAATGTTGTGTATTGTTGAATGTTACAATAACAGAGTCAATTTACGCTTAATAGTTTTTGCGCTCTAGGTTTTGATAACCCATGGTTTTTCCAATGGTATTCTTATGTAATATAGATTTTTCTAGTGGTATTCTTATGTAATATATCCTATATTTATTTATAGATCCATCTTAACTTCATATTTATAAGTGTTGAGAGAGAACACATTTATCGAGGTGCAATCCTTTCCTTAAGTTCTACCCTCGAAAAAAGATTTGCACCTAGAGAGATTTTATCCCTCCAACGCTTGATAATCCAGAGTTAAAATATATTTATACTAATATTATTAAATATCTAAATGAAACTAAATTTATTTATTTATTATTATTATTATATCTAAATGAAAATCTAAAATTTTAAGAGACTCTTTCTATTTATTTATTTATTTTGGAATGTATGATAATCGTATCTATACAAACTAGGTAAAAGATCAATCTCTTTCCCATTTGGCCTATATATCATGGATTATATTTTTATTTTAAATTTTATTCTCACTTTTAATTTTGTATTTTTTATTGTTTTTAGAGTAGATCCATCTTAGGAGCTAAAAACATCGATTAAACTATAAACGCGCATTTCCTATCCGCTGCAGATTAGGTCTTTCGCTTCTGCTTTGCACGCCCCTGTGGTTGCTGTGCACAACATCTCTTGAGCTCCTCGGCCGCTCCAATGGACTCTAGCGGGGGCTTTCCTCTCCCCCCCCCTCTCCCCCCAGAGGTTCTGGCTTTCAAATCGATGATAGTAGCTTGCATTAAGAGAACCCCTTCTGCCATGCAACATAAATTTGTGAAGAAAATGGACAGCATCCCCTCGGTTGCACTTCCAGAAGAAGAAACATGCAGAGCAGCTCTGAATCTTGCAGAGGGAGGCCTCATAGGCCAGTTCACTGGCCTCTGGACTTCACCAAAGTCTGTTGAAGAGTGGGTTCAGAGAAACTGGATCCTGTTAACCAAAGAGGCAATAAAAAGCTACTTTGTGGGCAAGGGATTTTTTGTCTTCGTCTTCGAAAGTGCAGAGGACATAAGCTTAATCTTCAGGAATGGACCATATTTCATGGGTCCACAATGACTATATCTGAACAAATGGTTGCTCGACTTTGATCCAGCTCAGGATGTTCCATCAGTTGTTCCTGTTTGGGTGCATTTGCCACATCTTCCCCTTCACTGCTGGAACCAAAAGTCTCTTCAGCTAATCGGCAACGCTCTAGGAAAATACATAGATTAGGCAGTCAAAAAATATCAGTATTCATGTGCCCGCATATGTGTTGAAGTCGATCTGGAGGAGGGACTGCCATAAGCAATCAAGATAACGGTTGCCGGATGGACGCATGTTCAAGAACTGGATTATGGACAACTCCCTTTTAAATGTAGACATTGCCATGGTCACGACCATTTCGCAAAACACTGCAAGAAAAAGGCTGAGGAACAAGTAGAGATGCACAATGGAAAGCAATGGACCCTAGTCTAGAAAGCAGCGCAACAAAAAAAAGGTACAGGGAAAGTCACTCAGAAGGAGGCCCCCAGCAGCTCCAATCCCACCAAAGAAAGGGGTCCAAACCCAAATGAAAAAGAAAGCAGTCAGGCCAAACCCTCAGAAACAGTCCTAGAAAATGTTGACTAGGAAGGAACACCCAACTCCAACAAAGAAGATGAAGAAGCAGGCCACCTAGAGGCTTCCAAAGGCAGCCCCTCCAATCCCTCGTATGTAGAAGTCATAAGGAAAAAGCCAACAGATAGCTCAGGATCATCGGAGGATGAGATCTACGAGCATCTGTCAAAAAGAGCCAGAAGGAAATCCCATAAAGAAGCAAGGGAGGAGGAGGCTGAAAGACTTAAAACTCAAGGCAGCCAAACCACGATAGAGATGTCTATTGGGAGAAATACTAGAGCAAGGCCTCCTAAGGGAGGTTCCCACCCCCCACCTGGTAAATAATGCGTCTTGTCTCTTGGAACTGTAGAGGTTTGGGGACCCACATGAAAACTGAAGCGGTCAAGGATCTACTGAAAATTGAACCCCCAGATATTCTCATGCTCCAAGAGAAAAAAATTGAAGGGCAAGCCCTTCTCGATATCAGCAAGGCGAAATGGAAGAAAAATGTAGGCAAAGAAGTAAGCTCAAGGGGTTCTTCAGGGGGGCTGGCTACCCTATGGAAAGATGAAATCTTCCACCTGAACAATTCCTTCAAAACTCAACATTGGATTTTCACAGAATTAAAGCATTGTGCAAGTAAGTTGACTATCTCACTCTTCAATCTTTATGTTCCAGTTCTTTATTCTGAAAAAAGAGAATGTTGGAATTCCCTCCTAGCATTCTTAGAGCAGCATACGCCCAATAACATAATCCTTGCTGGAGATCTGGACATAGTTCTGAAGCCCAAAGAAAAGAGAGGGGGTAATAGCAGTAGAGACAACTTGTTTCCTGTTGTGGAAGATCTCATCCAACAATGGGATCTCCTTGATTTTAATCCAATAAGAGGTCTCTATACATGGACTAATAATAGGATCGGGGAGGAACATATATCTGCTCGTCTGGATAGATTCTTAGTGAAAATCTCGTTGATGATGAACAATAAGATAATAAATAAAAAAATCCTCCCTAAATTAACTTTAGACCATAAGCCCATTCAACTGCTCCTGGAGGATGAAGAAGACTTGGGTCCTCTTTGTTTTCGCTTCAGCCCCCTCTGGATTGAAAGGGATGGTTTCATGGAAACTGCGAAAGAAGCTTGGGCTAAACCAATCTCAGGATCACCATGTTATGTTTGGGAGCAAAATCTCAAGGCAGCAAAACAAGCCCTGAAAGAATGGATAAAAAAACCCGCTCAAAATCCAACCAGCCAAAGGAAATAAATAGTGCAGACTTTGGAGGATTTACAAGTTGAAATTGAACACAAGGATATCACCCCAGAGATGATAGGCAAAGAGGTAGAAGCCCAACGCTCTTCCTTCCGCTCCTTTAGAATGGAAGAAGAGTTCTGGAGAATCAAATCCCGCAGCCTGTGGTTGAAGGCTGGGGATCGAAAAACCTCTTTCTTTCATCGCCAATATAGAGCTAGACTCTCTCATAATCATATTTTGGAAATCACAACTGAAGAAGGACAGATCTACAAAGGATTTTCTCAAATAAAAGAGGCCACTTCAAAAAGATTTTTAGTACAGGGACACAAGGCAGTGAGGAGTATTCAGCTGAGCTCCTCTAAAACACCCCCCTGCTTGTCAGCTCAAAAGACAACCTTGATTTCATTAAACCCTTCACGGAGGAATAAATAATCAATTTTATTTGGTCTATGGAGCCTGATAAGGCTCCTGGGCATGACGGGTTCACCATTCACTTCTATAAGATCTGCTGGGATATCATTAAATTTGACCTCCAGAAAATGATAAGAGGGTTCCAGAAGAAAGCTAAGATAGGAGGAGGAACCAATTCCACCTACATTGCACTAATTCCAAAAGAGGCCAACCCAGAAAACTTTGCCAGATTCAGACCCATATCTCTTTGCAATGCCTCCTACAAAATTTTGGCCAAACTTCTGGCAAAAAAAATTAAATCATTACTCAAAAGGCTCATCTCCTCCTCCCAAGGAGAATTTTTTGAAGGTAGACACATCTTGGATAATGTCATCCAAGTGCAGGAGGAAATTCACTCAAGTAAAAAAAGAAAAAGAAAAAGGAATGCTGATAAAACTTGACATGGCGAATGCTTTTGACAGGGTTAATAACACCTTCCTCATCCAAGTCTTATGCTCCTTCGGCTTTTCGAATCTATATGTGAATCTTATAAAAGCTTGTATTGACAATCCCTGGATTTCCCCCCTAGTTAATGGGCGCCCTACTAGATTTTTTCATGCCCAGAGAGGCCTTAGGTAGGGCTGCCCCCTCTCTCCCTTTTTGTATATTATGTTGGCTGAAACGCTTAGTATAAATCTCACTGCTGAGAGAGACGTTGGGTCACTCCCTGGCCTCAGAATTTCCTATGGCATAGAGCCCTTAAATCATGCCCTTTTCGCGGACGACTCTATTCTACTTGGAGGAGCCTCTCCCATAATTTCAAAGGCGTTTGAATCAGTTCTCAAATGCTATTGCAGGGTAATAGGAGCCTTAGTAAGTGAAAGAAAGAGTGAAATTTATGGCCGGAATATGGAGCAACAAGAACTCATGAGCATTTCTCAGATCCTTGGCTTTAAAGCCTATGCCAAATGGGACAAGATCAAATATCTGGGTTTTCCCATATCAAATGGAGTTAACAAAAGGGAACCGTGGAGTGACATAATCAGCAAAATCAAAACAAAAATCTCATCTTGGGGAGGCTACTGGCTAAAAAAAGGAGGAAAAGTAATCCTTATTAAAACTCTGCTATCTGCATTGCCAATTTACCAGGCTTCTTTTCTTCTTGCTCCAAAAAATGTGACGGATCAAATATCCAAACTCTTGAGGGAATTTTTATGGCAAGGGGGGAAAGGGAATCAGGAAAAAATTCATCAGGTCAACTGGGATACTGTCAAAAGAGATATCATAGAGGGTGGTTTACAGATTCGGGATCCTGCGTCGATTAATCTTGCACTTGGTGGAAAAATTCTGTGGAAATTGCACTGTGATCCACATCATCCAGTTAGTCAATTGTTCAAGCATAAGTACGCAGAAGGTCCTGCACTCAGAAATTTGCAAGCCTGCAACTCTGTAACCTGCACCCCCTGGAACTTATGTCGAAAAAGCATCCACTTCTTCAAAGAGAAGGTGTATCGCATGCCTGGAAATGGCAAGAAAACTTGTCTGTGGGATGACCGCATTATGGATCGTGCTCCGCTCTCTAAGTCTGAAGACATCACTGATATCAAAGAGTGGCTTCAGGGCGCTGGCATTAACAGTGTCTACAACCTCTCTAGGTGGGACAACAAAGGTAATTGGAGCGATTGGGACTTTCACGGCGTCCCTGCTAGAATTTTGCAGCAATAAAATCGTCTCATCGATCTGCTTGAAGATGCAGCACCAGTTCATCGAAGCATGAAGGACTCATGGGGGTGGTGACACTTAGGAAGGTATACCACAGCTGCTGGCTACAACGCCCTTCACCCATCAAAAACTAGTAATCATCCACCCAGATTCTGGAAAAAAGTTTGGGATCCAGGAGGTCTTCCTAAAGTAAATTTTTTCTTCTGGATTTTGGTACATAACAGAGTCCTAACAAGAGAAAATCTGGCCAAGAGAAGCTACATTGGACCGCATAGATGTGCCCTCTGCAGAAGCAATACTGAAACAACTAAACACCTCTTTATTGATTGTCACTTTGCTAAAGAAGTATGGGGCTACATCCTCCATGAACTTCAGGTTGCCCCCCCGGGCCATGACTCAGTTTCATAGTTATTTGCCTCATGGAGTCGACTATATCCCCACAATATTCCCATTAAATCTCTATGGAGCATAATTTGGATCGCCATCCCCAAATACTTATGTTGGAAAATTTGGTTGGTCTGTAATGAACAGATTTTCAATGAAATCTCTTATACTCCCTTGAAAGTAGCAGCCAAAGAAAAATCTCTCCTTATAGAAGCAGTCCAACAATCTTACTTTAAATAAGACCTCTCTCTCCTTCCAAAATAAAAGAGATGGATGGATTCTCTTTCCCCTCTACCTCGGAAGCTTCTCTTGTTCCCCCCCACTGCAAACCCTGAATGGCGAAAAAGAGATTCTGACATCATTTTCCAAGATTGGTGGAGGCAAAAACAACTAACCATGATTTTCTTTGGCGGGGCTTACAAAGGGAACCCCGGTGCAGCTGGAGTAGGGGGTATTATGTACTCTTTGGATGGCTCAAGAAGGGATTGCTTTTGCTGGGGTATTGGGAAAAAAACCAACAACCAAGCAGAGATTATTGCTCTCCTCAAAGCATGCCAAATTGCAAGTGAAAGAGGCATCAAAGACTTTCGAGCATTTGGAGACTCAGAAATACTCATTAAAAAACTCAATACGGAGGAACTGTTCAATAATGCAAGCCTCAACAAAACTATGAGCAGATTAAAGAGAATCCTCCTTGAATTCGACACCTACAAATTCTACCATATTCTAAGGAATTCGAACAGTGAAGCAGATTTGATGGCAAACAAAGGGTGCACTCTACAGAAGGGACAACTCAACATTAATGATGAGATATCATACCAATCTTTCTTCTCTTGACAGAAATGTAATCCATCCTAGCATAAGAAAGAGGAAAAAGCGAACTGTATTCTTGGTTGTTTAGGCTATGGCCCAACCATCTACCTTCAATTAAATAAAATCATATCCGTTTCAGTTAAAAAAAGAAGAAGAGTAGATCCATCTTAACCTCGGATCAAGCACCAAGAGGGATCAAATCTTTCAAGGTGCAAACCTTTCCTCAATTTTTGCACTCAAAAAAGAGGTTTGCACCTCAAGAGATTTGATCCCTCTTGATGCTTGATAGATCCGAGGTTAATATGGATCTATGTTGGTTTTTATATATGAACATACAATATCTATGCTACATCCATCTCTACCTCTCTCTCCCTCTTCCTTCCCATTCTAATCTCTCCCTCTCTCCCTTGTCACCCTCTATCTCTCTCTCTGCACCTTTCTCTCTTTATATATTTCTTCTTCCTTCCCTCTCTCTTTCTATCTCTCTCTCCCTTCCTCTCTCCTCTCTCTCAAGTCCTCTCTTTCCCTTTCTCTCCCACCCTCCTCTGTCTCCCCCCCATCACTCTCTCTCTCCCTCTCTCTCCCACCCTCCTCTGTATCCCCCCCATCACTCTCTCTCTCCCTCTCTCTCCCTTCAACTAAGTCACTATGTCTCTCCTTATCACCTTCTCTCTCTCTCATCTCCCACTCCGTCTCGATGTATCCTTCTCTCTCTCTCTCTATATTCCCTCATCTCCTCTCTTACTTGCTCTCTCTCTCTCTCTCTATAACTCTCCCTTGTCACTCCCTCTCTCTCTCCACCTCTATCTCTCTATGTCTTTTTTCTCCACTCCCCCATCTCTTCCCCTCCATCTCCATTTCTCCCCCCCCCCTCTCTCCTTCTCTCTCTCCCTTTCTCTCCCACCTACCTCTGTCCCCCCCCCATATCTATTTCTCTCTCTCTACCCTCTAGCTCTATCACTATCTCCCTCCCTCTATCCTCATCTCTCTCCCACCTCCATCTCTATGTGTCCCTATTTATCTTCGCTTTCTCTCCCTATCCCTATCCTCTCCTTTCTCCTTCTCTCTATCTTCCCTCCTCTCCTCTCACCCCCCCTCTCTCTCTCCATCTCTCCCTTCTCTCTCTCTCTCTCTCTCTCTCTCTCTCTCCCTTGTCACTACCTCTCTCACCCTCTACCTATATCTATCTATGTCCCTATATATCTCTCTCTCACAAACACACACCCCTCCATACACACATACACACACCCCTCCACACACTCACACACACCCCTCCATACACACATACACACACCCCTCCACACACTCACACACACCCCTCCATACACACATACACACACCCCTCCACACACTCACACACACCTCCATCCATATGATCCAAAATTGTCACTCTATGTTATCAATGGTATATGTAATCAATCGTAATTTTATTATTATTGTGAAATAAGTTATGGTTTTTGGGCATGTGGTATTGATAAGCCATGGTATTGTAACAAAACCTATTTACAAGTTAATAATATCCATGGTAAAGTGGGGGTGGATATCCATGGCTAAGAAACTTGTTATTGTAATTTTATTGTAAATATTAAGTTTTTATGTGCTTGGTAATTAAATTTAAATATGGTTACGGGGACTCTAAAAATTGATTATGTTGATCACTATTAGTTTATAATTGGCCAATGCAAATTATATGCTTAACTTTGAAAAAATATATATTTATTTTCAATATTATTAATTTTTTTTTCTAACATTTAATTGGACCATAACTTGAAGGTCTTATTGCAACACTTGAACAATACAATGCCATGTGGATAACTACCTTACATATTTTATGCCATAACTTATAGATATAATTACAATAGTCATGCATGATTTTTAGATATATGTGTAATGCTTTTTTATTACTAAGCTTTGCAAGAAAACCTTGAAAAAATAAAATATTTGAAAATAACTTATACTCAAGTAAATAACATATTTACCATCAATTACTTACCACCAAAATTACGTTGTAAGGCATTCCTCCCTTGAAAACAACTCCCCCAACTGCCACTGCGTCCCTGTCTATGCTATTGGATCAAATGTTAGACGACTGAAATGTTTTAGGCCATTAGATCCACTACCTCCTTCATTTACGCTATGCTAACTACCTAACTAAATCACCAAGCCCTACAAATGTATCTTCCACCTCACTTTGAAATAATATATGACCTCTCAGGTGTCTCTGTCATTGCAAGGAGAACTAGAGTTTCATCTCATGGTGTTCATTGCAGCGTCTTCCACTTAAGAGTTGAGGTATAGACCAGTTCAACGAATAATATTCCCAAAAATAATTTCTCAGAGGTAATAAATTTCTCATATATATATATATATATATATATATATATACATTAATTTTTTTTTTGTTTTTTTATTTTTTTAGGACAACCAGAATTAAATATAATTTATACAACGGTTTCATGGCTATGTCAAATGAATATATTGTCAGGTTTGAGCGTGATTTAATATCCGTGGATATATTTATATGCACTGCTGATCCTATCAAAAAACCTCCACTCACTATTATAAAAACAATATTGGCCTCTTTGGCTCTAGATTATCCTATGGGAAAATTGTCCTGTTATGTTTCTGATGATGGAGGATTGTCGCTAACATTTTATGCTCTCTTGGAAGCTTCACGTTTTGCAAATATTTGGATTCCATTTTGTGATAACTACTCCATCCAAGACAGAAGTCCAAAGGCATACTTCTCAAATTCCAATGGCCTGGAAAATGTGAATTTTCACTTCACAGGAGACTGGAAGCAGGAAAATGTAAGGTGATAGCATTATATCTTGGAGAATGCTAGCGACTAAAATTATTACTTCTAGTTTTTTACTTGCTTCGATTTTTGTACCAGGTTACTTTTTTTTTCCCCCTTTCATTTTTCTATCAGAAAATGTATTTGGAATTGAAGGATCGAATCAATAAAGTTATGGAGATGGACAGTGTTCCCGCAGACAAATAGAAAGAACAAAAGGGATTCAAGGACTGGGTTTCTAGAAGCAGTAGGCGAGATCATTCGAATATAGTTTAGGTCTTCTGCCTTATTGAGACTTAGAATCGTATGTATTTTATGTTGTGCTAAACATATGTAATGTTCCTAAATTAGCTTCAGCTAATAGGAACATTAATTTTGCCTTGATTATTTTTTCATTTCATGATTGATAAATAAATTGTAAAGGAGGACATGTAAAACTCCTAAAACCAAGAATAAATCAATGCCTATGTGAATAGAGACATATCTAGGCTATTTAAATCAAATCCTCCAAGTGTGAATGGGTCTAAATCACAAGAGTGGGCCATCTTTGACCAAGTCAAATAACGCAGTGTAGATGCATTGAACCTCTTTGAGGGACAACGTAGTTATAGAATGAGGGTCTAATGTGAAAAGGGTTAAGTGACTCAAGGTGGTTTAGGGTTTGGAAAGACTCCTATCTTATAAAAGGAAGAGGAGGGAAGCAAGGAGAGGGTGTTGAAGATTATCATTTCACAAGGAATTGTCTGCTAGACATCCCTTGTTGGGTATTCCTGTTCATGAATCCCACCTCCGTCCTTGAGTAGCTCTTGGAGGAGAATTGTGCTAAACTTGTACACTATAAGGCTTGGGAAAAGCTTCACCTTACATTACAGTGCTGCTCATGTTGAGGGTTGAGCTGTCTTGTGAGCTGCAACAAGTGGAAGACTAGATCTGCTTAGATCTAGATGATAAAAGTGGCTCTTCTCAGTGAGTGTGTCTTTTAACCTCATGGAAGAGTTCATTATCTGATTTCACTTTAGATCTACATCTTGGCATCAGGCCAAATAATTCTCAGAAGCTATAACACTTTTCCTCTCCCTAGGACAACATTATTTGCAGATCTACAGCTGCAAGGTGTTTTGCTAGTGTTTTGGAGGAGAGATCTCCGGTGTTGGAGTTCTTCCTCTCACTGTGGTGATCCATGGATTGGCCATACAATCCATGTTTGTTTCAGATTTGATTTTTTATGTACTTGTATTATTCAGAAATTTTGAATCATTCTGCAGATCTGAAGTCTCAGATCTCAGATCTGCTTCCGGTGCTTCATGTTTTGAGCAAAACCCCAAGGGGAATGTATAGATCAATCTCTCTTGTACAAGGATCTGTATTGGATCTATATTTTTATGTAAAGATATTATCTAGATCTGAAGAATCAATAAACTGCTGCTTCAGCCCTAAAATTAACGCTGTCATGGTTATGCAGTCTTTTGTCATGGTTGTAGCACCTCATTTTTGAGGATTTCTCCTATATTATTTCATTCTTCTTCTGTAAAATTTATGAGTTATTCCTCTGATATTATTTTTCAATGTTCAGACCTTATTTCAGTCATACCCTTCAGAAAATCACGCTCACATGCTTCAGTAAATTTCTGCATACTTCTAGTCATGGGAAATCAAGGTTTTCTAGCCTAATTAGGAAATGAGGAACTGTTTAACATAGAAAAATTTATTTATTTTACTAAAATTCGACATGGGAGTCCCTCATAACCCTATATATCATATCCAACCACTTTCCCATCTTATTTTTACGTAGATATTTGAATACACACGTTTTAGGGTCTAAATCCTCACTTTTCCCCACCTTTTGCCGTATGAAACACTGTATAAAGTTGTTGCTGCATATTTTATTGAAGGATAAGTGATTTTTTATCTGTATATGACATATTTCTGTAGCTACACATTGGTAATAACTCATATTATTCCCAATAGTGTAGCTATTCCTAATTTGGAACATTACAATGGTATCAGAGAAAGATCTTTGGCTCAGCCTGTGGCTTCAAGCCTAAGTGTTTTACAGCAAGGAGAAAGTTCAAAATGATGCAGAAAATGAGTTTAATCTCATCAGATTTCATATCTAAGAAGAACCTCTCCAAGGAGGTTGAACAAGAAGAAGAAATGAGAAGCAATGAAACTCCTAGGAAGTTTCAAGAGTAGAAAGATCTTCCGATCAGATCTACAAGATCTATACATGAGGAAAATTCTGAATCCTCATCTCATGGATATGTGCACTCAGCCATATCACCAAAGCTTCAATTTTCTGTTTGTGATTTCTTCATGAAGAGGAAGAAAAGAGGTGTGCCCAAAAAGGAGACTCTTAGAGAGTATTTGGAGGAGTATGAAGCTCAATCCAAAGAGTTCAAAGATGACTTGAAATTCCAAGGGTTCTGTAAGATCAAGGAAGGTGAAGAAACAAAGGAGGATCAACATGATAAGGGTAGATTCTATCTATCTATCTTTGATGGATCACCTAAATGCCCAGTCAGGGTTTGGGTGGAGGAGGTAGATAACTTCATGCAAGAACATCAAGTTTCAGAGATTGAAGCCATAAAAGTAGCAGCGCTGCATTTTGAAGGTAAAGCATATGCTTGGTGTTTGTTTGATTCTTTTTAATTGAAGAATTCCAATACACCTAATTATTCAAGGTTTATTGCAAGATTGATAGAAAGGTTTGATGAAGCTCCACGTGTAACATCTTCTGTTGACACTATCAAACCACATCAAAAAAATATTTTGCATGAGTTGGAAGGATCTATGAATCCAACTCCATTTTTGAAGACCATGGAAGAAGGTGTAATTTTGTTTGATGCCTTGACAAAGGAAAGATCTACATTGAGTGAAGGATCCTCTTCTCAAGAGGAAAGCATGAAGGTTTCTCCTTCAATAGATGACCAAGATCTAAGGTCTCTTATTGATGATGAGACAATTTCAGTCATTGAAGAGGAGAAGAAGATAGGAGATGATAACGAAGTCACAACAAAGGCACCTCAAGCACCTCGTGAAGATGAAGTTGGAGCACTTGCTCCAAGAGAATAAACTCTTGTACTCTTGCAAGTAGTTCCTCAAGGTCTCACACATAGAGCTCTTGACATGACACATGAGCAGCATGTACCATCATTGACAAATGATGAGATCTTGGAGATAGAAGAAGAAGAAGAGGAGGAAGGGCATCATAAGGAGAATAACATGAATCCTTCTCTCCTTCAAAGCTTGGAGGCACAAAGGAGGCAAGAGGACTTATGCATTAAAGGTAGGGGCAAATCTGTCTACCTACATCCACATTCTACTCTATGCCTTGACACCTCTTTGCAAGGGGGTACTTTGCTAGGAGCACCTATTGATAGGAGGAAATCTAAAGTGTTCTCTTAACTATGGGAAGCATATTCATACTTGGCTAAGGAGGGAGCCTTGGGAGAAGATAGCACAACGCAGAGAATCTCTCATAAATTTAGAAGAGAGATGAGAAATTTCCTGAAAGGGGCATTGCAAACTCTTGCTCAGAAATCTGCGCTGAGAAAGGAGAAATCAAAGATCTATGATGGCATGAGCATGAGGGCACATGGAAAATCCATATCTTTGGGGAAGCCCATGATATATTCATTCACAAAGAATATTTCTGAAGATAGCAAGGGGATCCTAACCCTCTTGTATACATGGGCCAAAAGGAGGAGGTTTTGGAAAACAAGGACTTTCCGTATGCTCCAATCTTGTATTGTGCAAGAACAACTGAAAATGGGGCAGCAAAGGGAAGATTATGATGCTCCAACATGTGATTTTGATATCAAGGATGTTAAAGATGGGAGCCATGAGAAGACAGGGGTTGCATTTTAGACCTCTACAGCGCTATCATTCTTGGAGAGCTTGGATCCTTATTGGGATTCCCAACTCAGGATGGAATACTCCAAGGACCTTTTCACATGTGGGGTTCTTGATGGGGAAGTAGTGGATGAAAGGTTCAAGGTGGTGGATGGAGCTATCTATTTCTATAATCTTATTCTTTTGGTTAGTGACTCCAAGCTCAAGGAGATACTACCAGATGCCATCTATGAGATCCTGCTTTCCAAACCCACTAGTTTTGTCAAAGAATATCATACTCTCTTGGGTGGATTCATATGGGAAGGTTTCAAAAAAGAGGTGCACTCTCACATGAAGATGTGCATGGATTACTTGGTAGAGGAGGAGGAGCATAGCTCTTGGAAAGAGCCATCATTCACATCTCCTTACCCATTGAGTGTGAGAGGGAACTCATCCATGAGTTACCCTACTAATGCAAAACAAGTATATAGAGAGGCTCACCCTCTTGATCATTATCATGTATCTCCTATATGCTTATATTTTTCTAAAACTCATTTGCAGAACATAGCTCCAAAAAGGGGCACTATTTATGATGGGTTTCATGGGCTACTCAAGGCCATGAACTATGTTGATGCAGGACATTCCTTGGAGAACCTTGGAAAGATATTATATTCCTCATGGTGTGATTCTTTTACACCAACCATGATGTACATTCTCCAAGAATTCCAAAGACATGAGGCAACAAACAAGTGTTGGGGAAGGCACTTGTCACATCCTATTCTATGGAAGTTAAGGATAAAACTGCGCTCGTTGCACATGAGGGAACATATTCCTTCTCATTTATCATACATGGCAGCTAGCATGATTCTAATCATGATTCCTTATGTTTAAAATTCTCTTACTCTTGGGAACATGGTTGGAGAGGAGGTACTTTGGTGGGGTGTGTCCTTGGGGGAAGGAGCCCTCCATTATTTTTGCATTGCATGCTTCCATGGGAGCATGAGATTTTGTATGGCCACCATGATAGATCACTTGTCTCTTTGTAAAGTGAGCCATATGTTTGTTGGCATCATGCCTCTCGTATGTATTAGGGAGGAGTTCTTCTATGGATTGCCAAGCTGGGAGGTGATCCACTTCATTTGGATGATAGCATGGAGATGGGAGTCTTTTATGGATCATGAAAATCCCCATGATTGTCATCACTTATATCTTGAGGAGGCCATGGATCAGCAAGAAGGTTTCCACAACAACCTTCCATTTCTTCATGATGAGAGCCCTTAGGTTTATTCACCAAAGGCCAACTTGCATATTGAGGGAGGACCATTGGAAGACAGAGCTATTGCAGAATATTTATAGCAATGGTTGAGACTAGCATATGAGGAGGCCACAAGAGAAGAAGGGGAAGTTTTGTAGCACCCTTGCAGTTGCTTGAGGACAAGCAACATTTGGGAGGGGGAGACTGTAATGTTCCTAAATTATCTTCAGCTAATAGGAACATTAATTTTTCCTTGTTTATTTTTGCATTTCATGATTGATAAATAAATTGTAAAGGAGGACATGTAAAACTCCTAAAACCAAGAATAAATCAATGCCTATGTGAACAGAGACATATTTGGGCTATTTAAATAAAATCCTACAAGTGTGAATGGGTCTAAATCACAAGAGTGGGCCATCTTTGACCAAGTCAAATAACGCAGTGTAGATGCATTGAACCTCTTTGAGGGACAACGTAGTTATAGAATGAGGGTCTAATGTGAAAAGGTTTAAGTGACTCAAGGTGGTTTAGGGTTTGGAAAGACTCCTATCTTATAAAAGGAAGAGGAGGGCAGCAAGGAGAGGGTGTTGAAGATTATCATTTCACAAGGAATTGTCTGCTAGACATCCCTTGTTGGGTATTCCTGTTCAGGAATTCCACCTCCTTCCTTGAGTAGCTCTTGGAGGAGAATTTTGCTAAACTTGTCCACTATCAGGCTTGGGCCAAGCTTCACCTTACATTACAGCGCTGCTCATGTTGAGGGTTGAGCTGTCTTGTGAGCTGCAACAAGTGGAAGACTAGATCTGCTTAGATCTAGATGATAACAATGGCTCTTCTCAGTAAGTGTGTCTTTTAACCTCCTGGAAGAGTTCATTAGCTGATTGCACTTCAGATCTACATCTTGGCATCAGGCCAAATCATTCTCAGAAGCTACAACACTGTTCCTCTCCCTAGGACAACATTATTTGCAGATGTACAACTGCAGGGTGTTTTGCCAGTGTTTTGGAGGAGAGATCTCCGGTGTTGAGGTTCTTCCTCTCACTGTGTTGATCCATGGATTGGCCATCCAATCCATGTTTGTTTTAGATATGATCTTCTATGTACTTTCACTATTCAAAAATTCTGAATCATTCTGTAGATCTGAAGTCTTAGATCTCAGATCTACTTCCGGTGCTTCATGTTTTGAGCAAAACCCCAAGGGGAATGTATAGATCAACCTCTCTTGCACAAGGATCTGTATTGGATCTATATTTTTATGTAAAAATCTGATCTAGATATGAAGAATCAATAAACTGCTAGTTCAGCCCTAAAATTAATGCTATCATGGTTATGCAGTATTTTGTCATGGTTGTAGCACCTCATTTCTGAGGATTTCTCCTATATTCTTTCATTATTCTTCTGTAAAATGTATGAGTTATGCCTCTGATATTATTTGTCAATTTTCAGACCTTATTTCAGTCATACCCTTCAGAAAATCACGCTCACATGCTTCAATAAATTTCTGCATACTTCTAGTCATGGGAAATCAGGGTTTTCTATCCTAGTTAGGAAAGGAGGAACTGTTTAACATAGAAAAACTTATTTTTTTTTTGGCTAAAATTAGACATGGGAGTCCCTCATAACCCTAGCTATCAGATCCAACCACTTTCCAATCTTATGTTTACGCAGATCTCTGAATAAACTCATTTTAGGGCCTAAATCCTCACTTTTCCCCACCTTTTGCCTTATAAAACATTGTATAAAGTTGCTGCTGCATATTTTATTGAAGGTAAGTGATTTTGTATCTATATATGACATATTTTTGTAGATCCACATTGGTAATAACTCATATTATTCCCAATAGTGTAGCTGTTCCTAATTTGGAACATTACAACATATGTAGTTTAGATCACCTGTCTTGCACCATATTCAAATTATGTACATGTATTTTCAGTTGTGTTTGATTTCGAATGAATCTTTGAATGGTAAGTGCAGATTTTACTGGAGAAGGGAGAGGACAGGGAATTTCAAGGAAATGGTCTAACCGATCTTATATATGTCTCACGCGAGAAGCAACCTGGAATTACCACTCATTACAAGGCCAATGCTCTTAATGTTCTGGTAATATTTTTTCATGAATGCTATTCTAATTATGAAGTAAGCAGTCAACTAATAAATTTAGCAGTACAGTCTAGTTAAGGTCGCCGAAGATTACAAGACCTTATTTATAATTTTGGCATCTAAGAGTCTATGGCATAATGGACAATGCTCCCTTCATTCTCACTCTGGATTGCGACATGTACACCAAAAATTGTGAATAAATTCGTCAAGCCATGTGATTTTTCTTGAACCCCAAGATAGGTGTCCTGTTTTCCTATGTCTAATTTCCTCAAAGCTTTAATGGCATCACCAAGAATGACCTATATGTAAATAATCTCAAGACAACCTTTGATGTAAGTATATATGCCTTTCACATCTGTGAAACTATGTGAAAATATTGAGTTAAAGGCATTGACCTGTAAATTTTCAATTGCAAATCCAATATGAGGGGATAGATGGAATTGAAGGTCCATTATACTTAGGCACTAGATGTGTTCACCACAGGGATGCCTTATGCGAAAGTGAAAGACGACATAGCTCCTCAAAATATCACAAAGCTGCATACTCCATTGTTTGTACATAATACAAAAGCACTGTAAGAGAAAAAAATAGTGCATCAAAGATGCTGAAACATGCACGAGATATTGCAAAATTTCACATCAAAGGACAAAACCCTGTGGGGAAAATAGGCAAGTCCCACTTCTCGTGTCAAATCTTAATCATGTAAAGTGACTAGATACCAAGATTCTAAATGTCGTGACTTAAATTTGTTTATTTCAGATTGGCATGATTTATGGCTGTGCTATGGAGGATGCATTGACATGATTTGTTATACACTACAAATGTAATATCCCGGAAGGGATATTTTAACTAAAAATGAAGAAAATTAACTGAACTCCACATTATGCCGTAAAATCAACATTTACTTACAGAAGATTTCCATGTAAAATTAAACATACAAGTACATGAAAATCCATAACACCATAATGCAGGAATATAAATCAGCTTTATTATATTATCACTGGGGTTACAAGCTGAAATGAAAGATACTTGAGATAAATGAAATACAACTGGCCTCAAGAAAATCTGCTGCACTGCTGCATTGCGTTGGCCTCCAAAACTGAATTGTTGCACTCTCCCTCCGGCAATAGCTACCATTGAATCCACTGAAGCTCCCGTTGAAGATATGAATGATCCTCACTCCAATATCACTGAAGCTTTGTGAAACTTCTGAATAAAGTCTCCTCAAAGAGAGTTGGGTTTCCGTCCAACACTCACAAATCACCCGAGGGTTTCCGTCCTGGGGCTACGACTGAATTAGAGAACCACATCTCAAACCTCTCATACAAGAAAATGATATAATCCAAAGATGTCTCTCAATGGCTTCCTCCCTTTCTTTTATATAACTCTTGGGACCTTCTAGAGTATTATTTTATTATTATTTTATTCATGGAGCACTTTTCCCTCTTATTAAAATATTCCTTTTTAATGCAGAAAAGGGTAAATCAGCTACCACGCCTCCTTCGGTCACTGAAACTCGTGTCCAACCGTCCCAACATGTAGGTATCCTCGTCCCGATTCCAATGAGATATTACACTAAGGTGTTCCATCATGAATTACTCCTGGAATGCCACCTTGAGCGTAATTAGTTGACTTAAGCCCATAAATAACTCAAATTTCCGAAAGTTGTTGGAATGCACAGGAACGAAAGCCAAACTTCTCGGCTGATGGGATATATCAAGCGAATTCCATCGGAAACCATGGAAACTCCTCAAAACTCCAAAAATCCCCTGGCCCCACTAATGACACCAACCTGTACCTGTGACTGGTCTGCTCCTAACTCTGGAAGTCCACCCTAGCCCTGTCATAGGTGACACCAAAAAAGAGAATATTACAGACCTTCTGCCCCAAGATTTATTGCCCTCAAGAAATCAAAATATGTGGGCCACTCTGTTGGTCCGCCGCAACTGAGACCCAATGCTCGGATCCCATACAAACCTTTGGGTGCTGCTATGCACCTGTGTCAAACCACTCGGAATAGACCCCTCAATGCCGAGATCCCAAAATGATCTCTCACTGTACTAGACAACAAGCAATCCTCCTGGATCCCAACGTCACCATGGCCAATCATCACCCAAGTCCCACGGCTCAGGCTGCGCACTGCCTCTGGCTATAGCTGATGCCCCATGAAGTGAAGCACGCCAACAAGCATCAATGCTCCCTGGCTCCTGTTATGCTATACCTATAACTGTATAAGCTTCCCCACCAACTGCATACCAACTCATCACCTCTCTCAAATCCAAGTCCTGACTCAATCCCATGCTGATCCTTCTCTCCTGAAATCAGGATGGAGTGCTAAAGAAAATAGTAGCTGGGCCCCAACATGATTGGAATCTATAACATTTTCTGTCATCTCGGGTGCTTGCTCTGTTGTGTCTCTCCCGAGAAAGGCTCGTGCCATCAAGGGTACGACTCACGGTCTCCACGTGATCCATCACAGAAGAAAGAATCTGATAACAGCAACAATGTGCTCTGAGAGCAACGCAATTAATGACAACATTACATAATCAACTCCACCTTCATCCCAGGAAAATTTTAAAACTAAATTTATATACTTATAATAAATAGTGATCATAGGTACATAGGAAAAATGGAAGAACAGTTTTATTAGTATAATATGTATACATAATTTTTAGCTGAATCTTCACAAGATTATATTATCTTCATAAGCAAATACAAATCTTTTTCGGTACAAATGGCGAATCACTACTACAAAGCTGGTGGTCATTGTCTGGTAGATTGGGTTATTAGATGTCCAATAGAATATGGTAGTTGAACATAAGGAGTGAAGAAGAAACCCTTTCGAGACAAACGCCTTTGCGTGACTCACGAAGAAATGTTATTGGGTTTAAACGTTATTAGTTGCTAAGTGTGATAACATCATGCTACTAACATGGTAACAAGGTTGAAGGTTTGTGGGTCAGGATGTTGCGGTGTTTGTTTTAACAATCACCTCGCTGCAAGGCACATACCTGCGCTGATTTATCGGTGACGAAACAAACGAACAAAATTAAAATAATAACAATAATGATCGATACGTAGTCCCAGCTACCTCGAAAAGCAGGCAATTTAACACTGTTCTGCCTACACATCAAAGCCAGGCTCATGAAATTTGTAAGTAGGGACGAATCCCGAGGTCGAGGGCGACCTATGGAATTCGCCAAGCTCGACTCATCCTCCAGGTCCAGCCTGACAACAGAGTGAAACTCTCATCACAACATAATCACCAATAGGCTGGGTGGTTACACAACTATTACACAATCAAGACCTCTCTGTGGGTGGCCTCTCACAAGTTAATGACGTAGGTGCTTACTAAAAACTTTGGTAAAGAAAGTTTGTTGAAAATGGAGTAATAATTTACCTCTTGTAATTAAAAGAATTAGCATTATTATTAAAAATACCAATGAACATTTATTATCACTCCTTGACGATTACGAGATAAGAGAAAGTGTAACTTATCATTCATTCATGGCAACTCACAAGTAAAAGTACAACTTCCGCCATTAGTAAAACAAGGAGAACTTGTGGTAATCGCGTGGTTTAGTGCAGGTGCTCATGTTTTATTCCACCAAGCGACTATCATTCGCTTGCCCGCATCTTATAGAGGTAGAGTTATTTTGTTGAAACAACAAAAAAAGCACGCGCAGGCAAGAAGCTGTTGATCATGACATAAAGAACAAAAATGGAGTTGGAAATCATTGTTGTAACTATCCAAACCTTGATGAAAAATTATGATGGATATGTAGAAATGGTGCGATTTGAACATGAACAAGTTTTATTGCCCCTCGTTCATCTATTTATTGTGGTGTAACATGAAATTTATTATTAAAGTTTTAGGTTTTATGTCAAACCACATCAATCAAATTGTTTATTAGGATGTTGTTTAGTGATAAAATGATTTTTCAAATACACCTGAATTATGAAATAATCAAATAAATATAATGAATTCCGAATTATCAAGTATCTATGTATGATTAATTTCATTGTGACATAACAACTAAAGAAAAAATATAATTAGGTAAACAAACAATTTAAATCTTGAAGATACTTAATCAAACAGTTTAATAAACAACCAATCAATTAATTTCTATTTCATACTGTTAAAGAAGATAGCGCAAGGTGTAGCAAACCAGCTACGTTTGGAATCAGGCTATGATAAATTTTTATATTATAATACAATTAAACGCACGAAAAAAAAGCTACTTATAATTTTCACTATCAAATATCAAATATCAAAAGTGTAGTTATTATTGTCACTTTAGCCGTAGATTCTAAGTGCGGGTTAGCTTGGAGTATTTAGTCTTTTATACATTTTTCAAGGAAAAAGGCTGTGGCCTCTCATTACCAGGTCTTGATAGTGTACATGTGGGCGTTTGCTTTCATGCAAAACTGCAGTCTAAATGCATTGAAACAGCAAGCAGGACACACAAATACCACATCCATCTTTGCAAAAATTAAATTATACACTGCACATGATAACAAAGTTTGATCAATTCAGGCACTTCATTGTTCTTCTAAGTCAATAGGTTTTTATATCCCTATGGAAATGGCCTTCCCCCGTAGACCTTGAACAGGGCAAACCTTTTTATTTATTGCCTTTAATTTTTTAAATGGTCTGTGGCCTGGTTATTACATTCTCTATACCAGATGTTGGCAATTAAAGGTAGACACTGTGTCTCTGATTCGCAAACAAAGGAGACAACACTAAATTGATTTGTCACTTCTCATTAAACAATGCAATTTTCAAGCAGAAACTCTTGGTGGTTGCAAAGATAAGTTTGACAACTTCTCAATAGCTTCGATGCCATTTTCAACTTTGAAACTCAAAACCACTGCAAATATTGTTCATTTCTGACAAATAAAGACTTCAAAAAAAATCTACAAAGGCAAAATGGACTATCACTGTTTGGACCTTACATTCAAACTCAAACTTTAAAGGTGAAATGTGGTTGAGATGAACAAACAACACCATATCCACATGACCAAAGATATGTGCTCACATCAAAACTACATGTTACTGAATTTATCTTAAAATCCTTTGACTTTTATCTCTACAACCTGTACCTGTAATTCTAATTCTGTCATATGAGATTATGTATCTTATTTCAACCATCCACTTAATACCATGGGTCTCAAAGTCCACTTCATTTAGCCATCATAACCCCTCCATAATATATGGGCAGGCTAAGTTAAGATATTATAAACCATGTATCTCAGGATACTGAATGAGGACCAAAATTCTAGGTGTCTCCCCTGGCAGGGCAAGGTTTGGGGGAACACTGCCTGCTCCCCAAAATAACATGTGACCATAATAAAGGGTGATACTGAAATTTGTAACATTTGTAAAAATACTGGTGATTTGATTTTATTACTTGCTTTTATCATTTCGCAATTAGAATTTAAACAATCGGAATGTGAGAGAAATTCAATTTGAAAATCTTCAGGATACTTTACATCATTTATATATAAGCAAATCTGTGTAAGATCGACCTCATATTACTAACTTTTTATATAGATGTGGCCTTATTCCATGTGCTATTTCTTTCTGAAATTTGCTAAAAAATGGTATGACATAATGTTGAAGCTATGGGAAGTATTCAACAAAAAAATAACATGAATTCGGATATTCTTATTATTTTTATGTTAAAGGCTTACCTTGGATACATTTATGTGTACCCAGTATTAAAGTTTGATTGATATCGCGCTTATAACAAATAATAGGTTCATAATTAGCTAAAGGAAAGGTTAAGGATGTGTTTAAAAAAGTTAGCATATTTTGATTATTTGTGCACCATTATGGAATAAAATACGATAGAGATCTTCTACACGCACATGCTTTGCTAATTCTAGATACGTGTTGATTTTTTACTTTTGTGTATCATGCTTTTCATGAAGACATTGTAGATACCACTTTATTATTGAGCTGAATTTATTTCGCTTAAAAGTTGATGCATTGACATGAACCTGTGACCTCTTGGTACAAAAATTCAGTGAAAGGGCTTCTTTTTAAGATGCTTCGTGAAATTAAATTGGCCCTGAAGTAAAATTAATTATAAAAATGCAAAGAATGGTGGGGCAACACCTATGAGTCTCTCTTGCATTGATTTTTGGTGAGTGGTAGAACTTTAATAGTATGGTACACTCTTTGAAAACATTTCAAATCTCAAATATCGTGTATATATGGTTTGACCTACTATAGGCGACATATTCACCTAGCTAGCTCAGAAAAAATGGATATTCACAGTTGTTGTGTCTAAGTGTTTCATCAGATCTTTCCCCATGAATACTACTGATAAAATATGGGGTTTAATAATGGAACAATAACTACAAGATAGGTCTCACAGATACCAGAGACTAAAAGAGACTTGAATAAATGAGAAATATTTTGATTAAATAATTCCAAATATAAGGTGCTTGAAATTGAAGAATCGACAATAATTTAACTACACGCTACGAAACAAGTAAACAAGAAATAGAGTTGAATCGCTAGAATAAATCGAAACCAAAGGCGAAATTAGTCCATGTCCAAAGATGCTGATAAGCAGAAGACTAATCAAAGTTTGGTTTCTTGAGCTTTGGTTTTAAACGACATAAATTTGCCACACAGTACGAGTATTGGAATTACTATACCAATAAATTAGATCCTCTCGAATTACCTATACCATATTTGTCGTTCTAGGCTTCGATCATGGTATACGAATCTCTCATCCTCACTTTAAGATATGCAATGGTAGATACTACAAAACTTGTATGGCTGATACAGTCCACAATCGGAGATGCATTGATTGTCACCATATGTTCAACCTCATCCATGAGTGAGAACACACTTCCTCTCTGCTTTGATTATCTTGGCTAATGCGTGCCACTGTTGTGAATAGGAAATGTTATGGTGCAGAAAAGAGATACTGTGATGCTGCTGTTGTTGTTTGCATGTTCATATAACCTTCTGTCAACTATGTTGCATGTTTTGAGCATACTACAACCATAAAGCCTTTGTATAGACATATTGATGAGTAGCAATTTGCTTGTTGAAGCTGCTTTTCTACACCATTTGTTCAAGTGAACACATAGGATCAATCGCCACGATGGGCCCTTTCATCTCAAGTACACCTTAGGGTAGATGTATCAAGTTGTTTCTTCATCTACTAATTGATGAAAATGGTATACAAAAAATTCTACGAGCATGCTTCAAATTAGTTGTTTGTGACATACAAGTTCTCTCATTTATCCAAATACCTTATGGATCTGGTGGCCATAATAATAGCGCAATTTCCTTCATGTCATTGTTCTTGCTTTTTGTCTATTTTGTTTCATCCTATTTTCATACACTACAACCACCACTCATCTTATTAAATCACCATGCCCCGTTCTGTTTATAGCAATCCCTTGTACCCAAGGATACCTTGGTGAAGAAATGACATAGGGAAAAGCTACAAGTGAGTAGGTAATATTATTGCATTGTAAAGCTTAACACCATCGTAGTTGGACACTGAATTTTTTTTTTGAGTACTAGGCGTTGGAATTTGTAACAATAGGGAATCACGGTGTAAATGAAATCGGATCTTGGTAATTTTACATTTCAAAATGTAATAATTACAAAAACAAAGATACAATCAAGAAATATAAAATGCATTACACCAATAACAAGGCATATATAGGCGGGTAAATGTGTTCAATGCAAGTTTACATACCAATTTAGCTCTAGGCAATAAGTAAATAAAAATATTAAAAATATAAGGTGATAATCACTAGTATGGTAAGGTGGCAGAAAATTACATATACAGGTGCTTAGAAGCTCTCAAAACAACTAAAAGTCACTAAAGAAGGAAATGTGTGGTAATATGGAAAAAAACACGAACTTCAAAAGATGGAGGACACAAATTTGTTAACCAATAGATTTGCTACTTGGTAACTAAAATGTGATGTTGATATGTGGTAGTATCTCATAACATTGGTGGTTACGGATCCCATCACATCCTAGCTTCAGTATCATTTAAAAAATAGTGTATTGTTGAATAAAGGTATAAAAAAGGTACAGATATATGAGTCATGGAAAAAATAAACTTAATTTTCTTCAAAATTTGGAAAGATTAGACTAACAATAAATGGAGACAAATAAATGTTGAAATTGCAGTATGCTTATGAAAGGTCATTGACCAATATTCTTGTGATCAACTTCATCTAGAAGTTATTCAATTTAACCATGAATTTAGTTCACTCGACATGTTATCGGTTGTCAGGTAATTCAAAACCACCAATAACAAGGAAAAGAAACAAAAGGTTCACTAAAAGTAATTTCTTGATGTCAGGAATTGGTATGCAGTGCACATAAGCAACGGCAGGAGCGGATGTGTGTATACAACAAGCAAAATTCTAATTATTGTGGATTAATAAGGTAGCTTACTAGTCATGCGAAAAGAATTACTGGACCTAACTAAAAAAATATTTTGCGTACCAACAGTGACACATATTATAGAAAAATCGTTAATATGAGTGAATTTCATGGTTCCATGAAGTACATTCATGCATTCTAAATACCATCTATAGTTGCTTGGTGTCAAACTCTCAATATGACAAAGCTGTCATCGGGCATTTCGAAGGGCTATCATATGAAATACTCAAAATGGGTTAACTGATATGAGTTAGTGACTACAAGAAGGCCATGCTAAGAAACATGGTAATGCTGAAAGATACGGAAGTGTTTTAAACACCCCAAAGATTAAACTTTTAGCTCTTGTATTAACTAATAACATTATTAACGAAATTAAAAACTTAAAAAAAACACCGCTAGCAGAAGATAGTGTTATTTAACATGGTAGAAAACAAATTCATTAAGTGTTTTTATCACTAAATCGTATTTACCATTCATATAAAGGTTAACAATAATGAAAGTATAATTTGTTAAAAAACCAGATCACATAAGTGGTTAATTCTAGGTCAAATAAACATACAAAAAGCAGAAGCAAAATGTGCTGATAAAGCACTTTATAGAAGACATATTTATAATTTAGCCCACCTTAAAAGAAATGCATGCAAAAATATAACATGACGAAAGGCATCGAGAAGGAAAAAAATGCTTGGATGTCTCATTAACATAGCCGGAAGATTATATGGTGAAAATAGTACCTATTTTGATTAAACAACTCATTTACATTTCAGTGTCTGTATTTCCGAGTGATTATCCTTTAATTCAGCCTCTTACTAAATCCTCATCTTGTTGAACAACAGTTTGGATCTAAGCATCTCATTTATAGTATCCAAATCATTCTCACCTCTCAAGTTAGAACTTAGCTAATAGTTTACAGATTGGGCATCACATAAAATAAGTGGGTTTTCCTTCATCCCCTCACTAACCTTCAAGTATAGGGGCTGGAAATTTCCAGCAATCTTTGCAGCTTTATTTGTGATAGCAATATCTTGCCCTTTATTTTCTTTGTTAGTGAGAGAAGGTCACAAGAAGTTTGGGTCCTTTCTTTGAAATCAATATTTCTTAATAACTATTTGACATGGCTTGTGCTCTTCGTATTCAATATTGAAATATTTGTTTTATAAAGGAAGGGACATTTATTGCTTTCTACAATGGACCTACAATATGCTTTGCTTTTAAGCAAGAATATCAAAAAGGATCAGGTGCTTTTGGAACATGCATTAAATTAATTCCATAAGTAAGCTCTTCTTTGAGCTTCTTGGTATTAATATTGATTCTTAAGAAGCCTCTAGGATCATGATCATCCACCATTTACTGAGTCGGTGACACCATCTTGGGATTTATAAACACCTAGTATTAAAATCATCCAAAGGGATGTTTTGAAAAACCTTTAAGAATTAGTATTGCATACGTTACAAAATAATTTGCATCTTTACATTCACATTTAGTTCTTTCACGTAAAATTGAGCTTTTACTTGGTGACAAAGGTTATTCATTTTTGTCATCTTGAAAAAGAACCATGTAAGGGTTCTTGGTAAATTACATGTTATTCTTCTTTTGCATGTTCTAAAGGATTAGTAAAATCAATGAAGTCACATATGTTCGTGTGTTATCACATACTACTAGCCACATCAACATCATCATTGTTTACATCCTTTAATTTAGTGTAGGCAAAACTCTCTCTTCCCCCACTTTAGAAGCCACAACAGTACCTTGTCTTGGGATGTTCTTTTGAGCTTGAATAGACAAATTTTGTGCCGACATTTTTGTAGGTACGATTGCTCTTTGTCCGGTAAACCATAAAATCAAATTAAGCAGAAAACGTAAGATACTTTTAAATATAAATAGCCATTGTTCCTTTCTACATTTTCTTTGAAGCAGAGTGAAATGATAACAAACTTAATAGACCCGAAGAACAATTTTTTTACCCTCGAATGTTTTCCTGGGCTAAATTTAGGAAGAATTTTGAACATGTTTAAAGCGATTTGAAAGAGCCTGCTGCATGCACGTCTACACTGCCATTAAGGGCCGTACAGCCAACTCTCAGCTTATCTTAGAAACATGAGACAGAACATTTCACAGAAACATTTTCAAAATCCTGTGACAAAAGGTAGTGTCAGTATGAAAATCCATTCTCCCAGTGTTCATGCCAGCAGCATAACTTTAGCGGTCATTTCTTAGGTTCTATAAGTAAATTATTCCATCATATAATTTATTCCAAAAATTCCCAAAATATTTGTACACCATTCTCCTATTTAATAAAAATAATGGTAACAAATTGTTAAAAAGTATGTTCATTTCTGTGATGGACCTAAGGTCAAAAATTCTAGGTCATTAGCGTTAGTTCTTCTACATCGTAATGATATTAAAAGTGTTGGTACTTCCTTTGAAAAAGGCGGTGCTTTGGAATTAGCTCTCTTGGGATATGTTTAGGACAAGCTAACCAATCAAACAGTGTTGTTATTCTAGATGTCCTAAAGAAGAATTACCAAACAAGCTTGTTCCTCATTTTCCTGTATCCCAATCAATTACTAACTTTGGATCTCTCTAGAACAGCTTTTAAGTATTTTGTTGAAGTGGATACTAAAGAAGAGAGAGTATTAGCGGCCAATAAATTAAAATGATTATTTGTCTTTTCTGTGAGAGAATATTTAACATACATACGGTAAGTTTTCAAAAATAATACTACTGATGCAAAAATTGATGGAAGTGATTTGTTGATTATATAGCCTTGTCAAAATAAACTCCACAGTTATCATGATCTAATGGAGGCATAATTAGGACCCTTTATTTCCATTTGAACTATCTTATATTCTTTGCATGAATTTTCAATAGATTACAATATCCCTTAAGGATATGTCCATCCAAATTATACCAAAACACATGAATTCCTTTCCCACCAAATATTTTATTAAAGATGTGGAAAAGCGAGAACAAGCAAAACAATCTTCTGTGGCTTCTTTAAACAATTCCTAGATTGGACTTTGACCATTATAGCTAAGCCTCAAATACCATGTATGTGAACAGTAAATAAACAGGTAAACACATTCATTGAAGATTTGCAGAGGAACATTATTTAAATTTAGCTTGTAGTATTAAATACGTCCTTTTACTGACTCCAGCCTTCCAGTTAAAGTTTCTTTGGTGTAGGACTCATTTTCATGCTCATAATCCATCTTTTTCTTGTCTCCCAAGTACTTCAAATCTAAGACCTTTGTTGCAGAATCATTTGGTAAAAATGTTTGACTTCTTGGTAAAAACTGGAAGGCCATATTATAATTATTTTAAATCTATTTAAAATTTTAGACCATGAATCATTTATAATTATTCAATAAAATATTAATAGAGTAGATGATGGTCATCATGGTTGATCCGAATGAAATATGATTGGACATCTACTTATAGGGACGAATGTATTGGAGTGGCGAGAAGGTAATTGGAAGAAAATATCTAGAACATAAAAGAAAAAAAGTCAAAATATATGTATGAGAGGGTGGACGATATTCTCAATAAAGTTGCATTATCCTATCTCGCCTTTAAAAAGTTCATTAATATTTAAAAAAACTTCTCAACAACATCACCACTTTGTTGATTGTAGTATCATGGTTAAAACGGTTCATGGACGATTTTAGATTGGTCTGTCATTTAGAAGAAAAAATTAAAACCAGTGTGCATATGGGAAAATAGTAACAAATGTAAATATTTATATGGGTAAACTTTGGATCACATTTAATGGAATTACATTATTAAACCATATTGTAACGTGGTATTTTCCAAGTTTGCACAACATTTAAGTGAAGATGAAATATTGAAATAGTAGCGATGCTATTCAAATGGTGGTGAAAAGGCAATATTAAAAGTTTGAAGTCTTGGTATTGATGAAGAAAGCTATAATAAACGATAAAGATATGACCGAAAGAATCATTTACGAATACTCTTGTATGCAATAGTGTTGCTAATACTCAAACTCAAAAATTTATTTTTCATTGTTTCAAACCATTTTTAGTGTTTAGGTAAAATATTTATTCTATTGACGTCTCACATTTTACAAATAAATTTTAAAATTTAAGTATCATCGTATACTCTACATACATATAAGTGGTAGGTCTTAGTGGTTTGTAGGTTTCTAAAAGAAATCATTTAAAAATGTGGTTTAAGAAAGTTTATTTACGTCTAGGACTAAACATTATTTTATAGAAGAATCTGTACATCGGAAGGATTATTGCCACGTACAAAGAATCAAACAAATTTGTGTTTATGTCTGGTTCAATATGGATCTGTAAACCAAAACCAAATACATAACAATTTAAAATCCAATTGCGGTGGTTTGTTGCAACAAACTCCACCCTAGCTAGGCTATGATACCCCTAGAGTAGGAACAATAAACACCAGGTTCCTTCTGTTTGAGTTTAAACAGTGCAATTCTGTTCCAAATCGCAAAAGATAGAGCAGCTCGAGGCACCTTTGCGATGTATACAACATAAGGTAGATTCCTTCTGTCTCCATCCTCAAAGTCCCCTCCCATTAATAATGTTCTCTAGTGAGAAAATAGAAAGATTCTGATGTCTGCAAAACTTCTTGCATGTTTTCAGTTCCACAGCTCATATGTATATATTTGCCTAAATTTCACCATTTTGGTTTAATCTATAAAGTATTAATGCTTTGTTTTCCTTCTGTCTAGAACTTGTTTTCCTCTGTATTTCTAGGTATATCACCCTCAGATTTCCCACTTTGTTCATAGTTAACGATTCAGGAAACAATGTCTCATATGTTGAAAAGTATGCTCATGTGTGTTTATGGCTTTTAAATAAGTGATGGCTGAGATGATGTAAAGTTATAAACATAATTATTTACAACACAAAACAACGTTGATAATAGTTTAGAACAACTTCATCAATGTACTTGGGTGTATTTAGTAATGTACTTGGATAAAAAACACGCGCTGCATAGATAAACAATAGTAGTGCATACATGTTCGCTTTGTTCTCATAGAGTTCTGTAATATCTTGAAAATAATAAATAGCCATTCTTATTGTTGTGTTTTGTTTTCTAAATAAAATTGTAATAATATGGAATTGTAGTTCATACATGCTCTTTCCTTGTCTTTCATGTTAAGTTATACTTGGAACAGCGATTATGTCTTGGTGTGGGTAATAAGATCACAAAACCATCTCCAGCAAGTGACTGTCTAACCTTATATGGGGCTGGGTGTGGGTTGTTAAATCAGTCTTCACATGAGGCTGGGCGGTCTTGTCTCAAGTGCGGGGACCCCAATATATATATATATATATATATATAATTCTCCTTTAATCATGTCTTTAAGCAACGAAGAGAATAATGCCCTGAAGTCTAGGTCTTCCATCTTCAACATATGTCGATAAACGAGGTCATCATACGATGATGGACATCATCAAACTGACATATCTCATCCATACCACAATCATCAAGCTATTTTAAACACCTTCTGTATTGTTAGCAATTTTCATACTTCTTAAAAACATTAAATGTCGTATTTAGGCATCTAAGGTATGGAGATATATGTCAAGCCATTATTAATTCATGTGTTTGAACATGGAGATATATCAATAGTTAAACATAGTCATGGTAAGTCAGTTCCATGTTACAAATCACATTAAGTTTAAACTTCTGATTTTTATTTAACATAAATGATCATTTGCCATTGTTAATTTTTATTATAAGCTGTAGTTTAGTTCAATATGATAAAATTAAATTCATATATCGTAAAATTTATTTCATGATCATATTGTTCTAAAATTTAACTTTTTTTCTTTCTTGTTTTCTTGGTCTGTTATTGTATATTCATATAAAAATACTGTGCTCTGTCACGTGAAAGCCTTCTCTGTTTATTATAATGTCTGGGAATAAAATTAGCCTTAGGTATTCACAATATGAATAAGAGTCTAATTGAACTGAAAAATAAACATTTTCATTCGGTTTCAACCCTCTTTTTAGTCAACAGGGTTTGTCTATTATATGTCATGTCAATTGTTTTAATATTTAGGACTTATCAAATTGTGAAAAAGCCTCCAAATTAGATTAGGCCCTACTTAACCAACGAATGAAAGGATGGAAGAAGCTTTAAACTCTCATGCTAATTGTAAGCACCCTCCTCCTTGGGTCACAGCTGGAGCAACACTCAAATTCTACTTGGCAATACATGGAAACATACCACCTTGCTGGTATTTGTTGTAACATGCCTGCAAAGTCCTGATTATCCATGATGTAGTGACTCTGTAGTTTAACTATTATTTGTACTTTGTAGTATTGTAGAATACCACTTATAATTACATTGTCCTGGAGTGTTAATTAATTTGAATACTATGGGTAAACAATACTATAAAGATTGGACCAACATTTGACTTATTGATATCTTAAATAATGAGTTTTTGATTAACTTTAAAATGTTTCTAATTTTTTTTTAACTACATTCTTGTGATCTTTGCTGATCCTTACATAGAAAGTTCAATCAAGTCACAATGTAACCACAACCATTTGAACCAGAAAATATTAGTACCATCTTGTTTTATGTTTCTTGCTTGGGCTGTCATGGTGGTACTATGACTCAACAAGGACATGGATTCAGAAGATATCTAGCTTTAAAAATAACAACATGCTGAAAGAACGAAATTAGGATATGTTTAAATGTAGGTATGTGTATGTGCAACAACAAACCATCTGGGTACTAATATATATTTATAAAATTAAAGGATACATACCTTCTAGTAAGATTCTTCAGTATACCTAAACACCAAACGTTCTGTAATGTGGTGAGATGATTCAATATATGTCTGATTAATCCAGTTCTTTTAATTAAAAGGGTTTCTAGTCTTCTAAGAGACCATTTCAACAACATCAAAAAGACTGATAGTGGTGCTAACGAGCGTCGATTTAAGCATGTCAACAGTTTGTGTTTATTCTTGGCTCATCATGAGCGGATGAAAATAGATAGTTATTGTTCATCCTTCTAGAAAATGCAGAATTCATGCAAGCATGAGAAGAATGATTAAAACAGTCTTCTAAAATCCAGGCACAACGGAAATGTCGATGAATTGACAAAGTGGGACAACTTTAACATGTCATTTGGTTCAGGCATAGCGTTCAATTGCAAGTCTCTTGTAAAATATCTGTCTATCTCAACAAGGAATTCATTTTAAAGAAAATTTGAAAGATTTCCTTACACTTCTGATTTGAATATCTGAAACAATGCTATGAATACTTTGCATACTAAGCAAATAGGCAGACCCTGGTTCTTTGGTGGGAGTCAATAGGATGCTAAGCCATTTTCATAGATCTAACCCAACTCACCAGCAATGCTGCCTAAAGCCAAATGAGATTCAGCAAGGGATGATGCTAGGTACAAGTCCAGAAACAATTTTGGTAGAATAATTACACCTCACAGTCAACAAAGTCAAACAAAAATACATATATGTGGTACCATGTACCAATAATCAAAATAATAATAAGACCATAGAATTTGTAAAATAGTTGACAGAAGATTCCTAAAGACAAATTCCACTTTTCAACAATCTGAAATTGAACCAAAAAAAATATGAAACTCTTTGAACAATTCTTGAAAAAAGGTTTAACCATCACATGAAATCATGACCAAAACACAATAGCAACAGTTGTTCATTCTATTAGCATTACTGGTAGCATGGAAGCCATCTTCTTCAACAACACATCTGCTACGGTACGGAAAACTCCATAAATTTTGGTGGCCTTGGGCATTTGTAAGTACACTTCAATCCAATATAATAATAGAAACCTTCCATAAGCTCAAGGCTGCATGTGTACGTTCTTGTAAATCCTTGGCCTAAGTACCCACAATGCTATACACATCCCCCATTTGTAAAACATCACCAATTATGGTTACCTATATTCATCTTTTGTCTTGTGGAATTTACAAAACACATGCCCTTCTTTTGACCCTCCTTTCATTGACCCACTCTGAGGTTATTGATTAATTACGGATAGGCGGTAGTTACGAATTTCTTGATTCTGATCTTAAGCAAATTGATATTTCTGGAAATTGGGGATGAATACATATATTCCTTGTTGCTAAGGTGTTTACGATTGAGAATACTACTAGTGAGAATCTTGTTTTCCATGCATTGAGACAAAAACTTGAGACCTTGAAAGGTACTAGGGTTTCTTATCATTGTTTATCATTGTGCATATCATACATGTCTCTTTGTTTTCCAAGCAAATGCTCACTCCACCACACTGTTTTACCATTTCCACCCCATGTTTTATGTTGTTTTATTTTAGTAGCAGTTCATGTGTTTTAGACAAATATTGAGCAGTTGAAGGTAAATGATGATTTTCAATATTTTACAGTTGAAAAACTTGTTAGTTAAAACGTTATTTTAGGTTAATTAACGAGTTGGTTTTATTGATGTATTTATTTAAATAACATAGGTTATCCGGTGGTCAACGTGTTCCTTGTTGTTATACATATTTATTGCTATTGTTTGAGCTCATATCCATGTTTTCATTTTGTGTTTTAGTCATTAGTGCAGCGTCAAAGATATGAACAGATGAAGTTTGAAACAAAAGAATATGCAATTGCTAAAGTAGTTGAAATGGAACTTGAAAAGGTAAAACTAATAAAAGTAAAGAAAGTTCATATTAGAGTCTGTGTTTTTAAATAGGGATGAATACAAGGCAAAAATTCTTGCATATTTCTTGTTTGATATTCGGTGGGGAAAATACCTTCTATATTTTCATGTTGAAGGAATGACTATTGCGTTACTGTTATGATTTTGTAGATAGTTCTTGGTTTTGTAAAGAGGCCATTTTAGGCATTCTATGATCATGTCTTTTTGGATACGAGCTGCTGTCAAACTATGGATTTCGGGATAACACAAACTCTCATCACGATGTAGTACCCACTTCAGAAAGCTTGTGAAGAAAGCGATGGAGTAAAGTAAATACGAGCAAGAATTCTGCAACATATTGGTGGGGTAGGTTATGTATACACAACTACACACAGCATTTAGTTTCTTGTCTTTATGATGTTTAAGTAAAGGAATAGATAATCGCGGAACACAAACATTTTATCTTGGGAAAGTTCTTTGGTATAAAATTATTTTATGAATAGCATCATAATGTAGATTTTCTTTTAAAAAATCCGATGTCTTCCTCCTAAGAAGATAACCTTGTAAAAACAACACACGTTCATGATTTTTGTCAAATTTTTCATATTTTTTGGTTTAGTTGTCTTCTACTGCTGCATTAATTTCTGGGTATTTTCAATTTAATTCACGCTTGTCTATTGAATCTCAGGTTTCGGTGCAAGGAGGTGGAAACACAACACAAAGTGAGCGAAGAAAATCTTGCAAATTAAAAGCGGCTGAGCGAGAAGCAAAATATTTATACTACAGTTTGAAGTGTGTGCACACAATCAGCAAAACAATTGTAAGTTAGCCTTGGGGATAGTGTACACTTTCTTTCATTAATGTGCAAGACAACAGCTGCCAAAAGTGTGATAGCCATGATCTTGGTAATAATGTTTGACACAATAGAAAGAATAGGAGCATCTTCAAAAATCATCTTGGGTGTTAATATCATGGACACAGTGGAAATTAAAAGTAGGTGTTCATGACAGATCATAGATGGATTGCATGAAATGCAGACTCATTAAACCTTTTAATGCTTTGGATACAAAATAAAATACGCAAGATTATAGGTTTCATATGAAGGCAGGGTAAATGTGATATATTCTCCAACATCTGTCTGGACAAGCAAGTTTGTTATGATTCTGTGTAGTGTGGTGCATTTGTGTGTTTGTCTGTGTTCTTGGTGGACAGGCAGACTGGCTGGCTTCATCTAGCACATGTGAAAAATGTTGGGATGCCTGGGAAGCTGATTTTTAGTTTGGACTGTTTGGCTGAAGCTACATTTAGAAGCAAAGAAAAATATGCAATGTCTGCTTTCAGGCTGAGTCTGTGGGTGGGGAGATGTAAAATTAGGGCGAGGAAAGTAGGGATTGAAAGGCATCAAAAGTATTATATGTAACATTGCTATCAAATCTTTAGTAATGCTGTATGGGCACCCTTGTATGAATAAAAATTGTCTTCTTGTTTTTTGTGTTTATGATCTTTTGTGCAACTGTTGTTAGGAATAGAAATATCATTAAACCTGTTGGAATATGGAAAGTGTTTGATAATGAAACCGAAATTTCTTGTAATGGGACGGAATTGGTCTTGTAATAGTGTTATTATTGCATGGGCTCGACCTGTTAAATCAGTTAGAGAGTGTGTCAAAGGAAGGAATATGGGTTCCATTCCATGTGATATGGAATGAGACGGGATGTTCCTTGAGGCTGCTCTATTCTTTGTGACTGCAGGGAGGATTCTTGTAATGAATTGTCCTAGTGTTTTTCCTGATATCTATGTTTTCTTATATAAATGTGTGTTTCTTTTTTGTTGATTAATTTCTACCTGCTATGTATTCTGTTTGCAAATCAGTACTTAACATCACAAAATATGCATTAAAAAGAATGAACAGATCAGCGAGATAACTATAGACTGTCTAACCATGTCATTGCTAGATGCCTCTTTGTTCGGGCTGGTGCTTTTCCATCCACAGGGGAATGTCCCTAAAATGTTTGTATGCAGTTTTTCTTGTATGTGCATCTGCCTTTAAACTCAAAATGAATCAGGGCATTAAGCTTCCCTCAAGCACCCAAAAAGCACCGAAGGACACGGAAAAACTTGTAAATTAAATTGTAGAGTGGGACTAGTTTCTCTAATTAAGTTACAGCAGCAAAATGGAAAAGGACGAGAGATAATATGTGCGTTGAGTGAAAGAGGGATTAAAAACAAGTGCATAAAAATGACAACTCAAGCCCTGCTACACGATTTCCTTGAGAAGCAACACAAAATTCAAAGAACTATGAAAAAGCATGTTGAATCCATCTGATATATTAATATGGAGGTAGAAATTAACCAGAGATACAATAAACCAGCAGATGCCATGCCAATCTCCAGCAAGAAATAATGGAAGTGCCATCAAGAAAACTCTGCTACGATTATTCACAGAAGATGCAAAACTGACCTAGCTAAACTACTCCCTAGTCTTACTCCAGACGCAGAAAAAGTCTCCATTGTCGACTCCAGTGCAGAGGCAAGTTTTACCCTGCAACCATGGGCGAATGCAGTTCCAAAACGCCCCAGCGTAGCAAATCGAGGGCGAATGCAGTTCCAAAACTGTCCAGACCAGTATATACCGAGGCGAATCCAACATTTATGTTTTATGCGCTCTTATTTTTTTTAGGGCTAAAGAATAATAATTATTTATTTTTAAAATAATTTTGGGACTAATTATACAAAACTATACAAAAAGGTTTTATATAAAAAATTCGCCCCACTAAAATCTAAAACCCCTTAAATTTCGCCCTTGGGCTAAAATTCGCCCCTAAAATTTTCCCCGCACCGTTTTTCCCTATCCGCCAACGAAAAGCTGCCTATAGAAGAAAGCCCCTCTCTCTATAATGGACCAAAGTGGGAAAAATATGTTGCAAGCCCCATCAATGTACTCTTGGAGAGTACTACTCACTAAAAGTAATGCAGCTTGGCTGACTGTATGTACATCTATCTGTACCTCATCAATGTGTCGGCCCAAAGATGGATGCTCCACCTTCTCCAACAATTCATCCCCCTCATCAGGAATGTAAAGCTCCTGTTGTCCCCTAGCCCCCTGCAGAACTATCCCATCAACCTCCAACATCTCTAGAGGATATGGATCTGCAACTGCTGTCACCGTCCTCAGTGTCTGTGCATATGACTGCTCCTCCTCAGTGGCTGACCCCACAGTGAGCTGCATATCCATGATAGACTCAATGTGAGCCTCCATCTGGCTCTCCCCCAAAGGACTATCATGCATGATGTGCATAGTATCCTCCTCTTTTGACTCAGGCTCCATCATATGCTGCTCTGGCTCAATCGTCACAAGTGACTCATCACCCAGAGTATCTCCTATAGAGTCCCCTGACTGCTCACACTGCATACTGGAATGCAGCTCTGACCTACTGCCATCAACTCCACATGAATGCTCTCGCTCCCTAGAAGCATCCGCATTTGATCCCATGGACTCACCTGATGAAGATTCCTCATCCTGGCATACAGAAGGAATGCCCTTCTGTTCTGCCTCTGCCACACCATCTACATCACTCAAGC